>OX387312.1:10854501-12059501 GCA_947562085.1 Eudonia lacustrata
ATGCCTTCGCGGGCGTCTCCGGCAGGCCCCGGACATGGGTTGGACTCGTGGTGGCATGTGGTTAGCTATAGAAGTGGGAATGTTCGTCTGCCTGGTTGGTCTGGCCAGGCTTCCATTTCGTGCATAGCGAGCGAGTCTTAGTAGCGGTCCGGTGGGGGCCTGAAGCGAAAAGATCTGCGGGGTACGTGAGTTACCCTTAGTTGGTGTGGTGCTCGGTGGTTTTCACTGAGTAGTTACTCCAACATCTCCGGCACTAGTCTGGAGAACTAGTAGAGGTGCCCGCTAGATGCAAAGGCCTCCGGTTTAATCAGCCGCGTGGGAATTTGGAATTGATCAGGTGCCTGGATGGGTACCGAGAAGTGAGTGTGCTTACAACTCCGCCACCAAAGAGGACATTTGGTAGTCGGCTTTAGAGCTGACGGCCCAAGCAGTGGAATACTGCGAGTTGTGCTCTTAGTGCAACGAGAAGTGAGCGAGCTTACAGCTCCGGTGACCTATCTGGATATTAGGAAGTGGACTAAACGTGTCCACGGGGCGATTAGCTTGAGACACTAGTCTTAAAAGTACTGGATGAAGGATGCGTACCGGCGTGTTCTGATCTGGCGTTATGACCTGACGTAGATGGTCCCTTGTGCTTGCGCAAGGTTATTCTGACACCTACTTTGTAACCGGAAGGTTGGTAGGGGGTGTCAGTATAAACTTTAAAGTAGTTTATAGCGGGTTGTTGTCACTGTAATCATACGGCCAATGTGTGGATAAGACCAACAGCCTAACGTGTCTTCTAAAAGATGAAGTACGCTGAAAATTGCTTGTCTAACACCACCGCTGTACTATCGATAAAAAGTAAAAAAAGTGAAGTAAATAGCTTATAACCGTCCCACTACTGAGCAAAGGCCTCCATCATTGAAATCAAGTCATCACTACAATTGATCGGTAATGGCTTAATCACCACGCTTAGCCAAATGCGGGTTGGTGATCACAAACCCGGGCTATGCATCAAAAAATCCGAAACATGCTTTGCCCGACCTGGGAACTATCGATGTCTATTTAAAATTAAGATATATAAAGATAAAGACAATTATAATTTCGGTTTGGTTTAAAAAAAATTACCAAAAATATCACTCAGGTTGCCCGCATTCCCCCCATACTCTATAGGCAAAATATCTTTTGGTACGTAGTTATACAATTCCTCGTAGTCTTCGGAGTACGCCTTAATCTAAAAACATATTTTTAAATCGTTAAAAATATATTGTGTTCTTATGTTCTCAGCTTGTAGACATGCATATATATTTAACTGGCATTGTATAAAATTCAGTCATTGTATAGACTAGAGTCATTTTATACAATGCCAAGTTCGTCTACAAGTTGTATGAAATATGTTAGCTATATATAATGTCCTATAGAATACCGGACTAATACAGATTGCAGTAACATATTCATGAGAAAAGGTAAGTACTTGGTCTTTATATGTGATAAGAAAGAAAGAAAGAAAAATATTTTTATATGAAAGTTATGAAACATAATAACTGTCTTAAAAACTGAAATACACTTAGTAACTCATTAGTCGTTACTTATCTATCTCTCTCTCTCTATCTATCGCATTATGTCGGCAACGCGGGCCCGAACCACAATCTTGTGTCAGTGGCCTGATTTTGAGAGTTTTCCCATAGTCCGAATTCAGGCTACCGATACAATATTGAAACGTTATTGATTTAACAGTCTTGAGGCCCTGGTCTTTGGTGGCTGCGTGATTTCAAACCAAAACTTTGATTATTTACTCTCGTAATCAAAGACTTGGCCGTTAGGAATCTTTTGCACGGTCCGTGGTCACAGGGTGTCTGTAGATTAGGTAGTCTCAAATGTAAGACTTAATTACTTATGTTCGCGTTCACTACACAAAACAATAAAAACAATGTTAGTTATTAAATAGTTATCTTAAAACAAAAAAAAATAGATTATACAACGTGTAATAGAAAGGTGTGGTAAAAATTAAAAGATCCAATCCGATCTAGATCTTGTATGCAAAAGACAAAATTATTATTGAGATACTAAGACAAAATTATTATTGAGTTACTAAGACAAAATTATTATTGAGTTACTAAGACAAAATTATTATTGAGTTACTAAGACAAAATTATTATTGAGTTACTAAGACAAAATTATTATTGAGTTACTAAGACAAAATTATTATTGAGTTACTAAGACAAAATTATTATTGAGTTACTAAGACAAAATTATTATTGAGTTACTAAGACAAAATTATTATTGAGTTACTAAGACAAAATTATTCACCTTAATTTTTATTAATAAAAAAAAAAAAAAACTTTCCTACACTCACACCAATTATCTAGCCCAAGAGAAGCTTCGTTATGAAACTCGTTAAATGGTTACTAGACAACGGATAAACATACTTAAAATACTTAAATGCATACTTATTATACATAGAAAACACCCAGACCCGAGACAATTTAGAAAAACAATAATTTCTAAATTGACCCGACCGGGGATCGAACCCGGGAACTCAGAGATGGCGACACCATGAAAACCGGTGTACAAACCACTCGACCAAGGAGGTCGTCTAATTATTTTATTATTATTTTTAGTTTTATTAATTATTTTAGTAAGTATTCGTTTTATTAATTATTGTGACGTCACATCTGAATAAACAGCCCTAGTGGTTTAGTAACCTTTGTGTACTTACATTTATGACCACTGCTACTTGTTTATGCGCGCCTGACGCGCATGACTTCACTATTAAAAATATTTAATTTACAATTGCATGACAAATTAAAGTTAATAATTATGTCTCAGTAAACATTTGTATCAGATACACATTGGATCTTTTCAGTTTTATCACAACTTTCTGTTACACGTTGTTTAATCAAAATAGGTATATAAATTACCTCTTGCCTTTCTTTATCATTCAGAAAGTTTATCATAGTTTGCATAAGTATGTCAAATCCAGGTGGTGTATTTATAATAAACATATTATTGGTCCGAAACGGCATCTAAAAAAACATAAGCTGTGTTAAAAAAAATCAAACCATATCAAATAAAAAAAAATTGCAATTCAAATGTTTGTCGTTTCAAAGAAACAAGTCATAATTTCACCACACATAAGAACTACTTAGATTCCAGTCACCCTACGTAAGATTAGCACGTTGCTGTGACGAAATAATTTCAGACATAATAGAAGTCGTAAGTTTCCAATAAAAAACATACATGTACATTTTTCAGATATTTAACATACCATTTGCCAGACGATTAACTTTTTCAAAATTTGAGGAGATAGTTGCAATACAGCCTTTAGTATGTTCCATCCACCCAAATCAACTATGTTAATATTACCTGCTACTATTGAATTATCATCATCGATTAACAATATCTGAAATAAATTCATAGTTTAGTTAAACTTTTTTTACAAATAAGGTTAATTTTAAGTGCAACAAATTGGCATACTGGTTGGCAGCTTCCTTTAAATCACTACTAGTACATAGAAGCCTGTTTTTCCTTGTTAGCTCACCATCTGTAGCTTGTAATACTTTAAAATTTCGCGTAAGTGTTTATAATAGGTATTTACTGATGTACTCGTAGTTTGTAGTCGCCGTTTTGACGTACAGGTGTTGCAAATTCATCCAATCCAGAATTTAGATATAAAGAGTGAACCACTTGATCGAAAGTAAAAGTAAAAATGTTTACATTAATGTAACCTCACTCTCAGAATCATTTTTAATCTATCTAATCTAATACTTTTAAACGAGCAATGCTTGTATAAATGTATACAGGGTTATTTGTAAAACGTCAACAATCTCGCAAGACTAGTAGCTAACATCATATACAACAACATTTGTTCTACGACTTCTGATACTTTGACACATTTTACTTTCATACAAAAATAAATATCAATCTAATTTTATGTCTGAATGTTCTTATCTCTTCGCCTTTTCGTATGTGAACGGAACATAGACTTACAAATGTCACGACAGTACAATAAAAGCTTGGAAAATAATTTTTAATTAATGTATTCAGTTATGATAAAACTCGTAGAACAAATGTTGTTGTATAGGATGTTAGCTATTTAGTCGTGCGAGGTTGTTGATGTTTTTTTCAAATACCCTGTATATATAATCTGAATCTCGGAAACGGCTCCAACAATTATCATGAAATTTTGTATGCAGGGGGTTTTGGGGGCGATAAATCGATCTAGCTAGACTTCGTTTTTAGAAAATTACCAAAAAAAAATACCGAGCAAAGCTCAATCATCCAGGTACTAGTCTTTAATCTACCACCGATCTGGAATGCAGTGTATTGGTGGTTGTTAACGACTGCTAATGCAGCCGAGACCAACGGCTTTACGTGCCTTCCGAAGCAAGGAGGAGCTCGAGATGACAAATTTGTGACCAGAAATTCATCCGGTGACCGGCCTTTGCGAAAGCTGTTTAATTAACCTCAGCACTCGCAGACCGGGCACGTTAACTAATGCGCCATCAAGCTCCTCTGTAGAGGGCATCCATACGAATATTATTCGAAAATCCGAAATTAGTTTCGGAAAAAGTATTTTTCCTGTCCAGGAATCGAAACTGTTTTTTTTTTAAATTATTCGGCATTGTTACACCAGCCAATAGTGTCGCTTATAAGAACCAAATTCTCTAAAGCAATGTCAAATGTCAAACTAAAGGAAAGGGTTCTAATTTTTAACTTTTTAGTAAGTAAAATCAGTTATTTTCATATCGCTCATGTCTCCGAAAGGTTACGGTTTCGAGCTTCTAGTAGAAGATCTCTATTCATAAAAAAGTCCCGTTCGTGCGCAAGAATTTTGAAAAAGACAACAACTCTCCATACTCCATACAAATTTCCCATTTCCCTTTCTTAAGTATACAAGTATTATGTGTCAAATAAAAATCACTAGGCATAATTAATTAATTACATATAAACTGTGCATACACAAAAATATATAACTTTAACGACCTTTGCTTTTGTGGTTAGTCAAAGCGAGCCCAGTCGGGACAATGATTGGACGCAGATTTTGTAATTCAGGCTCTTGAAAGTTTTTAATTGTAAATGTATTAAATTAAATATTGTATGATTTGGTAATGACATAGGTACTTCTTTTTTGTAAATGTCGTTACTTCTATTAAAGCTGTGGAGTTTCTTGCGTCCATTCTTTTCCCCAGTTAAAAAATAGAAGTCCTTAATGGGTAGTAGGTACAAAAGCACTTTTCGTAAGTTTATTTGAATTAAAAAAAATGACTTTGACTTTGAGATCGCCTGCCTTGTTCTGGCAAAGCTATAACGCGTACGTATTATAGTGGCGACTTACCAGAGCTTGTAATCGTAACGTAACCGTAACGTATCATTCGCGGCGAGCTTGATACGTCACTGGAGCTCTATTTTTGATTCATTCGTATGACATAATGTTGTCGCATGCGACTTAAGTCACACTCGCCTTCTAAGTCGCATGATACTGATTTTCCGTATTTTTGAATCGTTCGCGTCCGGTGCTGCCAACATAATACGAAATGTTGGATATTATCCGTTCCACGCAGAATTTAGAGGGAACCGGTAACAACCGCAATGAAAAAGGAACGTAATATCTATGTTTCTATTGACAGTTAAAAAAAATCAAAAAGATAGACAATACTATCAATCAATAAACGTCACAACCTTGTCACAATACAAGAATTAATGTGAAAACGTCTTCTGTAGTTGTGAATTGATTGCTTCACTAACACGTTTAGCTAGTTATTTGTCTTTATTATAGGTATCTCAACAGAATCAATCAGTAGCCACCTGTATCCTCAAAATTGGGTCTCAGTTTTAGACATTTTTGTTCTTGTACAAGCACAACGTCTAATAAAGTTTTAAGCAGAGTTGGCGCTTTGCAAACGGCGGGGCGGGGCGGGGCAGTATTTTTGACCGCGAACGAAGCAATGAAGACAGCGTCTGCCTGTCGATGCCCGCGGCTGCCCTCCCTCACCGCGAACACAAAGCACACGAGGGACGACGGAGGCAGTTAGTTCACGACGTTCGTTCTAGGGAAGAGCACGTCAGTGGAAATGGAGACCAAGAGAATTGGACTCGTTGCATATTTCACGTACAAAAAAGAAAGAGACGCAATCATAATAGCGAATACTGGGTACACCCACTGAATTCACAAAGGTTGACCAAAGGTCTGTTTCACATAAAACATGCAGACTTAAAATGGTATCCTCTCAAATTCTATAAAATAAAATGTCGATTCACACTTTTCAGTAATGAGGAAGTACATTCATCCCGAGGAAAGGCTGGCAGTAAGGCCGCGTTCCCAGTATTTTTTCCGGATGCGGGATAATGTGAACAGCTTCATAAATAAAAGTGTAAAATATATTTTTTATAAGTGTTATATAGATTTTGTAATTTTCAAAGTATAATGTTGTTATGTTGAAAAAGATAAAAACCAATGAGGAAAAGACTGTTTTTTATGTAACTTATAAGTGCAGACTTTGAATGTAATCTAAAATTGAGCTACTGAGACCTGTCGTAATTGTCTAGGTATATTCTGTACGACTATTTCGATGCGTCCCACAAGTCGTGTTAGCACAACTGGAAGAGCATTGGAACGGACCGCCAAAAGTCCCGGCTTAGCGATGTCAGTATGGATTAGTTGACTTTTTTCAAGTATCAAATATCATTGTAAATGCAAAAAATTAAATTATATAAATAATGGTGTTATGTTAAAGCAAACCAGATGTTTAAAAGAAAAATATATTATTTTTACCGCCTCTGTAGTCTTGTGGTTAAGACCACCGGTTTAGACCCAGAGGTCCCGGGTTCGATTCCCAGCGGGGGTACATGTTTGTGTACTCGGTTTGGTTGGGGGTAGGACTTGTTTGCCCGCCTGGCTAGCTACCACCATCTTATCTAAATGTGTCGCCAAAGCATCAATGTTTGTAGCATTGTTGTGTTAAGATAACCAGTGCCTCACTAGTAGAGGATCCCGGGTGAAGTGCGCTTCCACCAATTGGCCTTATCATTACTTAACATCAGGTGAGATTAAGGCAATGTGCTTACCCGTAAATATAAAAAATATATATTTCAAAGTCAAAGTCAAATATTTTTATTCAGAACGAAATTGTATTTACGTTTGGCAGTTAAAATTTTGACACAACGCGTTAATTTGACAATTATTCTATCAATCGCTTGGTATCGCTCGACTGCTACGAGCGGGTGAGGGCACTCGTTCCGGTCGAGTGATTCAAAAATGCGGAAAATGAAAATGTCGAACGAAAATCACTCGTCGAACGAAAATCACACGAAACGAATGAATCAAAAATAGAGCTCCAGGGCAAAGCGAGCAGCGGGCGGCTCGGTTTACTGTACTGACCATGCGAATACTCACATCGAACATGTTACGTTACGGTAAAATGCTCCAATCAATCACCTTTAGAATGCCTCAAATAAAATATTGACAACAGAAATATCTATGTCTGAGCTCAAAATGAATGCCAAAAGTTAAAAACCAAAGAAAAGGTACATTTCCATTTGATGCTTCACTGGCCGCTAACGCGACACGCTCACTGTGCTCGCTACTACGACATTTATACAGTGTGTGTTTTTTTAACTGGGACAGTATGGGGAAGTCCTAAAGTATAAGAGATACAGAGAAACTTCATAAGGAACCATCAAGTATTCAAAATTGACAATATTTCTTGCGTACTTAGGTATTGTAAAACTTGATTTTACGAATTTCAAAGAAATAGCTATCATATTGAGCATAGGCCTTTTATCCGTCGATATTTTACTTTTAGATATTCTAATATTTAGCCATGATTATTTACCCATGATAAACCATTATAATTCCTCACAGTTTAAGATTATTGAATTTTAACATTATTATGATCATATTAAACGGCATATCTTCACAACTTGAATAATAGGTATGCAATGTAGGCACCTTGTTAATTATGTGAATTGCAGAAAAAACGTCAGTGATGGAATGCCTTGCTGGATCGTAGACACCAGGTCGTATTAAAGCCACCCTTGGACCTGCTGGATCACTGACCGAAGGCAAAGTTAAGTAACAACTGAAATAAGAAATAAACATTACCAATATCACTTTAATTATAGCTGTGGAAAAGAACATAATTCCAATAAACACAAGTCTTAGGTGAGATGAACCGAGTCTTGATTTGGGCACAGAAGAGATTATACATTTGGGTGTATGTGTCTGTGTGTATCATACGATAATTTTCTTTCTTATGCTATTGCAGCATGTGATGTTTAATTTAGAAAAGCAAAACTTCAGCACACAGGCCATCAATACGGCAATGGTGTAAAAATCAAAATAGCTAAAACATTATGAATTCATTATATTTTGGCTACACAGCGCGATACCAAATGTTGCGATAAATAGGTATAACAATCTTCACACAACAATCTATGGTTGGTTATTGAATCTTCGCAATAATGTAATGTTAATCTTTCAGCATCTTTTATATTAACTCTTTATTTACTAGAGAGATAGTAATGGTACATTCAATTTTAAGAATAGTTCTTATTATGAACTTGTGTTTACCTTTTACTGTATTGTCAAATAACATAATTATAATATACTTAAATTAAATAAGTCTTAAGTAATATTATACACAACAAAAAGAAACATAATTTAAAACAAAGAAAAATAAATAAAAAGTTAAAATATTGTTTTCTAAACACATCATGTGTACATCCGTGATCATGGCGCATGCAACTGTGCCGAAATATCGGATACTCAAACACGACAATAAACATGGTAATAATCCCGTTAATAATATTTATTCTAATGTATGTGACCATGATAGTTTAAAAAGTTATATTGTTTTCTAAAGTTTACGCGAGCACTCCAGATTAAAATGAAACATTTTTACGGATCTGATCGTCTTATCCCTAGGATGATACGCAAGGCTATTGAAATTTTAAAAAAACATCCTAATTTCAATAGAGAAGATGGTTAGATTTAACCATCAGCCAGTTATCCCATTATACTAAAAAATTTAATCCCAGCCCCAATACCATACTGCCAGACCAAATGCTGCTTATGCGTATAACGGAACGCACGTGATTATATTAAAATGAGGGTATACAAGCTACCAACTAATTATGAGACGACCAACACCTCATTCTCCTGTGACCGTGAAAAGGCTTCGAAACGTCAGGATAAACTTTAATTAAAAATAATGTAATAAACGCGAATGGATCCGTAAAAGTTGTTTCATTTCAACAATACTATGCATTATAATAAGCAATACCTACTAACACATTGAGTCTTGGTCACTCGACTAACTAAGTATTCTCTTCTATTCTATATTTTACTGTATATATTTTTACTTTGAAATATATTATTAGTCCATGCTTTAAACCAATAAAATTCATACTTTCTGGTGATCCGGCTCGAAGGACCAAATGGGTTGGTTAGAAGGACAAAAAATGGCGGTGCGGACGATGTTATACTATTTATAGTGGACTGTATTTTTTATTGGCGTTACACTACGCTAGGGGGGAGGTTTGAACTACGAGGGACGACGATAAGGATAAAGAGGAGACAGGCAGGGCATATCGTGAACAGCGAACGGCAGACGACGCGTGGGCGGCAGGCGGGCGAGCAGTCGGAACCGGCACGAAGTTGGTCAGCGCGTGGTCTCTCACAGGTGGAACACTCCTAAACCGGATCTTCGGATGGCCAAAAAGGAATTGTTAAACAAGTATACTAACCCTGTATCAAATATTTCTCGGAATACGTCATCTCTGTGGTTTATTCTATAAAATTCAGGAGCAGTATTACGACAAGTGTAAAAGAGATCTATTTTTGTTTTAACCACATCCAAATTGAATTTGAACCCTCTTATAAATGCTGCTAAAAACTGATCATCTGAAATGAAAGATTTTAAAGGCTTTAATTTATATAACTATAACGTTATTCTTGGTATACCTACTCAAAACGTGACCACGGTTTATAGGTTTAGTCTAAGAGGGTTTGCTGGTTTCCTCATACGGTCTTTTTTTTTTGAGAGAGATTGCTGTTTGCCTCAAACGGCATTTTCAGCGTCACCGGGCTTTTTGGGGGCGGCGAGGTACGTAAAGGGTACCTCAAGCCGTGTGAAACGAATCACCTTCGGAGGTTTTCTAAAGGGAATGGCATCGCACACTTAAAAGTGCGTGTCCACGTGCCCTACTAGATTCTCCGAAGGGTTTGGGTCGGATCGGGGGTTCGGATCGGGAAGCTCATACGGTCAGTTTGAAGTCACCTTTTAACGTAACGTTTTGGGGGCGCGGGCGGCGAGATATTTAAGGGGTGCCTCAAGCCATGTGATTGAAACACCGTCAGAGGTGTTCTACGAGGGAATGGAACCATGCAAGTTTGGCAACGTTCCCTACTAGATTCTCCGAGGTCTTTTTTTGAGAAAACCATTTTGGCATAGCAAATTTTTTTGTGTGTGTGTTTTATTGTGTGTGTTTTATTGTATCGGAAAAATAAATCTGAGCAGCAGAAACTAGACAAATTAAATGAAATATTTTCTCATACAATTTGTACGTAATCTGTAACTATATGTTAATATATTACCACTTGCCCAACTCCTTGAAGGTCCTCCAGGGTAGAAAGTATTAAAGTGAACTAAAGGATTTTTTAACAAAAAAGGTATTTTATAGCTTGAAAGAATATTTTAATTAAACTTTTTATTTTGGATTAATTTGTGTTTCTTTCTATAAATATTTGATAACCAAGTGACAAAAGACATCAAATGTTTCACAGCTAGGAACATTGTGTTGTACGTACCGCTTTGAGAGTTTCCATGACAACGAAACAAACAAATAATTTTGTATTGGAAAATTTAATTGTCGTTTTTAGTATTTTCCGTTACTTGTTATTTATGTTTCTCACCGCTTAAACCTTCCCTAAACTTCCACAAATATTTCAAAATCAAAATTAGCCAAATCGGTCCAGCCATTCTCGAGTTTTAGCCCGACAAACGGAAAGCAATTGATTTTTATATATATAGATTGTATGAATAAATTTAAAAACCAAAAACCATAGTACAATCATAGCTTAGTTTTAACCTAGGTGAGTGAATAAATTAGCTAACTTGAAATAATTAAAAAACTGCATTTGAAGATTCAATAATTTATTTATTACATAAATTAATCAACTGTTGTTACAATCCAATTTTCTTTAACGACAATTCAATTTGTTCATGGATGTTTGTTTTGCATTGCAAATGCACTGTTGACGCTGCAGATTTCAGAGGTAGTTAAGGTAATTGACCCCATATGGATACTAGTGTCATCTTCATTTGAATTGCTAGTTTATAATAACGGAATTGTTTAGAATACCTCAATTTTAGTAATGACATTTGTTTAATAAGGTTTAACAAGCTAACATAGTTAACGGTTTTTTTACGTTCTTCGTATTATAACGTTTTTACCGTCATTGAGTGACTGATTTTAAGTGAGATTTAAAATGCATTATTCATTAATAATACGAAAACACAAAAACATTTTTACCCAGATTTGTGATGGATGACCCTAAATTGGTTTGTTTACATTTAATTCTTGTCGAGTTTGCTCTAGCAATACTCTAGTAGTAGTAGTAGTAGTAATATACTCTAGTATACATTAGACCTTTACAAACATCTGTTATATTATATTTTGTATGTTGCAAATAAATGAATATGAATAAAACTAACGCAATAGATGTTCAGGTCTTGCTGTATCAACTCGATCATAGGGTCCTATTAAATGGCCACCACATTCACCTGATCTGACGCCGATGGACTTTTTCATATGGGAATCATATATATCAAGGTATTTTCTAAATCTCTTATCTAAATCTCGACTCAACTGTGTACAACAGTTAAAAGACACAGTCTATTTAAACAACAGCCACTAGAGCTTTTCTGAAACGTTCCCGTAGGTACCTGCATACAGCAAGATGGAGGCCATTTACGTACAAATTGTATAAGAAAACATTTCATTAGAAATGACTAACTTCTGCTGCTCCGATGTTTTTCGTCCGATACAATGAAATAATCCTAACACGAAATAGAGTCGAACCGCATTAAAAAAAATCTTGATCAATTGGATTAATTTTTATGTATAACTCACACTCGACCAAAAAATTTGCTATGCCAAAACTGTGATCACAAATAAAGATTTGATGATTCCTAATACAGTTTCTTTATATCTGTTATAGTTTCAGATTTCCAAATACTCTCCCAGTTACAAAAAACGAATATTAAAGAGACCGTCTAGCAGAAATTTTAAAACTTCCCACATAGGAGTTAGTACACTAATTTGATACAAGAGACACATTCTGCTGCGGTAAAGCATATGCATTATTTTATATTCTAATCTAGGTAATGCTTAAGATCTTGCACTAGTTGCATTCATTTTGCGACTCTAATGGACCTCATCTATTTAAGATGTACAGATAATGTTTTACAAAAAAATTCTATTTGCAACAAGAAAAACAACTTACCCATTCTAGCGTTAAGATGGGGCTGCTCAGATAGCCATTCCTTTATAACTCTCAAACTTTCTTTCATTTTATCAGGACTTTCTGTCAAAGTTAAAGTAGCCTTATCAGCTAACAACGGGTGCAGAGGTCTCAATGCCATGTTCTTAGACAAGAAATATGTTTGTGCGAAACTACGTGTGACACTATAAACAATTTCTGCAATACTCAAATCGTTATCAGTATGTATGCCGCTATCTCAGAACGAATGAGTGAAGCCATAGTTTCCTGGTAAATATTCAAATTCTCTATGGTTAAAATACTTATCAAACTATAGGTTGGTGTTGCCACATTTTTGATATCGGGACTTCAGGGGTATGGTAGGTAGGAAATAATAAATGGTTTATATTATAACAACACATTTTATTTTCGTGTATTTACAAGTCAACACTATATTTACAACCCTGTTACAATTTAAGATTAGGTCGGTACTATTTTGAATAACTAGTATGACACTAGTTATAGATTTTTATTCATTCACGATTCGTTACTTAAACGAATGTACCTAAAGGTTTTTTTTTTTTATTAAAAATTATTAAAATTTTACTTGCCAGACTAAAAAGATCACAGATGTTATAATATGGCTGACTAATTATACATTAAGTATCTACAATCAAAAAATCTTTTTCGTTCGCTTTTTTTATTAGTTTGTAACATTATTTTCAACTTGCTTGTAACAACATAAATAAATCATGTTTTATTTAAAAGTTTGTGTAAAATACGGTTCTAAAGTGAAACGTAAGAAACGACATTTACAAAGAAAGGCATTCCACCTCGATTTTGCCTTTCAGGATAAGCAACTGGTGATCAATAGTACAAAGCGATTTATCTTTATTGATTTAAGCTCCAAATCTATTAAAAACGCATCAAGTAAAGAAGCTGGAGCTCGATGGCGCAGTGGTTAACGCGCCCGGTCTGCGAGTGCTGAGGTTAAGCAACTTTCGCAAAGGCCGGTCATCGGCGAAACATTTTCTATATAAAACTCATATCTTTTTATTAAGTAGGTATATTTGAAATGACTCTTTTACATCAAATAAGCCTATAGGTTATTGCCTAGTTAATAAAGAACTGAAAGAGTTTTTTCAAAAGACTTAAGTTTAACGTAGTAACATTATTAAACAACGTAAATATTAGTAATACCTAATACATTTGTGTAAACTATAAATCCAAGTGTAGACCTAAATATTCAAAAACGTGAACTAAAGTTGAACTTGGTTTAAATGACGATGTCACTGTTTGCTATTTTAAACAAAATTCCGGACCTCCTTTGTGAGTTTAATTGATAATTATATTGTAAAACAAGTGATTGGAACCTTTATTTATATGGACTAATAAGTCCAGTGCTAAGAGTTGTAAGTTAACAAAGCTTTAAACTTTAGTAACTGGCCAACAACATTGTTTTTATTTCAATTACAAACAACCACAAAAGGTGTTAAATGAGTGCTTATTTACTAAACGGTTATGTGACGTTTGTTAAATAAACTATTCAAACAATTTATGCAGATCTGTGCTGTTTTGAAACGAATAATGATTTGAGCCCTCTACAGTAATGTCAATAAGGAATCGATTGAAGTGATGTCTTCATTTTTTTTGCATTTTAATTGTATCAAATAAAATATTACAATTAACTAACACTCAAATAATAGTTAGCGATATAAATTAATAAATCACAAAAATCTAATAACAATAGTTCTTATACTTAATAATAACTTAACCCTAAACCTTATAGAATAACATTTGCACTAGAAAGCATTGGAATTATACAAAAACATGTACTAAGAAATATCGGTTTAAACAATAAGTAACATATACTATAAGCCTTGCTTTCTAATCATTTTCTTTCATAATATTGATGTTTATAAAAGTTATGATTTCCTACATTGCGTGCAATAAAAAATATTTAAAAATATTAAATTAATATTCATCTTTCTTTTATTTAAGCATCAAATTAAACAGTCTCATAATGATCGTATGGTAAACACTTTATAGGTGTGTACTCAATGAAGCACTTCCATATAATAAAATAGATCATACATCACATGGCTGTTTAGTTTATTTATAGTTTATTCGGCGATCATACGGCCCACCGCTTGCAACACCATGGACGGGTATGATTCGCGCGGTGACCATGCAACCAACAAAGGCTTTAGTAATCCTATGTTTAGATTTCACATAGACGATACATAGCAATGTACTAGCTTGGCGGTAAAATAGTTGGAGTCATTGGTGACCATCCATATGGGTTCTTCGCGAAACCCTACCGCTGACCTGAAGTGTAACCTATTCAAGTTTATTATCATTATTATGGAAATGCTTTGTACGCACTAACAAATGCCCAATTAACAATTATATTATTAAGTAACACAAACATAAATATTTTACCCCCTCCATACGCCATATTCACGATTAATAACTTATCATTACGCTATAAAGACAGGCTCCAGAGCATTCCAAGCGACACACTGAATTTGAAACCTAAAGTCCAATGGGATTCATATTTTGAAGTATACAAGGTAATTCTTACGGTAAACGGGCTACTTTGGAATCGCGCACCTTCACACTAGGAACGTCAATGATGCTTTCAGTAGCGTCTCGGTCCTATTGCTACTATCAATGTTACTCTTGTTCTAAAAGTAAGTTCTTTTGGTGATTCAAATTTATTGGACCAATAGTAAGCCGATCAACTGTCCAATTGGACAGTTGATCAGCTTACAGTAAATTTAAAAAACTACCTATTCTATATCCATTCACTCATTAATAATAATCATAAACAGGGCATGCCGTGCCTTGAGTGAGGAGAACGATTGTAGTTCATTGTGAAGGTTGGACTCTGTAAGTGTTCAGTGCTAACGGCTTAATGCTAATGGTACAATGTAACTGTGGCCAGATGTACGCGGTGCTCCATCAGAAATTGGCGAACAGCTTCAGCTCGTCCGGGTCGAGCGCACGCACCGCCTTCCAGTCTGTCTCCGGGTACTCGTCGAAGTTGGACGTGTCTCCCTCGTACGACACGGACGGAATTATAGGCGGCTGTTAACAAAAAAGTTGGTGTAAGTTTTAGCTTCATAACGGATAAGCTCTTTAGTGTTTAACCGCTGTGGTCACGCATTTTACGCTTTTGAAAGCAAGACCTTTTCTCTCTATATTTCCATAGCTATGCTCAAATAAATTGACCGTGACATCCTTATCTTAAAATGAGATATAATTATTGACAATTAAACACACCTGCAACTTCTTCATGAAGACATCGGCCCAGTCTATATGTTTGAACCATCTGTGCCTCTTCACATCTTCAGAGCCGCACTGCAACAAAGAAAAGATAATGTTAAAAAAAATGCAAAAGCTCAGGAAATGAGATTTAGGCGCTCTACACACAGGCAACTTTAGTTGAAGAAAGTATCAACTTTTGTAAGTTTTCGTTAAAGTTTTGTCAAATCATTATTGTAAGTTTGTACCTCTTTTTATTTTTTTTAAATTTATGCATGTCGTGTTTACATCAAGAAGGATTTACTAAAATGTATGTCATTTTCATCCTATATGTACCTGTGAAAGTCAAGATTGTAAATCTCGTTTTGTAAAACAATAAAAAAAAATTAAAAATAAAGGTTGAAAGTTGCAGCAAAAATTTACGGTTGCCGCAATTCTAAATAAACTTTTCAAATTCAACAGTTTTAAATTGCTTTAACTAGCAACTATCAAATTTGCGCCAGTTGTACCAAGTTGCTGGTCACCCTAACTGGTAATCACTGATTGTTGACTTTCGTTAATTCTAAATAAACTTTTCAAATCCATTCGAAGAGTTTATTCAGAATTGCGGCATCCGCAAACTGTTGCTGATGGCAACCTTTAACAAACACTTTAAAAAGTTGATAGATTCTTTAACTAAAGTTGCCTGTTTGCGGAGCGCCTTTAGGGCCAGCATTATCTATCACCACATTGTAAGGAAGTAGTCGTGCAATCACTATCCCATGTAATAAATCATTACAGGTCCATCGAACGTTACAACGCCGTGATAGACTTTAATGTGACGACCGACATGTGTGGGCGAATATAGAACAAGTTTGTTATTATTGGCTTACGTGACGATACACGTCGTAAACTAAGGTAAGACTAGCGAAACATATGCCAGCCTAACGCATTACGTCCGTAGCTGATGCCAAGCTACTTGACTCAAAACTAATACAATTGTAAAAAAGGAAGTCCTGTCTCATCAACGCTCAGCGCAAACCCTTGAACCAAGAAAGCTGATATTTTACATAGAAAAAGTTCAAATAAATGCAATAACGCCGCCTATTTTGTACTACAAGGTGTCAATTGTCAATCTGTATTATTTTTTGCATTGAGAACCTCCTTGGTCGAGTGGTTTGTACACCGGTTTTCATGTGTCGCCATCTCTGAGGTCCCGGGTTCGATCCCCGGTCGGGTCAATTTAGAAATTATTGTTTTTCTAAATTGTCTCGGGTCTGGGTGTTTTCTATGTATAACAAGTATGTTTTTAAGTATTTTATGTATGTTTATCCGTTGTCTAGTAACCATTTAACGAGCATATAACGAAGCTTCTCTTGGGCTAGATAATTGGTGTGAGTGTAAGAAAGTTTTTTTGTTTTTTTTTTGCAATATAAGTATTTTTTTTCTATAATAAGTTTAACTTTTGTTACAATTTTGTTCATGTTAAGTTACGCTAACATAGTTTTAATAAGTGTGTCAAAACAAATAAACTATTATTGTCTGATTAAAAATAACATATTTTTAATAATCGCTTCGGCCTGCAGATTCGCGCGAGCAACTCTGTCAGTTCAAAAGTCGCGTGCCTGCGGGATGTAGCCGTCTTGTATTTTTATCGCTGAAACCCACACACCACTCACTAATAGATATGTGATCCTACTGTTTTCATTCAACTTACATAAAGATAACTTTTCAAATAAATTATATTATACTACATAATCCAAAAAGAAAATTATGTCAATATAATAAAACATTGGAATCTTTAAGTGACATCTCGCACTACACGCATGTAATCACGCGAGTCATACTGCTTCCAATGAAAGCTTTTCATCTAGTTTACTAGTAACATACAGGCTGTTTTAAAAGCGAGTAGTTCTGGGTGCCTTATGTGAGTTTTGTTTACTATCCGTATTTATTTTATTTTATTTTATTTTATTTTATTTAATAGGACAACCAACAAAATTCTAAATTAAATTAAAGTTGTTTTTGTACAAAAATGGACTTAAGCTAAGTGTCATCATTCATGTATATTCATTCGATTACGTTTACGAAATCGCTTATACCATGGCGAGTACTCTGAAGAGCTCTTTGACCTCATCCCACCTTCTCCCTTTCTTCATAGGAGTATACGTGCTGCTCTTCGGAGTCACCGATTCACTGTCTCAAATATCCTATCGCGCACAAAGAAATTTGGTGACTCGTTTCTTTGTCGCACCTCCAAAAGATGGAATAGTCTACCAGCACACGTTTTCCCTCCTTTCTATGATATGGGGTCCTTCAAGAGAGGCGTGAAGAAGCACCTTGTGGGCCGGCAGAGTGAAGTTGACTAATGCTACGTTTGTTTCCACGCTGCACCAGTTGTCTTCGCGTCTGGACTTCATTTCCACTTAACATCAGGTGGGATGGAGTCATTTGCCGAGCTATGTATAAAAAAAAATGCAAATTACTGGCGACATACGAGAAGAGTTAAAATTTTGCCATACAAACTCTCATTTTTGTTAACGTTAACGATTGGCTAATGAAACTCGGACTTAACACTCTGAATCTAATTGAAGCATCAGTATATGATTAGTCTGAAAATATAATCAGTCAAAATTATTTTAAAATTTTGTTTGTAATTTATTTGTGTGAAACAGTTTGGAAATATTTCATGGCATGCATAATTAATGTAGTACAGACAGGCACTTAACGTACGTCGAAGTTAATAGCCGGCACACATACGTGATCTAATCCATAATGAAGTCACCGAACTCACATCGATCGAAGTGATATAAAAATAAAATGTAGCTTTATATCAACATCAACTTATTATAAAATGGCGGGGTTGAAATTTCAAGTACATCAGGGCACTGAAAGTGAACTGGCTTAGTAACGGAACAAGTACCTAGATATGTTGATAAAAACAATAATTGATTCTAAAATAATCAAGTACAAATGACGACACATACCTAAATGCTCTTCAAAACATTAAGCACATTTTGCTTTGACCTGACCACGAATCTCTGTTAAAAGATAAAAAGTTTCCTATTCCCTTAAAATATATATGAAAGAATATCGTTCTGACAGGTGCAAAAAAATGTTACTGCTATTGACTAACCAGTCTACTGCCCATATATCGCACTGTTCACTTTTCAAATTTTTTATATGAATTTTAAAAGTTTAAAACGGGCTCTACATGCCTTAGAGTGCAACATGGCTTTCCAGCTTTCCATTTGACTACGTCACTTGCCAAAGTTCTTTAGCATCGGTTGTCCGTCCAGCGCCACCGAGTTTGATTGAGCACCCTATATAGCACCGACGCGCCATAAGTCAGTAGAGATCGGTCGTTTGAAGTCGCCGCGGACACCTGACTGATGGCTTTCTAAACGCGGCCACATTGCAAAAAGTGGGGGAAATCTCACACACCGACTAGAAACGACAATTTAAAAATATACACTTGTACGTTTGTGATTTTAAAGCGCAGCTGTGTGACATATAGTTCTTGTGGTCTCTTCTTTTTCTTTTATAAAACCTCGGTATTTTTCGGCTATTTTATGATAATTACATTATTTTGTCACAGTGTTAGCGTTCAGTCATTGCTAGCAACCGCCCGCACCTACGCCCGTAAACATTCGTTTATTTATTTTTATTTTATCTTATACCTTACTCGGCACATGAGTCCACTCCACCTGATGTTAATTAATCCTGTGTTACGAAAAATCCAGCTTTATCATTGTCTACATCGTACAAAATGTCAGCTTTCTAAGTATAAGAGTTTAGGCTATAGGCGTTGATAAGTCAGGACAGGTCAGGTCAGGGGAGTTAGGACTTTTCCTAAATGATGATGATGTAGCGCACTTCACGCCGAAGCTTTTTCTACTGTGGAACGGGCCATATTTTGTCCCTTCTGTTTACGCTTACATTTAATGGCAGTTTCTGAATAAATTATATATTTCTAGGCAGAAGTTTAAATACCTAACATTTACTCTTTTTTAATTTCAGTAACACGAACTATTAAACAAATATGAGTGCCCTTTCTCTTTATGTTCTTTTATCCATTTTTTTCCTAGTAATCACTTCCCTTGGGATCGTTTGTCGTTTTAGGTCAAGTTCTTGATTCGTAAACAGTGACATAACACATTAATCGCTCAAATTACAAATAAAACAGTAAAAAACGCATTTTCTACCTAACTTTCTCACTTCAAACAGAAACCTCAGTTAGAAACATAGAATTTTATCTTATTTGTTGTATCTTCACACTTCGACATTAACGGAATCTTTTAAAAACCGGCTTTGCAATAATTATAAATAATGCAACATGACGTTAGTTCCTAAGATAAAACCAATGATAAAACTGTTTAGATTTTTACTTCAGAAAGCTCTTGTATACATTATGTCAAATACGATATTTGAAGCTATGTCGGCATAGGTTGGAGTCTTGCCAGCATCAAGAGCTAAATAAACTATTTTTTTGTGCATAATCTCGTAAAAATATACTATAATCAGAAATCTCTGTTTTACAACACGCGAATTTTATGTAATTGCACCTACATAATGTTACGGGCAAAGTGTGCAGAGTGTACAGAATTCGCACTGAGTGCAGACTTTGAGCGGATCGTGATCGCCAAGAACGCATTAAATATATTGTATTGTTTATCAAATTATATATCTTAAGTATATTTATTGTGTGTACTCATACTATTTATTATGCACATAATTATACTTATTTATGTTTTTTTTATGTAACTACCTGACGTTCATAAGTGCAATTGACATGCCTAAATTGAATAAATAATTTTCATTACAATTGATTTTCATTTCATTTCATTCATTAATTTCATCGATTCATTAGCGAGCTGCGCCCGGTTTTGGGGTATAAATTCGGTTCCGGCAGAAGACCACGAGGTCTCACTTACGCCATCCTTGTGGCAGAGGAATGATTATATTAGTGTTATAACATCTCTAAAAGTGTTATACAATATGTAAAAAAGCCCTGTCCGATCGCAATGAGGTACTTACATAGGTATATAAATAACAATAACAAAAATAATAATAAACAAATATTATTCATGAAAATAAAAGAGTTATCGTAAATTCAAACGCAAGTTTTTTGTACCGAAATTGCTCAAATTACCCCAAAATTTAGCTAATATTACAAATGTGAGCACACTTTCCATCAATGGCTGGCGGCGCCAAAGGTCCTACCTACCGAAGTGCCGACAAAAGTATTGCCATGTAAGTTTTGTCATTTAACAAAATTTTTATCGGGGTAAATTTTTTTCACTTATTTTTTTAAAATGATAAAATCTCAATACCTTATAACACCTTAACGGATCGGACAGGGTTTTTTTACATATTGTATAGATGTACCCTAATGTGATACTTTTAATGATTAATTTACAACCACACACAAACGGGTTTAAATGGGTAAATGGGTAGACTTCCCTTTCCCCCATGGTGCTTTTCCTAACTGCCCCGCTCAGGTGGGGGAGGGAAGAACCCACGGGGATGGGATGGGACCCTGCCAACGATGTATGCTTATGACTTTACGAGTACCTATGTCAGAATTTTCCGTATTAAAAATGCTATACTCGGTTAGTGGTCACTTGGAACCACTTGTAACACTATTGAATCAGTAGTGGGCCATGACGAATAGTTTTATTTACCTATTTGCATTCTTTGCCATACAGAATTCCGCTCGTATGCGATGCTCGACTGCTGTATAAGCTAAGAGAACTGCAAATGCTGCTAAGTATTCGTTTGGAAAACTATCATCGTACAATATACCTAGTGATGCTTCGACATAAACAACACAGTTCGATTCTGCGGAGTCGGTCAAGCGCAAGGCCAATTGTTCCGAATGCGCGAGCGAACGGCTGTCTCCACCGCTCGTGCCTATTTCGAAACGTTCAACAATAAACATTTTCCAAATTTATACTAACCCTGAGTTAAAAATATTTAATAAATGGAGAGCATTTCTTTAAATATCCTCAAACTTGATAACATTATTATCATCACCAAGCGTTAGTTTAATATCGACGAATACATTAGTAAGTAACTTCAATTTGACATTGAGTTTGTACAAAAGCGTTTACGGGGTGGCGAGCGGCGCGGTAAGCGTTCATTCAGTTCTTATAGACTTCCGTAGTATAAAGTAAGTAATGTAAATGACGCGCAACGAACTAGAAATTCGCAGACCAGTTCACAATCTGCTTCTGTCTGTAGCGGAGGCATTAATGCAACTGTTTATACAAGGTGGCCGGAAGATTGACGTCCAAAAGAAAAAATTAGGTCTCTCGTGTCGTGGGGTATCCGAATCACCCCCATGTATGTTCCGCGATTTTTCACGGTTTTCGAGTTATGAATTTTTTTCTAAATTTTTGAGAATTTTCGAGCGATCAACTTAAAAAATTTCTAGAAAAAAAAGTAGAAGATTTTTTGTATTTTTTTTTTTTGCAACGAAATCTTCATAAGTTGTACTTTTATGCATAAAACAATTAGCTTCGTAACTTTGATGAAAATTTGGAAATGCAGGTCTCAAGAATAAAAAATACGATTATTGAATTATGACTAGAACATTAAGATTAAAATTTAAAATCGAAACAGATGACTGCATGGTTTTTTAGTGATCCTAAAACATGCGACATACTCTCAGCTTTCATAATCATTAAAAAAAAGTAGTACTTAATGAGCTACTTTTCCTAGAATCGGCCTTCAAAGACAGCCACGTGGCATTTAAAAAAAAACCATGTGATTAAAACAAAAAGTCTTGCTATTTTATGGTTCCTAAAGTTAAATTGGTTTGTTGACTAACCAAAAATTGCCGCAAAAAAGCTAAGATTAGATAACATTTTGAGTTTTTAATTTTAAGGTTGTCAATTTGCTGATAACTAAAAATTCTTAAGAGATTAGTTAACAAACGTTTTAAGTAAGAGGTGGTTTTGTCAATAAATCAGAGATGGTAATCAGAAAGAAAATTTATTTTTTAAATTCACAAAAGGTTTTCAAAGTGGCCACCTCCAGCAGCAATGCACATTCTACACCTTCGTAAAAAATTGCCTTTTAATCGTCTAAAAGCTTCCCTATTCTCTCTCACAACACGTTCGGCTTCTGTAATCTTTTCTCTAAGTTCTTGTTCACTCGAACATTCTCGGGCGTAAGCTATTTCCTTGTAATAGCCCCACATGGTTTCGGACTTGCGTTGCGTAGTGACACGGGGCGCCATCATTTTGAAAAACCATGGTGCGTCGAAGCTGAAGATTCACATCTAGCAGCAGCAATGGTAGTTCATTTTCTAAAAAGTTTTTGTAAATTTCTCCATTAAGTCTGGATGGCAATTCAAACGGGCCAATAAGTTCGCCGTTGAGGATACCCGACCACATGTTAACACTAAACCGGTGTTGAAAAGATGAATCTCTCGTTTCGTGTGGATTCTCGATTGCCCACGAGTGGTAATTATGAATATTGAATATTCCAAATCGCTCAAATCGTGACTCATCGGTCCACAAAACTTTATCGAAATATCCAGGATCTTCTTGCTGTTTTCGTAACATGGTTTGGCAAAATTCAACGCGCAATGGGTAGTCTGCAGGTAGCAAAGCTTGAACTCGTCGGATATGGAAAGGGTGATATCCTTCATCGTGAAGTATGGCTTGAATAGACGTTCTTGGGATGCCCAGAGCACGAGCCATTCTTCTCGTACTCGTGGACGGATTTCGCTGAACTTCTTCGAGCACTCTTTCTCTGCGATCTGGATCGACTCGAGGGATTCCTTCACGACCACCGCGTTGACCAGGAATGTGGCCTGCCATCAACGTGTTGTGCGTGTTAATAAAAACACGATGGTCGGGATAATGTGCAGGTTGCGGCCCACCACGTCGTTGAAGTTGTTCGCGATACAATCGCGCTGCTTCACGGCCGTTGCCTTGTGCAACTCCATAAAAATAATGCATTTCTGCATACTCACTTAATGTGTAACTCATCTCTTTCACTTCCAAGTAAACAAAGTCCAAATCAGAAGGCAAAACAGTCCAGTAAACGAGCAAAGTAGTCAAAAAAGTAGGGCAAGCAAATTTGGGGTGAGCGATGGCGACACGAGTAGCAGTAAACACAAAGTGAGTACGACTGAGATAACATTTTGGCGTTGGCTTGGGTTGTCGCCCGCGCTACTGAGAGTGAGAGAGATGGCAATTATGCCGTCTCTATCCTCGCGGTCGACCTATTGTTATTGCAGGTAAAATAATCGCGTTCACTTTTACAACCCATGATTCGCAAGAATGCAACGCGCAGAATTGATAAAATTTAAAACTAAAATTAAACAAAATGTCAATTTTTTAGGCATTTTTTGGTTAGTTAACAAACCAATTTAACATTAGGAACCATAAAATAGCAAGACTTTTTGTTTTAATCACATGGATTATTTAAAAAAAATACCACGTGGCTTTGAAGGCCGATTCTAGGAAAACTAGCTCATTAAGTACTACTTTTTTTTAATGATTATGAAAGCTGAGAGTATGTCGCATGTTTTAGGATCACTAAAAAACTATGCAGTCATCTGTTTAGATTTTTAATTTTAATCTTAATGTTCTAGTCATAATTCAATAATCGTATTTTTTATTCTTGAGACCTGCATTTCCAAATTTTCATCAAAGTTACGAAGCTAATTGTTTTATGCATAAAAGTACAATTTATGAAGATTTCGTTGCAAAAAAAAAAATACAAAAAAGTCTTCTACTACTTTACTTTTTCTAGAAATTTTTTAAGTTGATCGCTCGAAAATTCTCAAAAATTTAGAAAAAAATTCATAACTCGAAAACCGTGAAAAATCGCGGAACATACATGGGGGTGATTCGGATACCCCACGACACGAGAGACCTAATTTTTTCTTTTGGACGTCAATCTTCCGGCCACCTTGTATACGAGATTTCAATGCCAAGAATCTTGCTGATTTTGGTGTAAATGCTTGGGTACAGATATAGTTGGTGCATCAGCAGCTTCTGGGAGACATCATTGGCTACGGGATTTACATGGAGCTGTCACTTTATATTCTTGTTTAGTGTAAGTACCTCTATCCCATGTATTTAACCATTTATTTAGATGTTGCTTTCTTGTTGACTCCTTCTTTATCGTGCTCTTTTTCAATAACTTGTCGAAGCAGTTTTTATTGTTGTTAGATATGACGTCATTAGAACTTAAAAAGTTGCTAGTACAAGACCAGACCAAGAAACTAGTTTTTTTTTATCTAAGGGGCAAATTACTCTGCTCCCTGATATTAAGCAGATGCAGAGTTCAGATGCGAGTAAAGCTAGTGGAGCAGGGTAAAAGTAACATAAAGTACTGTTACGAATCCACATCAATAAACTAAATTTGAATATAGGACGAGAGAAAAATAGAGAAATACAGTGAGAGATCTTGTTCGAGATTTGTAAGAGCTCCACGTCACACTCTTGGTTGGGTCTTATACAAGCAACTTCTTCAGCTACTCCAATTCACACGGTAACTCTGCGCGGCAGTTTGGGTACTTTACCTGAATTGTCACTGGCTGAATTTAAAAATAAGTGAAGTCTTAAATTAAGAACAAACAAACCTTCATGTTGCCTAGCCGCTTGGTCCGGTCCTGTACCAGAAGCTTCTTTATGACGTCCTTGGCTATAGGGTCGAGGTGGCGCGGCCACTCGACACGGCCATTCAGGATCTTTTCGTAGATCCCGAACGGGTTGTCATCGTAGAAAGGCGGATATCCCACAAGCATCTCGTAGATCAGCACACCTGAAATTACAGAATGAACACTTTTTTGTAATGGTAATAAGACGATTTTAAAACAAAACTGTGGCAATAACACCCGTAAAAGCTCTTTAAATAGAGATAACTGCATAGAGACTTTTTACTTTAATTATAGTTTCCTGATAACTAATTAACTTATTTATTAGGTATGTATATAAAACTTATTTATTTAGCACCATTACATTTAAATTTTAAATAAATAATGTCTTACGATTAATATGAAAATTAGATAATAAATCACTTGACTTTGAACAGGAGACAATCTCTAGGTACTCATCAAAATGATGTAGTCGTCGAATGTAAAATATACTGACTTCAGAATTGATTATGCCTATGACTGTGTAATATGACTAATATGTCTGACAATATGAATAAATTTAAAAAAAATGCCAGTCACTTTTGTCATATGTTTTACCACACAGTTAAATTGAGAAGAATAATATGCAACTCGCAAAAGAATGTTGTCTTGTATAAACAACTGAAAGTACCTAAATAGCGCAATTAATGAAAACACCAAAACACTCTCCACCACTAATTACATCGTACACATACACCGATATGTGTTTGAGTATTAATCTACGGAATAATTATAGATGCAAGCAATAAATATTCCGTGTTCACTGCCACAAGTGCGTCTAATGAATCGCGAAATTATAATATCTGCTTCATTATGCCAAGAAAGCGGCGGAATGATATAAGGACGAGCTTTCGTTATATCAAATGAGCTGGCACATGTTCTCCATTGGAACAGTCGCATTATATCAACGTATTCATAAATCATTGAAAGATAAACAAAGCATTAAAGTGTCGCGTTGATTCGACACTTACAAAATATGCTGTTTGGAGCCCTGTTACGTACACGCCTGCACATCACACTACCATAAACTGTCTAATTTCCTCAACAGACTTTGAACCTTATAGATTAGGCATATGGTTGAAAATGTATTCAAGAAATTTGACAGCTTTGGATAGGTTGATGTGCAGGCGTCTATACCACAAAAATTGCTGAAGACTTAAGAATTATGTCAAAACAACTATAGACTCTTAGTAGATATTGTACTATCCGTCTCTTTGTCCAGACTATATTATTGTAGAAGAATAAATTCGTTTGATCACGATCTAATAATAAATCTCTGATAAATGGTACTATATATATATATAGTTGCAAACGACAATCAACTAAAATATTCAACAGTAATATGGAAAACCTTTAAGATTTTATCTTTTAGTTGTTTTGCTGTTTCACGAAATGCAACTCACCTACCTAATATGTAAATAACACACATAAACACTCACCTTGAGATTATTCAGTGTTAATAAAGGAAAATGTGAAATGGCGTGACTGACGTCCATCTGGCGGGACAATACCTTTGTTGTGTAATAGAGACGGTAAAACAATTGCTAACAGTTTAATTTAGTGTATAATATGCACACCTAACAAAGATTTAATCGTAACATTTTAGTAAGAGAAAACGTCACATTTTTAAATAACAATCTCAATTTGACAAACATCATCATCTCATCTCAGCCAAAAGACGTCCACTGCTGGACAAAGGCCTCCCCCAAGGATATGAGGGGTATTTGCCGTAATCGCCACGCTTGGCAGGCGGGTTAGCGATCGCAGTAGGTTGAGGTTGAGTTCGTTGACCTCAGAGAGATGCTGCTGCCCATCCTCTGGGAATGGTCCCTTAGTCGGCTTTTACGACACCCACGGGAAGAGATGGGATTTGACAAACAAGAACTATCAATTTCAGATCTTGACGAAAAACTATGTTTGATAGTTAATTAACACTTACATCATTAGCCTTCTTTCATGAAATGCGAAAGCGTCTTACCCAATGTTACCAGTCAACCTCCTTAATGAGCCTTCCCAGGGTCTTACCCAATACCCAGCATTCAACCTCCTTAATGTACTCGTACCTCTAGCTGTCCGCAGAGCGTCCACGTGAGGTCCATAAGCTTTTGCGAGAAACCGAAGTTTCCAAATGTCTTTCGCGAAAAGCAATTGACTTCAGGGCCTCAACTACGATGAAAAAGGAGCAAGGGATATGAAAAAAGGTTTCTTACCCAATGCCCACCAATCCACCGCCTTGTTGTGTCCCTTGCTCTGTATAATCTCCGGCGCCAGGTACTCTGGGGTCCCGCATAGGGTCCACGTGCGGTCCGTCAGCTTCTTCGCGAAGCCGAAATCTGTGATCTTCAGATGACCATCCTTCGCCAACAGCAAGTTCTCTGGCTTCAGATCCCTGTAGACGATATTTCTCGCGTGCAGATATTCTAAAGCAGATACTATTTCTGTCGCGTAGAAATTGCCTGTTGGACAAAAGAAAATAACATTTAAGTTGAGTCAGCCCATGTGTGGGAAGGTCGCTGTTGACTTGACACCCTATGATTGTTCACATCATCACCTCCTACTCATTTTATGTCCCCACTGTTGTGACACGAGCCTTCCCTGTGGACGGATGGAGAGAACGGGCCATAAACCATCACGCGGGCCCAGTGCTGATTGGTGATTGGGACCAAGGGCTTGACTTGCCTTCCGAAGCACGGAGCGCGTTAACCACTGCGCCATCGAGCTCTTCATGATAGTTCAATAAATAGAAGTAGAACGGAGAAACAATTTGTATTGGCTGATGATAAAGTTCTTTTCTTCTTTATTTCTTCTACGTTGTGCATATTCTATTAGCTAGCTATTTTCCTTATACTTTATCTTTATCCTTTTATGTTTGACTAAAAGAAAAGTTTACAAAAATTACAGATTCAAAATGTCTAAGAAAGTCAAGATGAACATTTTATATAATCAATTAATCACGATCAAAAAGTTTTTTAAATAATACCATTAGTTTGCAATTAACCTTTTGAAACTATTCCATATTTAGAAATGCCAAAAAGCAAAAAGCTATCTGAATGTTATTATACCTATACTTAAACATAACTAAACTACTTTCTCTTTATGCTTCTGAAAAATTGGCAATTGAACTACCGACGGACGACTCAGCATATAATAGTGTTGTTTTTTGTCAGTAAGCTATTTTTTTTTTACTTTTGTGCCTCATTAATCAAAAGTCAAAACTCATCAATCATTACAGCTATATAACTCGATATTGCTTTATACCACACAAATTACAATATTTTGAAAAACATTTGATTCGGATTTATCTGACAAGTAGAATTATAGCCGAATAGTACTTTGCTTACGACTTCGTTCGCGTTGATTTCGTACTTTTTCGCCCAAAAAATATTTATATTCAAAGTCGAAGTCAAAGTCAAATATTCTTTATTCAAATAAACTTTAGAAAAGTGCTTTTGAATCGTCCATAATTTTTTTACCTACTACCCATTCAGGACGTCTATTTTTTAGTCTATTATTTTACGTCTATTATTTTAATCAAAATAAAATAAAGCCTGCTACCCGCAAGGCCTGTATCATTCATATTCTACCAGTGAAAGAGTTTTAAGAATTGGACCAGTAGTTCGAGAGATTAGCCCCGACAAACAAACATAGTCTAGTAGTTCTTTATTAATAACTAGCCTTTGACCCACGACTTCGTCCGTGTGGATTAAAGATTTAGAAACCAAACTTATTTTTTATTAAAATTAAATATAGCCTATGTTACTCGCCAGATATGTAGGTAGTATTCTATCGGTGAAAGAATTTAGAATTAGACCAGTACTTCCAGAGATTAGCCCCGACATACAAACAAACAAACAAAGTCACACAGTAATTATAGACTAGCACTTTTCCGGCGTCCACGTGGATTTCGTATTGTTCATACAAAACTCCAAAACTTTGATTATCAAAATAAAAGAATATAATTTTTTTAAATAAAATAAAGCATATGTTACCCACAAACTTTGTGCATACATACTGTATATGAATATGTAGCATTTTATCGGTGAAAGAATTTTTGGAATTGAACCGGTAGTTCCAGAGACTAGGCCCGACATACATACAAACAAACAAAATCACTAACTTGAGGTACCTCTTTATTAATAGTGATGAATAGTGATGATAGATATAGCCGATAGCCGATGTGTCATGCCACGATGACAAACTAAATACAAGTTTAGTCAAATTCATAACAGTAATTTCTCTTGCACTATTCTATTATATCTAAAGCTACTACACAATTTTGTCATTAACATAATTTTACGCTATATATTAATTTATAAATGTCTAGACTTCTAGGCACTGGATATAAAGAAGCACTAGATTTTTTATGATCACAACTTCGTCTGAGCTGGGACGGTGATGGCGAATTTTGAAAAATATATGTTTATATTGTATATATACATATTGTATACCTATATATATAAATTATATTATATATACAAATAATTATAATTTTAATTTCTGGAAAGCACTTACTTGGAATTGGAACACAATATTGAACATATTGTGATTAGGTACTACTTAAACAGATGAAAGAAAATTGTAATAATGGAAAAAGCCGTTACTTCTTGTAATTTACTTATACTGTCATAATATTGTTATAAGTTCCTTGGGAACAGTTTATTTTCAATAAAGTAAAAGCTATCAATAGCTACATAATATCTCACTTTATTAGTGCAGACATTTAATACTTATCCATCCTAAATTATAAAGACAAAAAAAATGTTTGTAGCTAGGAGATAACTTTAGGAACTACTAAAGCGATTATATCTCATTGTATTTTAAAAGTTATTTCAACAAAAGAAAGACACACTAAAATATAGGATGCCCTTTATCCCGGTCATATACAATTATATAGTATACTAGCTGACCGGCGGACTTCGTACCGCTTTGACAGTTTCCATGACAACGAAACAAACAAAACGTTGATAGTTTCCATGACAACAAAACAAACAAATCATTCGTCCGCTAGAACACCGTATCCCACGATGGATGGAGAAGGAGTTCAGTGACATACACACGCACAGAAGATCTTTATATGTATAAATCTTCTGTGCGTGTTATGTTATTACGTATATAAGGACGAATGATTTGTTTGTTTTGTTGTCATGGAAACTGTCAAAGCGGTACGAAGTCCGCCGGCCAGCTAGTTTATTTAAATAAAGATATACATGGGACCACAGTAACGGTGCGTCATCATCACCATCCCGTTTAGTTCTGCTGGGGCGCGAGTTTTCCCTTTAAATGAAAACACCACTGGGAGAAGTTTTGCGTACTGATCTTCAAACTTAAGTATAGAGTATGTAAGTATGTCTGCTGAACAACTCATGCTTATGCTTCATGGTGTCAAGCTTTGCGAAGGAAAAAGCTGTTTACCTGTTTTGCAACCAAATTTCTAAAACACGGATAACTTTGGACTAGACTATCTTGATTTTTTTATGTAGCTTTACTAAAGTTATCGTTTTAAACTAGTTTTATAATTGGGCCCGTGTAACTGATATCAACAAATATTATATTTATGTGTGCAATCACCTGCAAAATCAGTCTTATATGGCCTCAGTTTAGGTTGTTAGAATATAATAAATTTACTATATTTCAAACTTACTTCTGAACTTATTAATTTGTGCAAAAATCAAAGACTTAAACAGTTTTAATGCAGTTTCAACTAATTTGCAATAACAAAATCGTGTTGAGAGTGTCAAAGTTTTACTTAATTATTTTTAGAAATTTACTAATGGCATCAACATTTAAATAGTATGCCACTAGTAGTATTCTTAACATCGTTGTATTAAAAAATTACCAATTTGTTAGAAAAAAACGCTTTTCCATAAACTACTGGGTACACCTTTACAGCGACGTTTCTTTTGTGTTGAAAACCGAGTTTCCATGTTAATTTTAAGAATCTTAAGAATAGACGTGTTATGAAACTTACGACTGTTTCCTTTCAGGTTATGCAAACACCCACCAAACACCATTGTTTGTCAACAATACCATGATATATTTCCAATTCAATTCCAAACTAATAAATTAAATGTCCTTCCTCAATGAAAAAGTAAAAAGAAACTGGAATTGTGAAAAAATATAGAAAGCATCATAATCTATTTTTGATTCCGTAAAGTCACTGCCAACGTTTTTCCTGGAGCGGGCTGGCAGGCGAGCGAAGGTGTCGCGACTCGGCGCGCTCAACACGATAACATCATCAACGCAATGAACACGGAGTAAATTAACAAACGAATTGCCATTCGTAAAAAAGAAAACCTATATTTAAAACGGGTTAAAAAAAAGCTTCAACGATTTTGACGTTTACAGATAAAATTGGTGGGATTTGGAAGAGACCTTTGCTCAGCAGTGGAACAATGTAGGTTAATGTTAAGTAAACCGTTTAACAACAACTTTCTGTATAAAAATACTCTTATAACATTATTATTTATTGTGATTATAATACAATATTTACTTTAAAAGCATAAACTTGGTAACCTATTGACGGGATGACTATTTTAAGTAAAGTAGTGAATGATCTACATCCCAACAATTTCAAAAACAAAATCTAAGCGAATTTTTGAAATAAAGGGAACACTGTACCTATTATATCAACAAAATAAAAACTGCTCGAACTTTGATCAAACGTTATGAATTCCGAATAAAGTTTATTGTTTGCATCAACGCTGGACATTCAAAACAGCCATATGTCGTTCATTTTAACGATGAAGACTTTAAGAAAGTCAGCTGGGTCCGTTATGCTACACATAATTACGGCAAAACATCATTTTACGACTTATCAAATATAAAAAATCTTCAAAACAGAAAAGTCTTTTGATGCTACACATGTACAATAAAACCTTCAATAACATCTTGAAAACACTAACTAAAAGTTCAGTATTTTTAGTTTAATAAACGGAAGTAGGACGGAAACAAAACAGTAAAAAAATTGTGGAAAATTTCTGCTTATAAAGTTAAGGATAGCCATCAAAAACATACTTGTAAAAAAAAACCAAGTCTCGCAACTCAGTTCTTCTACCGTCAAAAGTTGTGAGATCTATGTAATACCAAGTCGGTTAATTTATTCAGTCCCTACTTATGGTACCTTCTGTTATAAGTTAACCTAAAAACATCATATAGTGACCATATCAATATTAAAAATCTTTTATGTTTTAAAAAAATAGATTGACTTGGCAATCGCACTAAACAATCTAATTAAAAACATAATAGGGGGTCGAAAATGGCCTGAACTGTTTCGAGAAAAGGATGGTACTGCCGTGCCGCTTTTTTGCTCGACTTGGCTGGGGCACTGCCGTGCCCCAGATAATATTGAGTCTTCTCCTTTGATGGGCTTTAGTTGATTTAAAACATCAAATAAAAACGTCCTTAGTCACAGAATATTAGTCATAGTCGGAGTCATAGTAGGTATTGAGGTCAATGGCAGAGCAACATATTGCTGTTTTATGAGAAACAAATGAAACACTATACATAGGCTCTGCTGCTGTGGGCGAGAAGGCGTCGCTCCACGGAACCTAAGCAGAATTTTGACGGCCACGTCAGGTAGATGACATCATGCCAGCTCCTAACGCCTCCGAAGCTCCATCTGTCTAGAGGTCTGACCAAACCTAACAAGGAGATGTAAACGAATAAGCAAATACGGCCAACTGTAGTAGGTACTGTTCTATATAATACAAAAAACATTATTTTAAATACACAGAAGAACAAAGAAAACAAAATGAAGACTGCAATAACAATTCAAAATTAAACCAGGTCACGTCTTGTGATTAAGATCAATCTTGTAGGTAGTTCGTAGATAGGAGAATTCTAGGTGAAATAAATATTTATTTCTATAAACCTAGATCATGTACTCACAATCTTATATTTAAAGGTCTTAGGTCTGTCCTAAGTCTTATCAGCGATTTTTCAAACAGTTTTACGATTATATGGCGTACTTAGTTTTGGTGATAGGACGATGGGGCAGACTTTTCCAAAAATGAAGTACCCCTTGAATAAATAAAGAATAAAATACATGCAGTTATTTTTAACGTCAGACATAACGCGATCAGCGCTGGCGTCACGTCGTCTGCCAACGCACGCTGCGCAGACGCACAGTGTGTTGTAATGATTAATCCCGCCGTCTCGACACCCTTGAACGCCATATTGCGTTTGTCGAATTGCATCGTATTTGTTTTAAAAGTATTTTGAGTGCCTTTCAAAACTTCTATTTTGAATAGTTAAATGTGAATATCTATATTATATTGCAAGCTTATTATGTTATAAAGCAAAAGTTTTGCATATTAATTTGTGCTAACAAGTTGATTTTCATTCTCCTCAGTGCTCTTTTTCTTGTAGACTACTTCAAAATGTGCTCATCACAATCCATATTCGGTAGGCCCATAGACGTCTCATTGTAATTTTATACTTTCTTTGACGTCATACACTTTATCGATTAGCTTCCAAAATAGTGTTATATAATAATTATATTAATCACAGTAGCACGCATAGCCAAGTCATCAAGTATTCAGAGTGAAGCTATGTAGCTATAAAATTGTACGATAAAGATGTATCGTGTTCCCGTAAAAAGATCCAACCTTTCTTAATGTTCTATAACTGAAGTAACAAATTTATTCCTCTACGTTTGACTTTGTTGTCTTATTTTTGGGCATTAAAAACTTAAAAACAACATGCCTTACTTTATCGTAAAATATCACGCGGGCTAGAAATAAAACAATGCTGAACTAATTCATTTTAATTTGGTTTGAATCTTAGATTTTTTACTTGCACTGTCTGACTATACTTAGAAGAAGTATTCAGATTAAAACGTAGTGATTACTTGCTCAGTGATCCAGATATTGGATATTGTATATGACGTTTAGGCCAACTAAATGTTATTATTTTAAAATACATAAATATAAAGGCGCTGTATCATTTTTTGCAGTTATAGGGCTCAAATGGCTTTTGTAGCTTGTATATGGAATTTGGAGAGGAAACGGAGTCAATGCAGTACCTGCTGTGCTTTTTCGACTCTCTGGCTAGCAAAAGAATGGGACTCTTGGAATCGGCTTATCCGAAACCAGAACTTCAATCTCTTCGCTCTGAAAGACGGTACCAAACTTATGGCATCTATTTTTACAGAGGAAGAATAGTAAAAGGATAGGTTTACAAAAATATTCCTATAGGTCGTAATGCCACTAGAAGATGGAAACCTCAGCCAACCAGATAAGATAAGATAAGGGCTCAAATTTAACTGTAATCAAATATTCTAAGAGTGCTTATAGTAAGTTTTCCGCTAACGATGTTCTCAACAAGGCATTTAAAGCGCGGCAATATTATCGTAGTAAATGTTTAATGAGCCGCTGGAGGAGTGACAGTCGGCTCCTGCGTCACGCGTCTATTTCGGCTCAGTTGAACCAACAAGTACGGATTATATGGAGGAGAGCGATCGAAACCATACAAACGGCGCACCCGGCTCGTGTGAGACGTTAATTTATTTCTGAATATAACATTTTTATGTGAAAGAATTTAATTTTTTTTGTGCAAACAAATCGTGTGCTAAAAATAAGAACCACTAACAACAGAACATATGGTGATGCTACAAAAGTTCGATTCGGATCAGCAGCGCTCCGAAAAGAAATCTCATCGTGCCATCATGCTTATAATTAATAAAAGGTTTTCTTTTACCAGCAATCTTTTCAAATTATATTTTAAAATGAATTTGAAAACACAAGTACCAAGAACTCGTGGATTTTTTACTTTAGGTAGGTATGTGCATCGTGTTGCAGGTTTCGTGTAAATACTCATTATTCTATTACATTATGTAGTAAGAGGATTCCATGACTACTGCAACTAATTATTTTAATCTTCGTCTGAATTCTTCATAAAGGATAGAAGAGTAAAATATCTATGAAGGATTTTACTAGGCCCGGTCATGGTCGTAGTCACTTCAGGGGTATCGCCCAATCTATTTGGTTCTGTGCGAGTCTAAGCCATAGAACTGTCTACATTACTACGGCATCTCTTAAAAACCTGACAGACTAACAAACTATTACTGGCCTTAAACAACCTGAGTTGGTGTTAAATAATATTGAATTGAAATAAAACACTTTTGATTTTATTGACGTTCGAAACCTTTACAATTTTACATGATCCGTGGTCACAGGGAGACAGGGAGCAACGAGAAGACTAGAAAACAGTAGATATCCAGTAGCTTACAAATGTAATACCTACCATGACGTTTATGACAAAGTTTCAAAGTAAAATAGTTTTGTAAATTATCAATGAGATAACAAGATCAACAAAGGATCTTGTTGGCGAATTCAAATAGCGAAGGCGGAAGCTGACCTGGGTTAATACAAACAAAAAATAAAAATAATAATAATAACTCTCCAAACAATCATGTTAAGTCAAGAACAGACAATAAAGTTTAAACCCTAAAATTTCATCTAGGATCCGAAAGAATGGGTGGTGAGCAAAGAGATAGCATTTACGAATCCAATTCTGTGGTACGGCAGGACAGATATTAGCAGAAACTATCAGATGGGCATAATGTTGGTGTTGATTAGGTAGTCTATTTTTAATGTTAGCCACATCAATGTCTTGAAATATACCAATTAAACTTAGGAAGAGACTCGGAGCCAAGTCTAGGATCAGTGTTATCTGGAAATCTGAAATATAGCTGACTGAAATTGGCATAATATCAAGTCAGATCACGTATTTATCCAGTGGGAAACTATGAGATTTTGTGAGTATAAATGAAACGTTTTGTAGCTACGACTGTTACGACTTTTTAAACTAGAGCATTTTTTTGAAAAGCGATTCCTATAGTAGGTTTTATTGCAATTGTCAAAAGGTCTCTGTACAATTACCTGTGGTTTTAACAAGAATTACAAAAAACCTAACTCATACTTTAAATATATCATTGTGTTTATACATATAGACGAACATATGTATAATTGTGTCTTTTTTACGTCAATATATAACAACATTTTATTAAAATCTATTTGAAGAAACAAATAAAATAAAATAGTTATAAGTAACTATTTTATTTTATTTGTTTGAGTTGAGGAGCTCGATGCCGCAGTGGTTAACGCGCCCGGTCTGCGAGTGCTGAGGTTAAGCAACTTTCGCAAAGGCCGGTCATCGGATGGGTGACCAAAAATTTATCATCTCGAGCTCCTCCGTGCTTCGGAAGGCACGTAAAGCCGTTGGTCCCGGTTGCATTAGCAGTCGTTAACAACCACCAATCCGCACTGGGCCCGCGTGGTGGTTTATAGCCCGTTCTCCCTATCCATCCATAGGGAAGGTTCGTGCCCCAGCAGTGGGGACAAAAATGAGCTGATGATGAGTTACTTATTGCAAACGAACTTTGGAAGGGGTAAGAGAACCCTATTTTTAGTATTCTTCTTTTATTTTTATTTTATTTTTAATTTTTTTATTATTATTTTTTTTTATTTTTTTTGCTGGTAACCAGCACTTGGAGAAGCCTATGTCTAGCGGTGGACAAATATAATATAGTATAGGACAGGATAGGTGGACAAAACTTCCAAAAGACCGCGGTCTCCAGCCGCTGGCGGAAACTAGTTCTAATATAACTTTTGTACACGTACGTTATCTAATTTAATAACACCGCACCGGGCGCAATAAAAATCAGTAAAGTACTCAAGTGGTCGCTGTAGGTGATTGCAAAACCGGCGAAGAACCGCGCGACCACGACGCGGCGCTGGCGGGCATCCAACACTTATTTATTTATCCCGCTCCAGTTTATTTACTTACATCGTTTAATAAATAACAATATATATTATTTTTATGATTACCCTAAACACTATTATCGTGTCAACGGAGCAATAAGCCCCGACTAAAGATTCACTGCTGTTAGCACTGTTCAGTCGCGTTTACAGAATCATCGTGCGTCCGGTGGAAGATCAAAGCGACACACGGTGACTGGCCACTCAGCCGATCGCAACATCATCAAGGTCGCAAACAACATATAGGAATCATTTCCGATGGAAAAAAAAAACAGTTCTTGTCAATCGTTGTATGACGCACGCTGTTCCGTGTATCGAGATTATCATACTAAGTCAACCCATCAGAATTATCTATGGGATAATGCTTAGCTTTTACAAACGCGACCCTATCACGCTTGAGCTATGCAACAAGCTCAATAATGCTAACGAATATTAAATTATTAATAGCAATGAAGTATGCTTGTTTGTTTGTTTATACGTCAAAACGAAGTCACGTATCAGCGTGATTTCTGAGATAACAAAAACATTCTTTTAAAATGTATCATTCAACTAAGGCGACGAAGACACGCTTTCGAACTTTCGCGTTCCATTTTAAACAAAGTTTTTAACGAAGTTTAGCGCTAATTACATGGTATAGGAATCATAGACTGAGCTGTGCGAGGTAGCTAAGCCACGAAAATATTGAGCTAAGCGGTGAGCGATGTAAAAAGTCTCCAATAGGATTACATAATTTTCTTTGCAGTGTAAAATTGAACAATCCTATTGGCGGATTTTTACCTCGCACATCGCTTAGTCACCTTGCACAGCTTTGGTGGAAACTTGCACCGTCCATGGTCACGATAAAGGTGATAATTGATTGGAACTCACCGATGCTGTTGCTGAACCTGCCCGCGTTCCTCAGGTATGAGAAGAGCTCGCCGCCGCACACGTAGTCGAACAGCATGTAGATGCAGGAGTCGTCGTGCGTCCACCATCGTCTGCAACAGACCAGGTTATCTTACCATCAGCTTATTGAGAAAACACATTAGGGAGTGTGCGAGTGATTTGCACGATCTTGTTCCTTCAGCCCTCTTACATTATTGGTGGTACTAAACGCAGTGGGAGAAGGAGAGGCCTTCTCCCGAATCCCTGTCAAGTCCCTCGGGCCTGGGCAGGGAGGTGAGAGCTGAAGGGAAAAACCCCAGATGGCCATCCGCGCCACCGCGGGGGCGGTGGAACTCGGGCGACGAGTTTTCCAAACTCCAAAAAAAAGGTTGGCCTACCCGTACGTTGTTGACCCGTCCTTAGCAAGCCCTATTGTCAGAGTTAAAGTCAAATTATCATTTTTATTCAAATAAACTTTAGAAAAGTGCTTTTGAATCGTGCAAACATTTTTTTCCTATACTCTTTGCTTACTCTTTTCTTATGCGAACCGCCTAAGAGAGGAATGCATTGCCTACTCATGTTTTCCCTGATCACTACGACCTGGGTATCTTCAAGGCCCAATCCTCTAAACGTTACGCATTTACAGAATACACTAAACATGCTCACTAGTTTAGGCCCAAGACACCGTACTCGTAGAACAAGGGTACGAAGAACCGGTTTACACGCGCTCTATACCAGGTACAGACATGTACCTGGGCGCTGCTTCCTCCACCACGGCCCGGTCAACCCGAGCCGAGCTCCGAGCCTTTAGAGGCGCCCTCGGGTTGTTCCGCTCCCCGATCCGATCCGAACCTTTCGGAGAATCTAGTAGGGCACGGGGACACGCACTTTTAAGTGTGTGATGCCGTTCCTTCTAGAAAACCTCCGAAGGTGATTCGTTTCACACGGCTTGAGGTACCCTTTACGTACCTCGCCGCCCCCAACAAAGCCCGGTGGCGCTGAAAATGCCATTTGAAGCAATCAGCAATCTCTCTCAAAAAAAAAATCTTCAAGGCAAGAGTGAAAAGACTTTTCCTGCGTAAACATGTAACACCGTAGGCTACATCCTGCTCACTATTAGGCAGGTTGGTGGTCAAATGCTTATTTAGACCGTTACCTAATAATTTAAAAAAGCTCCGAAAGCAGTATTGTCGCAATGTTGTTGCGGTTTTAAAAACGCGTTTAGCGGTAAATATACACGGGTCTCGTTTTCACAACTCATCATCATCATCATCATCTCAGCCAAAGACGTCCACTGCTGGACAAAGGCCTCCCCCAAGGATAATGAGGGGTATTTGCCGTAATCGCCACGCTTGGCAGGCGGGTTGGCGATCGCAGTAGGTTGAGGGTAACCTCAGAGAGATGCTGCTGCCCATCCTCTGGAATGGTCCCTTAGTCGGCTTTTACGACACCCACGGGAAGAGATGGGGTGGTGCAATTCTTTAACCCCGGCACCACACAGGGGACAACACACAACTGCAATAACGAAACTAAGAGATTTTCTAGGGGTTGGCATCAGGCAAACGAGTTTTCATACTTTACTTCAGATCGTTCGAGTTTGATGTCGAGGATTATGAATAGAATGCCAGTTACTGAGATTTGACTAAGTCCGCCGCTGCCATAATAATAGGTAAGTAGTACAGATAGTAGGATATACAGTTTGTATTTACCCATACTAATAATAAAAAATTTAAGTTCGGAAAACTTTGCAACTTTACCATAATCTCATTTAAACTCGACAAAACTGCGGGAAATCAACAAAAGTATCAAATAAAGACATAAAAAGTTTTGAACTATCATAACTATTTTTATCACCAATCAGAATTCTGAATAAACACAACCGGCGAATGTGCGCCATGATTGTTATCAAATGCGACTTCGGTACGTAAACACCACGGTAGTGTGTGTACGTACAGCGACAAGCAGCAACAAGTGATGCGCATTGCCCAATAGATCATAGGAAAGTCTAATAAAAAGCGACGCCGCGACGGTTGCCAGACGTATGGCGGCGCTCGCGCACGCTACCAAACGTGTCGCGCACTTGGCGCCTAAATGGATTATAAACGCACGCACGATCTGGAATAGACTCTGCACGTACTACTAATGTGGCCATTAGTTAAAGTACCAAGTAGACTGCGATCGCTATTACGGTGATAATAGCGCGATAGATGCTGGAGGTGTTGAGAGAACGAACAAATTAGAAAATATTTTTATATAGGGGGTTTGGTTGATGGCTAAAAATGAAAACTACCACCATCTGTCTGTTGCCATGACGACAATTTCAGTAACGTTATTGGGTTCCAAAGTTTAGAAATCATTTGCTCAGGCATTCATATCTTAGTTATTCCGATTTCCGGGGGAAGTGCGCTTCCACCATCGCCATTATAGTATTTTATCATCAGGTGAAAAGCAGAGGTATTGCTTAATTAAAAATATGATTTTTATTGCAACGACTCAATTCAATTACTAGTAACTATAGTGTTTGTACTAATGAGCTGTACGCGTCCAGTTTAACTAGACTTCCCCGAAATACATTCGACCATAAACCATTTCACTCACCACAATGACTTGGCATATACCGCTACGTTTCCAATTTTCCATTTCACTCGCCGCGACATTCTATTGTCTCAATTCCATCTCCAAAAGTACGTCACATAATGCGTTCAAGTATTCCAAAATAGAGGTAGACAACATTGGCAGGCTGCCGGCGAGTGTCGCTCGTAAATTTGCTAGCGTCTGCTGCACCATGCACATTCATTACCATCAAGTCTAAGCTCGCATCAACACGGTCACCACGCACCGCCACCCAAATAACCGACTTCAAATCTGGAGCTGTATTCTGCAAATCGAAAATTTTCGTCGTCGTGCATTGCTGAACGCGTTGGTTAAGTGCGTAGGCATGGATAGATGGAGTGAGTGAGCGTTCCCTACCCATTTGTAAAGTAACGGGCGAAAAGGTATTGTTTTTTTTATTTGTCTACATTTGGTATTGTGCAGCCAGAAGTCGGACAGCTGTCTTTCTAGTATTCTGATTGGCCTACGTTATATAGGCTTGCAGATACCTGCACGAATGCTGAAAGAATTCTGCACTCTACGTTTATGGCCGCACGGTCGCTTTGTCTCTTACTAGGCAGTGATTTTGTGAGAATATTGTTCAGTCTATTTCTCTAGGGCTATAGATAGGTGCGATTTAGTACGTTGCGACATCCGCAGCCGGTTAATGTGCTATGAAATATAAGTGAAGTTAATGGCATTTACGAGTTCTGGGAATGTAATTATTATTTGCGACCGCATGGCTCCGAATTACAACTTGAGTGACAATTATTACATTTCCTACATATTAAACTTGGGTCGCGATTTTATAGTGCTGTTGCACTACTGAAAATCACTATATCTTTACTACTTTTGTAGGGTTTTATATGCTTTTCGTCTTGTATTTTAATGCAAGATATTCATGAGCGAATGTTCGATTTATGGAGTAGGACTCCTGGCTCGAATGACTGATCGGGGAGTAAGACGCATTCGTTATTCTCACAAGGGTTATGTATAGCCTCTTGAGTCTAATTGGCAGTGCTACACTATTACGGTTCACGCAAACATTTTCATATTGTTCCAGCATCAGTAAAGTGGCTGACTTTGGATTTGATTCGCATTGAACGGTTGAGATTATCATGAGAAGGGAAAATGTAGCTTGTCTTTCATAATAATGTGTTTAATCAAAATAATGGTCATAAGTGATGATAAGGCTGAGGGTAGAGTTGTATACAACGTGTTACAAAAAGGGGTGGGCAAAATGAAAAGATCCAAAGTATGTCCGTAAAAAACATATAAAACTTAAGCCTTAAATAGCGCGACTAGACCAATTTTGGTGCACAAAATACCTTCAGTCTTGACACTAGTTTCTAAGTGAGTGTCGTTCTGTATTACGAGCGTAAATCTGAGGACATATCAGTATATTGTTGTGTTCAAGTAGACAAAAGTAATTTTCGGATTTTCCGATGCATAGCCCGAGTTTGTGATCACCGACCCGCACCTGGTAAGCGTGATGATCAATCAATAATTGTAGCTATAACTTTATTTCAATGATCTAGATATTGTATGGGTTGTTGCTAAGACATAATTATTACCTTTATTTTGTCATACAATGGTAAATGAAATATTTATATTAGTGAAGTCATGCGCGTCAGGCAAGCAGCAGTGATCATAAATGTGAGTACACAGAGGTTACTAAACCACTAGGGCTGACACTTGTTTGTTTTGATGTGACGTCGTAGAAATATTTTACAAGAATTGCATACTTAACTCATTAAAGTTAATAATCATGACTTCTTAACTATGTATATAGATCGGATACACTTTGGATCTTTTCATTTTGACCACACCTTTCTGTTACACGTAGAATACTTCACGCGGAATCCTCAACAAAGGTAACGGCCATTTTATGCCTAAACTATCAGAACAGATAATATCTGTTCTCTGAAATATTATGACTTAGATAGATGATGGTAGACTGCCAGACAGACTTAGGACAAGCCCTACTAACAACTAAACCGGAAACGATATGTACCTACTCATGCTACTATGTGAAGCTGCTATGCTAAATCAAGCTTTGGTAATGAAACTGGTGTTTTTAGAGGTTTTCTAGAGGAATTGGCAGTTGGAGTAGACAGTGATCTGTCTACTGTGTGTCCCCGTTTCCTACTAGATTCTCCAAAGTATTCAGATCGGATAGGCTCTGAATCTGGTCGTCTAACGACTAAAAAACCGCAGCAGCGATGATAACAGTAATAAACCATTTAGTACGCGTGTATTGACCTGATATTAAGAATTTTCCTGCACCGCGCGGGCGTAGATGATAAGGTACTATACTATCCCACGATGGGACGCAGGAGGCAATGTATGCGCATCTGCCATGTTGTACCGAAATATTTTCTATTACGTTTACGCTAAAAATATCGTTTAAAAGTGTTTATTCGTGTCGTAGACTCCTTCGCACGTGTGTGTGGTTTGACCACGTGCTTATATTTAAAAACGAATAAAAATGTAAGCACTCGTCGTCACTATAACGTGAGACATTACATAAAATTGCAAAATGTTTCAATTTGTTAGTTTGTTTTTAGCTATCAAAATAAACAAAACGATAGTTTCCAGAAGCTTGTGTTAAAAATAGAACAATATCTATTTAAAAGTTAAGTGAGTTTGATTGTGGACGTGGCTTTTCACATTTCGCCTTCCACCATTCTACATTATAAAACTTAAGCTGAAATAGCGCGACTAGACCAATTTTGGTGCACAAAATACGTTCAGTCTTCTTGACACTAGTCTCTAAGTGAGTGTCGTTCTGTATTACGAGCGTAAATTTTAGGACATTCAGTATATTGTTGTGTTCAAGTAGACAAAAGTAATTTTCGGATTTTCCGATGCATAGCCCGAGTTTGTGATCACCGACCCGCATCTGGTAAGCGTGATGATCAATCAATAGATGTAGCTATAACTTTATTTCAATGATGGAGAGCCTTTTTTAGCCTTCCTTGCGACAAAGCACTTGGCGTCATCTCACCTGACGTTAAGTGATGATAAATCTAAACGTGGAAGCTTTAACCCGGAACTCTCTACAACATAGGAACTGACTACCTTAGCTCTCCCTATAGCAACATACCAAAGTGCTACCTACATTGATGTTATGACGGTATACTTAGGAAAGTTACTTAGCTATCAACTCGGACTTGACTTTCTATTTAAAATAGGTACTTACAAATTTACTATAAAGGGATGGTTGATTTCTGCTAGTATGCTCTTCTCGTTCATGACGTGGTCGACCTGTTTTAAGCGGATGACGTCTGCCATTGAGAGGATTTTCATTGCAAGGTACTCGTCGGCCGCTTTGTCTCTGCATAGACAAACTCTGCCGAATGTGCCGGTACCTGAAATAAAGTGAAGAAAATCAGTTAGCAGTGACGGTATCTTCCGACATGAAGGCCTGCCTTTCGACAGGCATTTCCGACCTTTTCGACACGAGGCATAACGCTAATAGAATAGAAATGGAAGAGAATAATTATCGTATTATCGAGAATATGATTTACATAAGCCAGCGATGTGTACAAAAATAAATGACGTTTTACTGGCTTATGTCATACGTTTATTATTCTATTCCATTTCTATTCTACGAGTACTCGCGTTATACTACTAGTCTAGCTAGGCCCTCAGTCATCATCATCATCATCAGCTCATTTTACGTCCCCACTGCTGCCTTCCTTATGGTTGGATAGGGAGAACGGGCCATAAACCACCACGCGGGACCAGTACGGATTAGTGGTTGTTAACGACTGTTAATGCAGCCGGGAACAACGGCTTAACGTGCCTTCCGAAGCACGGAGAAGCTCGAGATGACACATTTTTGGTCACCCATCTGATGACCGGCCTTTGCGAAAGTTGCTTAACCTCAGCACTCGCAGACCGGGCGCGTTAACCACTGCGCCATCGAGCCCTCAGTACCACAAAATTTATGAATACGTAATAAACAAGCATTTGGTAAAAATAGATTTAGTAAGAGTTTGGTTTAAGCATCTTAGTCTCAAGGAAGAGCTATCGTCTGGATTGTAAAAGGTCGTGGGTTCAAAACCCACCTGAGGCAAGTGGTGATTTTACAAGTGCTATTTTCTCTTTGTTTGGCCGTAGAAATAGGTGTGTTATTGTCCAATTCATCACACATAGCCACTGCCGAGAATCGAGCCAGTGACCTCTGCGGTAGTCACCAGGGTCACTAACGTAACACCCAACCGTTGTGAAATGCTTTCATTTAGAAAGTTAAAACAGCTTCTTATTTACCTTCTATAAGAACTGTTATCGAATATACATCTGCGATTCATAGAAATATCTATATGAATAAAGGAGAAGCTCGATGGCGGCGCACGAACTTGCAAGTGCAATCTTGGAAGTGTATTAACTTTTGCAATGTCAGGTCTTTGGATGGGTAGCCAAATTATAATTTCTCAAGCTTTTCCGTTCTTTGGAAGGCACATTAGCTAGTAGGTCTCTTTTGTTGTCGTAAGATGGCAATCATGGATAGTAAAACCAACCAACCCACATTGAGCCTGCGTGGTGGGCTATAGACCCAAACTCCTCATTTGCTATTATTTATGTGGGAAGACCTGAACGCTGTGATACTTAAAAGCTGATGATGATGGAAATAAAGCATTAAGTTTGTAAACCTTTTTAAGTATTGACATTCTATAAACTATTATCACAATCACAGCTAGGTAACGTTATAATTAGGTATAATGGATTATTGTAATCTGCAAAACGATATCAACCGCAATCTAGACATGAATGATTGATCCTATTTCTATTATTGAAGTAGTATTTTCTGTTATTATCTCTTAGAAATATTGATACCATTGAACCTAAGTCGGTTTTTTTCACTTGTTTGTGGCGGAGTGGCAAAACGTTCTGGTTTCAAATCCCAGCCCCCTAACTATGAGCACTTATAGCAGTATTGTTGCAGTTGTGGAAAAGAGACGCGTGTATATTCGACGCTACACGCGTCTCGTTTTGACAACTGCAATAATACTTCTATAAGTGGTCGTGGTTACCCCCCCCCCACGGTCGAGCAAAGAGTCTTGGAATTTTTTTGATGGACCTGCCCCCCGACCGCCTAACCGATCGCTTTGACTACGTGTATAGATTATGACGTCATCTTGTCACCTCGCACCGCCTATGAAAGCAATATCAAAAGCTAAAGGCTATAGCTTTCGACATTGCTTTCATAGGTGGCACGAAACGACAAGATGACTTTAGAAACCACACACGAAGTCAAAGCGATCAGTTAGGTGGTCGGGCCCCTGGCTGTGGATTTTTTGTGATCACCAACCGCATTTGGCAGCATGCTGATTTAGCCAATCAATCAATCAATTGTAGTGACGAATTGGTTTCAATAATGGACGCCTTTGCCCAGCAGTGGGACAACATATAGGCTGTTTACTCTACTCTACGTACAAATATGTGATTTAGTGCTCATACGCATTTAAACCTATTTTATAAGTTTTTTATTATTACCATTATTTTTTTTTAAAACAAATGTAGAAAAAATTTTCACGAGCAGAAGCTGCGAGAGGAATTTGCTTTAAAATTTTTATAAACAAAACAAAAACATTTTACCATTATTTGTTTTGGATCATTTATCACGCAGTGACAATGCCAGTCCCATCGTATCTTATTTATTTCTATACTTAATTTCATATAGTAATACCTAAAGTTTTCAACTTCACCAGGGAAAAAACATTTCCTCTAACTCTAATGATTCACCGTCGAACGATAACATTTCGTTTAAATCATTAACTCTCGAGTGTTTCTCCAATTTCAGTATCAAGTCGATCAATGCTGAGGTGCTTCAGAAAATAAAAGCAATTGTAATGAGTCAGCAAATTAGATTTAGCTGTGCCAAACGTAAATAATGTATCCTACATTGAATCCGTAACACTCTCACAGGCGATGAACAGCATATCACAGACTAACTTTCGTCACTCAGGAGGCATGAAGTATGTCTCTGTCAATATTGACTCATTCGTTGCAAATCTATACTAATATTATAAAGAAGAAAGCTTTGTATTTTTGTATTTTTGTTTGTAACGAATAAACTCAAAAACTACTGGACTGATTTAAAAAATATTTCACCATTAGATTACATACACGCATACATACATGCTACATTAGCGCTGAGTAACATAGGTTATATTTATTACTAGAAAACAATTTTTTGCATAATCTATACATATAAAATGCTTTGTCCTGAATAACTGACTGAGGGATCAACGCACAGCCTAAACCGATGAACGTAGAGAACTGAATTAACGAACTAATTTATAATTGTATAGTTCTTGTACGTTGTAATATCAATTCATTTGCTAAACACAGTGATGTACACAATTTTAATACTAGAAATAAGTCAAAACTTGCAATGCCACTGTTCAGGTTACAGAAGGTGCTTGGTTCTTTCTTGGGGCAAGGTATACACTATTACAATAAAATACCAAATACTGTACTAGATTTACCTTTAGATAAGTTTAAAAAACATGTAAAGTCTTCTTTATTAAAAAAAGGTTATTATACAGTCAAAGAATATTTAGAAGATAAAACAGCCTGGCTATAATAAAAAACATATACATAATACTACTTATAAATAGTGTCCTGCAGATAACAAAATAGCGTTGCATTGAACATTACAATTAGTTTTATTTTTATTATTATTAACTATAGTTTTTTTTTTGACTTTTACTAGTACTGTATGATATTGTAAAAAATTAAACTGGTAAATTATGTTTTTGCTGACTTAAATATTTTATTTAGTTATTTTTTATTTTTTGTGTTTTACATGTTGTGATTGTCCTTTACATTTTGTGTTTTTATTTGTGATGGAAAGTGTCCTCTATGATAGGGCTTTTTCCAATATTTATGACGCTGTAAGGGAGAAAAGAGCTGGACACTTGCTGAGTTTCTTGCCGGTTCTTCTCAGTACAAGATCTCCCGCCCAGAGTAGATAGACTTACGAACCGATGGCTTAAAATGACGTTCATAAGAGCTATTTGTAGCCTAAACTGAATAAATGATTTTGAATTTTGAATTTTTTGAATTTTGAAACTTGGAGGGTGTGTTCTTTGTATGACGTAGGCATCCGATAAGAAAGGATTTTCCGAAATTCTATCCCTAAGGGGGTGAAAAAGAAGGGCAAAGTTTGTATGGGACAAAGTGATTCCTTGGTCTAATCTACTTCAAATTTTGCATAAACCTTTTTTAACAGAATTGATGAAAGTCGTGTTTCGTATTTTATTAAAATTCATTCCCTAACGGGGTTAAAAAGGGGTAGAAAGTTATTTTGGCGGTGATTTGCTTCGAATTTGATATCAATGCTCCTTAGTGCTTTTGGTTTTAATAAGCTACATTTTATTTTGACACATATTTGAAAACTTAATCCGAATTTATTCAAAAAAGGTTGAACTCACCTAAAAACGTATGCAAATATTCTTTAAAATTGGAATGTCTCGAAAGTCACCGTACTATCACAGTCTTAAAAACTTACAGTGGTCTAACGCCTTTGAAGTTGCGCGAAATGCCGCCATCGTCTAGACCTTCGTCATTGTCGCAGGGTTGTCACATTAATTTTTTAGTCTATTTCATATTTTGCTTATTAGTAGGTACGTTTATGTATATCAGGATCCTTAAAAAAAAAATTACCAAACGATTTATTATTAACAAAAAACATTTTTTTTTTATATATATAACAAAAAGTTTAATTTTTTCACAGTATTTTATAAGTATTTGATTCAGCTTTAGTGCAACAATTAGCACTTAAAAAATAAAAAAAAGTTAAAAAAAAGGAAAAAAAATATTTAAAAACAATACTAGTACTTAGAATAAGAATACGTTTTAGTGTTAAATCTAGGACTACATTACTTAAAATATTAACGTTTGGGCGTTAATATTTTCTTCAAATGTAGGCTACAAATATATTCTTTAGGCTATAGGAAGTTTTCCCTATTAAATCAGGCTCTCCCCCACATGCCTCAATCCAAACCTTGCATCTGAAATTGGTAAATAAAAATATAATATACAGTAGCTTTCTTTACAGTTAAAACAGAGATATTATACTACTAATAAGTCTTTATTATTAAATTAATAAGATTTTATTTAAAAGTCGCGTCCGCCACCTTGGATCTCTAAATAGATGTTGTATTCGAAATTGGCACCCTCGAAAATCATGTAAATGATACCCATATTGATTTTACATAAAAAAGTTACGTCCGCCATCTTGGATCTCGAAATAGATGTTGTATTCGAAATCGGCATACCCGAAAACCATGGAAGTGATACCCATATTGATTTTACATAAAATAGTCACGTCCGCCATCTTGGATCTTGAAATAGATGGTGTATTCGAAATAAAACCTTAAAAATAATATCCATATTGATTTTATATCAAAAAGTGGCGTCCACTATTTTTGATCTCGATTTTAATAGCTAATTAAATCTTGCCTTAATATAATGAATTCTAAAATGACGTTTATCCATAAAAAAAACATATTGAAAAAGACATTACGCATATTATAATAATACAAAGATCAGAAACAAAAGCACAACGTGTCCGAACTCCACAAACTTTATTTAATTAAGTTCACCATGTGAATACCAATCAAAAATTTAATCCAGTAATGTAGAGAAAAGTATTAAAGTGTTTTTGATTAACTTTGATTTAAACATTCATCTAGAAATGAAATTAAATTAAATGAAAAAAAAAATCAGATTAGTACACAATACAAAAAATATATAATAAAATAAAAAGGTATATGTTTATTATTATAAATATACTTTACCTATTTAATTAATTATATTAAATCATTGATTATTTTATTTTATTTTTTATTTATTACTTATATTTAATTCAATTTTGAAACATAAAAACAGCAAATGTAAAAATAGAATAAAATCATTTTATACATAAAAAAAATATAATTTTCTGTTGCAAATGCATGCAATTTCTTTGTTATATCATACACCTGTGGTAACTACTTATATTTCATTAGTTTTTGACTATTACTGACATATTAGTTAGTAGGTTACTTCTACTTGATTTATTTTCTAATGTAACTAGTGACATACAGACCTAAGAATAGAGATATATACGGCGAGAACTCGGTTTACTTTTTAAACCGGGTATACCATAGTGAAATTTCAGGTTTAATATACATACAATTTCAGGTTTAATATACATACATACAATTCTTATTTGGTACAACAGTATCAGAAGTCTTAATTCGTTCAAATATATATTTTTCTTACTTCGTTCAATTTCTAATTCGTGCAATGCCTAATTCGTTCAACATTATATATTTACTATTATGTTCAATTCCTATTTCGTACAAATACAAGTCTCCTTACAATGTCTCAATTTGAAAAGAAACATTATGGAGATGAAAAATATAATAATAGTTCCTAGACTTTATTATTGCTAACAATAAGAAATAATATGTATTACGTACTTTTTAACGATATCGGTATCTAAAATAAGTTATACCTAATCAAAGCAAATCCTAATTAGGCATCCTAATTAGCATTTTATAAAAATATAAAAAAATCGATGTAACAATTGCCATTTCTTAAAGCAATTTAAATCAAGAAAAATAACACAGCTTTTATCAGCACACTGTAAATAAGAATTTATAATAACGACAATACACAATATGTACTCGCAATTAATCAATTTAAAGAGACTGGCACGCAATAATGACGCGCGTCTTTAATGATATCATCTTTTGTTCCAGGAGCATGTGACCCGACAAAAATTAACCTTTTAATAGTACTCGTAGTAGTTGTAATTGTAAGCTTGTGTGGGCCATCCACCCATATTATCCTATGATTACTATAAATGTCATTAGAGGAAATCTTTTAGGGGGAACAGTCTCTGGCTGGAAATTTTCCAATAGTTTTTGATGTGTAACATCTTTCCACTCGCTTTCTTGCAATTTGTGGGAGTGATTTAGTGAAATGGGACGGAAGTGTGTAACAGGAAGTCGGGGAAGCGCGCAAGCGTGGGCCATTTGATTTGACGAATGAGCGCGCGGTGGTAGAGCTGGCCGTCGGATGGTACCAACTACCAACCAATCGGGGAAGCGCGCGCCATTTGATTTGACGAATGAGCGCGCGGTGTTGCATTACTCTTATTGTCAATTAAATTAAATACAATTTTCATTAAAAAGAGTTATTCTTTGTTATGAAAAATCATTTCAAATAAGTAATACCTAACCCATTTTTTCAGAATATAATGTTAAAATTGCTTAATACTAAGGTGAGATGTCAAATGTTACACATCCTATGCGACTGCTGTACGGCTCGCTCGTATTTTTTTTTATATTGAATTTTTTTTTGTTTTGTATTTTGAAGAGTTCCAACATGTGCAACATTAGTAGTTAGTACATTTTTATAGTAAACGAGCATAAAAAAACGCCATGGCATCACATCATAATATAATAACATTTACTAGTAATATAATCGTTTTATTGATAGTTACTCAAAGTTTCAACATAACTCTTCCAGCAGTTTTTTCCCCTTGAACCAACTTTACGATACGTCGTACTATTTATAAAATTGTTGTCTCATGTAAAAAATTAGATGCGATGAAAAATTACAAACAGTTAAGACTTATGTCGTAAAAGTTTTTTGGAACATACACTTTTTGAAGAAGCGTGTAAATATATTCTTGAATTTATTAAACACTAGCGGCCGCTCGCGGTTTCACCCGCGTAGTTCCCGTCTCCGTAGGAATATCGGGATAAAAAGTATCCTATGTTTTAATCCAGGTTACAAACTATCTGTATTCCGAATTTTATCCAAATCCATCCATCCGTTGCATCGTGAAGAAGCAACAAATATACACACATACCTACATACACACAAACTTTCGCATTTATAATATTTGTATGATTTTACAACTGAAATTAATCTTATAAATGTCATAACGATTCTGGATGCAATAAAAGCTTTGAATGATGTAACATTTAAGATCGAGTTATATTAGGACTGACGAAATACGCAACATGCGTCATAAAACAATGAAATGAAGGCGTACAACTGGGGCTATAATTATGAGAAATCTTCTAGAGTACAAAGGGATACTTTGTTTTTTCACCCTGTTTCGTAATTAACCACGAAAAGTTTTCGGATACTTGTGAATTTTTTTTTGTCATTGACATGTGTGATTATATTGTAGAATCTGGCAAGAGGTCTCTGGGCGTTACTTTCAAGTACTTTTCTGTTCTCGATTCTTGAGAGAGAAATTTACAACTATTAACAAAAAAACATAAATATAAAAAGATTTTTATATTTATGTTTTTTTCAATATGTAAATGTACCTAAAAGCTTGTCGAGCAGTTAAAATGGAAAGGTCACCAGGCCGATTAGTCATTGAACTTGAAAAAGCATAAGGCTAGCATCAAAACTCATCTGAACCGGACACCGAAGCTGTTTATATTCCGTTGTTTACATCACACCACTTTTTGTTAATTTCCTGGAGTTGTTTTTGTAACCCAGTGATTCCCAATGCGCAGATTCGACCGCAGTCATCTTATCCCGCTCGCGCTCGTGAATTATTCTCTCGAATGTACTGTAATGAACATTATGAAATCTCCGTCACGTCGCCCGTGGGCGGTCAATAACCGTCTATTATCAAGTCTTACTCGTTTGAAGTCTCCGGATTTTAATGAGTTTCCTTCCACTGTCATCCAATCAATGTATTTCAGTTACCAACGTTTGAGAGTAAAACAATAATTTACGCTGACTCCGAGTTTGACGACGTGTCTCATATTTTACATTTGAAGACAACTATTTCATTATGAAATCTCAGAGCAATATTTATTTACAAAGTCCACTTGCAAGACAATTCTAAAACAGACGTAATAAAGACAATTGACAATCTTTCTTTGTTAATGAACGTGTTAATGTGGTTGTGAAAATGTCACCAGCAGTCTTACTGATTCTTATTTTTGCTAGAATTTACTCCATTTTTCAAGGTCATTTATGTCTACGACATAATTATGTACGTATAAAATAACAAATAAGTTTACTTTATTATGGGTGTAATTGTTGTTTTTACAAATTTGAAGCCTGTAAGTTTGTCACATACATATATATGTATGTGACAACTTACTCAACGATAAAAACTGAATCAAAGCATAATCGTTATAAAAGTTAACTAAATTACCGTTGATCAAAAAATATTTGTTTTAGTATAATGCTTTTGCAATAATTTCATCGTGCTGTATTAATTCTAAAGAAAAAATATATGTACATGTAGAAAATATGTATATTTTTACATGGTTTTTCTTTCTAAGACGTCGTTTCGAGCATTCTTTATACTAAATGTTATTTTCAATTACTTGTTTTTATACATTGAATTTGGGTTATAATTCAGGTGACCCAATATGTTTATGTTTAAGGTTCGATTTGGAGCGTGCTTGTACGAGCCGCCAGTGACGTGAAACACTCCTGAGTTTCCTCATAGCGTTATTTTCTGCTTTCCCTTACGCAAGCTTGCTCCAGCAAAGTGTTGACGGGAGTAAGTAAATTACGGATTAGTATGTTCATGGATATGTTGCAATCACTAGGTACTGCATTGATCGGTCATTACTGTAGATTAAAATAGACAGAGACAAAGACATTTTGTATTGAACATGGGACATTGAAATATAATTAAGTAAATTATAATCTTCATTCTAAAATTAAGAACAATTTACAAAAAATACGCTTTTAAATCAAAAATCATTTCTGTACGTAGAATTATGTGCTCACAGAAGGTTATTTTTACAGAATTTAGGTAAATAATGTATAAGTCTTTAAATTCTGTAAAAATAACCTTTATAAACGTCCCACCGTTGGGGCTCCCTACAAGAACTATATCGTACGGGGAGACACCGTAACTATATGATTATTGATTTTTAAATATATTGTTTAAAATCCAATACTACGAACTAATAGGACAATCAACCTCAAGAAAATAAATGGCAACCGTGCAACAACTGTTTAAACTCTAGTAATTATACGCTCTAATTTGTTAAATTCTAAGGTGGAAACTGTACAAAGGACGAAGGACGCTATGGAAGGGCGCGCTGCCGACAGACTAGGCCGGCCGGGCCTCGTGACGCGCATTTTATCCTCTAAATTCCGTTATGATTCAACTCAAGTAGCCAAACAAAATCGATGTTGCCACTATGAGAAACTGACAATGATCTCGATTTTAGGAATGAAGAAAAATATACAGTGCACGTCTTACAGAACCGATGTTAAGAGTAACGTTGTTATTTTGTGGATTTTTACAAAAGATAACCTTCCTTTATCTTGCTTAAAAGTTTTAAATACGACTCGTGTCGAAAAGATTACATTAAAAAAAATCACAACACTTCAATTTGACAATGACAAACTATAATTCAAATAACAATTTTTGTTTTAAAGATCTTTGCTTTACCAGATATGGAGGACGGCAATCTTAAAATGATCCTAAATCTAGATTATAAGGCTTTCCTTGATATCAAGATGCGAGTACGAGATGACGGTTCACTTGGTCACTCTGTATATAGGAAGGCTACACACACAGATCGTTATATCAATGCAACCTCTCATCACCACCCAAAACATCTGAACTCTATAGTGTCATCGCTGGCCAACCGGGCTTACGACTTGTGCGATAATGAAACACTGCACGAGGAGTTATCCCATGTCCGGCATATTCTGCAGAAGAACGGATACAAGAGGAAGGTATTAACATCTAGACACAAAGCCAAACACGATAGGTTCAGGGTAGAAAGGCAACCGCTTATTATGCCGTATATGAAAGGAGTGACAGACAAGGTCTCAAATATATTCAATAAGTACTCAATTAACACCATCTTCACTCCTTTTAAAAAAGTAGCTAAATGTCTACGTTCACCAAAAGACAGCTTTCCCCTAGAAAAGCCCGGTGTGTATAGATCGATTGCAGCTGCGGTAGCTCCTACATTGGCCAAACAAAACGTACAGTAGCCTGCCGAATTAAGGAGCATATCAAAGCTGTAAAGAATAACGATACGCAAAAATCGGCCATTGCTGAACATTTGATCCAATCGGGTCCTAATCACTGGATTGAGTTTTATAACCCCCAGATAATTTCAACAGAACGTCACTACATACCAAGATTAGTTAGAGAAGCGATTGAAATTACAAAATACAAAAATTTCAATCGCGAAGATGGATTTAAACTGTCGCGTATCTGGAATCCAGTGATTAGCCTATGTAAAGACCGCAAAAAGAACAAAAGTGCCGTTTCGCGATCTGATACGGTCAGTGTAGTGTGTCGAGAACAAGTTCGAGTGAATAGTGACTTAGGAGCCAGTGGTACGAGTATTGAGCGCAAAAAACGACTAAGGAAGAGGGTAGATCGTTTTGTCTGCTCATAATCCACCCTAAACACATCCACCATAAACCCACCCGCAATAACTTCAGTACATCCGTGATCATGGCGCATGCAACTGTGCCGAAATATCGGATACTCAAACACGACAATAAACATGGTAATAATTCCGTTAATAATATTTATTCTAATGTGAGTGACCATGATAGTTTAAAAAGTTATATATAAAGTATCAATGACCTATGAGTAACCTAATCTCAAATAGTACCAATGAATAACTTGTTTTGTTGCCCGTTGTTGTCCGTTTCCATAGCTTATGAATTTACACTATCGAATGATTCAGATACCTAAGAATAGATTACTATTTTATCGTGACAGAACCTTTATCTGGCGTTAAGATATACTAATCTGGAATCTGAATGATGATATCATTTATTATCACTCAAGATACATTGACATTGACATTCAGAGTTTTTTCATCTTTATACATATCTCTACGAGTAGGTATAATCCATTAAGGTAATATACCAAATATTAACTTTATGGTTTAATCAGAAGTGTAAAAGAAATAGTTTGCTCCAAACGCGGTGTGCAGACTTTGTTTGTCTTGTGTGTGTCTTTAGAAAGATATGCTGTTTGCTAGAATTTCACAATGCTGAACGAATTCTTGGACACAATGCATAAAAACATGAAACCTTATTTTTTTTAAATTATAACTTCCGGAAAACTAAAATAAAATAATATTACACTTCGCAATCTTTCAAAGTTTTTCTGAATTTAATTAATTATAATTGTTATTGTTAATTAAATTATGTTTACATATTAAATTTCTTACGTTTTATAGTTATCGAAGAAGACTCTGATTCAGAAAGAGTTACAATAAAACTTAAGTTTCGAAACTAAACAAAATTGGATTAAAAAACCAGCCATATACCCAACAGTAGGCGGGCTCAATTCGCTCTGGGTCCGGATCTTACAATAGCACCTTGTAACAACAATGCTAGTTCTATTTTTACACAGTTGTTAACTACTCAAATCTCGTTATATTCTCGGTGCAGTGAACACGTGTACGGCCGGCCAAATAAGTCGTTAATCACCTGAACATTTTGTTTTAAGCGTCATGAAGAACTTTTAGATAAGCTTGTTTTCTTTTTCACATTTAACGTTGCATGTCAGTAAGCTAAAATATGACTTAACTAATTATAAGTACTATTTTAAAACCAACTAGTTACCACTTGTATTCGCGTAAACAACCTGTATTCACAATATATATTTGATTGATTGATTTGACAATATTTACATTAACCTTGACGATTATTTATCGCAGGTTTATTCGCAGGTAGTTTTGTCAAACCTGATAGGCCTGTTTCTTTATCATCTGGCTGTAAAAGGGAATCGGTCTATCGGGAATTCCCCAATGATTAAGTTTTGTTTTACCAAGACAAAACGTAGCGAAAGAATTTTTGGTTCCGTTTAGATAGTTCAGCTGTTCTCGATATACGAACCAACAAATTTTATATCTCTGTGATATTAGCGTAGATATTAGCAGTTTACACAGATATCCTGTTATAAACAAGCCTTTTGTTGTCTAACTTCTGCCATTAATGTAATGAAATTGTGTATCATATAATATATTTACATATTTCAGCATAGCATCAATTTATTATTCAACCAGTGAGCCGTTAGCCCCGCCGACTTCTATTGTATGCAAAACGTTTACCGGCAACTGAAATCCTATTTAGCATCGAATTCGTTTTAACTCGTAAGCACGTTAGATAATGCAGTACAAATTGTGTCTCTAAAACTGAGGACAATGGATTAAACTCATTATTTTATTATGTAAGTGCATCGAACGGTAGTTTCTGTTGTTACATCTAAGTAGGTACCTATTCAAACTTAACAAAAGCTAATAAAGGAATGGAAGCAGTTGTGATTTCAAGATTAACTTATCAAAATAGGTGGAGTAAAGTAATTAGCCTTGACTGTCTCAATACTAGGCAAAGGAAAAGAATCCTTGAAATCAAGTCATCACTACATTTGATGGGTAATCGGCATCGATCAACTTAGCACATTAAAAAATACAGATACATGGACAGTTTGCCTGTTATTTAGCGTAACAACCAAACCTGAACCAACCTGGTTCAAAGGTACATTACTGTTTTGTCGACTTGATGACTCCATGACGATGACAACAAAAACATAAATAATGTGATTAAAAATTTCCTTTGCACAAAGAGATTTTGATCGTCAAGGAAGATCTACTTCATTACAGCCCCTAGACAAGTGGCATAACGCTAATGAATAGAAATGAAGTAGAATGATTATTGTACGGAATTGACATAAGTCAACGATACGTATAAATGACGTTTATGTCAATCCCATACAAAAATCATTTTATTTAGTTTAATATATTCTATTAGCGTTATACCATTTGTCTAGGGGAGCTGAGGAGCCTATATATAACTTCCTTTCTAATTATGTAATTTTATAATTTAATTGTTTTTAAATTCTTATACTACCAATTTACTTTTGCATGCTATCATATTTAGCTGAATAGGATAAGCCTAACATTATTATATCTCCCCATGTACTTACCCTGTTCATACGCAAAATAAATATATTCTAGTTAACGTTTACCTGTTTTGTGTTAACGTCATCAAGGCCCTTAACACAAAACAGTTAAACTTTCTTTTAATTTAAATGTTTGAATAGGCAGCGTTAACGACTTTCCGTATTCTGGGACCGGAACCTGACGTAATAAATTTGACAAATTCATATTGGTGTGTGGTGACATTTGAGCTTGCGCGCGGTGAAGGGCGACCCACTCGGTCAGTGTAGCCTGGCCCCAACCATGAGTCACCGCGTTGGCAACAGGGAGGTAACGCCTTAACTTTTCGTGTAGTGTACAAATAGACCATTGCCAATCTACAATATTTAGTACACGACAAGCTAGTAGCTATTTAAGTAGCTACAAGAAATAAAAAAAATACAGAGATTGAATGTATGAAATTTAGTTTAATTTACGAAATCAATAAATTAAATGAGAAAAGAAATTGTGATACATAATAATAAGAAATAAGACAAAATGTAAGTCAAAATGTAAATAAGTCACAAAGGTGCCTGAGAAATAATTACAAATATTGCAAATAAGAAATGCATTGATTACAACTGATTTCTAAGAAATCAGTGTGTAAGAAGAAATACAGTGCTGAAATTATTGTAAACAAACAGTAAACAATAAGAAAAGCATTAATATAAAAATAAATATAATAAAAAACATACCTACATACGAAATTTACATTTAATCAAAAATATATTGACAATACATACAAAAATACAATATATATAAATATACAATAAATATAAAACATAATATAAAAAAAATACAATCATAACAAGAAAAATAACAATCCAAGAGTCACAATAGTTCTACTCGTAAAAATTACTTTTCACAAAGATATTCTTCTTAACTATTATTAGAAAACATATACACTACCAAGCTTCATAGCAATAAAAAATAATATTTTAAAAATAAAGGTTTTTTTCCAACGTAAACTAATGGTAAAGTTCAACCGGCCGGCAAAACCACTTTCACTAAGCATAAAGCACTGACGTGTGTGCCCATCTTAGGCCTAGTTCGTCTGGAGTTATAAATATGGCATAAATCATAACACTAATAGCACTGTTTGTGAGGCACTGTCCACTTTCTTCAACCGCAACCGCTTTTCTGCTCAGCGTTTTAATTTAAATAAACTTTTAAAGACTTTGTAGTTAAGTACTTGTTTTCTAACATTAAAACTGAACACGCGAACTGAACACTGAACAACGATTTCAATTTGTAACTAATATTTAAACACTATGATATACAAAAAAAATAGTATTAGTATTAGTATGCACCGATAGATTTAAAATTTGTATTATCTATATTCTTTTCCTGAGACATTTCCTTTGCCTAGCATTGCGACGAAATAAGTTAAGTGAAAGAAAATATCTTGCAATAAACTTTTTTTGTAAAAGCTGGTCCCACGCATAAATTATTTAAAGGTATGGCCTTGGCCTTGCATTGTCCCTGCCGCGCTCGTTCAACCGTATCATCCACATCCCAACAATCTCATTAACTATGGCATTGACAATCACCTATATCTGTTTTGAATAGACTATAATTGTACCACGTATTTGCCCACAAACCAACATTGCCAAAGACCTATCGCCTAAGTACCGACGAATAACATTTGTAGCGTGAGGGTTAAGTGTATTTCTGTAACTTAAAACGTGGTTGGTATACACTCAATTGAAGGAGCATAATAGTGACGTCATAGTTGGCTTCTCTTATACAATTGCTATGAAAGAACTGCGTTTCGACATGTTCTGAAAGTTGCTCTATTGACTAACCTGTCGACTCTATTGTCACAGCAAACGTAATTAATCCTATTACTTGTCAGGACAACTTTTGCGTTAAAAAGCTATCTGGGTTGCCTGTTTATGTATAGACTTATATTTATATATATATATATATATTATATATATACAAATATGCTATTTACTCTTAACTTTTTGTAAAAAATAAAATAGAAAAGTGCTGGAATATAAGAAGCTGACAAAGCGACATGCACCAACTTTGTATTAATATATAGGATATTAGGTTTATATTATTTTGATTCGTTTATGTAAAATTAACAAAAAATCTTTTTTTTTCGCAGTTCCATTTTTTTTTGATGCCTTCATTGGGTTGACAAGGTACCCCAGGATATACTTATTATATTGCCAGGTAGAACAAAAAGAAACATTACATAACTTAACTTGAAAAAAATAAAACAGAAAAATAATTAGAAAATTAAAAACTAAAGACTAAATAAAAGATGTCCTCCAACTGTGGGCTCATGGGAACGGTCCCAAGAAAGCTGGCAACATTGCTCCTTTGGATTGCCAAACTAATAGCCTGTTCGCGCCACTTCACTTCATGTGGGGGCTGCCAGCCTTCTTGTCACCGGAGGCCTCGATAAGGCGAGCACTTAACTCTTTAACTAGATGCTTTGCCTCCGGCCCCCATGGACCCAATGTTTCCACCGCAAACGGAACAAATAAATAATTTTGACCTAGGTTTGCGTATTTGTGCCGTTTGCGATTTTCAGCGTTTACCGCAGCAGCCCCCACATGAAGTGAAGTGGCGCGAACATGCGAGGGAGCCACGGTGTCAGCACAGGTTGCATTCCACACCAACGGCCTGCCAAGTTTCCAGGGCCCAATGGTCATTCCGTCAGGTCTCTTGCCATCACTGCAAGAGGTACCAGCTGGTTTTAAGATAGCCGGTAAACCAATGGTGGCAAAAGCACTGGGGATGATGCCGTTTAGCGTCGAGTGACGCATCATACGGCCAGCGCTACGAGCGCAAGAGTGGCCGTGGTGCCCAAGCTCGTCAACAGCCTCCACACACACAGCGGTGAGGGTGGACTATTCTGGCGCCTAAACGGAGGCAGATCGCTAAAGTAAGAGACGGCCCGTCCAACAAGGTACCGACAATGGCAGATGGCAATGTCTGGAGCCAGTGGCCTGACTCTCTCTCGGAGACGGCAGTAAGACGAGCGAGTTCAACCGTGTCAGCCGATGTGGATATAAGCCCCTCCAAAACTTGTTTGCATAACGGCTCGTCCCATTGCTTCTGCGATTGTGGTAATAAAGATAGGCTAGAATTTTGTCAGGCGGATAACCAAGCGTTACTAGCATCTGCCTTGCCCGACAACTCTACGGAACCTAAAGAAGGGTTGATAATCTTCCTGTAAAGATTGTGCGTGCTATGGGCAGAAGACAAAAACGCTGGCAGGGCCACACTGGATAAATTAAGGATAATATAGGATAGGACTATAATATATAGGATATAGGATATTATATCCTTTATATAATATCCTATATATACTACCTATAGACTAGCTGACCCGGCGGACTTCGTACCACTTTGACAGTTTCTATGACAACAAAACAAACAAATCGTGGAACATTTTGTATAGGAAAAAAAATGTTTGGGGTGGACCACCCTTATCACTTAGGGGTATGAAAAATAGATTACGACCGATTGTCAGACCTACCGAATATACATAAATTTCGTAAAAATCGATCGAGCCGTTTCGGAGGAGTATGGCAACTAACAAATGACACGAGAATTTTATATATAAAAGATAGATAGATATAAATATCCTGTATATTATTTTGTCAGCTTATATTCTAGCACTTCTCTATTTTATTTTTTACAAAGAGCTTAGAGTCTACTATCAAACTTTAATAACTTGCTAAACATAGGGAAGTTGGCAATATACTAGCTTGTACATTTAGGATTTCTCGGGATTTCAATGCGGTTATGTTATCACAGTAAGTTTGAAGAGAAAATAGTTGGATTCCGTAGAGATATGAATCGCTGCATTAAACAAATGCTGGGTACGGTTATGTACGAATTTTGAAAGGTGAAGCGACATTAAACTCGGAGAGAGGTAGGTATTGTTTAAGGCTCTCCATTGTTGGATTCCGTCTCAAATTCTTTAGATATATCAGATCCCGCTCACCTAGATAACGCTGGGAGAGTATTAAGTGCCTACTGTAAAGTTTCCCAGTAGCCTTTCCACAATCATACTATCTGTATACTAATTAATAATCTATTGAGGATTGTTTCAACTTTTTAAATATAAGTAGCAAATTTCTGACAATATAATTTTTTAAAAATTGAAACATTCTGCTTAATTATTATTTTTAAATAAGGCATTCCTAAATTTAAAGATTCAAACACCACAAGGCTAAAACGAAATATGATCCCGAACATGAGTCGCCGCTTATTTCTGTCCTTACTTTCTCAGGCAGTCTATGTTTTCTTTGCAAGTCTGCGTACTGACGCAAAGGCCCGCACCGAAACTCTCCATGTTTCCCAGAGGATTTTATGCTCTGTAATTTTTTGTTTTTAAACTCTTTATTTTTGGATATTATTAAATAATATCTCTGGGATTTACAGGTTTTAAAATTAACCGCATAAAATTGATTTTGGAAGTTTCTTCACTACCAGCTCATTTTATGTTCTCATCCACTGCCGGGGCACGAGCTTTCCCTATGGATGAATAGGGAGAACGGGCCATAAGCTACCACGCGAATCCAGTGCGGATTGATGACTGTTAACGACTGCTAATGTAGCCGCGACCAACGGCTTTATGTGCCTTCCGAAGTTTCTTGCCTTTCGGCTTATCTAACCAATGCAAATTCAAAGCTACCCAATTGTTTTAAATAAAGAGTTTCTATTTGCGTAAATTTTCTTTTCATAACATTTCTAGAAAACAGTAAGACAAAACTATCGTAAACTTTTGTGTTCCTGATTATTTACATATAATTTTACGCAAATATTGTTGCGAATAAATTACAATTTGAAAAAAGACAAAGTATTGAAAAAATCCACAAGCGGGATTAGAACCCGCACCCCATGACATGCCGGGTCAAGTGCACTGTCAACTATGCTGTCGTGGGCATCGTGGCTCAATCCAACTCGCCGAAATTAATCAACACTATCCACTTTTACTACTTACTTACTAATAAAGTAAAATTAGATAGTGTTGATTAATTTCGGCGAGTTGGATTGAGCCACGATAGCATAGTTGGCAGTACACTTGACCCAGCGAGTCATGGGGTGCGCGTTCGAATCCCGCTCGTGGAATTTTTTCAACGCTTTGTATTTTTTCAAATTTTGTGTTCCTATTGATAAATGAGGCAATATTTGCCTATTAGACTGTGTTCCATAATATTTTGATTGTTTACTTCATTTTAACTTCTTGTAAACTTTCTTTTACACGTGTTTACAGCTTTCTGCAATACAATCATGATAATATATCATCTCACTTATTATTTCTTCTTAATAATAATATCCATGATCAGCGTCCAATCATATCTCGTAGTAAAGAAAACTACGATCAAAATCGAGCAAATAAAATTAGCTGCATAAATAATCTTGTCAACGTATGTTTTTCATCAACATAAATACATTAATGTCTGCATTGTGTCAAAACAATTTTATATTCCAAAACGGTGCACACCCACTCGGAGCTTCTTTTTAATACAGTTTCCAATAATAAATAAATCATCGGGATAGAAAACAAGATGGCGTTAGTTGTTTATAAACGCGCATGACGCGTGCCCGCGCAGCTGTCCCCGCATCTCCCCGTGGATACTGACAAGGTGCTATTTATTCTACGAATTTATCAACATTAATCTTCAGTCCACTGGAGGATGACAGTCACACTAATGACCTTCCACCGAAGGTACCTGAGAATTTTTCTTGTCTTCTTCTGATTCGATAACCTTTTGGCAGAGCAATAGTGGCCGTTGTAATCAGGATTAGTAGTATGCCTGACAATATGTACCGTTGGCACTTTTCTCTAACTATTCTGGAATATTCAATTAAAAGGCTTTTAGGACTGCCCAGATCAAGGTTGCATGATCTGGCCAGTCTAGGGCAGGCAGGCAAAGTGCCTGAACAGAATCTTCGTACTTTTTGGCAACAAGTACGGTGTCTTGGACATATATTATACTCGTTTTTCTACATGTGTAGCGTATATATGTATACAGTATAATATAGCATAAAGTATCGCAGAAAGACGCCACTACAAGTTTCTGGATTTTCAGGTAGAAGTTGCGAATTCAGTCTACAAAACTTAAAAAAATTAAGCTCTTTTTTTTAGGCATTAATTTAAAAAAATTACTGAAGACACTTTAAATTCACGAAGAATTTGTACCGACACTTTTGTCAAGAATATGTGACAAGTCATCATATACAAGACAATTGTATAAATTAACACTACAATTACACACTTAACTCTTTGCGGCATGGTGGTTGATTTTTTAAACACATATTTCATTTGGTTTTTAATCTTATCTCAATCACATAAAGTTCAAAATGTGGTGGGTATATACATCCCTCTGACCCTGAAAGAGTTAAGGTACCTACGATTTTTAATCCTCAGCTACGTTTTATCAAACGAATAATGTTGTCATTGTGACATATTTTCTAAGGAGAATCTGTCATTATGTCAAAATTATTCAATGAATAAATTTTAGCTGACGATTGAAAAATCAGCCCTAAGAGATACAAACAAAAATGTCACAAATGTCAATCACCTGGGACATCTCAATTAACTGTAAATGAACTCGGGGTAGGCTTCACGACTACACAGTATATGTCAAAACAGATATGAATCGCTAATGATTAAAGTAATTGTTATTACTAAGTTCATAGCATTTGTTTTGAATTTTTTAACAAAAACCACAGCAAAACACGGGGTAAGTGCACACACAATCATGTAATGATTGTGTGTGCACTTAACCTTATTAAGCTTCTAAATGTCTTTATCTTTATATTGGATATTTAAATGAAGAAACTGTAACAAAAAGTGTTTTTTGCTATGCCTGTCAGACGAGTATGTTTTTTTATATCCTTTATGTGTCGGAACTTCGTGTGTCGGAACATTAAAATTAACTGTTTCATTATTTATTTAAAAGTGTTGTTATCATAGTAGTGCTATATATATTAGTCAACGTCAAAGACGAATGAAAGCGAGAGGTGTATTCAAACATTTCGAATGTTAAACCGTTCTTGAAAGTATACGCACTCACGTTACAGACAAGAATACAAATTGTAACCATCCACCGAGTGTCAAGGATTCAAGTCAAAGATGTGATCTTTGGACGTCGTCCAAAACACCACAGTAGTGCCATTTGCTTTAAAATATCAATGAACTCTAATATTTATTTCTACAACGTCACTTGTCCATGTTTTGCCTACTATAAAAATAAATCGAGCACTAATCATAGGCGACAGTTGATTTAACACTTGAACGGGTTAATACAATGCTACCACAATGCTGGCCGTGTTTAATCGAGAGTGACCTAAGAATAGACCATTAGGGTACTTGAAGGTTACAAGCAAGGAATACAGTTCCAATCACTAATCTAGAGCGGTTATATCACGTTCTAAAATGTTTGCGGCGTGATTAACTAATTAATCTGAAGGAGTTATGAAAAATTGTTTACAACACTAGACACTCGATTACGTCACCTGGAGAGCCTTTTATAAAGAGGTGGCAGTAAAAGTACGTCGATGTTACAGTTACAACAGATTATTAACTGCATCGAGTCAATTAAAAGTGGCACAATATCGTTTGACATCTTTCATACATTTAAAATAATTAAAAAAAAGCGTAATATAGCGTAAGAGGCCAAGATCCACTTCGGGTCCCTGAGCCAGCGCGGTTAGTAAGTAAGTAAGTAAGTAATATAGCGTATTAAAAGCTGACATGGACTTAACTCAATTATGATTTATGATATGCTGTATGTTTCAATAAATAAATAAGAAACTGATTTACCTTGTTATTCAAAACAACGACGAAGAGATTCAAAACAAAGAAAAAGAAGTTTCATTGAAGTTTTAAAATGTTGCTGTCTCTCTCTGTTTTCATTAACAAAAATGAGACAGCATCTGTCTCTGTAAACGTTTGAGAATAACAGGGAGTAAATAACAAAAAATATGTCACGTCACGACTGTTTATCAAACCAGACAGATGTTTTTAAATAAATTGTTTCATTAATGAATTAATTTAAATATTTTTAGCAACACCGTAAACAAGCAAATATGAAACGCGTCAACTCAATCAAACTTGTCCGAATTTTAATAAGCTTTTAAACGCTGTGCCAAATGTGAACTCGATACCCTATCCACTTCCAACCAAAAGTCGGTCTTGGACGTAACGGTTGGCGCAAGTGCCTAGCTTGCATGCCTTAAGAAAAATGTCAGTATTAATACTAATTAACTCCGTGCTGCGGAAGGCACGTAAAGCCGTTGGCCGTTGTTCCCGGCTGCATTAGCAATCTATACTAATATTATAAAGCTGAAGAGTTTGTTTGTTTGTTTGGTTGAACGCGCTAACCTCAGAAACTACTGGTTCGAATTGAAAAATTATTTTGGTGTTGAATAGTCCATTTATTGAGGAAGGCTATAGGCTATATTACATCACGCTACGACCAATAGAACGCGGGTTAAACCGCGGGGCTCAGCTAGTCGTTAATAACCACCAATCCGCAATGGGCCCGCGCGGTGGTTCATGGCCCGTTCTCCCTTATCTATCCATAGGAAAGGCTCTTGTCCAGTGGGCACTAATTAATAGAAATATACCAAGTTTTCCAATTAGTTAATAGATTTTTCACGAAATTTCCTGTGAAAATAATCTGAAATTTTAACTACCTCTGCGGTCTAGTGGTTAAGAATACCTCAGTCTACTAGGTTTCAGACTGAGAAGAGAAGACCTAGGTTCTATTCCCAGCGGGGAGCACATGTTTGTGTAGGTACTCGCTTTAGTTGGTGGTACAGTCAACAGCAAAAGTAGATGATGTTTACTAGATTTCAAAATTAAGTTTCGGCAGTGTAAGTCGGTATTTTCTATATAACTACAAAGTCTGCCTACCAAAAGGTACCTAAAGGTACCTACTAGTAGAAACTCGAAGGTTTTTCGATATGCGTTTAAAAAGTTTTGATTTTCATACTGATTTCATATTTTGAAACTTGACCAATCATTGATCAGTTATCTTTGCGGTTGACTGTACTGGTAAGGCTTGTTGGTCTGCCTGACTAGCTACCACAATCTTATCTAACTACGTTGTCGCCACAACATCAATGTTAGTAGCATTATTGTGTTCCGGCAGCTAGAGATATGATAGCCCACTGATTATGAGGCACTCCTCAGTAATTCAGGATTCCGGTAGAAGTGCGCTTCCATCACCTCCAGCCTTATCATTACTTAAAATCAGGTGAGATGAATGCCAAGTGCTTATAGCCGTAAGAAACAAATAACTAAAGAAATTCAGGAGGGTACATAGTAAAAGCCGTTACCCATGTCTGTAAGCTTCATCATCATCACTATCATCATCATCAGCTCATTTTTATGTCCCCACTGCTGGGGCAGGAGCCTTCCCTATGGATGGATAGGGAGAACAGGCCATAAACCACCACGCGGCCCCAGTGCGGATTGGTGGTCGTTAACGACTGCTAATACAGCCGGGACCAACGGCTTTACGTGCCTTCCGAAGCACCGAGGAGCTCGAGATGATTAATTTTTGGTCACCCATCCGATGACCGACCTTTGCGAAAGTTGCTTAACCTCAGCACTCGCAGACCGGGCGCGTTAACCACTGCGCCATCGAGCTCGTCGCTTCAGTTGTACGTATTACAAAAAAGATGCTCATGTTATGTGAGTAGGTCAAGGTTTAGTTAGCTCTGCTCCTCATTAGTTGTGTGTTCGAGAAGAAGTGCTCTTCTTGCCGAACAACTAATGAGGATGTTGAAATTGGAAGTCCCACTTTGAGCTTTATCGCTTACTAGTATCTGCAGTGCCCTTGCAAGGTTCCTGCTTGAACCGTGTTTCACTTCATCACCTTTGTATGCAACAAGAATTAGAAATCAATTATTTCAATTGGAATTCGATAAACAAAAAAACAAGCTTCAGGTAACATGATCACACTAATATTATAAATGCGAAAGTTTGTGTGTATGTCTGTATATTTGTTCCTTCTTCACGCTGCAACGGATGGATGGATTTGGTTGAAATTCAGCATACAGATAGTTTATAACCTGGATTAACACATAGGATAGTTTTTATCCCGATATTCCCACGGGAATCACACTATAAATATACTAAAAATAACAATTTAATTTTCCAATACAAAATGATTTGTTTGTTTTGTTGTCATGGAAACCAAAGATAATTTAATCACTTGATGGAAACTGTCAAAGCGGTTCGAAGTCCGCCGGGTCCACTAGTATGTTCATAAACCAGTTATAAGATTATATTAAATGTTGTTTTTTTGTATGTTTGTACGTTACAATTAGTTTAAATATGTGTATATATAATGACTTTGTCAAGCAGACTTTCTTTCAACACCACAGCTAAGGCTAGAAGGGATCTTTCTAGAGATATATTACCACACCTCTGTACTTACATGTTTTGTGTAACTTGTGATTTTTAAACATCATCATCATTTAGTGTCATTTCCATACTTAAGTTCGGAGATCAGTACACAAAACTTACTACCATCCTCTGTGGCATCTTATCACTGACGATAGATGTCCAGTCCATTTCTTAAACTGTAAAGCTATGACTTTAATTAATCCTTTATTGTACAAAGAAATTACATTTAAACACACGTTACACAGGACATATACAAAGGTGAGCTTATCTCTAGAAGAGATCTCTTCCGGACAACCCTAGCTGTGGTGTAATAAACAAGTATGCGGGACTAATAAATTGTAAATAATACTATACTAACAAACATATTTACACTAATTACCAAGGACATAACTAATTGAAAATATTTATTAGCTTTTGCTATCGATTTCCTAATCACAATACGCAGTACGGCCTAACGTACATCGGCACATTAACCGATTTGTGATTGTACAGCATGACATAACACTTATAACAAGTCGCTCTACTCGTCTATACCCCGAGGGCACGCTTACTCTCATTGCGGCCACAAAACAAGGAGACAGCAGAAGTTAAGCTTTATAAATACCGCGCTTGAGGAACGCACTCATGACACATGAGTAGGTATATGTATTAGTATGTATTAGTGCTCAGAGACCCTCTCCCGGACACGGAATCTCGGAGCAGCTCGTTAGGCTGCGTTTCCACCAGAGTTGCGCGAGGTAGGAGATGAACGAGGAAAAATCCACCAATAGATTACTCCATTTTGAACTGCAAGGAAGAGAAAGTAATCTTATTGGTGGATATTTCCCTCGCGAACCGCCTAACTACCTCGCACAGCTCTGGTGGAAACGCAGCCTAAAAGACCTAAAAGCCCTCATAGCTCGCAACGATAATTTTTATAGTTGAGGCTCTCCGCTAGCCTCTTTCGCGGTCTAGCCCGGGTTTTAGCGGAGAGCCTCAACTATGAAAATTATCGTTGCGAGGGCTAAGTTAAGAGGGCTCATTAATGACCTCGCTCATTTCGCGTTCGAGCCCGGGCTTAAGAGAAAACTCTAAGTCGACTGAATTGAAAAATATGTATGAAAAGTAGACAAAAACAACGTTTGTAGTCCCCTGATTTCTTTTCGCAAACTAAACTGGTTTAATTACTTTTTTCATTAAAAATTAAAGAATGGCTTTGTCTGTGTCCCTATGTTTTCTTTTTTTTCATAAATTATTTATTAAAAAAATATGAACCTTTAAAAACCTTAAAAATTGGCCAGTTTTTCTGCTGTGTTTCCCTGACGAGATTATATATGGGAAAAAACAAACATAGGGACACGCCTTTCTTTAATTTTTATTGAAAAAGTAATTAAAACGGTTCAATTTTGGAGGAGGAATCACTGGACTACGAAACGTTGATTTTGTCTACTTTTCATAATATTTTTCAATTCAGTCGACCTTAGTGTTTCCTCTTAAGAGGGCTCATTAATGACCTCGCTCATTTCGCGGTCGAGCCCGAGCTTAATAGTCCGAGCGCATCTGCTACGAGATGTCGTGGCCGTGAGAGGCTTAGGTTTAATGCTCTAAGGTGAGATGTTGTCTACATAGACAACCTCAACAACACACACATGTGCGTTGTTCGAACGCGTTTGTGAACCTTACCTTCTACAGTCTCCTTATTTTTTGTTGCGACGCTCGCTCTACATTTTGCTCAATTGTGTAATGAGTAATACGAGTATAACAACAGATGGCACTACTACCATCAACTAGAAACACTTGATTGATATTGATCGGTGATAGTTGATGCTACATATACAATTTAATAACGACTTACCTAATTATAATAATACTTATAATATTATAAAGAGGAAACCTTTGTATCTTTGTATGTATGTATGTATGTATAAACATACATACATACAAAGATACAATGCAAACGCAACGAATAAACTCAAAAACTACTGAACCGATTTAAAAAATATTTCACCATTAGAATGCTACATTAGCGCTGAGTAACATAGGCTATATTTAAAAAAATGTCCACCCGTGCGAAGCAGGGGACGGGCTGCTAGTATGATATATAATAGCACCTTATCAGGTTACCGAGGCTCGTCCATTTTAATAATGCTTCAAACAGTTTACTATTTTTTAATTTGATGTTTTTTTGATCATATTCAATTAAATCAGCCGTTACTTTGCGAAAATTAAATGGCATAAAAAATTTAATAAAATATACATGTAGTGTTAATTTTGTTCGCTTGTTCGTTTATTAAGCTTGAACGTAGCATGCAAGCACCGCCCTGTCGCCCGCAAATGCAATTAAAATAATTAATAACAGTTTAAAAATATAAAAAAAACTGTAACACTGTTATTTCAAAACGTAGACATTGATCTGCTTTAATTGTCAAAATAAGACAGCATCAATTTGTAACCAGATCTGGTAATACTATTAAACTATACCTGAGAATTTCGTCGTTCGTCTTCGAAGTTCAGTGCTGTTTTTGATGAAAAATAAAACTAAAACTAAACAAACTTGCCTAAAGGGACTCCTTTTAATAATAGTTTTTAATTATTATATTATATATTTTTTTAAGGTTTTTTAGTTATAGCTTCATTGTTCTAGTATATATATATTTTTTATTTCTGTATATTTATAGGTATTATATAATATAATTGACGTACATTACATTGTAAAATATATATAAGTACTTATATAAAATGTTTTACCTAGTATAATCCCCGTAAAAAAAAGTTTAATAAACTAAATTATACCTATTCCATGTTTTAGAATAAATAAGTAAAGTATATAAATTATAATCGTCCTTTATGAAGAGCTGTCGGCGAGTATTCCAGCCGTATAATTATGGTACATTATGCATAATTTCCTAGTTGACCTACAGTCATTGCGATTGCCTCATAATCCTTGGAAAAGACAATTAAAACCTCAGGTTGTATATTGTACACCCAAACCATTGTTATTGTTACGGAAACCTGAATGACAACAACCCACAATGACCGGTTGCTGGTAAAAAGTTTGTCACGCAATGGGGCCAGCAACACACCACCTCATTACGAATAACCTCCCGCTATCATGATTCGAACTTTTCAGTAAGGGTTATTCATAATTCTTGGTAAATTAACGTTTCGTGCCGTGAGGAGGTTTCAGTTTTTTTCAGGCTTTCTCAACTTTGCGTGCGGCGTTAGAGTCACGAAAACGTGGGCCCCATTGGCAACAACTGCCGTTTTTCCGGACTATAGCTGTATGTAAATGTATCTTTTGTATGCTGTTTCCATTTAAAATCATACAATTTAGCATTGATAATGTTTTGTTTTTTATTTCGTCTTGGTTATACGACGATGGCGTGATGGATCGACGATATAAGCAAAAACACGGGCAGCTCTTCGTTTTAGCACAGCACAAGACTTATGTGACGTCGACAAAAGTAAGCCTACCAGCTTTGGGTACTAAAAAGTGGTGCTTATTTTATTATTTATTTTTTTATTTTATTGTAAAAGAATAAAAAAGAAACAATGATAACCTGGCGTTGGCCAACTTACCATTGTAATTAAAGTTAAACTGCTAACAATTTCGATTCATAATGGAATCGTTACGTATGTTAATTTCTTGCAGGTAAGCAATGAATATTTAACGAGAGTGGACAGTAAATAAAGTGATTTATATTCATGGGTTCAACCAGTTCGACGGTCTTTGATCGCGGTGCGCGTAATCGCTAATGACTGAAGAACACGCCTCTACCACGTGTACTCGACTTTGATTACGTCGAACTTCGAGCCTTAATCACACTAAAGAATTTTTCGTTAGTAATAAAATAAGCACCAATGTGCCATTACCCTAGCTAACCCTATTAATAAGCCTATTAGCTAACTACATAATTTAAGCTAACTATAACTCCCCTTTTATTCATCTGTGTTGTGATAAATAGAAATGTAGCCAGTCACCACTGTTAGATGTTTTCGCATATTCTACAGTTTTCTTATCGTTGAATAGTCCTATCTTGCACAATATCTGTTTTCGTTGACTCAAGATACCTTAGAAAACATTGATAAATTTCAGATAAATCTTAGCTTATTTTATTGATAACAATCTACAATAAACAGTCTTTTGTATTATTTTTTTATAATTTTGCAGTTGGAAATTCCGCTATGGAAACAAGTGAAAAGATAAGTAAACTTAAGGAAAACAACAGAGTGCCTAGCGCGAGTTTTATTCACCATTGGATCACATTAACGAATCGTTAATGATAACGAGAATTTGTATGGCCTGCTATACAATTCCTGAATTTGAAACTGCGGCCTCTGGTGACCATCGTTACTGTTAAAAAAAATCATACCAATTCTCATTTTCGTTAACGTGATTGAATGGCAAGTAAAACTTACACCGGGCAGGGTGCCCATCTATTTCACTATGCTTAATTAGAAGAATGAAACTTGCATTTTTTTATTTTGCTTTGCGCCGGAGACTTTGGCTTTTCTAATTTTTATGTTTCTACTTCTGCACTTCTTCTTGTTTACCTATAACTTAGTGACTAACTATTAAATTTCCACCATAAGCGAATTGTTTGTATTCTTAACAATTTCGCTGTTCAAAAATTAAAACAATAGAAAAATCAATTGTTATGTATCACATGTGACTCATGGACAGGGTAGTTGTTAATAAGATAAATATTATAAAATTATGGTACTCGTGGATCTTGGTAGGGGTCGAGCTCCGCCGCGCCGGTCGCGAGTACTCGCGTGGCTTTTTGCCGCGTCTGCCGCGCCCGCGCATGATGCAGGAAGCAATCTCGACGCGTACGGATGTGCGCGCGGGTTCGTGCCGTCAGTTGAGATAGGTATTTGTATGTAACATGACTTTTTGTGTACACCTGGTGGCATAAACGTATACGGGAAGCTTTTTCATTGGCCAGAAATAAGTAATGCAAAGTACTGTGTTGTTTAAAGCGTATCTACGTGTGTTTTTTAAAAGAAAAAGTATATGAGGATCACGGGGAACATTGTTGCTTCTCTTTTTACTTCTTTGTAGTTTAGTATAAAAATAAACTTAATATTCTAAGTATCAACGAAGAAAAGTTAATACTCCCAATCATTTTAAATACATTTACATTTATTTGAGGTTAAAAGTAATTTTCTAAAATTATTGTAAAACTATTTATTTTAACTATTCAGAGACACAAACAAATATTTATAAAATGTAGGTAAGATAGTAATGATACTTTGCTTGTGGGTATGTCTATAAAAATGTTAAATATAATTTATTCAATACAATGATAGCTTTCTTTTTTGCAAAAATACCCCAGTCGCACAATAGCATGTGTGGGTATATTATTTTATTATTACGCTTACATTTTAAAAATCAAACTTTTCAGACATTTTCCCTCTTTAATTTGCTATCGACATTTACAGACGCTCTAAATCAAACAACGAAAGTTATGATTATGAGTGCCTCATAAATAGCTATCCTAAAACGTGTGTATTAATAAAACGCGCGCTGAGCGATAGATATACATGAGTGAAACCCCATGCCTTTACGATGGTGCGAAATCCTGTTATATTGTAGTTATTACGAGTTCCGTTCAGTCGGCACGTTTTGGCAGCAGACGAACCTATAACAACAAATATAACAATGTTGGATCGATGCTTCGGATCTTCCAAACTAATAATCCGGCTTTCGTGCTTTCTCACTAACATCCGTCAGCAAGGAAGAAACCGCTAGATTATTATGCTTTCATTGCAACAGACAACGGTTTTAGACACATGAACACAGAAAAGAGGAGCTGTTGTTTTAGATTTACGTCAATCTGATTCATAACATGACTTATCTGTGTATACAATTTAAATGTGTGCGAAACTTTTAAGATATTTTTCGTATATAAAAATACTTTGATCACGATATTTTTATACAATTCTTTATGTATTTTAAACAAAGAGTTGCGTGAGGCCAGATTTTTTCTTTAATGAACTTATGCATAAAATCATTGACGTATTGCTTTGCTATACGAATCACATAATCATAACTCATCTTCAGAGAGATTTGATAATAATAACTATAGTACGTACTTTATTGTTCAGATTATGCTTTGATGAAACGTTTATAAATATAGAATAATAATATTTTCATCGATTTCTACGTCAGTGCTATCCAAAGGCAAATCAACATGGATTATACACAATAAAGCGTGTTTATATTCACGTCAAAAATAAATAGGAAATGACGAGTGGCATGATGAAATTTGATGGTTCTAAGTTCATTATTTTATAAACAAACCGTTGCAAGATCAAGGAGTAGTTTTGTTTATTTACATTTAAGATTTATAAGGATTAAAATGTATTTGCAAATGCTGTAGATATAAAATGATTCGCACATAAAAGACTCGTGACAGCTTGCTCTTTAGCTTAGTAAAATGACATCATAATTGTGTAAATAGGATTACGTATCAAATTATAACCGACACTCTTGCCAGTGTTTTTAAATTCCTGAAAACAAAGTTGAGCACTAAGCTGATTATACCATCGTCAACTTTCTTCCAGTTTAGTTGGAATCTAAAGATTGTCGCCATAATATCAATGTTGGTAGCATTGTTGTTGGTCGCAGTTAGAGATAAGATAGCCAGTAGTGGAGGACTCCGGTGAAGTGCGCTGCCACCTTCGGTTAATGTCATGTGAGATGAAACCAAATGCTTACTAAGCACAGAAAGAAAAAAACAAAACCATTCGATCAAAAAGCTCTCATTGTAATTAGTTGTAAAGAAATGAACGTATTTCGTTGTATAACAGTCGCTGCACGAAACTCGTGTTGTATTAACTTTTATGACGGCACGTATTATTTGACGCATAATAAATTGTCAAAACGTTTACGCGAGTTTCCCAGAAGCGTGGGAGTCGAGTGCTCCGCGTCTAATGTAGGTCGGCTTTGACGGATAACGAAAAATCGCCCAATGTGTACTGTATTACCCCTTTTTATTTTATACCAGTTAAATGGATTAATAGAGCGGATCTATAGATCACCTGAGTTCTATCCGGGCTATTATAACATTTATGTATCAGTTATTTTGGACGATTTACGATTTGATATAGACGAATGCGAACGACGTTATACCGCTTTAAAATCTCTATATATTTTGACTGCTATTTGATAACACTCTAGGTTATAATGATGCAGCTTTTATACTAGTTACATCATTTTCGTTACGAAGTGTGTAATAAATTAATTTGCTAGAATGTGGACAAGACGTTACAATATTTCAAAACAACATATTCTAATGCAAACGACATGCTACAACAACGTAAAAGTCAACTTAAAATCTGTAAAATGTTAAAATCTCAGACTAAAATTGCAGTTTATCGTGTTAGTCAGTTCTAACAAACTCTAAGGACTATTATACCTACATTTAGTTCGTCGAACTGTGTTAGTCATTTATAATTTAAGCTGTTAACTATATTATTTCCTAATTGATATTGAAGGTCAAAATAAAAGATAGTCGCAGACTACAATATAAAAGCAATGACAAAAAATATCAAGGCTAGTCTTCTATTTTGATTTTAACTTTGGTTCAAGTCCAACCAATGTCGGTTCAACATGTTGTCTATAAATTTTTGTCACATTTTGACAACACTCAAACACAATTTCAACAAACGAAATCTCTTATTTCATCTCTTGGAGTAAACGGTACGGCATGGCACATACAGAGAAGGCAGCGGAGCATGATCATCGCCATACGCCCGCGACACGGGAGGAGTTTGTGAAATCTGCCGGCGGCATCAAGTTTCCGCCAACAAACACTTGCTTCGCCTTAAACTCCGCGTCCCCACTTTCGAGCTAGCTCTCGAATACATTTCACTTTTTCGCCTCTTCCGATTAACTCCTTCGATGGGTAATGCCATTCTGTACGTGCGTTCAATATTACGTAAATTAATTGGTTGCGTTCATTACTTTCGATTGAATAATTATCACTTGACCCGTGTCATTGTTATGTTTGTTATTCAAACTTGAACGTTGCGTGTCCACGGAGTGATCTTTATTATCAACCCTTGGCTTTGTGTCACTCATTAGGTAGATGTAAAAAGGAAAACACGTGAGAAAGAATGTTTAAACTGCTCTGCATTGTGCAGTATGTGTTTATACAACCGTTACGTGACATGACACAAACATGACAGTAAAAAATAAAGACTTCATTAAGTACCTGGATGACCAAGCTTTTCTCGGTTTTATTTTTGGTAATTTTCTAAAAACGAAACCTAGCTAGATCGATTTATCGCCCCCAAAACCTCCTGCATAGTAAATTTCATGAAAATCGTTGGAGCCGTTTCCGAGATTCAGATTATATATATACCTACATTTATACAAGAATTGATCGATTATATAAAAGAAAAATTAACTACAAAGGCGTGGCTTTTTTTATTACAATAAGATGCAATACTGTCTTTTAACTTCACAATAGAGTAAGAATCGTTAGTCAATACAGTCTAAATTCGATTACTGATTCGATAACTTACTTTGAGTGTATACTATGAGTGTTTAGTGTGACTTACCCCGATTGGTACCGGGGCCGATAAGAGAACAATGTCACGGCTGCGGGCGCGCAGTCGCGCACCGCTCGTATTGCTCGCGTCGTCGCTCGCGCCGCGCCGCACAGCTGACGATCACGTAACGAGTTGTGTCAACGCTAGCGCAGAGACGCCGCTCTCACCGTGCGTTTGTTTGTTTGGAAAATAACGTTTGTGCTGATGTTTATATGATTCGTTCAACGCAATTATTCGTCCAAGCCACCAAGCTATCAACTGGTGGGATGACATTGTTGCCAAAAGATCTGGGAGTTGTTATTCTTTATTTTTGTTCACTTAACTGTTTAATGTGCGAACATAAAAATTTATTGCGAATATCGTAATTAAATTTTATACACTTTTATAGGTACAACACATACAGAACAGATGTTACACTATTTAAAATAAGACGTGTCTCCCTATATTTAAAATCAAATATTCATAGAGTAAGAATTTGGACAATATGATAGAGTTCCCGTACACCGCTGAGAACTTGTTTGAATAGCCATTTTTTGACCGTGACAGGACTAATATAATAACTAAAGCTTAAAAGTGATGAAATTATTATAAAGTTAGCAGAACATCCCTGAGACTTATCATATTTTTAGAGTAGGCGTGATGCTTATCAATCGTTGGACTGTCGCTACAAAACACTAGATTTTCCAGAGAATTTTAGACAGAACATCGAGACGGGATAAGCTGAGGGACTTTCTAAAGGACGAGGTAAACAGTATGCTATTAACGTTGTTTAATAGTCAAAATTAAAAACGAAACAAACTCATACCTATGTCGTTGCCCAAAAGGCGCCAGCAGCGTGCGGTCAGACACATAAATTCTCTCCAGAGAGTAGAAATAGGACAACATGCTGTTTATAATCGAGGCGAGGCAATTGATACTTACCCGTTGACTAATCAATTAAATGAAAATCCGACTATTTTACAGACGTGAAATTGAGGCGAAGTTTACCCACAAACATGCATTATATTAACACTCTAACATTTTCCAGATACTTACTTATATCTAAACTATTCGCCAGCGTACACACAGTATACGACTCTCTGATTTATTGATTAATTAACTGTCATCGCAACAATATCATAGAAAATCGTTTAATCAAACTGTGTTTTTATTCGTTCGATTGCTTAAATTATACGTTATTATATTATAAGATTCTGATTGAAATGAAATTGATGAAGTAAATTCTAACCGCCTTAGAAATAAACAAAGAATAAGGGTTGAATAGTTATTCCGTGTTTTGTTCCTGTCATGTAAACGTCATTTCAAATTAGAGTAAAAGAGATAAAACACGAAATAACTATTCGGACCTTATTGTTTGTTTATTAGTAAGGAGGTAAGAGTAAATTCGACAGACTTTTTTATAATGCTTAAATCCTCATTTTTAAACTATTATCAAACTACTTATTAATTATGCTTCATTATATTAAACTAAACCTCTTTACTGCTTTTATCATTGGTTTTATAAATAATTTTCTTCTTATCCACGATCCACAACGCGACGCGACAAAAAAAAACACGCCAACGAAATTATTTCTAAATCAATAATTTATCTTGTATTTACTAAAGGAGTGCTTAATATGAAAATCGAAGTATGTACCTTAGCTGTCAACTCAACCCATTAAGTGAAATTAATGTTACTATGTAAACTGTTTTTTTTTGCATGTTAGTTTGCACTTATACTCCTTGCGTGTCGAATCCAAGCTTAATAAACGAGGAAGTTAGTTAGTTGTTTTATTTTTGTTTTTTAAATGTATAAATAATACCTACCCTCCTTCTCCCCCCTTCCACCTATTAACGATCGAAGCGAGTGAAATCGTGCTGCCAATACGTAACCTTCGACACCCGCATACGAATTCACAATTACAAGCTTTAATATTAATAAGTACAGTCGCCAGTACATAACGAGCTGCATTTCATTGTTCCTCGTACAATAGCAGAGCTATATTCGCAGACGATTATCAGGTACACCTATTTCAATATCGGAAGGTCGGTGAAGACTGAAGACGGTCAAGGGCGGTGCACTGATGCGCCTGCGCAGGTACAGTCGCCGTAAAAGTCTGGTATCGTCAGAGATTTTATCGACACAATTATTTGGTTAGCACAATGCCCTAATTATGCATCGTTAAACACAGCGTTACTTGTTACGGTTAAGCGTACCAAAATATCATCTTCTTGTGAATAAATAAAATGTTTAATGGAGTAAATATTTATGTAATTTTTACGTAAATATTGTTGCAAACATTTTATGTAATATAGTAAAAGTGTTGGAAAAGTTTTCCACGGACGGAAGTGTAACCCGCTCTTTGATCATCACTACATAGTATACTACTACTATATATGTATGTATGCTTAGATCTTTGAAACTACGCAACGGATTTTGATGCGGTTTTTTTCAGTAGATAGAGTGATTCAAGAGGAAGGTTTATATGTATAAATACATGCATAATATAGTAGAGAAACACTGATAATTTAAGAGGTTTCACATTTTATTGCGCTTTCATTGCAAACGCTGGCTGAATCCTACGAGATAGATCAAAATAATGTACTACAGTATTGTACACCTTTAAAAGGTCTACAAAAAAGTCAGCGATGGTAAATGTCTATCTCTTAGGGAAAACCCACAATAATCATTTTTTATCCTTTACTTTTTACGAGAAATAATGGCTTATTTACGAAGCGATTTTAAGCAATACAGCATTAATCCTTATCCAATTAAATACCTTAAATACATTGTACATTTAATATAGATCAATATGGCCTTTTACAGCATGTAATTTAAATAAATATTTTCGAAGATATTACAGATTTAAAATGCAGGGACATAGCGGTTGCATGTATCAGCATTGCACCCGTGCGAAGCCGGGGCGGGTCGCTAGTATTGAATATAGCTCTTTTGCCATACGAAGTAAGAGTGGATAGTGATGATTATGATAATAAAAATCGATTGAGTGGTGCATCATCAATATGTAATATACCTAGTGTTATTGTTAGCACCTTCCTGCGCTGCTGCTGATTTTTTCAAAAATTTTCCCGAATGTTAAGCGCGGTTTAACTCCGAACCCTTCGAAGAATCTAGTCTCCCCGATCCGATCCGAACCCTTCGGAGAATCTAGTAGGGTACGGGGACACGCACTAGTGCCTGATGCCGTTCCCTCTAGAAAACCTCCGAAGGTGATTCGTTTCACACGGCTTGAGGAACCCTTTAAGTTTCTCGCCGCCCCCAAACAAGCCCGGTGAAGCTGCAAATGCCGTTTGAGGCAATCAGCAAACTCTCTCAAAAAAAAAAAGCGGTTTAACTCAAGGTGAGTATACATATACATTTTAAACTTACGACAATATTTCTTGTAAATCTTTAATTAGGGCAGTGGCAGCAGTTTTCAACAGAAACCTGTGATCGACATTGTTTCCTTTAGTCATTAAAAATAGAAAAAACACAAATTTTGAAAAAAAATCCACGAGCCTGCACCCTTCTGACATACCGTGGTCGTGTTTGCTGACATTGAATGGGCGCCTTCGGCTTTCAAACTAAAAAAGTAAATAGCGTTGAATGATTTCGGCGGGCTGGTTAGAACCACGACAGCTCAATTGGGAGAGCACCTGACCCGGTATGTCAGAAGGGTGCAGGTTCAAATCCTGCTCGTGGGAATTTTTTCAACGTTTGTGTTTTTGTAATTTGTTCGCATCAAAATTTGCTTTAAAAATTATATAAACAAAAGCAAAAATATTTCATTAAAAATAGGTTATCATCAACTGGTTTTTTTACTTTAACAACAATTGAATACAGAGCACCTATATACTTCCTAGCTGTCAGTAAAATTTAAATGATTTTTTATATAATTTTTTGGCGATTAAATCTATTGTTGAACATTGGGCTAAATGTGTCGAACGATACTGGTGGTGCTACTATGATAATGGTTACAAGCCAGCTATACAATACACAAAGAGCTATGCTGAAGTTTTTTTCTCGTCTCATCATCATCATCATCAGCTCATTATATGTCCCCACTGCTGGGCCACGAGCCTTACCTATGGATGGAGGGAGAACGGGCCATAAACCACCACGCGGGCCCAGTGCAGATTGGTGGTTGTTAACGACTGCTAATGCAGCCGGGACCAACGGCTTTACGTGCCTTCCGAAGCACGCCACGGTGATACTTTTTGGTCACCCATCAGATGCTTAACCTCAACACTCGCAGACCGGGCGTGTTAACCACTGCGCCATCGAGCTCCTCTTTTTTTCGTCTACCTATACCAAATTATGTAGAGAAGAGCAACAGGAAATGTCTAGTCAAATTGTGCGTATGTACCTGCATTTTAAACACTTGACTAGACTTGAACCTTGCTACTTCCTCAACCGAAATAGCGATTCTGGCAGTTTTGAAATGGTGTTAAATGTTTATTAACGTTCATACAATCATTTGTGATCGTTTGCTTGGGATTATGTAACTTCAATGTAGTGGCGTGGCACCGTGGCTTGTGCGCGTAAGTACTCGTAATCTCAATACTCTTGACCGTTAAGCAACCAACTACATAAGTTCACGAGAAATAGAAATGGTGTGTTTAAATCCAATGCATAATATTGTGAAGCTACATTTCGCTTAATTTTTATAAAATTTTGTTAAGTAAATTTTTTTTTATTTAACGTAAGCTTAAGTTTAAAGTTTTTTTTTACATTTGTAATTTAACTATTAACTTATTCCCAAAGAGCGTACCTATAATAAATGTTAATTAAAATTGAAAACGTACAATGAAGGTTAATAATTTCAACCAGGTATTAGTGCATAAACATAAATGTGCTAACAACACTAACATAGGATTAAGCCCAATTGTTACTAACATTTACTAATAAGTCTATGGATCAAAATGGTCTGAAATAAAAATTTATTTATTTATTTATTATTTTTTTATAAAATTTGTAAAGACAGGTACGTACACAGGTACATTGATAAATACATAGAATACAAAGGAGAGCATTAGATTCCCTCGGTAGTTTTTATTTGTGACAGATCGAACTTCACGCGTGCGAAAGCTTGTTGACAAATATTGTAAAAATCACTTGAATCTTTTGCAATTGCGCACGAGTGAGCTACCTATAGGAGGGGCCGGTTCCATGCGGACTGTCGCTCTCGGAGAGCCACATTGTTCTCGACTTTCTTTTCTTAATTTAACTCTCCCAGCCGTGACTTTAGCAGTACGCGTGAACTATGTGAACCGGGCCTGTTCTCGCCAACTGACGAACTTGAGACAAATCTCACTCTCAATATTATAGCGAAATTGATAAAACTGTCGATACCATCTTATGTTTATAAGCTATATTGTAAACTAATATTATTTTAAAAAATCTATTTGTATTTCTTTAAAGCTTACTAGACACAAGACAAGTAACAAAATGCTTTCAAAGATGTAAATTTAACATTTGTAAATTTAAAAAAAATTAATAAACATTCATTTTTTTTAAATTTATTTTAAAAAAAAATTAGCGTATAATTTTTAACGCAAATTTTGTTGCGAACAAATTACAAAAACACAAATAGTGAAAATGTTGTTTTTTTTTTAAAAAATACTGGTTTTAAAATTAGATAATTAAACACAGATAACAGTTATTCTTTGCAATTTAAAACTAGCTCGTCGCGTGCCAAAAATACACAATAGCCAAACAAACAACACCATTACTCTAAACGAATTCGTGATAATAGTTGTGATTATACGCAATGACTAAAGACTTGACACTGTATTTTTAAAAGTACTTAGACCAACCTATATCGTGTACCAAGGTACCTATATACCTACGTTGAACTAGATCGAATTTTGTTTTCAGACGGCGGCGCCGGCGCGGCGGCGGCGTCCGCATTTTTATATTCGCATCTGACCTACTAATTGATACTTAAATACAGCTCCATATAAATCAGTCAGACAACTAATCTACAGAACTTTAGACAAATAGAAACGAAGTGCGATATGCTATGATAACAGGGTGATGATAGTTATAATTATCAGGTGATGCCTCCTGCAAGTAGCAGCCGCGTCGGCACGGTGACCTACATAGCAGCAGTAATCACGCGTGACAAAACAATTGGTCGCGTGCGCAGCTCTCGTAATATTTTATATACCCCGCTCATTAAACCGTGTGTTTACATTCCTCATACCCAACAATGTCTATTCGTATCACCCATTTGTAGCAGTTGACACAATAAAATTGCTGGATCGATACTCATTCAGGGTGCATGACTTTACGTATTGCCTTTGTTGTATTTGCAATTGTATATCGATACAACTAATAGCAATTAACTGATTCGTTGCCTAGTGTTCCGATCAACTGTGTCAGAACCAGAAGTCCAGGGTTCGATATTCAGTTCATATTGTACCTACTCGGTTTGGTTGATGGCTACCACAATTTTTTATCTAATGTGTCTAAATATAGAGTCAGGAGCCATAACAATAATGTCAATAGCGTTGTTGTGTTTTGACAGTAACGGTATAGATTCCGCAGTAGTAAGGTTAGTGCATCCACTTTAGGCTTGTCGTCACTTGAAATCAGGTGAGACGAAGGCCAAGACGCTCCTCGCAAAAAGATATTATTAATTTCTATTTTAACATAATAACTATTACTTTTGCATTGCAATGCCATAAAAAAGGAATTATTGTTGTTTAATTTTTTTGCAAACTGTAACTAACATTTTGTAAAGAAATTCAGGCTCTAAAGTATACGTCTATAATTCCTTTAAAATTCATGATTTCAAAGTCACATTAGTAATAAAAACCGGACAAGTGCGAGTCGGACTCGCCCACCGAGGGTTCCGTACAAAATGGGTACATATTATATATATATAGTTTAGGAATCGAGTCTCGAACTTTCCCGAAATTCAGTTTCCAAAACCTACAATTACTTATATTATTGTGTTTTATAAGTGAATTTGTGAATTATAGTTGTGTTTTATAGTAACAGTTCATACCTAAATCAGTTAGGTAATCTAATCAAAGCTGTACTTAAATATCAAATTGAATTGTTTGTTTAATTTCCTATAAAAATATAATATGTATAATTATAATTACTACTACGTACACTTAAGTAGGTAGGTACCTATTTAGGATTGTGTTTAATTACAAAATCCAAAAGAACTAAGTAAGTAGATACGCATAACAGTGCAAACTGTATACAGTGTATCTGTAGTATTATGTATACCAAAGTTATTAGGTAAAGGTATTTATTTTTTCATTCTTCGTCATAAATCAAAAACTATACATCATAAAAAATTTAAAAATCTGTTTAAGCTTGTGCTAATAAAGCCCTTTCATACGATACCCCACATGACACGGTTATAACTTACTTCAAAATTTGGACCCCCGTTCCTTGGCTATGGACCCTGTTTTTTTGTGATTTAATTAAATATGTATAGTTTTCAGATTTTTTCCTGTACTTGTAGTATAAGACGATATCACTCGCCAAACTTCATAGTTCTAGGTCATCGGCAACTACCCTATGAATTTTGAATCCCTTGAGAGTGTCTAAATATACGTTTTTTGCGACATAAACGGCCGTATCGTTTTTTTTCGTTAACTTAGAAGTTTGATTTTTTTCACAGCTTCAAGGGACCGCAGACCTGAGTGTATGGTTTTAATTTCAACTCGATACCTTCACGCGTTCTCGAGATAAAGGGTCTTGACAGACAGACAGACGAACAGACGCACAGACGGACAACAAAGTGATCCTATAAGGGTTCCGTTTTTTCCTTTTGAGATACTGAACCCAAAAAATTATAACAATTCGCAAATAATATGCGCCCCAAGTGATTACTGAACATAAACTAAACCGGATAAGCCGTAAATAAATGGAAAGAAAATTTATTGTACCGTCTCGTTAAAAAAAAATGCAAATCATATTGATATGAATGTTGATGTAAATAGGGGCGCAGGAAGGCCACAGAAGAGAGGTGAAACATATCAATGAATATGTATATTATAAATAACACGGTCGTTGTGAGGACTGCTATTATATTTTGGAAGAAAACACTTCACAAATGACAGTTATTAATAAAATGGCGGCGCTGAAAAATGGTTTTGGCTCTTCTAGCTCTAACCTGCCATAATGAAGGACGTTCTATCAATAGATAGGTGAATATTGTGTCTTTATAAACAATATTATCAGAAACATCAGAACATAATTAAAAATGTGAACATAAATAGTTTCATTAGGTAAATATTTTGTTATAAGGCGAAAAAAACATTTCATCATCACAAAGCTGATGATGACGATTGATCTTCGTCATCAAAATTATATAAAAGGTATATGTTCCACTGCTGGAACTTGCTGCTATTTTTGGGGAAATTGGGCCATCACCCACAAAGCGGCTCGGTAAGGGTTCGAGATATTATTTAATTTGGTCATTAATCCAGTAACACCGCATTGCGACAACTGCTTAATATCTTCAGTAAAATAGTGACGGACAATAAAGAAGTACCTACAACGAGGGAAAGTGAAGTTTAGCTCTTCCTAGCACCTTACGGACATCCGAAGACACTTAACGGCTTACCACTTACTACCTACTTAGCAATATTCATTCGTTCAAGTATCGTTCGGGCGACAATAGTTCGCAAATACAATTTCATAGTAAAAATAAAATAAAATAACTAAATAAATAAAAAAAACGATAAAACTGTAAGATTTTTATAAGGGGTTTTTTATGACCCAGTCTTCTCAAGTTTGATTAAAACATGAAGTTCCAGTTTCTAGGGATTGCTCTAAGTCTGCTTAACTAGCTACCACCATGTTATTTGGCATGTCAATTGAGGTAACCAGACTTCCTACAAACCTTCTAGGTTGCCTGGAAGATATTACATTTATTAAACGCCCTTTATAAGACTTCTAAAACAGTTTTTTATTGCAACATATCTGTACTTTGTGTACAATGAAGTATCGAATTTTAATCAGATGAGCCGAAAGACAAGCATCTCCCCATTGTGTAATGAAAAAAAAAATATTGTCTAAACCTAGTAAGACTCTACATAAATATTGCACGTAATTAGAGCAGTGACCGAGGATAACACCGCAGTGCACTCTACGTGATTCTACTACAGGTAGAGTCTGCTTTTTGCTCTGTTTCGCCCTTACAATAGCATCTGTTAACCTGAGCCTTGCACATCATATAAACAGTTAGAAGTTGTAGTAGGTGTTGTGTTTCTTGACGTACACATAGTTATATTTAATTAAATTACGTCTTATTTAGTCTTTTTTATATAGTGTGCTGATGTGTGCTGATTAAATTCCTTGGTTCCAATGATGGAGGCCTTTGTCCAGCACTAGGACTGTATGTATATAATATAGGGTATTGGTTAAATCACCACATAATAAATAACAAATCCATATGTATCGAAAAATCCAAAATATACTTACAATTGACAATAACTGATATTGGGCCGACCACTTTGACATTCGACCACCGATGCGTAATAAATAAATTTGCTGTAACTGCAAGCATTATCCTAATATCTATAGAAAACTAAAATCATCAATTTGTTGATTCATACAGCGATTCACTTTCGCCCATGTTCTGTTATGTTCCACTTCACACCTGTCTCCGACGTCTCAACACTCCTAAACGGGTAAGCAAACGAAAGCGAGCGGAAAAAAACAACGGTCTCATGCTATATGCAAATCGTTGCTTTAAATTATTATTAATACCGGGAGCCGAACCGCCGCGCCGTGCAGTCGAATATCGGTTATCTAATCGGCAGGCGATATCCAAATTGGCTTGTTTGTACCTATAGCCATAAAATAAAAAGACTCACAGAAGGTAAGCATCATACAAGCTAAAGCAACGCTAACATAGGAAAACTCTCAAGAACAAATGAGTGATTGCGATGCATTACAAAAATTTTTAGACGTCATTAATCACTGGTATAATGTTAATCATATGTCATTAAATATTGACAAGTGTCAAATGATCTCTTTCACCAAAAACAAAAACCCGTTGAATTATAATTATAGCATAGGTAGTCGTTACTCGTGTTATGACCGTCCGCGATGTGAGAGTGTATTATGACTAGGTTCTTTCATTTAGACCCCATTATGATTACATTTGCAACAAAGCTAAGCAAATGTTATTCTTTGTGCTACGTCATGCCAAGCCGTTTAAGAATGTAAATTCATGGATAATTTTGTACGGATCCCTGGTCAGAACTATCTTGGAGTACTGTTCTTCAGTGTGGTCCCCTGTTTATCAAAACCATTCATAGAGGCTATCGAACGTAGGTTTTACGCACTTTGTGCACTGTGTGGCTTGCGTCGAAGTATATGTAACTACTCTGACCGGCTCAGCCACTTTAACATGACTGGCCTTGAGAAGCGAAGGTGGATGAACGACTTACGTACACTTCATAAAATTGATAATGGATTATTGGATAGCGACCTATTGGAGATGCTGTTATTCAGGGTGCCGACTCGGTCTGTGCGCATTCCGCGATTATTCTATGTACCCCCCTCTAGAAATAATGTGTCTCAAAACAATCCTATGCACAGAATGTGTGATTTTTTTAATGAAATCTGTTTGGATTGTGACCTTTTTGGCTGTGGTATCCCTGCCTTCAAGGGATCACTAATGGCAATGCTACGAACCAATTACTATTAACTTGTTTTGGTATTGTGTTTGCTTATTTGTTATGAGTATGAGTTTAGCAATTTTATTTTATTTAAAAAAAAAATATATTAATTTTATGTTACCAAACTTTTTTTAACCTAATATTAATTGCTTTGTTATTTGATAAGTTAAAGGTAAATGCTGCGCACCTTTGTAATTGGGCACGGATATACCTTATTAACTGTACATAAATATATTTTTGTATGTTTTCTATCTGTTGTCTGTAATTGTGCCTTAAATAAAATTAAAAAAATTACACGGAATCTCGCAAGAGGTGCGCTTGGACTGTTCCGAGATGTTCCGAGATTCGTGTTGGTGAGACGGTCTATGTGTGCGTTGCTCGAGTGCGGTATTATTAAACTTGCCTTCTGTACGCCTTCTTATTTTGTGGTATAGTCCACTGGAAATTACCAAAAGGGCAGTAGTAAGAAGAGGAGCTCGATGGCGCAGTGGTTAACACGCCCGGTCTGCGAATGCTAAGGTTAAGCAACTTTCGCAAAGGCCGGTCAACGGATGGGTGACCAAAAATGTATCATCTCGAGCTCTTCCGTGCTTCGGAAGTCACGTAAAGCCGTTGGTCCCGGCTGCATAAGCAGTCGTTAACAATCACCAACCCGCACTGGGCCTGCGTAGTGGTTTATGGCCCGTTCTCCCTATCCATCCATGGGGAAGGCTCGTGCCCCAGCAGTGGGGACATAAAAATAAGCTGATTATGATGATGATGAGTAGTAAGAACCACCGCACCGCACTGAGCTTTATATACGTGGTGGTATATATAGTCCGTTCTCCCTAATAGGTAAGGCTTGTGCCCTAGCAGTGGCGACTGGGGGCTTAAAATGAGCTGGTGTTAGTAATGATGATGAAAACAATGCAATAAACTGAAGACCAATATAATTACGCATACTAAAATTAAAAACATTTACGCCTTGGCCATTTGAATAACTATATAACTATTTAAACTATCATGGTCACTTGCACTAGAGTAATTATTAACGGGATTCTTACCATGTTTTTTTTTGTGAGTATCCGATATTTCGGCACAGTTGCCGTTTTAAATACTGCCGTCATAAGGAAAAAGGGCACAACTAAATTTTTTTTTAAATTTGAGTTAGATACATATTTGGAATCAGGAGAAAAAGGCCTATCTTTTCAAACCCGTTTTTCTCCTGATTTGAAAAATGTTAGATGTGCCTTTTTTAATTATGACGGCAGAATACCTATCGGATATTATCAAAAAATAAACATGGTAAGAAACCCGTTAAGAATTACTCTAATTTGAATAACTGTCTAAAACCATCAGTCATATATATTAATTGTTTGTCGATATAGCTGGTGACTGCCATGGCGCTTAACTTTTGTAAATTTCTTTATATTTTAAAACATCTAAGCAAAAGGGTAAACAAGCTTTTCAATAGAATCAACCTAACTTATACCTATTATAAACAAGCTTTTCAATAGAATCAACCTAACTTATACCTATTATAAACAAGCTTTTCAATAGAATCAACCTAACTTATACCTATTATAAACAAGCTTTTCAATAGAATCAACCTAACTTATACCTATTATAAACGCAAAAAAAGTATTTGTTTGTTTGTTTTTCTTTTACGTCAAAATGGAGATACTTAAAAGTCTGCAGAGTTATATAGACTACTAATTTTACTACTGTTATTAGTAAAATCATAAACTAACCATAGAATTTAAGGCGGACACTCAAGTAAATGTCACAGCTGTTATCCTACTAGGTCAGATGAATGTGGGTCGATCGACCTTGGCCCATTTATAAGCTCCAGAATGGGGTCAAACGGCGGCATTTACTCCGTATACCTCCGAACACACTACACTGATATCGTATCTATGGTGGTGGAGTGCTTGTCAGGTTTACGAAATGTGCCAGTACAGCACTTAATGATGAATCAACATGTTTCAGCTCTACGTAATGATTACTCTACAAGCTAAAAGAATTAAGTGGCCCTTATGTACCTAGTTAATCATTGCATCTAGTGTTATTTTATGGCAGGATGTTTTCATTGAAATTTCTATGTCAATTGATGAGGTTATCGTTTATTATAAGAGCTGCAATAATTGTAAAAATATAATTGGAGTGTCTGTCTTTTGTTTCACTAACAGGTTTAAAATTCACCCTGTCTTGATCGAAGTAACCAGTCAAAAAGTGCGGAGGATCACACTTGCTGTTATTAGTCAAAACATTTAAAAAATACTTCTTACAATACAAAATAATTAATTTTACTATACATTATACATTATGTCTAGTAGATATTATTTATTGCCAATTTTTACTAAATTGATACTGATTTAAATTTATATTCCAACTTTCTCTAAATTGCATCTATAAATTATTATGATTAACATAACAGTTGACAAGGAAATGTTGCCCGGTTTCTTCTATGAGTGTTAAGTGAAGATAGTTTTATTGCTATTTGACGTTGGCCTATCAATGTTATGGCATATTAAGATCGTCTATCATTTTTGATAACTTTATTCTAATGTGCAATTTAGACACGAATTACAAATCTTAAACCTACATGTTAAAGAAACGTATCGAGTAAAACGGTTGAAAAGTTTATGTTAAAAAATAACCAATAACATAAATTACTTACCTTAAATATTTATTTAAACGGTTTTAAGTAGCAATAACTGCTTAATAACGTAACAAATATATATATTTAGGTAGTAATTATGAAAAAAATATAATCTACTCTACCTAATCACCTAATTAAGGTGCCAAGTGCGAGTTTCATAATTCCATTCGATCACATTAGCGAAAACAAGTAATTTTTATGATACATTTTTAACTCTCCCCATTTCCCACCAAGAGGCAATGAATTAATGTCATTCGAGTTTTCGTTAAGTTTAGAAGTTGCTATTAGAATTGCATTATATGCGATAACGACTTAATGAAGCTGTTTAAAGTTCGCCAAGTGTGAACCCAGCTAGTACACTGACCTAATCCTACCGATTTATTATTGTAAAGTTGAATTAAGTAGGCTACATGTAGAGTGGATGGTGCAACGTCCGCCATCGCGGTTAGAGGTAAGGCTTCTAGCTTACGATGATACGTTTAAAGGATTAGTGGAGGCGGTTTTGTGACATACAACTTATTTGATATTAACGTGTAGGTAATGTTCTGTTACATTTTTTTTAAAGATTATTTTAAATTAAATAATTTTATATAATGTACTTGCAGACAGACGTACAATAAATTATAGCATATTCATAAGAGTTGAACGAAACTTCATGCACATAATGATTAATTAATTATTAATTATTATTTTTGGTAAATAACCATTCATTGAGTTAACGCAACATAAAAGATGATTTGCTTGTGATTGTGCGGTGTAAGAATTACGGTTACCTACCTCCATACATATTCTTACTGTTTATAAAACACATATATATTATCAAGTGTTCATTAAACCGGCCGGCTCTTCCGTGAAACGATTTAGTGTTTATTATAAGCTGGAGAGAGGACTCCATATTGGTTTTCCAGGGAAAACGCATTAGCTCGCCGTAATGTCCCAGTGTGGGTCGCCGTTCATCGATTTACGTTTTACAGCAGAAAAGCTTCTTTTAACCACCTTATGACTTTGCAGAATCCATTGAATGTTATTTGTGATAACATCAAATGACAGTATATTAGTTTATTTAAACATCTTAAAAGATGTAAATCCTTTTTGTCCCAAGATTAGTTACAAGAACTGGAGTGAGCAACTATCCTTTTTCTACTTAATACAACAATAAACGGACTGAAGGTGACATACGGTATACGGTTTTATTCATTAACTGGGTAAGCAAATATTTCTATACAATTTTGAACACAGTTTTGCTTAGCTTTAAAATCAACGGCATGGTTCCTTCGTACGAATTCATCTCTATATTATTTTCCTACGAATTTGTAAATCGACAGTTAGATAGTGTAAAAAAATTGTCACGGAATATCTACCCGTGCTTACTCACGTTTGGTAAGATCCGTATAGTGTCCGTCCGTAGTAGAGCCCATTTTTAACAAAACTTCCTAAATTTTGGAGTACCTTAAGCGGTGACCAGTCACATAACACGGCCTACGGATATCCCAGGGGATTATTGGCGAAATATAACCGAAGTAGTTGGGAGGTTATCATGTAATAACGTAGTTATATCAGATGAGTTCTCAATGTCAGGTATTTTAAGCGAATGTGACTCTATCAAAACGTTAGGGTAGAAGCTATGGCTTTTGACGTTTTGTTTACAATCTTTGCTAAGACGGAAGTAGTTAAATTTACCTAAGTGGGTACCTAAGTAAAAAGTTTTAAACAGAATCATTCATTAAAAATATGTTTGACATTAATTTTTTTAAAGTTTAATAAAAATATAATTTAGTATTAGTGGTGCTATAACTTTTCGTCTTATAGGTTTATTTTTTAATATTTATTGTAAAAAAATCAAATATATTTCATGGTTTTTTTTTAAATTACAACTTACCGATAGTTTTTAATATCTGGAGATCTTCGAGTTCATACTCCTTTTCTTCTTCAGTGTACTCGGACTCCGTGGTGGTAGAGTCCTGCTCCTCCGTAGAAGACGCTACAGATAGAGACCGCACATCCGAACTCAGCTCTGAACTGCAGTCTCTCACCAATTTCGCACTGGCCATCATCATTTTGGAGTAAACGTCACTTTATTATTCGAAAAGAAAAAAAAGGTAGGTCCTACAACAAAACTTTTTTCTGCATTGTCTTAAAACTCATTGACAGCAAAATTGTACGTTCTTATTTCACCACAACAATATATTATTATTTTAAAAGGTTTACTTAGTTTCGAGAATAACTCGCGAAGTTTAGCTCTACGCTCCGGCAACGCGTTCTCTCTACACGGTGATACGAGACTTACTGGCTTACCGAACGAAAGACTGGGAGTCGAACTCTGCCCGCGCCGCGGCTGCCGCATGACGCTCGCGGTGATTTAGCAAGCCAATAAAACTCACTCACTAGTCGCTCTGAAAAAATCTTTGCATTTACTTACACAATAATATTGTTATTACAATAGTACCTGACAATGACGTACAAAGTGACAAAACATTGCTGCTTTATCTCATATAAATTATATTTAATTTAAAACAAAGGTAAACTATTATTACAGTAGCGCCCCTTCTGCCTTTTATAAAAAATATCGCGTTCACAATGTTGAGATTTAACACTAAAATCAAACAGAATTATGAAATTGTTTCTTTTCTTGTTTTATTAGTCTTTTTACCCGACTGCGTCAAAAGGAGGGTTATGTTTCGAAATGAAACAACTTTTACGGATCTACTCGCGTTTATTTTACACATTACTTATTTAATGTTTATCCTGACGTTTCGAACCCTTTGCAGGGTCCGTGGTCACAGGGAGACTGAGGTGTTGGTCGTCTCATAATTAGTTGGTAGCTTGTATAGCCTAATTTAAATTTAATCAGGTGCGTTCCGTTTTACGCAGAAAGAGCTTACAGTATCTTTTGGTCTGGCAGTATGGTGTTGGGGCTGGGATTTAATATTTTGTATGATGGAATCCCAGACTGGTGGTAGATTCCAACCATCTTCTCTATTAAAATTAGGATGTTTTTTAATTTCAATAGCCTCGCGTATCATCCTAGGGATGAATCGTTGTTCTCTAGCGAGTATTTGTGGTTAATCAAATCTAATGTAATGGTTGGGCCCCTCTAGGGAATTTTTGCATACTGCAGACTTATTTTCGCGCCTATGCTTAACGTCGGCTATATGTTCTTTAACGCGAGTTCCTACACTTCTCTTTGTTTGCCCTATGTAAAAGAGCCCACAGTCGCAGTCTAGTTTGTACACGCCTGCATCTTGAAGGGGTATGTTGCACTTGACAGGTCGTAAAAATTAGTTGATCTTCTTCGGCGGCTTGAAGTAAGTGTTGATTGAAGCTCGCTCTAAGATATGTCCAATCTTATCAGTGACACCTTTCATATATGGAAGTACAGCAGGTTGGCGCTCGACTGTGGTTGGTTTATTGCGTTTTCTGTGACAAAGTCGTGGTACTTTCAGTTTATTATCCTGTAGTACGTGCTTGACATGCTGAAGCTCAGCAGCCAGGTGTTGGGTGTCACAGATGTCTCTGAGACAAAAATTTCCCTACAGTAGCCAACTGTCTAGGATGGTGGTGAGAATCACCATTGAGGTACCTATCTGTATGGGTTACTTTACGATACACAGTGTGACTCAAACTATTGTCCGGATTCCTGATGATTAAAATATCCAAGAAAGCTAAGCTTACTATCTGCCTCTAACTCCATTGTGAATTGTATTTTTGAATGAATGGAGTTAAGATGATCTAGAAAAGCAGATACTTTATAAGTTGGTAGGATAGTGAAATTGTCATCTACGTACCGCTTGTAGAACCTAGGGGTTACCGGTGCTGTGTTCAGGGCCCTCTCCTCGAAGTCTTCCATAAAGATATCGGCGACGACGGGCGAAACAGGGGAACCCATGGCAACGCCCTCTACTTGCAGGTAGTAAATGTTTTTCCACAAAAGGTAGCCAGATGTTAGACAATGCTCTAATAGTACTACATATACATCAGGCATATCTTGTTCTGCTAGACGTTTTTTGGTAATTTCAATACAATCCTGTACAGGTAGGCATGTAAATAAGGACTGCACATCAAAACTAACCATAGTTTCATTGTCAGCGAGATGTAGGTCTTATCTAGGTCTATCGTTGACAAATTGGTAGGAATCCTTCACATAAGCTGTTGTGTTACCTCTAAGTGGTGAAAGAATCTTAGCTACATGCCGGGCCAGTCGGTAAGTTGGTGAATCGATCTGGCTTACAATAGGGCGTAGCGGAGCCTCAGGTTTGTGAATTTTCGGTAACCCATACAGTTTTAGTGGTTTAGGGCAGGAAGGAATTAAATAGTTAGCATCTAGATTTAACGTTTCGGAGTGTTGTTTGACAAGATCACTAGTTTTCTTAAGTATTTTGTTGGTTTGGTTGCATTTAACGCGTTTGTACGTCTTGTCATCCATTAAAGTATTGTTATTTTTTCGTTATAATCAGACGTATCCATTACTACCGTAGCATTACCCTTATCAGCACGAAGGATAGTTAATTCAGGCTTAGCAAGCTGGTTCTTTAAAGCGAAATACTGATCACGCGGAAGGTTGGATTTCGGCAACTTGATCCGGCGCAAGACAGACGATATGTGTTGACGTATTCAGCCTCAGCATCAGCCTTCCTAACGTTATTTTTAACTAAGCAATCCTCGACGTTGCTAATGATGCTTTCATAGGGTATCCTGCGAGGGGCTACGGCGTAATTTAGCCCCTTTTTTAGTACCTCAACCTTACCTTACCTTACCTTTTTTTCATTTCAATGTGTAGTGTTCGCGTAAACTTTAGAAAATAATATGAGGGTTATGTTTTTCGAGTGTATGTATGTATGTATGTAGGTATGTGTGTATGTCTGTTTCTTTGGCACGCTCTACAGCCCAAACGCCATGGTGGATTTTGACATATGAGGTGTCGTTAGATAATTTTGACTGTGGGAGTTAAATAGGCTATAAAAAAATATAAAAAAACAAAAAAAAGTAAAAATATTGGCCAGGTTAGCTATTAGTAAGTAGTCTTGACCCCAAAAAAACTGTTAGATCGACCACACGATGAAAATTCTTTAAACGAATTACTACAACTTCCAAAGTAACGTCAAGAGTTTCGTTTTTTTTCAATCCTCAGATATGTTTTATCCAACGAATAATATTGTCATTGTGACATGTGTGACAGGAGAAAAGTTAGATAGATAGATTTGAGAGTCAAATTTATTCAATGAATAAATTTTAACTGACAATTAAAAATCAGCCCTCAGATTATTGACAATTTGAGTACGCGCTATGACTTTGCTATTTAAAAGAGTAAAGCGTTTGAATATAATTATTTTATGTTGGTTTTGAAATGCTTGGTTATTTTACTTTACAAAACTAAAAAGTTTGAAATAAACCAAATTATTAAAATAAAATAAAACCCGACTGCTAAAACAATTATATAAAAAAAAACAATTATATACTTACTTGTAAAAACCGGACTAACATAAAAAAATAACTGCAAAGAGAAAAAACTGAAAAGAAAAAAACAAGCTCTACAAGGCTCTACGATCCTAGAATTCAATTTAAGCAATGTTGAATGCAACGTGAAATATTTCCTTGTCCGATACCTATACTTAAATAATAAAATCTATCATAAATGAGTATTTAAAAATACATTGAATATTGATAGTTGTCGCAGACGGGGACAATCATCAACCAAGCGGCTGTGGCTAGCTCAATATTAAATCCGCGCTCTCAATGGTTGGTGATTTTCCCTGCCTGTGACAACTATCAATATTCAATGTATTTATAACTACTCATATAATATAGATTTTATTATTTAATATAGGTAACGGATCATAGAGCTTGTTTTTTTGCTTTTCAGTTTTTTCTCTTTGCTGTTATTTTTTATGTTAGTCCGGTTTTTACAAGTATATCATTGTTCTTTTTATATAAAGAGTTTCTAAGCTCAAGTGGCAGTGGGCAGGGCACATTGCTCGCAGGACTGATGGCCGCTGGGGCGGAATAGTCCTTGAGTGGCGACCGCGTGTAGCCACTCAAGGACAAAAGAAAAGCGCAGTGTGGGCAGGCCTCCAACAAGGTGGACCGACGATCTGGTGAAGGTCGCGGGAAGCCGCTGGATGCGAGCAGCACAAAACCGGTCGTTGTGGAGATCCTTGGGGGAGGCCTTTGTCCAGCAGTGGACGTCTTTTGGCTGAGATGATGATGATGATGATGATGATGATATAGTTGTTTTAGCAGTCGGATTTTTTGTTTTATTTTAATATATTTTTTATATTTTATTTTCTTTTAAAAATACTATTGTTAACAATGTATTTGTGCTGTTTTAGAAACAGTAGTAGTTACCTACCTTACTACTAAAAATATTATCTATATCTATATCTATATCTATATTAATATTATAAAGCTGAAGAGTTTGTTTGTTTGAACGCGCTAATCTCAGGAACTACTGGTTCGAATTGAAAAATTCTTTTTGTGTTGGATAGTCCATTTATCGAGGAAGGCTTTAGGCGATATAGCATCACGCTGCGACTAATAGGAGCGAAGCATCAGTGAAAAATGTTGCAAAAACGGGAACAAGAGCCTAAAAAATTAAAAATGCTGCCGAAAGTCACTATTCCACGCGGACGAAGTAGCGAGCACAGCTAGTAGGTAATAAAAATAAGGTGCTTTTTTCATTCTAGGTTCGTAGTTAGAATTGAATAGAAGGGAATACTCTGATTTTACGAGTCTGTAAGACTGTTTTCTTCATCTTATTTATTTTATATAGGTACATGGTATTTTTCGGGTTTCATCAAAATATCTAAGTAGGTATCTATGCCTAATATGTATAGTACGAGTTACGACACAACCAATCTGTTATCTCCTTCCTATTTAGATCGCATAGTAAAGATAAAACTAGTGGATAATCTTTCCGGCATATGCCGTCCGTGGTCTAGGTACGGGTAAACTAGACAAAGCAGCAAGTAACAATATCGCAGACGCAAATGCACAATCTCCAAGACAAGTGTAGTGCATTAAAGTATTGTTACTAGCCTGTTAATTTTTGTCAAAGAGAAGTTAACACAGATATACAACGTGAATCAGAGAGGTGTGGTCATAATAAAACTAGGTAGACTAAACCGAGAACTCTAGCTACAGTACATCCTGAGATATAACGCTAATATGGTTATCCCGCTGGGGTCACGGTGTTGATACCTAAACATGGTTTTTCCACAAGAATGGAGCAAGTAGCGAGTTTATGACTATAGCCAAGATTTTGTGGGTGTAAAAATCTAACCAGTTCCTACTTTTCAGTTTCCTAGGTACAGTATTTTAGGAGAAATTAAAATTTATAACTTGTTCATACTAAAAGTACGCGTATAAGCCGACCAAATTAAGTTGGTTCCTTAAAAGGCCAAGATGGCGGCCAATTTTTTTGTTTAAGGGCCGATTCCGATGAAACTAAAATTGGCCACCATTTTGGTCTTTTTAAAGAACCAACTTAATTTTGTCGGCTAATACGCGTACTTTTAGTATGAAGAAGATATAAACTTTAATTTCTCCTAAAATACTGTACCTAGAAAACTGAAAAGTAGGAACTGGTTAGATTTTTACACCCACAAAATCTTGGCTATAGTCATAAACTCGCTACTTGCTCCATTCCTGTGGAAAAACCATGTTTAGGTATCAACACCGTGACCCCAGCGGGATAACCATATTAGCGTTATATCTCAGGATGTACTGTAGCTAGAGTTCTCGGTTTTGTCTAACAAATTTTCTCTCAGAGTCAACAAAATCTTCCCTGGATTTCATGAATGTAGCCTTTTGTCTTACACCTCAACTATAACTTACTTTTCGGAGGAATTTTGACGAAAAGTAGGTATTTGATTACTCAGTAACTACAGAAGGTAGAATCCTGGAATTTTCACTGATGGATTCATAATTGAATCAACAAAATCTTAGCACAAAAACTATATCAGTAGCGTGTCTCGTTCCTGCTCGTTTTAGGTCAAATAGTTTTGACAAGCGTGACCCCAGCGGGATACCCTTTAACATGGGATATCTCGATAACTATTGGTCAACAAATTTTGATATTTGCTAACAAATTTAAACATAATATCAACTAAATCATGGCGAAATTTGAAGCCGATCTGAAGGGGTTATCCCGCTGGAGTCACGGACATTGTGCTGACGTGTGTACATTTATGATTACTGCTAACTATTAGTTTCTATAACATATTACCCGACGATATCACTGCGTTGACAGATACCAAATTCAAAACTCACATTAAATGAATTTTAATTAAAAAATCCTATTAGAAGGTCAATAACTCTGTTGCAGACAATGCGTATGAACATATCTGCTCTGCACTGATTCGAATATTAGTACAAAACTGTACTAATTCTATCTCATAATTATTACATGATTGTAAATTGGTTTAAAAGACGGAGATAAATAAAAAAAGTCTCCAAGAGTTTCTTGCTAAGCTCTTGTCGGTCGAAGGCTTTCCCAAAATCCGAACTAGTGGTAGATTCAGTAGTGTGGCTCATTTTGGCACGGCCACCATCACCAACCCGAAATCTGAGTTTACAGATAATTAGTGGATAATTAGTGGGAATTAGTGGATAAATCTCAGAATTAGTGGGGCCATGGTTCAAAAGTTATAAGGGATACAAGGTGGCCGTGCCAAGATGAGCGCTCATTTTGGCACGGCCACCTTGTATCTCTGAACCCATGGGTCGTAGCGAAGATCTGATTACACCAATAATTAGTGGATAATTAGTGGGAATTAGTGGATAAATCTCAGAATTAGTGGGGCCATGGTTCAAAAGTTATAGCAACTTCTTTTTTCCATACAAAAACAACATGTGCAGTCGTGCACATAAGCATTTAGTTATTACTTGAATTAATTAAATTGTGAAGGAACGACAAAACTTTGATATGTGTGTACGTATGTTTGATTCTGTATCGATAAAAAGGCGCCATCAAATGCTTAAAAAATGTATTAACAGATTTTTCGATTTTTCAATCCCCAGATAACATTTATTAGCCTGATAGATTATGCAAGCCATTTTAAAAGTGTGTTGTTATCCCGTGTGTTATAAGCAAAATTTATAATTAATAGTAAAAAAGAACCTCATCTTTTCTTTGAAGTCGATTAATAATTAAATTGTAAAGCATTCAAATGAGTCTTTTTATATTTGCAAAGAAATGCATTTATATACTAACTAGTTTATTTGTTTTTGGTTCCTGACATTAAATTAATGTCATGTACAATTATATCCATACATGTAACCGATTCTCTCTCTCATTTACTTACTTTCACTCTATATACCTAGATTCTTACCTAGACTCTTTATACCTTTCAATTTTAATTTGTTAATTCAAATTATCAATAAGCTTCATGTACGCCATTGTACATCTACTATGGAAAAATGAAAAATTGATATAACTTTTCATAGAAGCTCCCACTAAATCTGAGATTTATCCACTAATTATTGGTGTAATCAGATCTTCGCTACGACCCGTGGGTTCAGAGATACAAGGTGGCCGTGCCAAAATGAGCGCTCATCTTGGCACGGCCACCTTGTTTCCCTTATAACTTTTGAACCAAGGCCCCACTAATTCTGAGATTTATCCACTAATTCCCACTAATTATCCACTAATTATTGGTGTAATCAGATCTTCGCTACGACCCGTGGTTTCAGATATAAGGTGGCCGTGCCAAAATGAGCCTCATTTTGGCACGGCCACCTTGTATCCCTTATAACTTTTGAACCATGGCCCCACTAAATCTGAGATTTATCCACTAATTCCCACTAATTATCCACTAATTATCTGTAAACTCAGATTTCGGGTTGGTGATGGTGGCCGTGCCAAAATGAGCCACACGATTCAGTAAACCAAATTAAGATTCATTATTATTTGTACTTTATACTTAGTTTTGACGTCAATAAGTGCCTGTAAAGGTATATACTGAATAAACTATTTGACTTCGACTTTGACTTTGACTTTGCTCATACGCGCCTGAAGCGCATGACGTCACAACATAAATATTTAATTAACAATTGCATGACAAATTAAACTTAATAATTATTTCTAAGTAACTCCACATACAAACACCTATCTGATACGTGTTTAAGGAGATAGGAGCAAATAAAAACATTTTGTAATTAATTTCGTTTATTGATAACAAGCATAATGCAATCATTATATTTAAACTAGAGATACACAAAAATGTTAAATAATAATATCACTTTGAAATCCGATATATACGTTTCTCTTTTCTTTAGTTTATGAATAAATAATGTATATCTAAGTAACTTATTACACTTTTTAGAAACATCCCGTTTTTTACATACACTTTTATAAATATTTTGGTTGCCTATACCAGCAGATTATGACATGCCCTACACCTGAGAACTTTAGACCTATGTTACTTAGCTATTAAGCCAGGAGGAAATGAATGTGCAATAAATATGAGCTTTTGAACTCGATTAAGGAACTTTTACATATTTCATTTTTTATCAGTCATATAACATATTTCTTGTCTAGATCTCGATGGTTGGCGTTTGAACAATTCATTATTATAAGTACACAAAGCATAAGTTCAATAATCTCAATATACATTTTATAGCATCTTAGGTAATAATGATTTTTTGTAATACTAAAAGACCGTATGCAAACTACATGGGGTAGAAAAGTTAGGGAAGGGAACGCTAGGCTACGTCGAACTACGTCTAAAACAGTATACACAATATGCGGGCAGCATGTTTATGGATGTTTATTTCCATAGTTTAAAGTCACATTATTTAAAAATAGTTTATAAATGAGAAAACAGCATAAAATGTTTATAACGTTGCCACGTTAAGCCATAATAAAAGAATAAAGGGGTCAAAGCGGGTCAAAAAATTACCACGTAGTTTATGCACGTTCCTGAATTTCCAAAGCTTCAGAATTTAATGAATTATATTGCTGCGAATGTTTATGACATTTCAATACACAATCTAGTATAGTAATTAATAAATGCTTTATACACTTTTGCTTATGAATTCTTTGAGCCAATTTACAAACATTTATACTATAACACTACATATTATAGATTATTTGTTAGTATCTCTGTTTAAATTATATACAGCATGGTTTAATAATTCTGCTGTGATACATATCTAGTTAAAGCATCTTTATCTTAAGCTTATTATCATACAATATTTAACGTTTAACCAAAATCAAGAATATATTTTCTTGAAAGTATTTGTGATCATCAATTTGCAGTCCAAATTAAAATCAAATAACAACGTCAATTTAGCAATTAACCAAAATATACAATGGTTACTTCACCAAAATCTTAGAAATCTACAATAATTTCAAAGTTCCTACATACATACATAAAAACAAATATGTACAAAATAAAAATGATAACCCATTCGTAAAATGGTTTTGTGATCAACAAAAATAAAACATCTTGCATTTCAAAATGGTTGGAAACCACTAAAATTTAAAACAATTATTAAATGGTGACATGATATTAAAAACAACTAGTCATGTTCATAAAAACGCCAAACGTATGATAAGTCATTTCAGCATTAGATATTACTAAAGGAAGTAAACTAAATATACCAAGGGGTCTGTGTATGGACCGGTTCGTTTCCTTTCGTTATTACAACTTTGAATTGAACTTTCACTATAACGAGACTATTAACAAAACATGTAGATTTAATCAACGTTTGATGAACATTTGAAAGGTACTAAACATCAGGAAATAAAATAAAATTAATGTGTAAAATAAACGCGAGTAGATTATGTAAACGTTAATTCGTTTCAATGCATAACCGCTTGATGTTTTCACGAATAATTTCCAGTCTTTAATATAACTATTTAGATATAAATCACGATGGTGCTTTTCATAATATTTGCATGATATCTAAAAAAAAGATGAATCATTGGTACAAAACCTATATAGCTATACCAATACTTGTATAACAGTTATATAAGCTAATATTAATATATACATTTTTATTATATTCTTACTGTTTACATTAATAGTACCTGTTTTAATGTACCTATTTATTTTTCTTTAAGAAAATTTTAATGCACGTCGATATTGTACTAAATGGTGTAAGTTTAAACTATATATTGCTATTGTAAAATTATAGGCAAACACAAACATATTTAGGTAGTCACCGGATAGATATACTCTCTCTCTCCATTGGTTAAAGAAAATAAAACGGTTATATTTTTATAGTCGCATGTCTGTAAAAATATAGCTTACTGTTACAGTAAAAAAAATAACGCGTTTGTTATCGTCGACAAGTCGCTACATAAGTAGCGTTGTTTTGATTTTTAGTAATAGGCCAGTAATTCGATCTATCGCAAACCCGGCAACATAATATATAAAACCCGGCAGGCTTATATATAAAAAGTATTTATTAACTACAAGAAACAATTAAATTAACGAAGAGATCTTGCCACTGTAGATAATGTTCACAAAGACCTTTGGCATGTTTTATAGCTTGAATACAAAGTAATGTTACCCGATTTACACAAGTATACGAGTTAATAACCTTGATACTTTTACACTTTATTTGAAAATCATCACTCTTCTGGGATTTTTAATAATCTACCAAATTCTATGTAACCCTTATGTCAGACAATGGCGAAATAGAAACTACACCTATATTCGCTCCTAAGATAGCATTGAAATCCAATGAGTTTTTCTATACTTGTCTGATTAAGGGACTAAACTAAATCATGAATTACATGCATTGTTCACTATTCGAACGAGTAAAGTTGCCTCAATTTTGTACGGGATCGACACAACGCCATCTAGTGACAAACTTGCGTAACTCGCAACTTTTTCGACGCTTTACAAATTGTTGTTTACGCTGACTCGATCGAATAGCAAAGATACTCGCAGTATATTCCGGTCATATTTGATGTGGAATGTTTGTATTGTAAGTATTAGTAAGATTTTTATTGTTCTTGAGAGAAGGTCACCTTCATCGTGGTTTTAATGTAACTTTCTCATAAAACCAGTATAAATCTGTCTGGCAGTAGGTATTTGTATTTAAAATAGTGAACAATTAGTTCACAAACATTTTACGATCGAATTTGACTTGAGTATATGACACTAGACACTTTAGGCCGGCTGCGTTTTAAATGCGTAAACGCACGACTAGCACCTAGCGTGCGAGGTACCATAGTAGTCGATAGTTGGAATGTATTGTGCGTATTCGTAGGAGTCAAATTCCTATGAAAACGCATCTAAAGTGCGGCCGACCTTACGCGTATACACCATTGTTACGTATAATCGTATATAATAATTATAAGCAGTCTATAATAAAACGAGGGGAGGGGGTGGGGAGGGTATCATAGGGCGTTGAATATGAACACGAGGCCTGCGTGTGTGGCAACGGCGGCCATGTCGTGGTGCTGTGCGCACCCACAGTACGCCATTGACGTCACGTCCGCCAGCGGGAAGCGCTCGGGGAACGGCTCGCGGGGTACTACGTTCGCCTAGAAACAATATAAGTATGAAAGTATAGCGTAAATGAGGAGCTTGTCGGCGCAGTGGTAAACATGCTCGGTCCGCCATTGCTAAAGTTAAACAACTATCGTCATCGGATAGAACAAAAATGTATCATCCCGAACTCCTTCGTGCTTCGTTACATCAGCAGTCGTTACACCACAACAACAGTCGTCCAATGCACGGGGCCCGATTGGTGGTTTCCTGTAGGAAAATTTCGTTACAAAAACTAGTTGCTGATGATGATGATGATAGATTATATACTGTCCCGCTGTTGGGTGAAGGGATCCATCATTGAACACAACTCATTCCTACAATTGTTGGGTATTGGTGATGGTTATGGTAAGCATATAAACATCTCACTGTTGGGCAGGGAGGGGTAGGGAGCCAGACTATCTCAACTTGGTGGGTTTTGACGACTGCAATCTTAAGACAAAAACCGCAATCAACTGCTCAACTTGTCTTTATAGATAGATATTTTAATTTAGTCACTAATCTGTCCATTTCAAAAATTGCTTAACTTGAAAGATTGCAATTCGTACGAAAACATTGCCGCTCCTTCCAGATCCTTTTATTAATTGTAATAATAAGATAAAATTTTACTAGAAATAATGTTGAATTTTTCTCAGGAAGCTCAATCCGAACCTTCGAGCCTTGGATTCATCATCTCATCATCTCAGCCAAAAGACGTCCACTGCTGGACAAAAGCCTCCCCCAAGGATATGAGGGGTATTTGCCGTAATCGGCACGCTTGGCAGGCGGGTTGGCGATCGCAGTAGGTTGAGGGTAACCTCAGAGAGATGCTGCTGCCCATCCTCTGGACGGGAAGGGACTATCCCTTAGTCGGCTTTTACGACACCCACGGGAAGAGATGGGGTGGTGCAATTCTTTATCCCCGGCACCACACAGGGATAAAGAATTGGATTACCGATGCAGTAATTATAAGCTAACAAAGTACCATGAAGAGAGGAGATTGGAGATTAAAGAATTTCATAGTTACCCTGTAATCGCGGTTGAGAATATTGAATTCTATTCCATATTTTTCTATGACTCCGTCGTACGTGATCGGTTCCATCTTCACAGACAGTTCGTCTATTGTGTGTTTCTCTTTCTTTCTTTTTTCTGCGACATGGACGATATTTATCGACGCAATAACCTGTAAGTTCGATAAAGTTGTTTTAATTTCACTCAAAGATTGGTAATACTTATTTATTTATACTATTTGAATCAGGCAAGTTCAATAATTAGTGGTCACCCAGTGTTCAAAACTAGACCCTAGATCACAAAATATTCAATATTTATAAATATAATGTAATGTAACACATACTATACATACATTTTATATTTGGGATTTCTGCTCCATATAAACTTTAACTATATTACCATGCCAAATATATAATCTTTAATCTTTATTTCTTGTGCAGCTCGAAGCAGGGCGGTAAGAGTCGCGTGGTGCACAGCAGCAGCGGCGTGAGCAGCAGCGAGCGGCCGCAGCTATGCCACTCCAGCTCGTTGGGCTAACAGGCACCAGCACACAAGTAACACTAGCCTAGTAGGTGACCGACCTTCTTGTGCAGCTCGACGCAGGGCGGGAAGAGTCGCGTGGTGCGCAGCAGCGGCGGCGTGAGCAGCAGCGAGCGGCCACAGCTAAGCCACTCCAGCTCGCTGGGCTAACAGGCACCAGCACACAAGTAACACTAGCCTAGTAGGTGACCGACCTTCTTGTGCAGCTCGACGCAGGGCGGGAAGAGGCGCGTGGTGCGCAGCAGCGGCGGCGTGAGCAGCAGCGAGCGGCCACAGCGGCGGCAGCCCGCGCCCGTGCGGACCACGCCCAGCCGCCGCCCGCAGCCGTGCCACTCCAGTTCGTTGGGCGATTGGTTCACTGGAGGTAGACGATACACATTATATCATACACTATCTGTTCCTTGTCGCCCGAATGCGCTAGTACTTCGTATTCGCTTAGCGTTTTTTCAGACTTTTTTTTTAGGGTTATAGCGCCTGTAGCCCTCCACAAAAGTATTTTTTCAAATCCCATTGGTAGTTCTAAAGCTTAGCGCGTTCAAATAAAATATAAACTCTTCAGCTTTAAATATCTTAGATAAATGATCGGTCTCGCACGCTCGACTGGATACCGCGCTACCTAAAAACAATAGCTTCGTGAATGCGGCAACTCAATATTGTAGTGTGTGTAAGAACGGTGTCCTTCTTATTTCTTGTAGTATTATTTTTACACAGTTTAACTACGCAAACTGGCATTTTACTTCGGTTTATGACCAAAATTTAACAAAACATTCGGTACGCGCACCTCACACACAGTTTGCAACGCGACTGACAGCAGGCGACTGACTCGGGTACACTGACTTCGGGCGTAGTATTTTTTGCCGCATTTAACAAGTACGCCGGCGGCGGTATCTAGTCGAGCGCGCGAGACCAATCATTTATCTAAGGTTAGTATAGATACATAAGTATATATTTCACGTCCTCCAAAAAGGGGTAGACAGAGCATCGTCATCACCAATTTTGAGTATACTCGCCATTAGTGACCCTTTTGTTTTTTTTTGGAGAGAGACTGCTGATTGCCTCAGACGGCATTTTTAGCTTCACCGGGCTTTTTTAGGGGCGGCGAGGTACGTAAAGGGTACCTCAAGCCGTGTTGAAACGAATCCCCTTCGGAGGATTTCTAGAGGGTACGGCATCGCACACTTAAAAGTGCGCATCCCCGTGCCCTCCCAGTCTCCGAAGGGTTCGGATCGGATCGGATTAGTGACCCGACTCCACATTTAGCATAAACAAAGTAAGGTTCCGAGGTGGGATAGATAACATCAGTGATGGGTTGCTAGCCGATCGACTGATTTGCAAGTATCTTAGAGCCCTTGTCCGTGTTGTTAGTCGGCTCTTACGTCATGCACGGGAAGTTAAGCCCCCGATACATTTTTTTCACGTTGATGTCACTGCGAGGTTAAATACCTATGCAGTCGTCGCCAGCTAGCATGGCGAAGGGCCAGGCGGTGTGAATGCGGCAGTGACGTCACTTCAGAGGGTAAATAGAGCGGCGGTGACGTCAATGGGGAGGTTAAATACCTATGCCGTCGTCGCCGGCCAGCATGGCGGAGGGCCAGGCGGGGGTGAAGGCGGTGAGTACAGCGGGCAGGCGCGAGGAGACGCGGCTCGCGCCCACCAGGGTCGAACCCGTGGGGCTCGCCGTGCACACCGCGTCCAGCGCCCCGCCCGGCGCAGGGAACGAGTCCAAGTCTACGAAACAATAAAGAACTTAGTAGAGGACTTCTTGACGGAAAAGTGAAGGTCAAGACTGCGGTTTTCTTTTTATTTTTTAAAATTTGTGTTTTGTCGAATATTAATGTAAAATAATGGTGGATTATTAACCGTTAAGTGTTTGTGAGAGTGAATGAGCGTTGGCAAATAAAATAAAACAGTGCAATGTCACTTTTCAAATTCTCTCAAGTAGTCCGCGTGAGGTCTTAGAAAATCCCCACATCTTTAATGAGATACTCAAGGGGTTGGGGGCTATATCATTTCTCACTTCACACTAATATTATAAATGCGAAAGTTTGTGTGTATGTGTGTATATTTGTTGCTTCTTCACGCTGCAACGGATGGACTGATTTGGATGAAATTCGGCATACAGATAGTTTATAACCTGGATTAAAACATAGGATAGGACTTTTTATCCCGATATTCCCACGCTAGTATTGTTTATATATTTATGTATAACTTGTATGAAAAATTACTTTGACACTGGCTAAATGTGCTCACCGCACAAAGCCATCAACTAAAGGAAAAAAATAACTTAGTATCTTTGTTGTCATGAAGAAATTTTATTAATGACGTTGCAGCAGTAGAAAATAAAGAAAAAAAAACATTTATTTAAACACAGACACAACAAATAAAAATAGGAAATAATATAAGGAATTAACAGACAAAAATCATTCAAGTGTCTCACGCCTACGTCAAAATAGGTGGTCAATTCGCACCTTGTTTTTTATGGCAAGTGAATGCCATAAAAGAATCACATTAACATTATTTTATATAGCTCAAGAATAAGTACTTTATAATTTATGTACAGCTTGCGTCACGTAGATAAAGCGTTATCTGTCTATCGTAGCAGTAGGTAGGTGATGTATGTTTAGTGTAGGGTGCCAAAAGAATTTTAGCAGCATGTAACGCCGGTTATGTTGCTCCACGAAACGTAGCTGCGGTGAGATACGTAGATATTATTCCTTTCTCATGGATGGTAATTACTTATACAATTAAACTGTTTACTAGGTAGCCAATACGAAAAATCACTAACCTGATAAGCAAGAATTGAGTGTTCGCTCGTCGTGATACGGGTAATATACGGTCATATCGTTTTCCGTAAACTTCAACAAGGGAGATTCATTCAACAGATCGTAGCGAGCTATACTCCCGTTCGAATACCCAACGATGATGACGGCATGGTCTTTTTTCTGCAACACCATTTCAAGCAAAGTATAAGAATAAGCTGCATTAGCAATCGTTAACAACCGCCGATCCGCACTGGGCGTAGTGGTTTATGGCTCGTTCACCCTATCCATCCATAGGGAAGGTTGTGTCCCAGCAGTAGGGACATAAAACTGAGCTGGTGATTTGGGTAATAAGAATAATTTTATTTTTGAATAATGTTTTGAAATATTTATCTAAACTTTTAAAAAATCATAAAATACAAATTGAGAACTTGCCTTTGACCAACTGATTGCTGTGGCTTGATACTTAGTGTTGTTTGATTGCATACCAAACCTGAGTTCCGCTACAGGTTTCAGTTTGATGAACAACTTTTCAGAGCTAAAAATATAATGTGGGTTAAAAAAAAATTCTGTAAGTTTTAGGCCCAGTTTTACAATACTCTGTTAGTTATTCTCTAAATGAGGCATTGCCTAATCAGTAATTAAATTAACAGGGATGCTAAGGGCACTGTTAAATTTTTATGTCCCATGGGAATAATTTAACAGACCATTGCGAACTCAACCATTAGGTGAATGACTCTCAAATCATTCACTCACATTCTTAACCAACCAAAACAAAACGTCATTGTATGTAATGGCATTGCTTCGAAAACGAGCACTATTGGATTTGAATACCATGTATTTCGTAGAATTCATTAGAAATCGGGTTGCATTTTATTTTGCTGGTTGAATGCATGTCAAATATTTTATTTTCTGTTGAGTTTGAGGTTATCTTGTATTTTCGCATTGTTGTTTTAATTTTTTTGATTCCAGCACATCCAAAACAGATTCTTTCAAAGTCAAAGTCAAATATTTTTATTCAAATAAACTTTAGAAAAGTGCTTTTGAATCGTCCAAAAAATATTTTTTTACCTACTACCCATTCAGGACGTCTATTTTATAGCTGTGGAGAAGAATTTCAATAGTCGAAATCTTGTGCGAAAATCAACATCGTCATATTCTTCGAAATAATGACGCCGTTCTTTGAAAGTTTTAGGATGTCGTACTATGTAGTCCAAATTGTCTAAAATTTCCAAAGGATCCTCGTTTTCGTAAATAAAATTGTACGTCATGGCCATCTTGTTCCTGTGTGGCAGTAAACTAACAGCCTGTTACCCATTTAACGGACCTAAGTAGCAGTAATTAAGTTTAACAAAGAATTACGGATATTTGACATTCGTTAAAACATGATGGGACACTCAATAACCTTAACAGTCTGTTGAATGAATTAACAGGGGTGTTAACTAACTAACATTGTATGGTGAAACTGGATCTTAACATTAAATATATGCGAAATGCTTTTCAATGTACTTTTTTACTTACTCCTCAGTAATAGAAGCAGGATATGGCACAGATAGTATATATGCGGCACCATTAGAACACGCAATAGCAAGAAGGCCCAATCTCGACCATTTTTTATCAATAGAGTCCATATCAAACGCGTCACGAGCGCCCGACGGGCACCAATCAAAGCTCCACACTGTACCAAAGTCGTGTGCTATTCCAAGAGCCAATGTAGGTGCAGTACTGAAAACATTAAGATATATTTGAACACGCGGCAATGTGCAACATATATGTATAGTATAATCCAAATAATAGTAGTAGTAAAATAGCCTATATTCTATTCCACTGCTCGGCAAAGGCCTCTATCATTGAAATGAAGTCATCGCTACAATTAATGGGTATAGAATGCGGGTTGGTGATCACAAACCCGACTATGCATGTATCGAAAAATTCGAAACACACTTTGCACGAACAGGGAATTGAACCAGGACCTTCGGGTATCGAACCGAGCGCTTTGCCACTCGGCCACCGAGGCTTCCAACGCACTCGGAATCCAAATAATAATTCAAACTTAAATTTAGTTTTAACTAAACAATTGAATCAAACAACAGTTCGGATTTTGGGAGCCTTTGACCGAGATGAGTTGGCTTATAAATTAACCCTTTAACCGCCAGACTTCATATCAGTTGTCGTGCCCCCAGCGCCAGGCACGTAAATCTAAAAATAAATACCTACAACAAATAGCGATTTTCAATGGTAGATCGATAAACAATAAACACTTTGACTTTGATATACTCGTCACAGCTACATCGCTTAAAATTTGCAATTCATTAATTTCTAAATAACTTTGGCTAGTGGTGAAAGAGATTCAGTCTATTAAGGCTTTTCATATTAATTAAGACTAACAGCTACAGTCTTAATTTTAGAGCCAAGTCGTGTAAAAAGAGGCGAGTCTTATTTTAAACGACTAAAGGACTCGAGTCTCTTTAATCACTAGCTTCAGCTGTTTAAACTTGAAGAGGTAACAGACAGCTGTCTGTATAGAAAGAGTTACTTTGTAATTTATTGTAATTGAATTTTGAATATTAGTAGGTATTTTGGTAACTCAATGAAACAAAAAGTCCATTTATCGATAACACGAACATAATAGCTATACGCTCAAGCACAACACCAATGGGAAATTCCAGAAGGCGGCACTCGTTTATGACGTCAGAAGCGGTACTCTTTCTCCGACCGTGGCGCGGGGTGTACTAACAACATTCGTTTCTAAACATGCAACATTTGTTTTATAATAAATTAGTCAATATAAACAGAAATATTTTAATTTATGTGGATTTTTGTATCAGTAAAAAATCAGTCCCTATTGTGTAATTTTTCCGACAGGGGCGTTGGACATCAATACAATTTTCTAAAAATAATATCGGTAATTTATCTACCTTCAGACAATATTTTTAGGTCTTCTAATTAAGATACTAAAGTGTAATCAATTGTAAATGATTACTTGATTAACTATTTACCAAATATAAACATTATTTTCATATAATACAGCGTTATTATACAAAAAAACAGATTATACGAATAGTGGTATTTGGTTGTAAATATACGACCTTGGTGAAATGGGCCCGAAAAAAATTGTTGGATTAATCCGACCTTGGCGGTTAAAGGGTTTAAGGAGGCATGTTAGGCTGTTTAGGCGCCTAACAACTATTTAAACAGTGAAAAAGGCAAAATATAAAAAAAAATTAATAAAAACCTCTTCTCAAAAGGGCCAGCGTCCCATAACTGTATAAGGGCCGGGTGCTCCGGTGTGTCGTCGTAAGTGTGGCGCGGGGCGTCGCTGGTCAGGTGCGCGGCCACCGCTAAGTAGTGTCCCTCCTCGGCCAGCGTCGGCGCCCACCCGACCTCCTGGATACTGCCGCCCACGAACATACTGTACACTGGGCGGACAATGTGGTTTATCGATTGGTTACTTGGCAAACGTACGTGCGCTTTATATGAGAAACATAGTCCAATGGATTATTTTTTTTAATTTATTTGGATCACCAACAGTTGTTATATCTATATATTAATACATGAAGCAAAAACTATGTACCCCTTTTTATAAAAATTGCGAGGACGGAGGAGTATGAAATTTCGCACACTATAGTTTATATAGAGAAGAAGTGCAGAATGCTAATTTTTTTTTAAATTATGTATAAAAAATACATTAAATTAAATAAACATTGTTTCATACATTTTTCCAAAATTTCAAAATGGAAGAGGAGCGGCCGAAATCTGTCAATGCCAATCCAAACTCAATTTCTATCTTTTTTAATTTTTCATTGCTTAGGATACAATCCGTGCAACCTTATTAAATATTGTTTAGTAAACAGGTTTTTATAAAAATTATGGTCTACACACAAATGTTGTCATGGTAACTGTCAACGTTTTGTTTGCTTTGTTGTCATGGAAACTGTCAAAGCGGTACGAAGTCCGCCAGTCAACTAGTACTTATATAGACCATTTATATATCCATTTCAAAGAATCGATAGATAATCCAATGTTTGACTGTCTCAGTTAGAAGAGCCGTTAATGCCCGGATCGCAAATAATGTTCATACCTTTGTCATTTTGTGCCCCTTCCAACTTATTATAAGTGGTCCAGTCTCCATTTAAGTTTACTTTGCAAGAGTTTGCTACTGTTGGCATATATTCAGCGATTTGGTCTTCTGATAAAATCTCATATTGAGAAGAATGCCAATTTGGAAATAACATTGCGGCTGTAAAATTTTCATTACGACTGAAAAAGAAAAAAAATGTGTAAATACTTGTATTAACATAACGTAACAAATAGTCTCTTGAAAGGGTTGGCGAAACTACACAGGGCGTACTGTACAGGTAATGATTATTCAGAAGAGTTTTTACTTTAAATTCGTAAATATGTAAGTTGACAGATACCGAATTAGGTAGATATTTAAAAATCGTCTAAAAATATGTCGAAAAATTTATTTTATGAGCGATACCTATCATTCCCGCGTTATTCTTACATCCAAAAAATAGACAAATTAAAATCACAAAAGATATTTAAAAATCTACTAATCGGGTTCTTATACTTACAAACAATTGATTGTGTCTTCGTAATAAGTTTTTGTTTGTACCAGTTTGAAAGGTATCCAAGATGGTTTCGGTGGTGCTTCTGAAACATTCAAAACAATCATAAAACGTGCTAAATACCGTATTCATTCAGTCTTTTGATGCTTATAGAATAATAAGGATACAATCATCATCAGTTTAGATAGAACCGTAACTTCTCACTATGACTTAAATTTGCGATAATGCGGATTGGTTTCCTTTATTGTCATCTTACGACACAATGCACAAGATAGGTTAACCTAACCAGAGTCACAGGCTTTTGGGGTGCTTTCAGTTCGATATTTTTTTGTTATAGTATGGTAAGATGAGTACAATTTATATTCTCTTTATCTTTAGATATCTGCAAGATGCGCCATGTAGTGACAAGATGATCTACCTATTTACCAGGTCGCCTAACAACTAATTAATCAATGAGGCGGCTTTAGCCGTGAGAACGTGTACTTGTATCTTTACCCACCTCTTCTCCTGTCCCGTCTGTCACATTCAACGTCAGACGGGTTATTTTCGTCGTAGTCAGTCTCCTCGTCCTCCTCCTCCATAGACTCCCCGGATTTGGGCTCTACGGCGTCGTCGCATTTATGTGACTGGAACTGCTTCTTCAATTCTGTCCCGAAACCGCAGCCATTACACTTGTATGTATACTCGTACTGAAGAATGATACAAAGTAAAAGTCACTCAACCATATATTTGGTTTTTAAAGAGTATGTGAATGTTGAGCAAGACTACATGACGTCATACATTTACCAAAAATGGAAGAGACAAAAAATTACATATATTTTTTTTTTGTGTGTCGTTAAAAAATTTGATCATTATTATGCAGGGTTTCAAATTCTGCGGACTGAAACCACACAGCAATATTCAATTACATATTGGAATACTTACATTCGATTTGCTGTTATTATACTTTTCTATGACACTGTTGGCCCTAAAACAAAATGTTATCATTTAAAAACTTATAATTTTTTTTTACATTACATACTAACTAATGTAAAACCAAATAGTTTGTATGTATTGTCCAAGAAACTTACTTCTGAGCAGCCTTTCTACGGCCTAATGGGCAGGGTGGCGACGATGGTTCTTCTTCTAACTGTTGGTATTTCCTTTCTTGGTTTGCTAATTTTCGTTCTTTAGCGAACTCTTGCTCCTTATGCCAGGTCATGTGTTGACTCCTGTACACAGACAAGTACTTACTGCCGCATTTACTGCAGTCTTCTTTATACATTGCAGTTTCCTAGAAAACAGGACGGGATATGAAACTGATTTGCCTTATATATGCAAAGCGTTTGTATGATCTCGTAGTAAACTTTCTAACTAAATGATTTTGCTATTTCGACAGTTAAGTTGTAGTGTATAAAATGTTTATATAACTTTTAACGCAAACTCTGTTGCGAACAAATTACAACAACACAAATGTTGAAAAAATTTCCACGAGCAGGATTTGAACCCGCACCCTTCTGACATACCTGGCCAGGTGCTCTCACAAATTGAGCTATCGTGGTTCTAACCAGCCCGCCGAAATTATTCAACACTATTTACTTTTTACTTTGAAAGCCAAAGGCGCCCCATTCAATGTCAACAACTACCGTCATTAACATCTGATCATAGTATTTTTACAAATACTTAACTGATCTTTAGTACTCTGTAACCCAGCATGTAATTGAATAAATAAATAAATGAAAATTACAAACTAAAGTGTAGGTAAGTATACACGCGACTCGTACCTCATCAGTTTTACCACAAGTGATGACGTGTACATAAAATCCTATTAGGGACACTCTGCTTTCACCGCAGTTATTGCATATTAACTTCCCTTTTTTCTCTTTATATTTTCTTAAATATTTTTCCGCACCATAAGGACTTTTGAGATCCTGTAACAATAAAGCACATGTAAAACGTGCGGACCTTCAAAATCAACATAAAAATCAATATGTTAAATTCATTCACTCACAATAGGAATATCACCGACCGCCCAAGTAACATTATAATGTTCATTCATCGCGTGTTTTCTCCAATCTGCAGGTAGAACCTTTTTATGACATATTGCGCATTCATATAAACCTGGAATAAAAATGGAACATATTTGAATACTAAGTATAATAATTATGTAAATTTTTAAACATGTCTCTAAAAGTTAAATGAAATAATAATTATAATTAATTATTAAATCAAGATGTTTCGATTCACGATCAATTCGATCGATCAGTCTCACAAAATAATAACCCGAAAAATTTACTTTTCAATAAAAAGCAGCACCAATTCCAAAAACATAAGCCATATAATGTAAGTATTTTTTAAATATCCAATAATTATACCATTATCTTTTGACAGCAAAGAATCTTCGCGTACATCGCTTGGGAGAACAACGTCGCAAGTCAAGTGCGTTTGGTAAGATTTGGCGTTTCTTCTAGAAAAACCGCATTTAGGGCAAGTTAAATAGTCTACTTTCTTCAAAATGCTATTTAAATGCTGCCACACCGCTTCGCTATTATCTAATTCCTGCAAACGATGTATTTCATTATTTCAAGCATATGGACATGAAAAGTTCAAATATGAATTTGATAACACACAAATAGTTTTACTTAATTAAATCAAACAAACTTACAACAGGTGTCTGTCCTTCTACCCATGCTAGATAATTATGTGATATTTGAATATGTTTAATCCATAAGCGCGCCACTACATCTTTCAAACACACTCCACATTTTACTTCTGCGTCTAAGTCACTGAAATCCAATATGTTAACTTCTGGTGTTTCATCGTCAGTTTCGGCCTGCAAATAATATAAAATATTCAATGGTGTTAGATTCATAAAAACCTTGAAGTGTTGCTTTTGGCCTAAATAAATAAGAGCATATATTTATGCTTTACAAATATTTACCTATTTTCACAATAGAAATATATATACATATCAGTTGTCTAATTTGTAAAAAAATCGAAAATGCAGATTCCTTGTTCAAGTTTAAAATATGTTTCTGTTTAGCGCAGCAGCAACGTAATAAGGTACTTAAACATATAATAAATATCATACCGGTCCAGTGCATGTGCGTATGTGTTCTAAAAATACTTTAGCGTATTTCCGTCTACAATTGCATTTGCAGCATAACAATCCGTCACCTATCCGTGCGATCCCATTCAAATGCTGGCGTACACAATCATCGTCCTCTAGATCCTAAAACAAATTATACATTAGGATTTTACACATTATATTTATTCCCTCCTTTCTATGACATGAGGTCCTTGAAACGAGGCGTGAAGAGGCACCTTACGGCCGGCCCGCACGGTAGGGTAAAGGTGACTAATGCTGCGATGTTGTCAGGCTGCATTAATTGTTTTTGCGTCTGGACTCCATTTCCACTTAACATCAGGTGGAGTGGAATTATTTGCCGTGCAAAGTATAAAAAAAATACAATTTAATTATTATAAAAATCAATTCCGAATACTTACTAAAGGGGTTTTCCCATCTATCCATGCTAAATAGTTGTGTTCCTTTTCTCTATGTCCTAGCCAAAGCTTCCCAGGCATTTCAAGTTTACAAACACCACATACTATAGCCGGTGGCAGGTCTGTTTCGTCTAGTTCTTCGCTTACAAGATTGGATGTCTGGAACGTAATGTATTTATTACATAGAATTAAACTGCTTGATACCCTGTAATCTTTGAACAATAATACTACTAGATTCCCGAGAAGCGCTTCAAAGACAGGCCTAGTAATAAAACTACAAATACTATAATATATACTATACACTTACGACCACGTAAGAAAAAAGCCAAGGGCTTCCCCATTGTTAAATAAATATATTTATGTTTAACAAACGACCACTTACCGAAGGTTCGGTACACGTCTGTATATGTTCTAAATAAGATTTGACGTATTTACGAACACAGCCACAGTTGGAACAGTCTAGTCCTCCTAGTTTCTTAGAGAGCGTGTTCAAATGTTCCCACACTACTTCTTGATCATCCAAATTCTGTTTGATCGAAACATTGAAAAAATATTTTAAATAGTAACCTTTTACCGTAGCGCTATTTTTTTATAAATCAAGATGAATGTTAGATACAAATATTATAAATATTACAATTATCTATAGAGAATAGACAAACGGACAAACAAAACATGTAATGGTATGTAAGGTATTATACTTTATTTTCAGTTTAAAAAAGGATGAACGAGATCCATCACGGGAAAAGCATCTCCGGCCCGAGATAAACGAAATAAACGAAATTAAAGAACAATCAACATTCATACCAATTCAGGCTCATTTTCCATCCAGGCCAAGTACTTGTGCTCGTTTTTTATATGTTCAATCCATAACCTTTCCCGAATATCTTGTTTACAAACAGCACATTTGACCGTAGTGCTTTGAATAGAACTTAAGGGTTCTTCATCGCCGACATCAGAATTTTCATCAACCTAAAAACATAATTATTGTATTGTATCACTTCATCATCATCATTTAATTTAAATAGTGTACTCTATCAGGTGAGAATCTCAAACTTATCGCAGTTCGGATCACTGTTATATTAACCTTTTTACCGCCAACAACTTCTATAGGAGTTCGAGATTTTCGTGCCGTCCACGCCAGCACTTCTATAGAAGTTCTTCTTTGTACCTACTTTATTAAAATACATTTATACGTTGGCGTACAGCGGGACATCGCGTGCAGGATAGTTGGGCGGTAAAAAGGTTAATTAAGCTATCGAGATATCAATGTAAATTAAGCCCAGATAGAACAATCAAAAATAATAATGTCTCTGGGTGAAGGACAGCGACTCAAACACCCTGGCAAAAAGACTGGTCTAGTACTTTTCGTGTTTTTTATTATTACAATCTGACCCAATCATAACAATAAAATACCATAAGTAATTTAAGAAATACTAAAATAACTAAAAAACCATACCTGCCCTTTACAAGAACCTATGTGTTTTGAATAGTTTTTAACGTATTTGCATTTATATGTGCATTTGGAACATGCCAAATGTCCATGTATCTTGCTGATGGTATACAAGTGTTGCCGCACAGTGTTTTCGTCTTGCAAATTCTGAAACACGTTTTTTTATGATGTTACAGTCATGCAAGATCAATATCTAGCATAAAATGCAACTCGATCTGACAAGAGAAGAGCCTGTAACTCTTTAAAAAAAAAAACTTCAACATACTCTAAATAACCCACCACACAGAAAAATCTGAACAAATAAGTCCCAACTCGGTTTAACACACCGTGTTAAAAAAACTGTTTTTGAAGTAAATGCAGTTCTAATTTTAATAGTTTTGAATATAGCTTTCAGTCATAGCGTGACCAATTGGGATTGTTTAACATGCAACCTTTACTTATGCTACTGCTGCGTTGCCAGCAACCTAAATCACCTCCAATGTGGAGGTAATCCAAAGGTCATGCATGGGTTCGATTCCCATTCGAGCTTCCTAAGACTGATTGATTTTTTTACTAAAATTTGTATCTTGTAGTAGTGTGAATACATTATAGCATAGTGAATTCAAAAATTGTAATAATAAACAATAGAGAAAACTTAAATTCTATAATTGCGTACACTAGGAGACCTGAATTGTGGGCAATTCAATCTGCTGATATTACAATTTTCTTATTTGCATATAAGAAACTAGGTTCTAAAAATATTTGTAATCTTATAAGCAAAAAAAAATGAACGAGCCTTATAGTAATCACATATGATGTGTAACATTTGACATCTCACCTTAGTAATAAGCAATTTTAACATTATATTCTGAAAATTAGCAATGATATGCATTTTATTGAGAATATAATCATCAGTAAATATTTATTAATATAGTTTAAAAGTCTATTACACACGAAATGGTTGAAATCTATATTACAATAAAAAATAGAATATAGAATTAACAATGACGTATATTTTTTTACAAATACTATAGAGAATGCAGTAAATACTCATTAGAAGACATGTCACACTGTTATCCTATCCTGCCGCGCAAATTTCGAGAAAATAGATCGTAATTTCAGCAACTCAAATATCACAATCACAAACACAGTAAGTTGTACTTACTGCGTGCATAAATTGTGCGGCAGTATCACACTGTTACTATCACATTTCTACGAAATCATTCCCACAAATTGTATATATAGAAGGCGAGCGGAAAAATGTTACACATAAAAAAAAAGGAAACTACATATAGTTACCTACTTACAATAACCAATTAATATAGGCTACTTCTGAACCATTAACAATTTTTCGGTCTTTACTTACCAAAGGGGTTTCTCCGTCTATCCAAGCCAAATAATTATGCTCTTTTTCTAAATGTTCTAACCATAGTGATGAATGGACAACTTGTTCACAAACTGCACATTTTACATCCTTGTTAGATGGCAAATTTGTCAATGCTGGCGCGTCATTGCCATCAGGACTCTATAAAATAATTACGTTTATATAATAATGAAAACTAAACAAACAAGTAAACGTTAATAAGAGCAACAAAACAGATCTTATACAATACATACCGGTAGGCCGTCGCAAATTTCTATGTGTTCTAAATACTTTTTGGCGGATTTACGTACATATTTGCATTTGGAGCAAACTAATCCGCCCAGTTTCTTAGATAATGCTTTTAAATGTTGCGATACTGATTCTTTGTCATCCATGTTCTGCAATCATGTAAACTTTGTAAGATTTTAACATATTTCAATGAATTATGTTAATAACATCGTAACGAAAAGATAAAACTAAAATATTTAACGTAAACATACTATAATGTGAACGCATTTGTATGAAGACGCCAAATATGATATCTACTGGAGTTTAAAATACACTATTATAATATGTATTAAATTCATACTCACTAAAGGTGGTTCTCCAATCTTCCAAGCTAAATAATTATGATCTATTTCTATGTGATTAGTCCATTGGGATTCTTTATAGTCTTGTTTACAAACGCCACATGTAACAGTATTATCTTCTAGATCAGTTGAATGTCGTTTATTTCTTTTCGTCATTAAACTCTCGTCAGATGTCGCTGAACTCTGAAAAGTAACATAGGTCCTCGTAAGTTACCTCACCATTTTTCTTTCAGGTTTGTTTGGTTCTCAACAACGCTCCTAATCCATAAAGGCACATAATATAAAGACTTTCCTCTGCCACTAAATTGGAAACTCATGGAAATGCGTATCTTGCATATTAGTATATGGTGGTGCCCTCAAGCTAGTGTCTCAAAAGTCTAAGCTCGTCATGCCAAAGGGCGAAAGAGTGTACCTAACACACATATTACGCGTTAAGCGAACGAAATACCACGTTTCTCTCCAGAACCGAAATTAATGATGATTGTATTGTATGGTTCAAGGCTGATAAAAGATAGGTACTCTATTTGCTTGAACACGTGTAAAAATAAAAGATATTACAATGGGGTATTTGACAGGTTTTAGAAAAATATGTCTAATGGTTCATTATAGCATAATATATTTGCAATTTCATTAATTCGTTATGAATTTCTTTATTTTTTATGAAAATCGCCATTAAAATTCAAATTAATAAAATAGCCGCCAAAACGCTGAATGCAGGTCACGTGATGTCGTGACGTCACCTGCTTGTAAGCAAACTTTTAGCTGTCAAATTAAACATACAAAACTTTGATTGACATTTAATGTAAACAAGCTGGTGACGTCACTCCAGATTCAGCGTCATCCCGTGCGTTTTTGATCACGTGGTCAATCATAAAAAATTGATCATGTTATTAATGATTTTTTTGTAAAAATCATACTTATTTTAAAATTTTGTGCTGGCTAAATTAGTTTAAAAACATGTTTACTATTAAGTTAACAACAGTTATGACAAATAGGAAGAAGTTGGCGCGACGATCATTCGATTCTCTCTCTTCAGCCTATTGCCGTCCACTGCTAAACGTAAGCCTCCCCTAAAATTCGATTCACTCACTGGTTAGAGACTGCTGAGGTTCACAAGAAATTGAAAAAAATGGAAACCCTTGCAAAGATGTAAAATGTGTTTCTAACCTTTATTTATCATGTCATTGGATTATCTCAGGAACCAATAAACTGATTTAAAAAATATATAAAACAGAAGCTACAATATACTTACAATTCGGGCACGTTTCCGTCGTCTGCCCGGTTTTCCTGTTTCGTCATTATTTCTCTGAGAGCTGTCTAATGTAGTACTGTAATCCAATGTAGCATTGAAACTGTTAATTGAGTTTTGAGTCTGCAAAGCAAAAACATAATATTTTTACACATGTCATTAACAGATTGCAATAAGTATTTTTAGTCAAACAATACTTACTATGTCACCATCACATTTATTCACATGGGATAGATACGATTTAACGTATTTACGAGTCAAGCCACATTTGGCGCAAACGAGACCGTTATATTTAACGGAGATCGCTTGCAAATGTTGACGTACTTGATCCTCATTATCTGGATCCTAAAAAAAAATATTAAAATTTCAACTTAACTATAAAAATATTTTTTCAGAAACGCTAAATAGAGAGTTTTTGAGCTTTACAGATTTTGATTGAATACTATTAATTTAAAATTCAACTGTTTAACATAATGAGTTCCACTTACGACAGGAGTATCTCCATCTTTCCATGCTAAATAGTTATGTTCATCTCTGATGTGTGGTGTCCATTGGGTAGGTACGACGGTGTTCTTACAAACACCGCACACGATTGTTTCGCTTTTGATAGTGTCTGGCAGCAGAATGGGAATCTGTAATAAATTAAATATTTCAAATTTACATAAAATAGTAAATTTTACATTGAAAATCCACTACCATCTTTTTTAAAAGGGGGGGGTTTTTGCTATTTCGTCTCGCAGCTTTTTTCCAACCTAGCCAGATCAGTAAATCTACCAATGTGTGATCATTAATAGAGAGCAGAACCCCTTTCTACTAGAAAGGGGAGGCTAAGGTTTTAAAATTCATATGCAGTTTTCAGGCATGGAAGATGAATTTATATCACAGGATCACATACCCAAACAAATGAGTTTTGGCCTTTACTTAGTTGATAGGTATAGGTATAATTTATAATTTAAAAGATCACCTTTATCGTGAGTGTATCTGCTGTCTCATATACTTCAGAATTACTGGAATTATTGTGTTCCAACTTATTTGGAGTCGCTATACTATTGTCAAGTGTATGTGTATCCTCAGCTGACATCAAACTTCTATTGACACTATTGTCAGTACCCGTACTTGGTTGGCCCTGCAATAAATATATAAGTGTATTTATTTATTTATTGGAAAATTGAACATGTTTAGTTTAAATTTTTAATTTTCGCTTCGCCTATAGCAAAAGCGGGTGCACGCACGCAACAGACAGTATAGTTTGACGAATCATTAATGTTGAGTTGGCGTTGGCATAAAGTAATATTACTCTAAGTTTTATAACGGGGTTAACGCTAACTACTTAATATAGATCATTGGCATACCTTTATACCCGACGTTTTTACGTAAATCCTCATAATAAAACTTTGTTTAAAATGAAACCTGAATTTTAAAAGTGTATAAATTACTGAGTTATACAATACTTACTATGTCACCATCACATATCTTAATATGAGATAGAAAAGATTTTACGTATTTGCGAGTCAAGCCACATTTTGCACAAGTGAGACCGTTATTTTTAGTGGAGATCGCATACAAATGTTGACGTACTTGCTCCTCGTCATCTTTATCCTGAAAATAACGTATGACACTTTATCAGTGACCAAAGAAGTATCAACACGGTGCTGTTCAACGACAAGTGAAGGTTTTTGAAACAACACAAGGCGACTTAGGCGCAGTTGGGTACCAACATTTTCATTGTGAATCTTTTATATTTTGTTTAGAAACCAGAAAGTAAACTAACGACTCCACCGATATATAAAAAACCTATACAGCACCAACTACAAAAAAAAATTATTAAAATTATTGGTTTTCTGTTAGGTGTATCTAAATTTCAAAAATAAACAAACTCTGTTGCGCAATAATTATTACACAAGAGTTTGAATGAAACCATGCTTTGTAGGGTTACGAACTTTGAATAAAGAATACATGACTGGACTTAAAAGATCGTTTAAAAGGAGGATTACACATACGACAGGGGTATCTCCATCTTTCCATGCTAAATAGTTATGTTCATCTCTGATGTGTGGTGTCCATTGGGTAGGTCCGACGGTGTTCTTACAAACACCGCACACGCTTGTTTCACTTTTAATATTGGCTGGCTGAACAAATTCAATGGGTATCTGTTAAAAAAATTATTATAAATGTTCAATCCATTTCGAAGGTTAACCCTTTTGCTGTCATGAAAATAAAGTTTTTTTCCACATTTTTATTAACATTAATTTTGCTTAACCTTCACAGTTTCGAACAAGATACTCAATCCTATGTCATAATAAAACAAAGGTTTCTAGGAACTGAGGGTGTCGATCAAACCAGCTGGATTTGCCAATGTTTTAACTGTTTAGAGATGTGAAATTAAGTATTTCTAAAATCTCATACTTCGATACAGTTGACAGACGTGGTAGGCCAGTTTATATTTGATTACACACTCAAATGAGCGGTGGCCTTTTCTTACTTATCTTACAATTATCTACACAAGCATATTTCACGAAAAATTGTTAAGAAATTCACCTCTTGCATGTGCGTCTCTGCTTTTTTAATAACTTTAGAATTACTGGAACTATTCTCAATAACAGAACAATCCATGTCTTCAGATTTAATTGAATTTGCTACACTTTCATCGATGGTGTCGTCAGCTGATATCAAACTGCTATTAGCACTATTGTTAGTAGCAGTACTAACTTGAAACTGTAATAAATTTATACGAAGTATTAGAGCATTAAAAATAAATATTGTTTAGATGCAATTGACTCTTCTGTGCCTTGATATGCCATGCTTGGTAAGATTTTTTTACTTTTAGGGCGTGAAATGCGCTTCTTTAGAGACTATAACATTAGCAAAAAAGTTATTGTTTCAAAAACAAAAAATTATAAAATTTTGTTTTTTCGAAATTGTGTGTAGAAAAAATCCAAAGTCACCTCTAAACACTCTTAAACACTCTTTTTACATAATTATCTTTTTCATTTACTGTACTTCGATGAAATTTAACATACTAATACGCAATACTTATTAGAAAAATTCTAGTGTTTTTTTTTTAAACAAACCTAGATTTTAAAATAGTGTATAGATTTTAAAATACTTGAAAACAAGTATTTTTACTGCAAATCCAGTGGATCGACAGAGAGCGCTGTTTCATGGTTATTAGCGCCATAATAACATAAACTGAGTCTAAAGCTCAACAAACAGTATGTTATTGTACGACATATAGTTTTGTATAATTGAATATTAATTCAGTAGCATAATAAAACGAAATAAAGTAAATATAGAGTACAGTGCAGCACACAGTCACAAGCACAGTTATGTAAAACCTTAATACAATGGGATAAGAGTCATAAAACGGCAAAAAGTGTTTACTGTGCACGTGACTGTCCGCACACAAATATTTGTGATTGTATAACATTACTGAATCTACTACTACAACACTGTCTGCTTAAAATTTATTAAAAATGTACAAAGCAAAACCCAAATATTTTTAAATACTCGTGTAATATTATACAGATAGGCAATACTTACTATGTTAGCACCACATTTCGTTATATGGGATAGATATGATTTTACATATTTGCGAATGGATCCACATTTTGCACAAACGAGACCGTTATATTGATTTGAAATCGCTTGCAAATGTTGCCGTACTTGATCCTCATTATTTAGATTCTGAAAAAATATTATAAAGCTATCACAAAACGCCTCGGTGGCCGATTGGTAAAGCGCTCGGCCCGATACCCGACGGTCCCAGGTTCAATCCCCAATTGAATATTGAGTTAGATGCGAGAAACTTAGAAATCGTTAAGAGCGTTTACGCCGAGCGCGAGACCTTAAGTTTAGGTTTTTAAGTCCAAATATCACGCACACAGAAGCGGGCTGTGAGCGCGCGCGAGTGTGTGCGTAGAGTAGGCTAGTTCTGCTCACTATAGTCAAACTCACTACTTTGATCCGTTCGAATTTAGTTTTTCGGTATACTTAGAAATTATTGAAGTGAAATCTTTTTTAGCGGCGTTGTACACTTTTTTTGTAATGGGTAAAAAATGTTTAATTCGCATCAAGACACGTGACCTCATCGAAAATGTAAGACGTAAAATCGTAAGACGGATGGAGAGTAGACAGCCGGCGCGGTGTAGGAGAGGAAGTATCCCCCTCTCTTTCTACGGCGCTTGCGCGAATAAGTTGTCATGTTTGTGTACAATAAATAAATATTGTATTCTACCACATAAATGATAGTACTTTTATACTGATAATTGAAGCAATTCGTGCAAAATTATTCCCTAACCATTCCAAAATATCAAAAATGCACAACGTTAATATTCAAGTTTTCACTTCTGCCGGCACTCCCGGGGTGCCACCCTTCGTTTATTTATTTTTAACTATGGGCGTAAACAGATGACTAAACTACGGATACACGAAATAAGTACCTAAGTATAATATTATATTGTATGTATTTTTATTAATGTTGACGACGACACATTTTATTTTATTTTATTCATAGCTCGGCAAATGTTGATGTTAAGTGGAAATGGAGTCCCTGTTGTTCCCTGCATGACGTTGACAGTTGACAGTTTGTTGATGGTTTGAGATACGAAACATTTAAGAATCCTTCTTATTTAAGTTTTTCTTCCAATATTTTACAAAAAAATGATTAATTGTATGGGCAGTCAAATAAATTGACCGATTTTTTAGAATATATCAATAATAATATGTTGTCTATTACCAAGCCCAATTTTGCTAATCTCCTTTTAAAATATTTTTTGTATAAAAATTACTTGGAAAATATGAGCCACATAAGCACAAAGCGCATCATGCAGCAATAAAATAGGTGCTGTCAAAACTCGGTCAAGTTATTTGACTGCCCATACAATTAATCATTTCTTTGTAATACATTGGAAGAAAAACTTTAATAAGTAGGATTCTAAAAACCATAATAATAGCTAAGGATATTTTAAAAAATTAAAAAAGCAATACACTTATTAACAAAATAAATAATTAGTCTACAAAAGTCGCACTGCTATGATATATGATATGATGCTGGATATGGCGAGGAGATTGGGCCATAGCCCATAGCGCACACTGGCACGGGTGCGGAGCAGTCGTGACAAAAACTGGGACCAACGGTTTTACGTGTCTTGCAAAGGAGGGGAGAGAGAAACACACACATAGATGGTATTTCCCACCCATCCCGTGGGCCAGTTTAAAAGAGCATCTAACCTCTTTGGCATACCTACATGTCCGCCATTTTGAAAAATACGTGTTTTGGCGGCCAGTGATGAAACGCATGTCAATCGACAGAGTAAGTGATTACAAACAAAAAGTGTTCCGTGATGAAATCTCTAAGTGATACGGTTTCTGAGATATAGACTCCAAAAACAAATATTTTATTTTAATTTATTTGGTTTTCTTGAATGACAAAATAAGTATATGTCGGCGGCGAGGTTGTTTGTAGGTAGAACAGTCGAGCAAACTCGGATTCGTTGATAACACAGTTAATCTTGGATCTTCAAAATAAAGACGCAGTCGTATTCCTTACAGTCAATTTAATGTTATTTTAACATCAGAATTAAATTATTTAAAAATAGTTGGCCGATGCAAATGGATTTTAGAAACGAAGTGAGTTCTGCGCGTGCGTACTCTCCGGCCGCTACCGTTCAAATGTGTCCAGTCCGTTGTTGCGCCAACTGACGTTGACGTTCCGCGTACCATAGAGCATAGGCTGCGCAGACCACACTCAAGTATAGACTATACTTGTCGTTTCTAAGCGATGCTAGCGCCATGTCTCCGACATATATAATACGAAACATACATATATACATATACATTATACATATCAGTCAGCTCATAGCTTCTTAGCTGCGGCCTAGGACGGCGTCCCTCTATACAGGTGGCTGTACTGAACTGAGTTCACAAAACAAACACCGTGATCCCGGTGGACCGGTGGACATGATAATGCAAATAACAATAACAATAAACACAACGTAACAAAAAACTGCTCGTGAGGAAAATAACCATTCGTGCACTCACACCAGAGGTTAGAAGCCGAATGAAACGATTCACTAAATAAAAAATGTTTTTTTTTGCTTAACTTTCTGTTTTTGGAGTCAAATATCTCAGAAACCGTATCACTTAGAGGTTTCATCACAGAACACTTTTTGTTTGTAATCACATACTCTGTCGATTGACATGCATTTCATCACTGGCCGCCAAAACACGTTTTTTTCAAAATGGCGGACATGTAGGTATGTCAAGTTCCATACAAAAATGATCGAACCTCTTTAATTTGTTTATGCTCTCACCAATTATCTAGCTCAAGATAAGTATTCTTAAGAAACTCGTTAGTATAGTAAGATAATGGATAAATGCATAGACATGCATGCATGCATAAACATAGAAAAAACACCTAGACCCGAAATAAATTTAGAAAAACAGTCCTTCTCTAAATTAACCCGACCGGGAATTGAACCCGGGGCTTCGGAGACGGCGCGACGCCCGACCCGACGTGCTAACCACACGACCACGGAGGTCGTCCAATTTAAAAATGTTGCAATTCATCAAAAGTAACATAAAATAATTTATTCACTAAAGTACTAAGATTTGCTTATCGCGCTATAAATTTGAACTATCTTCGAAGTTACGGCAATTGTTCGACAATCGTCGGGTAGAGCGTCGAGCGACGTGACCACTCTCTCAGAGGCCTCGCGGCGGACTGATTTGATACTAATAGAACGCAGAGTTTTGTAGTAGTTTTAGAGCAGTTTTAAAATATTTATAGAAAAATTATAGAGCTAATTTAGTAAAAAGAATTTTGCGCATAATTTAAAGAACACTTTTTTCTATAGTAAAAAGCTTTTATCTCATATTTATATAGTAAGTATATTAGAGAAAACATTAATTTTATCACCTATAATTTCTTTAAAAATTCAAAATGTTTGGATTTTTATAGTTTTTGTTAGTAACCAAAATCTAAAAATGTTTTCAACAAACTATTTTGCTGAAGATCTTTCAAATTGAAATAAAATTTTTGTTCTTAGGTTTGTCAGTAATTTAAACACATTTTTAAGCTTCGAAGTTGACGCGGAAAGTCAAATTATGAAAACCTCTGTTCAATTATCTTGTTATAAATTCCAAAATATCCATAAATCTAAAAATGTTTTCAACAAACTATTTTGATGACAAGATCGCCTAATGATATAAGTAATTAACATATTTGTAAAGTAAATATTCATAGATATTAAGAGGTTTGAAAAGTACAGTTTTTGAGCAAAACGGCGTAAACGCTCTTAATAGTACTTCTTTTCTTGGTATAAATATAGACTTTAGACTACAGTGGGGTTCTCATATTGAGGGTCTAGCAAAAAGGCTTAGTTCAGCTGCCTTTGCCGTTAAAAATATTAGGAAAATAACTAATTAAGATACTGCTAGGCTGGTTTATTTTGCATACTTTCATAGTATTATGTCATACGGATTATTGATCATGGATCATCATGATTATGGATCAGCAGCCGGCATAGGTCGAATTTTCATTCTCCAGAAAAGGGCAGTCTGGTTTTTAAACCAGTTAAAGCCACGTGATTCCTAAAAGGATTTATTTAAAGATATAGATATTTTAAATTTACCGTCATTATATATATATTTGTAAATATATATTTGAAATAGAAATAGAAAGCTAAAATATAGACGTCCTGAATGGGTAGTAGGTAAAAAAATTATGGACGATTGAATAGCACTTTTCTAAAGTTTATTTGAATAAAGAATATTTGACTTTGACTTTGACTTTGACTTTGAAATAGAAAATTTTTATTCATAACCACTTAAATTAATATTTGGTTATGTATGCGCGTAAAAACCTACACCTTTATACCAAGAAAAACAAGGTTCACGGATTTGATACAAGGAACCAGAATAAATAATGTGCACCGAAGCTCAAGACTCAGCAAGAGTGTAACTCAATTCGATTTTATAATAATATACCTGATCATATAACTGCATTGACAGATATTAAATTTAAAACGCATGTTAAACATGTTTTAATTAGGAAAGCTTATTATAAGGTAAATGACTATATTGCAGACAAATGCGTGTGGAAATAAGTCGCCCGCACTGGCTTGAATATTATTATTAATGTGTACAAAATTGTATAAAATTTGTACAATAAATTACATGATTGTAATTTAGTTGAAAAGATATAAGCCTCCTGAGTTTCTTGCCAGCGCTTCTCGGTCGAAGGCTCTCCCAAAATCCGAGCTGGTGGTAGATTCAGTAGTTTAGTCTAAACGTCAAATGATTTGATTTTGACTTAGACTTTGACTTTAAATACACTTACCAGAGGAGTTTCTCCGTTTTTCCATGCTAAATAACTATGCTTGTCTCTGATGTGTGGTATCCAATCACCATCGCCGATGATGTTCTTACAAACATCGCACAAAATTGAATTGCTATTAGTGGAGTCTGGCAGAACAACTTCATTGGACATCTGTTATAAATTAATTGAAAAAGATTTAAAGATAATTATTACATTTGTATAATAATAATGTTATTCCATAATGAAAGTCCATTATTTTTTCTATACTTAATGAAATCAATGAATATTCGAAGTATTTGAACGAGTACACATTTTTTTGTTTTCATTTATTTTTTGTAAGAATTTGTTATGAAACAATATAACCAATTATTTCCCATGAAACAATATAACAATTAAATTTCCTATGAAACAAATAATGTGACAAATGAATTTGTTACACTGGTGATAATTATCCGATAACTATCGGATAATCAAGAAGCGTAATTATCTTAGTAATTTCGAACCCTGGTAATAAATGTGGTAAGAATTAATAATAACCAGTTATTATTAATAATTTCCTCATAATTTGGTAAAAGTAAAGTAAAACGATCAAGAAACTACCTATCTTTTTTGGACAGTATTTATAGGTAATAGAATTTGACAAAGGTATGCATGTTGTAGGTCCTAGGAGAGGTTGTGAGAAGCGAAGCGACGAGCGTTAGGTGCACATAAACCACCAACGCGAGCCGAGCAAGCAAAAAACGAACGAAAGAAACAAAATTTCTTTATTAATTGACTGCTCGTCGTGTGACTTTGCTATGAAGAGTTGATTTTAATGATTTTAAACTTACTTATTTTATTTCATCAGATGATATAATTTTATTTACTTACATCATTAAATGAAATGGGTGTAAATAAAATTATATCAATTTATAATTTAAACGTTATATCAACAACATTTAGTTCAGACATTACACACCCTCTAAAGCAAACGTGTAGCATAAGTTATTTTTGTAAATTTATTACATTTACCAAAAGTAAGGTGGAGTTATTAATAATTATCAGTAAAAGTAAATAATCATTACTTCTACTAACAATTTTGGTCATAAACATAATTAACAATGACTGGTAATTATTAATAATTTTCAATGAATCACATTCACCGTAACATTATTATTATGAATATAATTTTTAATTATAAATGTTACTTTTTGTATGTTGCAATGGCAGAGTATGTTATACCACAAACTTCATCCACAAATTTGGTTCACATATTATTGTTAATGTTGCAAATAAATATATTGATCCTGATTTTCATGTGATTGTTCTTTACCTTATTTGAATGCAAAAACCGATTAAACTTTTTAGGACTATTACCCTTTTTCTACAAAACAGTGTTTAAAGTTGAATAATGGCTAAATATGTGTTTAAAATATTGTGTCTCTGTCTAACAATATTAGCTAAAAAGTGACAGCATCTGTTTTAAGCATTGTCATTTAACTTTAGCCATTGTTTTTTAGTATAGCAGTTAAAGTCCTATTACCCATTTTTTTATAAAAAGTAATGTATACACAACTGCAAATCGACCTACTACAAACTGTCCAATAGACTTTGAACTTTATGATATTATAATATGGTAAAGAATGTATTGAAGAAATTTGACAGTTTTGGATAGATTGATGTACATATAACTGCCTTTACTTATTACCGAGTCGTAAAGTAAGTATGTCGGGTCGTTACGTTCCCTAAAATATGGTTGAGCGAAGCTGATTCATATGACATACTCGTGAACGGGTGCCGCCTGTGGAGGCTGGTCTGCTCTTGCATACTTATTATATTTTTAGTATTAATTAAGTACTATAGTTTGACTTTGTTTCTCTTAAACAATTTTTAATTTTTATTAGAGTACTGTAGTGGTACTGTATGACCTTGTGGAAATTGAAACTTTTACCTGATATAACTTTTTAAACTATCATGGTCACTTACATTAGAATAAATATTATTAACGGGATTATTACCATGTTTATTGTCGTGTTTGAGTATTTACCTGATGTATTAATAACTTAGATTTTTTTATTTTGTTTTTTACATGTTGTGGTTGTCTTCTATATTTTTTGTGTTTATTTGAAATGGAAAGTGTCCTGCTATGATAGAGCATTTTCCAACATTTTTGACGCTGTAAGGGAGAAAAGAGCTGGACACTTGCAGAGTAGACTTACGAACCGATCGAACCGAATTTTGATCAATAATAAAGTACGGTCTGTGCCTCGGGCACTGAGTGCCATGTAATTTATGTTGAAAAAGTTTTTAAATAAAAATAAAGTATTTACCATTGCTTCTATACATATCCGAATATGTAAAATAAATGTTTCAATGTGATTTATTTTAAATTTGCAAATACTACAAACTAGTTTTTTACTTTTTTTTTAAATATTTGATTCAGCTCTTGCACAATTCATCATTTTCATTTTGGAAATCCTATTGGTAACGAAAATTTTACATTACAACTTCCCAGCAATACATAGCGTATTTAGTTACTACATTTCTGGAACATAAATTTAATAATGACTACTGGTTGGTCACCCGCAAAACTTCGCGTTTATTCAACAGATTTTTTAGGAATTTCGAAACCTATGACAGGTTTCTTTATTTTTCTGCAAATCCTTAGATTATCCAGCCTTAGCTGGAGCTCTTCAAAATGAGACCATAACCGATTTTTTATGTGCAGCTATCGTCCCATAATCATTGGGACAAAAATCGGCTTACACTATTAATATAATAATATATATTATTTACATTAGATCATAATTTAGGTATTTAACTCACTATAGTTTGTCCATCTTTCCAGGCGACAAAATCATGTCTTTGAATTGCATGCGTTTTCCAATCATCTTCGGCTAGCATTTCTTTACATACTCCGCACTTCACATACTTTATAGATGATGAACTTTCTACTATTGATAAATTTGCAGCTTTTTTCGAACTCAGCCGACGTTTCTGTTAAAAGAGTAAATTGTTAGCTTAAAGTAAAAAAAATTAAACTCAAACATGTTTATTATTTCTTTAAAACTCTGTAGTTTAGGTAATAAATTTAACCATTGATTTGTTGGACAAGCGATAGCGTGCTCTGTCCCTATAGGTACGCAAACGACGGCCATGATCGACAATGCTTATGGTTGTCAAAAGCACAAATTAAAGATACTCTTATTCCCCTAAATCTTTATTATTTTTGCAAGTTTTTACTCTGAATTGAATGCTTGGAGTACAGGGCACGGCGACACATTTACGATGTGGCGACCAAAAGGCTAAATAAGTAAATAACTTTCTTCATTGAACGTGAATATCACCTTTCCCATTGTTTTAGATATACTGTTAGCTATTTCTTCAATTACACCTTCTTTTGGTTCTTCAAAAGTTGCATTAACACAAGTGTTTTCCGTTTGACTTTGACCCTGTAATAGAGTAATTATTTCAAAATGAATATAGAACTATTTTTATGCTATTTCCTTATCTAGAAAACTGGATAGAAAATCTGCATCTCCCAGCTATTTCACTTAAGTACTCTGTACTTACAAGCATGTCCCACTTAATATTAGGTATTTTAGCAATCTCTTTAATTTTGTGGTCATTTTGATTTATATTTATTCTGATGACGTCCATAGTTTCACAATTCTCCAACAAATGCCTTCCAGTTGTATGGTGTAGATCACTTATTCCAAGTTCTTCCGGTTTACATGAAGATGTTACATTAAGATTGTTTTCTAGCATGTTAGCACTTAAATCATTTGTTTCTCTGACATTGTCCCCTGCCAATGTTTCTGTTTCATTTTCTTTTTTTAATTGTGTGTCTGTAGCTGCATGAAGTATATTTTTATTTTCAACAATCATGTCATTACCTTTAATGATCATGGGAACAGCCTGCAAAGGCGATGTTGCTATTGCGTCAAGAGTTTCATGCAAATTTGAATTATTTGGTACTATATTAATATCAACTGACATTTCTAGAGCAGTTAGCCCATCTGAAGTTATAGAACTTTGATCTTTTGAAGGAGCTATTTCATTATTAATAGTAAGCAATTGCTGTTTATCTAATAGCTTTGCATTTGTTTCTACTCCAGCATCATTATTTTTATCTGTTCTTTCAAGGTTATTAGAAGTTGATGGTAATGCTTGCATTAAATAATTTTTAGTTTCGGTGAATTGATTCGAATTCAAAAACATGTTCTTATATGACTTCATTTTATATTGTTGAGTATAAATTCCATTCCAACAAATGCCATAAGATTCATTTTCTGTAACTTCTTCAACATTTGTTAAAACATCTTGTGATGCACGATCAACAAGAACAGTATCATTATAATCACAATATATACTTAAAATTATCTCAGGATCACAACTGACAGTTTCTGTATGCCAAAAATGAATATGTTCATAGTCATTTAAATCATACTTTGTTAAAGACCCAAAGTCATTACACAAACAATATTCTTGAGTACAGCTAGTAATAGCTAAGGTTGTGTCTACACTGGGTACTGTATCAATATCATGTTCAATTTCTTTACTCAGTGCTTTATTTTCGTTACTAAAAGTAGATACTACAGGTGTGTGTGTTTTTTGGCGTCTATAAGTTTTAAGATTTATATTGGAAAACACAAATTCCTCCAGGTCATCACCACCAGGCTTCTCTACACCCTGAACACAGGTTTTTAATTTTGTCGCTCCATTGATTGCTGGACTTACTTTGTCTTTCTTCTTTTTATTAGTAGTTAATATGGGTAAAAAAATTTTTTTCTTCTTAAGATCACATATTACTTCCGGGTTCCCATTTAAATTTTCAAATATATTGTGAACTATGTTAGGGCTAGTTGTATCATTTATATGATGGCCAACATTATGATCTATAGAGATGTGATTAGAATTGGCTATCTTTGACTCAGTTACCGAGATAGTGCATTGATTTGAATGATCACTACTAACAATTACAAAATTATTGAAATCATGGATTCCAGCTTCACAAACATAATTTTTCTCATAAACAGTATCAGTATTTGATATTGTGTTATTATTGATGGATAGTTCTTCATCTTTAGCTTTTGTAACAGTAAGGTATTCTTGACCATCATTCAAAATAGCCTTTTCAATTTCATTCATATCTATTTTAAGAAAAGAATTATTATCAGACAGAATTATTTTTTCTTGACAAATATCTTCAGTTTCGATAACTATAAGATTGTTGCTATCACTGTTTTCTTCCATGATCATTTCAATAAATAATTCATCAACCAGTTCAGTACTTTCTTGAGTATTTTCATCTAAAATGTCATGAAAATGTCCATTTGTAGCTAGTATATACTCATCATTATTTACTTCAAGGTTTGTAGTTATGAAATCTTTTTCCTCAGATGGAGTTAAATCCAATGATGTACTTTTTTCTAAAGACTCAGCATACAAAGGATAATTATCTTTCTTAGTTGATATTATTGTATTAACAGTAACTGGAATCAAGCAATTTTTATTCGAAGAATTAAACTTACAATTACTAACTGATTTAAAGTTTACAACTTCTTGAGACAAGATCTTAATTTTATTAGTAGGTTTATTTTCGGATTTATGTTTTAAATTTGGCAAATCTTTTATTGAATCATTTTTAACTTCTCTAATAATGTTATCACTATTCTTAAGAACAGAAGAATAGGCTTGTGCTTCTTCTACTTCATTTGTATCTGCTTTAGGAATATGATGAAAAGATTGTTTATCTCTATCATCTTTTTGGATAGCTTCTTCTCTATAATTAGCATTTGCTAGATGTTTTTGTTTTTCCCATTGATTCTCTTTAAATAATTGATTACATTCATTAATCATTGACAGGGGAATGTCATCTGTTTTTATTTCATCTAAATCACTAATCTTTAATGAAGGCATTACAATTGTTGTCTTTAAGTTCTCAACAGTGATTTCTCTTATGTCTTGATGAAGAGATTTTGTGAACTCATGAGTTTCTATTTGAATCCCATCAACGTTGGTCCCAGCATTTTTTTCCAGAGGTGCTTGTTCATTTTGCTTCTGACTGTTATTTAATTGAGATGATATTTCAGTAAAGTTAGCAGTTTCAATTTTATGATTACTGTTTAAATTCAGTTGTGTGCCAAAGGGATCCAGTAAGTCATGAGTTCCATGAATATTCAATTTTCCTGATTGTTTTGGTGCATTTGCTATTTCTACTTCACCAGAAATTACATTTGCCACAGTAGGCACAAAAGTTGGACTTAAAAACACTGATTCCTTCATAAGAATTGCTGTCTCCAAAATGGATGATTCTCTTTGGATTGGTGACTTTTTTATAACATCTAATGGAACATTTGTTATTCCATTATTGTGTTCCTTGTTTTTATGTTTAGATAGTGACACTCCTAGATCTGTAATAAAAAAAATATATAAGACTATAAAATATTTAAAAAAGAAGGTGTATGGTAAATGGTAATATTACATAGTTTGTGATAAAAACATTATATTGTTTTCAAAATTTATAATAACACAAGACTACTTTTATGACAAATTTTTGTATCTACTAACATTTGTCTCTAGTTTGTTTTTTGTTTTGGACTTGTTCTTTTTACTGGTATAATAAATTTAACTTGTACTTAATTATAGAGCTCTCCATCAAATAATTATTCATTTGCTTTTGCTGGCTACATTCTTGCGGCTGAATAATTTCTTTCAAATGCCAAAACATTTAAGACATTATTTATGTAAAACTTCTTTGATATTTTATTAAATTATAATATATTTAATGAATGGTAAATCATACCTGTTTTATTTATTGAAGTTGGGCATTCCTGGGTGGACTGAAGATTACCTATTTGAATGCCCAACTTCTCCAGAAGATTTGGTGGTAAAACAAACACTTCTGCATCTTCATTGTTAATGATGTGAGGTTTCTTAGATGCCTTTGCAGCACATTTATGCTGTTTAGATCTTTTGGTATTCATTTATAAATATAATTATAAATTTACATTAATGTTTCATGTAAACACCATGCTGAAATTAAATTATTACTAAGTTTAACCATTTATGTGTTAAATCATCAAAATATGCATAAACATGTCCAGTACCTTTTCAATTATCAACATACATTTTAAACATGATGATGATGATGAAATTGTGTGATCAGGGACAAATTTTTAAACATAATTATAATTAGGTAACTATTATTTGAAACTGACATAAACTTAAGTTTCAGAATTTCATTCCACAAAAATTGTAACTCAGTCAGTATAAAAAAAAACTATTCACTTTCATAAAAATACTTTTTTATTATTATTTTTGATTGCTAACTCAAAATACCTAGTAATTTAGAAACCCTAATAAAATTGCTAATGTTTATTTTAATAACTAACATTTCAAAAAAAAATACAAAAAAATATATGATTAGGAAGAAACAGACAAATTAAAACGCAAAAAATGTTAAATAAAAACAAACACAAAAAGTAAAAATATTATATTTCTTGAGGACTTGAACCCCAATTTGATAAAACGTAGTTGTGTGAATCTCACGTGGTATCAACTACACCACGGCGATGTCCCGCACACTTGAAATAAATTTCGACCACTTTTAAGATTTTACGTTTGATTAAAAAAAAAACATAATGAAACGACAAAAAACAAATTCTGACTTGTTGAAATAAATTGCGACTTACATGTTTTTGCTAATTGACGCCAACGACCCAACTAAGCGCAAAGTATAGGAACTAAACTAAAGAAAATGATAAATATACGGTTTTTACAGAGGCATACAAAGCTGCATACGATTTAAACGTTCAAATTGAAATGTTGCAAAAGTTTTCACAATCGAAAATACAAAATGAATACAATAGGTTAAAATTATTGAAATCGCATTCCTTTCCTTCCTTGCATTGCTTTTTTAAGTTCTCATTTTTCCGCTGGGTTGATGTATAAAAAGCAATCGGATCTAGCCCATACAGCCAAGTTTTCAGTTCATTTTCTTGATTATTTTAGATGTGGTAGCTTGTCAATAACCTAAAGTTATAATTTTTGTTGTTATTTTTTTACAATTGCAAGCTGTTAGCTATCTTTTAATAAATAAATAAAAATAAAAATGAATATATTGGTAATGAATTATACATATATGGTGGTTATAGTGCATGATAAATGTTCTAGTTATTAAATAAAAATGTGGGACTTTACTGAGATCTCGCGCGAACTCCTTGAGGGAGTTTAAAAACCGGCCAAGTGCGAATTGGACACGCGCACGAAGGGCTCTGTACCTACCATCTATACATATATAATAAATCTTCTGTGCGTGTGTGTTTATTGAACTTATTTGAACTTATTCTTTAGAATAGGTTCAATAATACATATAATACGGCTGGACCGATTCGGATGAAATTTTAGTGTGTGTTCAAGTAAATTCGAGAATGATTTAGATTTACAATTGGACCCACTAGGTGGTGCTGCTATATAGGGGTCCATCATGGGATAGGTACGCAAAAAAAAATGCAAAAAATCATGTCTGTTGTAAGGGAGCCCTTTATCCTGTTTTTTAGTATTTATTGTTATAGCGGCAACAAAAATACATCATCTGTCTGTATCACGGTTCATGAGATACAGCCCGGTGACAGACGGACAGCGGAGTCTTAGTAATAGGGTCCCGTTTTACCCTTTGGGTACGGAACCCTAAAAATGACCGTAGCACTTTGCAACAAATACTCATGAACGTTAACGAATAATAAATGAGGCATAACCAGCTTATACGACTGTTAACTAACGCACCGGGACGAACAGGGAAGGATTTACGTGCCTTCCGAAGCACTGAGGAGCTAGAGATGATAAATCGTCGGTGACCGGCCTTTGCAAAAGATGCTTAACTTTATCCTTACTGTTATCACATTCAATTCAATCTAATTCAAATTATTTCTTTCAGATATATACAGGTTGACTTTTATATCACCGTCCAAAACTTCTGAGATGACTCCCGTGTCCCGTCCCGTGATACAAACGAACAACTCTTACTATTGGACCAACTGCCTAACTCGAAAATAAAATTCAGCTGTTCCATACATTTTGGTTGAATGAATATTGATGTTTTGTATCCCAATCCAAAATCCCAAGATGCAACAGAGAGGAGTTGCTTTTTCGGACTGGTTTGTTCCTTTCTTTTGATTACCTGACATTGTTTTCTAAAGTTTACGCGAACACTACACATTGAAATGAAACACTTTTTGTAAACCAAGTAACAATATACGCGAGTAACAATAAAGCAAACGCGCTAGTAACGTTTGCACTTTTACAAACTTACTCTAGGGTTTCAAACGTAAACAGTTAGTTATTACATTATCTAATTCTGGAAATTGGAATCGTATCGTAATTCGAATGCGGAGTGGTTTCCAAACAAACAGAAACTACACAGCAGTAGTACCTACTAGGAAAGCAGTGACTGCAGATTTTGGCTTTTCAATGTTTTTACGGAACTCCAAAAACAGAAAACTTAGGTTTTTACCGCATAGATTGACAGAATTTTTTCTAAGGCGTGCTTTGAAAGCAGATTGCTTTTTACTTTGTACCAAATCAATTTGATCAAGCTGCTGAATCTGAGCCGCTTAATACTACAGGTTAAAAATATTACAAATACTACAAAATACCACACCGATTTATCTTTCGTTTGCTATTTTACTTATTTTAAGCCCAACTAAGAAATAAAAAATTCAAATCATAAATACCTACTTTAAGTACCAGCTTTGGACTATGGAATAACATAAGATTTCGCCGAATTTAAAACAATACGTAGTAGACAAGATGATGTTAAAACAAATGGAAACAGCTGATATCAACAGTATTTTAAAAATTAAAACATCGACTACAGCATTGAACGAAGGGAAGCATCAGTAAAAATAAAACTGAATCGCAATAAGAGCACATGGTAAAACCCCTGGTTTAAAACTAATGCCGTTTCTTTCTTTTATTAACAGTAAATGAGCTGCGTGGTAGTTACTATCAACCTATCTTGAGAGGCACCGAGTACCTACATGACGTGTTCGGTTAAGGGTGCGCCGTCCATAAGTGACAAGTGTCATATCATATGTTTTGTTTGAAATGTCGTCGTCCATATTTATTTGATGCCGCGCGGCCATACTAATTTTGTATGGGGAATTTAAGGTGCTTAATAAAAAATATTTATTTAATTAACCACTTGATTAATCGAAAATGTAGTCTAGCAATTTGTAGTTTAGCCATTGATGATTGTTTAGACAAAATCAGAGGTACAAAAATTTAGATATACTATAAGAAATTTACTAAACGCCGCCACTCGTTTTCATGATTTTTGCCCAACTTTAAATGATATTGTAGAAAAAACTATAGCGTGTTATGAATTTATGGTTCTGACAAATTGTAAACACGTTCCCTATGATACTAAATATATATTTTGTTCATTTAATACGATAGTATTTTCAATTATATCTACTTAACCGTAACTGCATTTTTGGCATTTTTTTGTCGGCGCACCCTTAAACATGTTCTGTGGCTTTTGCGATGCTTATTGCTTAGCCTCTGAATAACCCTTTGGGGTTAAACAAGTAAATTTCTTTAAGTTACTAATTCTAATTACAACTTCTGAGTCGTTTTATTTTTACATAAGTAGAAAACATACAACTAACAGTTAAACAATGTCAAAATAGTAATCAGTCTTTTCACCTTTTCAGAGGACTCTTTATAATTATGATGTGTACTTTAGCAACCTTTTGGTATAATGGGTAATTTTGCAACAGGTTGTATAAATTGTATTTAATATAATGTAGGTATATACTGTGCGTTTTATAATATATTATTTTTAATTGTTGTCTTCACCCAATTGCACCTACCTTGTTATTTCTACACCACCCTATGGTTGAATGGTAGAGAATGCCTCAGGCATTAAATCCGCAATGTAATATATGTTGCAAAAGTTTTAAATAAATAAATGAATCAATTGGCACGCGCTTGCTCGATTGGTTGGTACCATCCGACGGCCAACTCTACCACCGCGCGCTCATTCGTCAAATCAAATGGCGCGCGCTTGCACGCTTTCCCGACTTCCTGTTACACACTTCCATCCCATTTCACGAAATCACTCCCACAAATTGCAAGAAAGATGTTACACATCAAAAACTCCATACAAATTCTCGTTTTCGTTAACGTGATCGAATGGCGAATAAAACTCACGCTAGGCACCCAGATTATTGTATCTGGAATTAAAAACTTTATAGACTTTAGCGCTAGAGTGGTGACATCACAGTATAACAAGCAAGCTTGAGAGTAGTATTCAAAAGAAGTTTAGAACTTTACATATCCTAGAACTTTACATTTTTTTTATATACTTCCACTGTGAGTTCACATAAACTATTTCCCCACTATTCCTAACTATTTTGCCTACTTCTTAACTGATCTTTCAATATTTGTAAAAATATTAAGATCGGATGTTGATGACGTAGTTGTCGACATTGAATAGGGCTCCTTGCCCAATATGATCAATTATATCGATAGTATCGATAACGATTATTATAGCAATATTATCGACTTAATCGATGGTATCGATTTAATCTAACATTGGTTTAGATTATATAGGATGCGATTTTATCAGTAGCCGATATTGAAAGTACAGGTAGTTTGCGCCAAAATAAAAATATTTTCCCCAATAAACATTAAAATTTATACGCTAGTTTTAGAGTAATTGATTATCAATAGTTAGAAACAGAAATACGTAAAACATCATACTGTACTCAGCTGATCACTACTACATACGCATGCGTACGGAAAATGAACTCTGTTTACACACGACACGCCCCTCTGCCTACGTCACGAGGTGCCTTTGCACACTCACTCACACATTGATGAAAGTGAATATGTGTGCTCACTCGTAAAGCGTCGTCGGGCACTGCGCACGCACGGGAGGACGACTCCCAATTTCTTTCTAAGAAGGTTAGGCCGCGCGCTAAATAACTCTGTGCTCGTGATAAATAGTAGGTAGTTAAGAGTTATTTATTATTATGAATTACTTTTACAGAGAATGATAAGTTAAATAAATGTTAAAATGTTAAATGTTTCATATCATAAAATACATAACTTAAAGCTTACCTATCAGGCAGATCAGAACTATTAGTAATAAAGGTTTCATCATCAGCCTATAAAACTCCCCCACTGCTGGGCACAGACCTTCCCACATGGACCACATCACTTGAGGAGATTGGGCCATGCGTGACCCACCACGCTGGCCCATTGCGGGTTGGTAGATGATTGCGTAGTAGGATAAATTAAATACATTTTATTTAAAATAGTTTATTAATTACAATGACAGACATATTTTTATCACAATAACAAATAAAAAAAAACATTTATTAATATTGACAAAATCACTTAGAGCAACTTTTGGAAGTGGCCCCTTTGTTGTCGCAAAGGTTGGCCCTCTTATAAACGTTCCTACCTACCTACACACACTAGAATGTCACTGTCACTACGCATTGTTTAAAAGCACTCGCTAGCTCGTAACTGTTCGGCAATCGGCACTGGTCATAATATGACCGTCGTGACCATACACTAACTAAGAACAATCCAACGATCTTCATAAGGATCCCTGTGAGATGCGCGCGGACGTTGCGGTCGTAGTGCGCCGGCGCTCCATCGTGCTGGTAATGCAGCCTCCGACGCAGTCCGATAGGAACGTCCGGCGAGCATCTCCCATTCGTAAAAAGTTTTTGTTTGGGTTTTTCTTAGTCCAGTAGTGGGCATTGTAGTTGTTGAACATGCCCACTCTTGTGAATGTGCTTTCTTCATCAGTCCACTAAATGTTGCACCGCCTATTTCCTGTGTCCTGTGGCATGAGCTCCTGGACTCGCGTGAAGTGGAACGGATGCAGCCCTTCCCGTTTCAACACTTTCCACGCATAAAAGTCACTGACTTCAAAGACAGCCGCTGCATCGCGCTGGCGGTTGGATGGCGCGCGAAGAAATCCAATATGCTTTCTTCCAGCTGTGGCGAATAGCGAGGTCTTCCAGCATCACCACGAGGCCTCCCTTTTGCAATGTTTATTCACACACAGTAGTTCTCAACAGACTGAAAAAAGATGGACGATTGCACGCGGAAGCCGGCACGTGTAACACTAGGGACGGGCGAAATGTTGCAATTATTATTATTGCTTTCGTACGATAGTTCGTTTAAAAAAAATATTAATGTATTTATTTTACAATAAAATAACGAAAATTGTTACTCTGACGCTTACATAAAAGGGTAGTAGGATAGTAACTAGCCCGGTGGACTAAGAAAACCTATTAGCTGTAGGTAATTTTAACATCAGTTATCCGAAACCGGTAATCTATCAAAAGACTTGAGCCGGTAAAACATATCTTCCGCTTTAAAACTAACCTTCCTACCAAGCAAATGTAACTGAATAATTTGCCCTAGCTGAGAATCGAACTCGGGACATTTAGGCTTGGGGACGGTCGGTAGTCTTACTACTAGACCACTGGAACTTAAACACGTTATCTTCCACATACAAAATCCTACCACTAAAGAATTTCTAAAATAAATTGACCTAGCTGGAAATCGACCCCTGACATCTTGGCCTGAGACCAGTGAATCCATGAGATTAATATAATCTGGTCTAGTGGTTAGAATAGACCATAGTGGCAGTAAATGATTTGCGATTCACGACACGTAAGTACAATAACTCGATATGTTAAGTCATCGATCATCCCATCCTTATCTAAAACACCTCCAGCAAAATGTCAATAGGGCCGCCAAAGACGCCGCCGTCGCCGCCAAAGTCGCCGCCAAAGTCGCCGCGTGCCGAAAGGCGGCAGCGCAGTGCAGTCGGCTACTTGCACCAACTTCGTTTGACTAATAGGGTTGATAAAAATTAAATATGCACCTGACACGTTTAGTCACTTGCTTACACTACTGTCTACGACGACGTCTACGTTTAGTGACTCTTACTTAGGACTTGTTCGAATATTAACGTTTGCGAAAAAATAAAATTATTGTTAAAATTAAAAAGTAAGGTAAGCGGTAAATTGCATAATCTTGAAAACGGCTGCTCTTACTTTATAACTTAGTTATTTACATAACTTTAATATGAACTATCTCAAGGTTTCCGAATGGAAATTTAAAAACTACGACGACACAAGTAATTTACATTATTTTATTAATAATTTAAATCGGATGGAAACGCCATTGAATAAAATTAGATAAGTACATAATCGGTTTAAATTGCAATGACACAGACAAACAGACGGTTTCAAACTAGCCGCTACCTTTCTTTATGTCAAAACTTTGACGTCAAAAAAAATCCAATATTGCTTCACGCAACTGTGGAAGCTTTTTTTCTTTTCGTCGGGTTTAAAAACTACAAGTGTTTAAGTGTTAAGGCACTAGAATGGCACAAAAGAAAATAGTAGGTACACTAGATGGCGACAATTAAAAAACTGTGTTCTTATTTTTAGTTGCTCATGTTTTTCATCCGTTGAGTGTCGGTTTTTCATGCACGAGTTAAAGGGAATTTGGCGCAAGCCGCAAATAGATTAAATAAGATCGCAATCACTACACGAAAAGCGTAAGCCGCTGCACCATTGCGCTCATTATCGTTATGTTATTTAGCAACAAAGCAATGAGTAGTTGTGAAGAAGAAGATACATACTATCTTAAAAAATAACTTTTTGTAAATTTCAAATTAACAAGTGATTTTGTTTAAGTTGGCAACCATAGCCTCTGCGATGCCGCCATTGTTTGTGCTATGCCGCCGCGCAGCGCAGCCGCGGCGCGTGCGATGCGTGCGATGCGTTAGTCCATGTCAGTCGTGCCGTGCGTAACGTACTCCTAACTCTGAGAACTAAACCACTCTAAAGAGACTTGTGTCACAGAATACATTGTGATTGTGATAGTAGCGGCTTTTGGCGCTTTACTTTCTGCTTCCTGACTAATGATTCCGGCCTCCAGAAGTCCATATGCATTCCGCTCTCCCGCTTCCACCCCGCCCGAGACGTTGAAGCATAAATTGGAGATTTTGTACACCACCAAGCACCAACCACCACACGGCTGACACGAGAGTAGCGAGTAGCGAGGGCTAAAACGCGAAAGAAACTATTGACATCAATGCTTATGATTATGACTGATGTCCAGTTCAGGAGCTGACCAACCGCCTCGTAGACTGGCTGCTCAGCGCGCCCGCCTGAGTAGGTGATCGAATCGGTTTTCTTCAACCGCCTGGGACATCGGCTGCTTTGCTCGGTGCGGCCACGCACCATTACCATTTCCACCCAACTGTGATGTTGTGATGTGCCTGACTGTGCGAACTGTTTCATTACCAGTGCCGAAGTGTTTTGTTTGTTGCGTTGCGTGTGTCTTATCAAACCCGATTTATTGAATGCTTATGGCAATGTTAACTGTTTCTCAGTGTCGTGTAAATTTAGAATTGAAAAACAATACGGTACTACGGTAACTTTAGTATCTACCTACATAATTAACCTAAGCACCTAGGTGTACTTACGTAGTCTTAAAACTAATTATTGTTATTGTCATGTTGTGATTAGATAAAATCGGTTCGTCCAACGTGCTAAGGTACCTATTAAAATAAACAAAATGTATCTACTAATTTAAACATTTTTAACTGATTATTGCAACATTAACAAGGGTTTAAATATAACACTTTTGAACGGATATTACTCGCGTTTAATTTTACTTTTAAATATTGGAAAGTTTAAATAAAAGTGTTTTAATTAAATGTGTAATGTTTGCGTAAACTTTAGTAAACAATAATAAGGGTTATTTTAATTGGCCATGTGGCAATGGCAACTTCTCCCTCTCTGCTACCGGTGCCAAAATTATTGTAAACGTGTTATGTAAGTTCTCTTGCATTTTTATTTTCATAATCATCCCTGCCTAAAGCAATTCTATGTTGTTGCCAGTCTTGTTTGTAACACAGTGTTAGGGATAACATTACGTAATTTAACAACTTATTACCATAAATAATTACAATTTGTGTTTTTAATGGTTTTTCAATAAAAATACCAACTACAATAAACTGTATTTCTTATTTTAACTTGCCCAGTATGATAAGACCGAAGCGATAAGCTGTTCTGCAACTCTGTACTAAAGACCCATGGGTAGGTACCTACTTAATTGAGGTTTAGTCTTACTTTAATTTGTGGTTTAGTTGTTGATGATTCCAGGTAAATGGTTTTGTCGTCATTTACCAACAAATTCAATGAAGACTAAGCTCAAGTGGTATTAAAAATAACGTTTATTTTGACTTAGAACCCACCAACCCCCATTGGGTCAGCGTGGTAAGTTATGGCCCAATGTCCCCATTTGATGTTATCCATGTGGAAAGGCCTGTGCCCAGCAGTGGGACGTTTATAGTCTGATTATGATGCCTAGTAGATAGATTATTAGAAAATAAAACGAGATACTAGTTAGGTAGGTACTAAATGTCAGTGAGCGAGAACGAATGCTCATTTACGCACGCTATCGCGCGCAAGCTTGTGATTGGCTGTAGGCTGCACTGCATGTGTAGCTGTGTGTGTGTTTCTCTGCGTGTGCGTGAGTGCAACGACTTCCACAATGCAGTCGCATGTGTGAGTGATTTCATCGAGGCATCTACAGTATGTTGCAGTTTTTGCCAATTAAATAATAAATTATTTTGTTTGAAAAATTAAAATCTAAACCAATGACAAAATACTACTGTTTATTGGGGATAATATTTTTATTTTGGCGTAAAATACCTGTACTTTCAATATCGGTCACTGATAAAATCGGACGCTGTATAGCTCCTGTTACTGATGTGCATTATATCCATAGCCCATCGTGAAACGTTACAATGAAAAACTTGAACATTATTTTTTTATTCAACAATGTTTCAACAACATTTAACTAAACACAAGGTACAGAAGATGTTACTTAAACATAAGCCAATTATAGAAACATATTATGCTACTAAAAAATGTTGACGATTATAAAATAACTTGTTGTTGATGATTATAAAATAACTTGTATTATGTTTGCTCATACTTACTCATATATCTAATAGTTGGATACTATCTAAACCAATGTCAGATTAAATCGATTAAATCGATACTATCGATTAAGTCGATCATATTGCTGTAATAATTGTTATCAATAATATCGATATAATCGATTATATTTGGCATTTAGACAATTATAATCGATTATAATCGATAGTATTGCTGTATAATTGACATCGATAGCATCGATTATATCGAGAATATCGATACTATCGATAGTCCAATCGATTGTATGTATGATTTTGGGGCCCATCTAATAATCGATTATAATCGATGTTCGATCGATTATGCGGCAACACTACGGGAAAGTGAAGAGTCATGTCTGCCGGTTTTGTTTTATTTTCGAAAATTTGTGTTATGTGGAATATTAATGTGAAATAATGGTGGATTATTAACCGTTAAGTGTTCGTGAGTGTGCATGAGTGTTGGCAAATGAAACAAAACAGGACAACGGCACTAACTAATGACATGGCAGCATGGTCTATGACCTTAGCCGGTTCCTCAGGAAAAAAACTCTGAGAACAATCTATATACACATAAAAAAATTAAAAAATAAAAAGTACCTAAAAAAAAATATTCTAGGTAATTAATGCGTAAAGCAGAGTTACGGACAAAGTCAAAACACTATTAACCTGCCCTAAAACTAGACAGACACTGGCTAAATCATAGCGAGAACTCATAACGAAATCATAACATAATCTAACAAAACATGGCATTCAAATCACAAGCCTTGTCATTTTACGTTCAAGCTGAATGTAAAACTACAAGAGCTCGTTCTGGTCTTATGAAATTACCTCATTATTCGGTTATGACCCCAGTTTTTATGCCTGTAGGGACACAGGTAAACATTTATCAATAATTCTAATTTCATTTAAATATTTTCAACTGGTAAAATACCACTGTAGTAATGTACCAAAACTATAAATATTGTAATTTCATGATTCAGACTATAAACATAATCTACATCAAACAACTTTTAATTTCTTTAGGGAACAATGAAAGGATTATTACCTGAACAGCTGGAAAACTTGGATTGTGAAATCATTTTAGGAAACACCTATCACTTGGGTAATCGCCCAGGCACCAAAGTGTTGGAAAAAATTGGTGGTCTCCATAAGTTTATGTCATGGAATAGAGCACTTCTCACAGATTCTGGAGGATTTCAAATGGTATCACTGCTGAAACTGGCTGAAATAACTGAGGAAGGTGTAAAGTTCAAATCACCCTATGATGACTCTGAAATAATGCTAACACCTGAAAAATCTATTGAGATTCAGAATTGTATAGGTAACATACTTTTGTGTTTTTGTATACTTAGTGGGATCAAAATGTATTATTTATTTTGATAGAAATTATTTCTTTGACCCTGTAAGTTAATTTTAAATCAACAGTTTTAGCATATAAAATGGAACTTACAGAAATTATCAACCACTTTATTATTAAACCATAATCACTTTTTCTACAATGGGTTCTATTTAGTGATGGATTGGTAACAACTTTTACTAAAACTACTTTTTATATGAGATGAGAGAAATGATTCTTATTTATAATTGTAATTTATTTAGGTGCAGATATCATTATGCAACTCGATGATGTTGTTGAAACAACATTCCAGAACTATGATCGTATTAAAGTAGCAACAGAACGAACAAGCAGGTGGCTTGACCGCTGTATAAAAGCTCACAAAAGACCTACTGAACAGACTATATTTCCAATAGTCCAAGGTCTTTTGAATAAAGAGTTAAGAGAGAAAAGTGCCAGGGACCACATTACTAAGGATGTTAATGGATTTGCAATTGGAGGATTAAGGTAAATTGACTATCTGGTGGCAAAGTAAATAATAACAGTAATGGCCAGTCTTTGGTGTCCTCCTTTTCAATGCAAGCAGAGCAATGTACCATGAAATACATTTGTTTCTGATAATGTCTTTTAATAGTAATATTTAAGGTGCATCAATGTATGTGGACAATCATTCATTTTCGAGTGTAATTCACATACACTAGTGAATGTTAACAAACACGAGAACGGTTCTGAAAATCTTACAATCGCAATTTATAATTTTTTCAAAGTGTATGTAATGCTAACATACACCATTGGTTGTTGAAAGTGCTTGATTTGCTTGCTTTAATCTAGCATGTGTTCACTAACTTGTTTCTATACCTGTTTTTTTTTCTAATCTAGATAGAATTTGGGCTTTATGTGGGACTCAATTAAAAACAATTTTAAATTTACCAATTTTATTTATTGTTACGATTTGAGACTTAAATTTATTATACCTACCTCAAGTTTCGGTTTTTCAGTTGCAACAGGTACTAAACAGTTATTTCTTTTCATTCCCTCTTTTTAATTTATTTTATAATGAATATTTTAAAAATGATAGGTTATTATTTTATTTGTTTCAGTGGAGGAGAATCCAAAGATGAATTTTGGCCAATGGTTAATCTGAGTACAGGCATTTTAGACAAAAACAAACCCAGGTACCTCATGGGTGTGGGCCTTTCAATAGATCTTGTTGTCTGTGTGGCTTTAGGTGTTGATATGTTTGACTGTGTATTTCCAACACGCACAGCAGTAAGTGAATTGTTTTTTGATTTCTTTACTTCTATGATCTAGGTTTGTTGTCTAATATCATTATTATCTTCTAGCGATTTGGATGTGCTCTTACTAATAAGGGTCAGCTGAATTTAAAACAAAAGAAATATGAATCTGATTTAAACCCTATTGATGAAGATTGCTCATGCTCCACCTGTAAAGGCTATACACGAGCTTACTTACATTGCATTGTGACTGTAGAAACTGTGGCTTGCCATCTCATTTCAGTCCACAACATTGCTTACCAGGTAATAATTGTAAACTGTATGTAGACTATTGTTTTCTAAAGTTTACGCGAACACTACACATTGAAATGAAACAATTTTTACGGATCTACTCGCGTTTATTTTACACATTACTTATTTAATGCTTATCCTGACGTTTCGAACCCTTTGCAGGGTCCGTGGTCACAGGGAGTGACCACGGACTAAACGGATTAAATAAGTAATGTGTAAAATAAACGCGAGTAGATCCGTAAAAATTGTTTCATTTCAATGTATGTAGACTATTTATAAATTTTATGAATTGTATTTCAAAGACTCAGCATGACCTTTACCTTATTATTTATTAATTTTTTTAATAAAACTATTAACTCTGTATAATAGCCATAACTTTCTGTTTCCAGATGCGTCTCATGCGAACTATGAGAGAAAATATAGAAAAAGGAACATTTCCACAATTCGTAAACAATTTTGTTAATGAATTATACAGTAGTGAAAATATTCCTACTTGGGTTACAAATTCCTTAAATTCTGTAGGAATATCTCTTACTAAAGCATAGTTTTTATTACCTAATTGTTTTATTACAAACTGTTCCTTAGAGGGTTATGTAATTAGCTGCCGAAAATAGAATACCTACATTCCTAAGAATGAAATGCTTATGAGGCCTATCACAAAATGCGCGCGCTCGCGCTTTCTCAGTACCTACCCACTACGAGCGCCCGACGCATCGCAAAAGTGGCATTTTGTGCAGTTGTAATTACATTTATTTGATGTTTAATAATTTTTTATCGTTCAGAAAAGTATATCATTTGAAATCTTATAAACTAACGTTAATTCTGGTGATGGAGTAAGTATATATTTACAGCTAATTCTGAACCAACGTTTTATGGCTTTAAATGGGATTTTTTTTTTTGTAGAAATTCCATTCATATTTCGAAATTCCGATATTATTATATCGACGGTTAAAAGGATATAGGGGATAAACGCCAAAAACCTAATTGTTCAGGAGAGCTGATTAAAATTAAAAAAAAACTGCAACATAACTTTTTTTTTGTAGTCCGTTTTTGATAAAATAAAAACGGATTGTAGGGAAAAAAATCATATTATTTAACTGCACCATGGCAGATTAAATTGGAAGCAATTGGAAGTTGTTTTATGTCGCTTATGTCAAATGGTTTTTTTTTCATTATGAGTAATAGCAAATAGGGTATAAACTACGTTCCAATGTATAAAGTCTGTATGGTTAAGAGAGATAAGTTACATTTCGCTAAGCTACACCAGGGCCCTGTTTAATAAACGTTACAATCTGACAATTTTGTAAATAAGTTACATATTTGTAAAGTTGTATGACAAGTGTTGTTTAATAAACCTTACAATTATGTAAAAAAGTCACAAGTATAAATGTTACAAAAATTGTAAGTATAAATGCTGTTTAATAAACGTTTACAATTGTAGAAAACGCCTGTAGATTTCGATGACAATATTGTATCTACCAATTTGTAGTTGAAAGTTACAATTTACATAAAATGTAAGTTTTTGTTGAAGATTCCTAGATTTAAGTTAACGAGGGTAGGTTTAAAAAAAAACTTAGAATTTTAGAAGTAGGTAAAGAGTGATTTAGTTTCATAATTGTATTATTCGTAACAAGTCATGGAGCACCAAAATAAAATGACTCCTTTCTCTAATATACGAGAATAAAGATGTTTTATTCCGTCGGTTTAGTGAACAACTAACTCACGATACGAAAATAAAAAAGTGGAAAGATATTGCGGACTTACTGTCACTACTTTCACTACTTGTTTTTAAAACCATTTTTTTTGTATTACAATTGAATTTCTTTACTAATTATATGTTAAGGCGCAAAATTGTAAATTTCTGACACAGGCTAGTCCACCTGTCGGAATTGTACTACAATTTACAAAATATGTAAACTTGTAACTACAATTATGCGTTCAATAACGCAGTTTTCCTTACAAATATGTAAATTGTCACCTGTAGAGAGAAAATCTTTATTAAACAGAAATATGTAAAATTGTAGCTACAATTTTACAATTTTGTAAATTTTCCACCATGATAAATTTGTAACTTGTAATCTTTATTAAACAGAAACTTGTAGACTTGTAGCTTGTAAAATACAATTACAATTTACAATTTGTAAGTTTTATTAAACAGGGCCCAGGAGTAATAGGGTTTAACCGACACATACCATTATGGATTCTGTAAGATTAAGAGGCATAACTGACAGCACAAATATAATATAACTGATATATATAATATAACGGATATAGTATAACGGACTTCGATTTTTTTTTACAACAAGAATTAAAAAATATATCCGGAACATTACATAATTGAGAGATTTGGAAAAAGGTAATAAAAGTCATGACATGTGCCTATTATTGAGAGGACAACCGACACTATATACTGCCATCAATACATTAGGTATATGAGGAACAAAATGTTTATTGTTTTGTAACGGAGATTGCACAATACCAGGAAGTGTGGAAAAGTAAGAGAAACAGTTTTCAATGTTAACAATTTATTATCATTATTGTATGAAAGAGGTAGAGTATAAGCAACTATACAGACTGTAGTAGCAAATGGTAATAGGGTATAAGCATCGATGGTATAAGCGACAGCGAACTCTTAAATTTACAAAAGGTAGTAGGATATAAGCGACAACTTATAATATAAGATAAAATGGAAGTAGGCTTTAACCGCCACTTAAGTATTTTTAGGACAAAAGAAAAGAAGCATTAGCTCCAAAACTCAACAATGTTGAAAGAAGTAGAAAGGCATAAGCTCCCTAAAAGTCTGTGTCGGTTCAAAGTAAAAAGACATAACCAACCAAGAACCATAAATTGAACGGTTTTTAAACAGGCATACCTAAGTGCCATACTAAATAAAAAGACCCCAAATCTTGTTGCTTACATCTAATGAAAATTCAAGTGAAGAGCTGTCGTCTAGGGCGTAAGCGACTATAAAACTCATAGTAGAGACATGGAATTAAGCGCATTCGAAAGAGCGGAAAATTCAAACTAAGATGGCATTCAAAACTTATTTTCGACCCAAGTGTCGCTTATCCCCTATATCCTTTTAACCGTAGTTATATTTTTAATTTCAAATGGAGGATTTCAAATGGTATCACTGCTGAAACTGGCTGAAATAACTGAGGAAGGTGTAAAGTTCAAATCATCCTATGATGACTCTGAAATAATGCTAACACCTAAAAAAAATCTATTGAGATTCAGAATTGTATAGGTAACATACTTTTGTGTTTTTGTATACTTAGTGGGATCAAAATGTATTATTATCGGCATGTGACGATGCACAGCATCTGTGAGAGTGCATCTACTTCCGTTCTACCAACTTCCTGTCTATAACTTCCGCCATATTGTTTTTATTGCTGCTAAATAGTAGCTCAACTGACTTACTTCTGTTTGGCGCCATTTTGTAGTCACCTTAGGAGCACCTTGAGCGCAGCGTGCTCATAGCGTCGTTACTTTTCGTTCGTACAACATCTTAATTTAGATACTCGGAAATTTTTTATTTTCGTTTTCAAGTTTTGCCTGTGCTATAGTGAAAATGAGCGACAGTGAAGCAAATGAGTGTTTCGATCGCTCGGGACGCACCGAGGGCGACGAAAGATCGTCGCAGCCGCGTGGGCGTGGGCCTAGCGATAGCAGACGCAGCTCGAAGCGTCGCCGTTCACATAGCAACAGCTCAGAGTCGTTGCCTAACGATTCCTCGGACAGTGAGGTAAAACGCAGAAGTTTTTGTAAGTCAAATACTGATATTAAAGAGCTTATGAACAAAGTAAAAGTGTTAACAGATGTATTGCTACAAAATGTAGTACCTTCTCAGTCAATTTTTAATGAAAACTTTATTGAAAATACGGCTAGTTCGACCGCAAAAGATGGCATGTCCATCAAAACGCTACCGGCGGCACAAGGGCCGTTACCCGAACCGTTGCCGGGACCCAGCGGCTTAACGAAATCAGATTTTCAATTACATCGCCCTACGGTTGCTGTTGATACTAATGCGGTCGAACCCCGTCTTTTAAGCCTTGGTGTTGTAAATACAGTTTTGAAAGACCCGAAGATCCTGCCTGCTCACCCGGAGCATTTAAAACGTCTAGAGTTTTTACAAAAATTTGGGGATCAGTGTTGGAAAGATGTTCGATACACAGATTCGTTAAAAGCACATTGCGCCTCGCCTGGTTTCGTAGACCTTGAGGTTAACGATGAGCTTAGACAGTTTCTCAAAGGTAAGGACTTCGTCGCAAACTCGGAAAAAATATTGGCAGCAATTTGTAATGGTCTTATTACCCAGCGCGAGCTTCTTAACGAGGCTTTACAACAGTTTATTAACTGGACGGCTTCTTCTCAATCAGTACTATCCGCTGATAGCATTTTCGACAAAATATCAGATCTTTTTCAACCTACCTCCAAATTTCAAAAAACGAGTGAAGAGATAATGCAGATGGTTTGTGGAAAAAGGGCCGAATATATTGAAAACCGCCGGGAGCGTATCCTGAACGAAATACCTAACAAAAATCTTCGCGAGGGTCTGCGTAAGATACCTCCGAGTTCAAGGCACCTCTTCGACGAGGGTCTATTGTGTACTTACATACAAAATACGGGTGGAATGGAGAAATGGGTAAAACCTTGGTTCTCCGCGGATAGGGTGACCAGTAAGCCAAATCATACCAGCAAACTAAACAAACAGGGCTCTACCCGTGACTTCACTAACCAGCCCTTTCGTTCCAGAGACGAAGAGAGCAGGCCTAATAAGCCATTTGCAGGGTCCTCAAAGCAGCAGGATTCGAATAGAGCGAAAAAGCCCTTTAAGAAAAACGGTCACCCCGGTAAGAAACACTTTGATAAATGACTATCAACTACATCAACCCAAGTTTTATGGAGGCTGCCTTCGAGCGTATCGGAGGCAGTGGCAGGCGCTTCGGGCTCCGCAGGCCCTTCTCGACATGATTACGGGAATGCGTCTGCCATTCACCTCCAAACCTGTGCTCGTGCGTCCGACGACCAGGGTTCTTCGTCGCTTCAAAACACCACAATCACCAGATATGTCCCAACAAATACACACACTGTTGGAACAAGGCGTTTTGGAGGTACCAGACCAGCGACAGGTCGGTCCCAGCTTCTTCTCGACCATGTTCCTGACGAAGAAGAGCGACGGATCGTTCAGACCCATTTTCAATCTGAAACACTTGAACGAGTCGATAATTCCAAAACCATTCAAACTGATCTCTCAGTTCCAGATACCTCAGTTTCTTCAAAAGGGCGATTGGTTGATGAAGCTGGACCTCTCATCAGCATACTTTCACGTGCCTATAGCCGAGGGCCACAGAAGGTTCCTTCGGCTGGTCTACGACCACCAGATGCAGAACCAGGTCCTCCAAATGACATGCCTACCCTTCGGCTTATCATGCGCGCCGAAGAATTTCGCCGCTCCAACCAACCAACCAACTGGGTGGCTCAGCACCTTCGAGATCAAGGTATGAGAATTGTAGTATACTTGGACGACTACTTGCTGGTAAACCAGGCTCGTCCTATCCTGCAGGCTCAAGTGCAGATGGCTATAAAAACTGTAGAGAGCCTAGGATGGACCATCAACTACGAAAAGTCTTTGACCGAACCCAGTCAGAAACTGGAATTTCTGGGTCTGACCTGGGACACAAACCTCGGACTCAAGGGCCTCCCAGAAAGAAAAGCGTACATAATAAAAACTATCTCCAAAAAAGCCATTCGCAAAGGAACGATGTCGCTCAGGGAGACACAAGTAGTCCTAGGCACTCTCAACTTCGCCAACTTTGTTATTCCCAGAGGGAGATTGCATTGTCGTCAACTGCAGCTGCACTCCCGACGGTTGCTGAGGGAGACTCCGCACAGTCAACACAGCATACCGGCACCAGTTATGCAGCAGACTACGGCTGGGGGGCTCAGATGGACGACCAAATAGTATCGGGCGGATGGACCTCCAGCCAGAGTCGATGGCATTGCAATCGCAAAGAGATGTTTGCCATCATAGCAGCGGTAAGCCACTTCAGATCCCATCTTCAGAGACGACATGTGATTTTACAGTCCGACAATCGAACCGTTGTAGCATACATCCGCAAGGAAGGCGGAACACGATCAACGCCTCTGCTCAACATGACGTACCGCTTGCTAAATCTCCTAGACCGGTGGAAGATCATGATGACAGCGGAGTACCTCCCGGGCAGGTACAACGACGTAGCAGACAGACTGTCCCGGGGAAGACAACCAGCCGAGTGGCACCTGCTGCGACCAGTTGTGCGAGCAGCATTTCACAACTTCGAAGTTCCTCAGATCAATCTGTTTGCAACCAAACAAACTAGAGTTGTGGAAAGGTATGTAACAAAAGATTGTCGGGATGGCTCAGCACAGTTTTGCAACGCATTCAGCAGACAGTGGCAGTTTCAGCTGGCGTGGGTATTCCCACCACCGAGCCTTCTGCCCCGGGTGCTGCACCACCTGAACTCTGCGCAAGAAGTGTACTTGGTGGTGGCACCGATGTGGGAGAATGCGTTTTGGCTGCCAGATCTTCGCCGGCGTGCAATGTGCGAACCGTTCAAAGTCCAGAACTTAGCATCGGTTCTGATAGATCAGAGCACAGGGCTTCCACCGCCTCAGGTTCGAAACATGGAACTGTACATTTGGAAAATTGGGGGTGGGGTGACGTCACAGGAACCTGGACTAAAGCAGAGCGAACCTTGCTAGAATCGAGCTGGAGAGATTCTACTTTAAGGTCTTATAAGCCTGCGTGGGCCAGGTGGGTAAAATGGTGTGGAGAGAATATTCTGGACCATAAACATCCTGAAGGTGTAGGTTTGTCTAGATTCTTGGCATATCTGTATCTTGAAGAAGGATTAGCTTATCCAACAATTTTACTTCATAAATCGGTTGTATTGTCATTCGGAAAAACATTAAGTAATGAAAATTTAAATTCGCATTTCTTAGTAAAACATATTTTAAAAGCCATCTCTCTTCAGAGACCGAGAGCAGAGAAACCACCTGTCTGGGATCCGAGTGACCTGGTCGCTTGGCTACAAGGTAATTCACCATGTAATGACACATTGTTCGAAGCTTCACGCAGGTTAGCGTGTCTACTACTTCTAGCGTCGGGCCGACGGGTACACGACCTCACCTTGCTAAGAGTTTCCACAAGTCACTACACCGATGCCGGCGACCACATCATCCTAAGCCCAGTTTTTGGTTCCAAGACAGACACAGCTTCATATAGACAATCAGGTTGGAAATTGTTAAAACATAGTAATAATAATATCTGTCCCGTATTTTGGTTAAGAAAAGTTTTAGAACTTAGTGCACAGCAGCGAACACCCGAATGTAACAGTGCCCTATTTGTCACAATAAGAGGCGCCCCACAGGCCGCCTCACGTACCGTGATTGGAAACTGGATTAAAACAGTGTTAAAAGACGCAAGGATATCTGCGTCTGCGAGTTCTGTACGCTCGGCAGTGGCCTCTCTAAACTGGCACGAAAATTTTCCTATCGAAGATATCCTAAGTAGAGGTAATTGGCAAAGTGAAAACACTTTTGCTAAATTTTATTGCAAACAAATTATCGGAAGAACGCAATCACAAAATAATCTTTCAGTAAATTTTGAACCTATTTAGTACTTATCATAAATAAGATCATAAGTGTGTGAATGTTTATGATTAAAATTAAAATTGATATTCAATTATAATTAATTATATAAAAAAGTAAATTTTTGATGATTGTTTCGGTGAGTATTATAATATTATAATATACACTGGTTTAATTATTTGAATGTTTTTCTGTTCCTTCAAGTTGTTCATGCCTTTATCTGCATCACATAGCGTCGTTGGCAGTCACCAGGAGGTATAAACACGTCTCTCACAGATGCTGTGCATCGTCACATGCCGATAATAGTGCAAGTTTTACATAACAATAAAACTTGTATTATTGAGCAGAGACGATGCACAGCATCCATTTAAGGGCTCCTGGTAAGAGACTTCTATGAGCACGCTGCGCTCAAGGTGCTCCTAAGGTGACTACAAAATGGCGCCAAACAGAAGTAAGTCAGTTGAGCTACTATTTAGCAGCAATAAAAACAATATGGCGGAAGTTATAGACAGGAAGTTGGTAGAACGGAAGTAGACGCACTCTCACAGATGCTGTGCATCGTCTCTGCTCAATAATACAAGTTTTATTGTTATGTAAAACTTGCACTATTTATTTTGATAGAAATTATTTCTTTGACCCTGTAAGTTAATTTTAAATCAACAGTTTTAGCATATAAAATGGAACTTACAGAAATTATCAACCACTTTATTATTAAACCATAATCACTTTTTCTACAATGGGTTCTATTTAGTGATGGATTGGTAACAACTTTTACTAAAACTACTTTTTATATGAGATGAGAGAAATGATTCTTATTTATAATTGTAATTTATTTAGGTGCAGATATCATTATGCAACTCGATGATGTTGTTGAAACAACATTCCAGAACTATGATCGTATTAAAGTAGCAACAGAACGAACAAGCAGGTGGCTTGACCGCTGTATAAAAGCTCACAAAAGACCTACTGAACAGACTATATTTCCAATAGTCCAAGGTCTTTTGAATAAAGAGTTAAGAGAGAAAAGTGCCAGGGACCACATTACTAAGGATGTTAATGGATTTGCAATTGGAGGATTAAGGTAAATTGACTATCTGGTGGCAAAGTAAATAATAACAGTAATGGCCAGTCTTTGGTGTCCTCCTTTTCAATGCAAGCAGAGCAATGTACCATGAAATACATTTGTTTCTGATAATGTCTTTTAAGAGCGTTTACGCCGAGCGCGAGACCTTAAGTTTAGGTTTTTAAGTCCAAATATCACGCACACAGAAGCGGGCTGTGAGCGCGCGCGAGTGTGTGCGTAGAGTAGGCTAGTTCTGCTCACTATAGTCAAACTCACTACTTTGATCCGTTCGAATTTAGTTTTTCGGTATACTTAGAAATTATTGAAGTGAAAACTTCTTTAGCGGCGTTGTACACTTTTTTTGTCATGGGTAAAAAATGTTAAATTCACGTCAGGACACGTGACCTGATCGAAAATGTAAGACGTAAAATCGTAAGACGGATGGAGAGTAGACAGCCGGCGCGGCGTAGGAGAGGAAGTATACCCCTCTCTTTCTACGGTGCGGCGAAAATGTATGCCTGTTGTTTCGTTTAGGCGGCGCAGGGCGCTTGCGCGAATAAATTGTCATGTTTGTGTACGATAGCACAATAAATAAATATTGTATTCTACCACATAAATGATAGTACTTTTATACTGATAATTGAAGCAATTCGTGCAAAATTATTCCCTAACCATTCCAAAATATCCAAAATGCACAACGTTAATATTCAAGTTTTTACTTCTGCCGGCACTCCCGGGGTGCAACCCATCGTTTTTTATTTTTAGCAGATGTCTAAACTACGGATACATGAAATAAGTACCTAAGTATAATATTATATTGTATGTATTTTTATTAATGTTGTAATTAATTTTATATCACAAAATTATAATCAATACCTATCTGTTCCTCAACGATTTATTTTGGACGAATTGATTTGACGACGACACATTTTATTTTATTTTATTCATAGGTCGGCAAATGTCTCCACTCCACTTGATGTTATGTGGAAATGGAGTTCCTGTTGTTCCCTGCATGACGTTGACAGTTGACATTTTGTTGATGTTTTAAGATACGAAACATTTAAGAATCCTTCTTATTTAAGTTTTTCTTCCAATATTTTACAAAGAAATGATTAATTGTATGGGCAGTCAAATAAATTGACCGATTTTTAGAATATATCAATAATAATATATCTATTACCAAGCCCAATTTTGCTAATCTCCTTTTAAAATAAATTTTGTATAAAAAGTACTGGGAAAATATGAGCCACATAAGCACAAAGCGCATCATGCAGCAATAAAATAGGTGCTGTCAAAACTCGGTCAAATTATTTGACTGCCCATACAATTAATCATTTCTTTGTAATACATTGGAAGAAAAACTTAAATAAGTAGGATTCTAAAAAACATAATAATAGCTAAGAATACTTAAAAAAATTAAAAAATGAATACACTTATTAACAAAATAAATAATTAGTCTACAAAAGTTGCACTGCTAGGATATGGCGAGGAGATTGGGCCATAGCCCATAGCGCACACTGGCACGGGTGCGGAGCAGTCGTGGCAAGCATAAGATAAGACATGGACATGCATGCATGCATAAACATAAAAAAAAAACACCTAGACCCGAAATAAATTTAGAAAAACAGTCCTTCGCTAAATTAACCCGACCGGGAATTGAACCCGGGGCTTCGGAGACGGCGCGACGCCTGACCCGGCGCGTTAACCACTCGACCAAGGAGGTCGTCCAATTTAAAAATGTTGCAATTCATCAAAAGTAACATAAAATAATTTATTCACTAAAGTACTAAGATTTGCTTATCGCGCTATAAATTTGAACTATCTTCGAAATTACGGCAATTTTTCGACAATCGTCGGGTAGAGCGTCGAGCGCCGTGACCACTCTCTCAGAGGCCTCGCGGCGGACTGATTTGATACTAATAGAACGCAGAGTTTTGTAGTAGTTTTAGAGCAGTTTTAAAATATTTATAGAAAAAATATAGAGCTAATTTAGTAAAAAGAATTTTGCGCATAATTTAAAGAACACTTTTTTCTATAGTAAAAAGCTTTTATCTTATATTTATATAGTAAGTATATTAGAGAAAACAATTATTTTATCACCTATAATTTCTTTAAAAATTCACGTGTTTGGATTTTTATAGTTTTTGTTAGTAACCAAAATCTAAAAATGTTTTCAACAAACTATTTTGCTGAAGATCTTACAAATTGAAGTAAAATTTTTGTTCTTAGGTTTGTCAGTAATTTAAACACATTTTTAAGCTTCGAAGTTGACGCGGAAAGTCAAATTATGAAAACCTCTGTTCAATTATCTTGTTATAAATTCCAAAATATACATAAATCTAAAAATGTTTTCAACAAACTATTTTGATGACAAGATCGTTTAATGATATAAGTAATTAACATACTTGTAAAGTAAATATTCATAGATATTAAGAGGTTTGAAAAGTACAGTTTTTGAGCAAAACGGCGTAAACGCTCTTAATAGTAATATTTAAGGTGCATCAATGTATGTGGACAATCATTCATTTTCGAGTGTAATTCACATACACTAGTGAATGTTAACAAACACGAGGACGGTTCTGAAAATCTTACAATCGCAATTTATAATTTTTTCAAAGTGTATGTAATGCTAACATACACCATTGGTTGTTGAAAGTGCTTGATTTGCTTGCTTTAATCTAGCATGTGTTCACTAACTTGTTTCTATACCTGTTTTTTTTTCTAATCTAGATAGAATTTGGGCTTTATGTGGGACTCAATTAAAAACAATTTTAAATTTACCAATTTTATTTATTGTTACGATTTGAGACTTAAATTTATTATACCTACCTCAAGTTTCGGTTTTTCAGTTGCAACAGGTACTTAACAGTTATTTCTTTTCATTCCCTCTTTTTAATTTATTTTATAATGAATATTTTAAAAATGATAGGTTATTATTTTATTTGTTTCAGTGGAGGAGAATCCAAAGATGAATTTTGGCCAATGGTTAATCTGAGTACAGGCATTTTAGACAAAAACAAACCCAGGTACCTCATGGGTGTGGGCCTTTCAATAGATCTTGTTGTCTGTGTGGCTTTAGGTGTTGATATGTTTGACTGTGTATTTCCAACACGCACAGCAGTAAGTGAATTGTTTTTTGATTTCTTTACTTCTATGATCTAGGTTTGTTGTCTAATATCATTATTATCTTCTAGCGATTTGGATGTGCTCTTACTAATAAGGGTCAGCTGAATTTAAAACAAAAGAAATATGAATCTGATTTAAACCCTATTGATGAAGATTGCTCATGCTCCACCTGTAAAGGCTATACACGAGCTTACTTACATTGCATTGTGACTGTAGAAACTGTGGCTTGCCATCTCATTTCAGTCCACAACATTGCTTACCAGGTAATAATTGTAAACTGTATGTAGACTATTGTTTTCTAAAGTTTACGCGAACACTACACATTGAAATGAAACAATTTTTACGGATCTACTCGCGTTTATTTTACACATTACTTATTTAATGCTTATCCTGACGTTTCGAACCCTTTGCAGGGTCCGTGGTCACAGGGAGTGACCACGGACTAAACGGATTAAATAAGTAATGTGTAAAATAAACGCGAGTAGATCCGTAAAAATTGTTTCATTTCAATGTATGTAGACTATTTATAAATTTTATGAATTGTATTTCAAAGACTCAGCATGACCTTTACCTTATTATTTATTAATTTTTTTAATAAAACTATTAACTCTGTATAATAGCCATAACTTTCTGTTTCCAGATGCGTCTCATGCGAACTATGAGAGAAAATATAGAAAAAGGAACATTTCCACAATTCGTAAACAATTTTGTTAATGAATTATACAGTAGTGAAAATATTCCTACTTGGGTTACAAATTCCTTAAATTCTGTAGGAATATCTCTTACTAAAGCATAGTTTTTATTACCTAATTGTTTTATTACAAACTGTTCCTTAGAGGGTTATGTAATTAGCTGCCGAAAATAGAATACCTACATTCCTAAGAATGAAATGCTTATGAGGCCTATCACAAAATGCGCGCGCTCGTGCTTTCTCAGTACCTACCCACTACGAGCGCCCGACGCATCGCAAAAGTGGCATTTTGTGCAGTTGTAATTACATTTATTTGATGTTTAATAATTTTTTATCGTTCAGAAAAGTATATCATTTGAAATCTTATAAACTAACGTTAATTCTGGTGATGGAGTAAGTATATATTTACAGCTAATTCTGAACCAACGTTTTATGGCTTTAAATGGGATTTTTTTTTTGTAGAAATTCCATTCATATTTCGAAATTCCGATATTATTATATCGACGGTTAAAAGGATATAGGGGATAAACGCCAAAAACCTAATTGTTCAGGAGAGCTGATTAAAATTAAAAAAAAACTGCAACATAACTTTTTTTTTGTAGTCCGTTTTTGATAAAATAAAAACGGATTGTAGGGAAAAAAATCATATTATTTAACTGCACCATGGCAGATTAAATTGGAAGCAATTGGAAGTTGTTTTATGTCGCTTATTTCAAATGGTTTTTTTTTCATTATGAGTAATAGCAAATAGGGTATAAACTACGTTCCAATGTATAAAGTCTGTATGGTTAAGAGAGATAAGTTACATTTCGCTAAGCTACACCAGGGCCCTGTTTAATAAACGTTACAATCTGACAATTTTGTAAATAAGTTACATATTTGTAAAGTTGTATGACAAGTGTTGTTTAATAAACCTTACAATTATGTAAAAAAGTCACAAGTATAAATGTTACAAAAATTGTAAGTATAAATGCTGTTTAATAAACGTTTACAATTGTAGAAAACGCCTGTAGATTTCGATGACAATATTGTATCTACAAATTTGTAGTTGAAAGTTACAATTTACATAAAATGTAAGTTTTTGTTGAAGATTCCTAGATTTAAGTTAACGAGGGTAGGTTTAAAAAAAAACTTAGAATTTTAGAAGTAGGTAAAGAGTGATTTAGTTTCATAATTGTATTATTCGTAACAAGTCATGGAGCACCAAAATAAAATGACTCCTTTCTCTAATATACGAGAATAAAGATGTTTTATTCCGTCGGTTTAGTGAACAACTAACTCACGATACGAAAATAAAAAAGTGGAAAGATATTGCGGACTTACTGTCACTACTTTCACTACTTGTTTTTAAAACCATTTTTTTTGTATTACAATTGAATTTCTTTACTAATTATATGTTAAGGCGCAAAATTGTAAATTTCTGACACAGGCTAGTCCACTTGTCGGAATTGTACTACAATTTACAAAATATGTAAACTTGTAACTACAATTATGCGTTCAATAACGCAGTTTTCCTTACAAATATGTAAATTGTCACCTGTAGAGAGAAAATCTTTATTAAACAGAAATATGTAAAATTGTAGCTACAATTTTACAATTTTGTAAATTTTCCACCATGATAAATTTGTAACTTGTAATCTTTATTAAACAGAAACTTGTAGACTTGTAGCTTGTAAAATACAATTACAATTTACAATTTGTAAGTTTTATTAAACAGGGCCCAGGAGTAATAGGGTTTAACCGACACATACTATTATGGATTCTGTAAGATTAAGAGGCATAACAGACAGCACAAATATAATATAACGGATATATATAATATAACGGATATAGTATAACGGACATCGATTTTTTTTACAACAAGAATTAAAAAATATATCCGGAACATTACATAATTGAGAGATTTGGAAAAAGGTAATAAAAGTCATTACATGTGCCTATTATTGAGAGGACAACCGACACTATATACTGCCATCAATACATTAGGTATATGAGGAACAAAATGTTTATTGTTTTGTAACGGAGATTGCACAATACCAGGAAGTGTGGAAAAGTAAGAGAAACAGTTTTCAATGTTAACAATTTATTATCATTATTGTATGAAAGAGGTAGAGTATAAGCAACTATACAGACTGTAGTAGCAAATGGTAATAGGGTATAAGCATCGATGGTATAAGCGACAGCGAACTCTTAAATTTACAAAAGGTAGTAGGATATAAGCGACAACTTATAATATAAGATAAAATGGAAGTAGGCTTTAACCGCCACTAAAGTATTTTTAGGACAAAAGAAAAGAAGCATTAGCTCCAAAACTCAACAATGTTGAAAGAAGTAGAAAGGCATAAGCTCCCTAAAAGTCTGTGTCGGTTCAAAGTAAAAAGACATAACCAACCAAGAACCATAAATTGAACGGTTTTTAAACAGGCATACCTAAGTGCCATACTAAATAAAAAGACCCCAAATCTTGTTGCTTACATCTAATGAAAATTCAAGTGAAGAGATGTCGTCTAGGGCGTAAGCGACTATAAAACTCATAGTAGAGACATGGGATTAAGCGCATTCGAAAGAGCGGAATATTCAAACTAAGATGGCATTCAAAACTTATTTTCGACCCAAGTGTCGCTGATCCCCTATATCCTTTTAACCGTAGCTATATTTTTAATTTCGTTTGCTTAGTAAGTACAGTAGTTCAATCCATGAGCTTGAAAATTGCCGTCAGCGTATCTAGCTTCGGAATTTTGGCTTTACTTATTCAAAATTCAAAATCATTTATTCAGTTTGGGCTACAAATAGCTCTTATGAACGTCATTTTATGCCATCGGTTCGTAAGTCTACTCTGGGCGGGAGATCTTGTACTGAGAAGAACCGGCAAGAAACTCGGCAAGTGCCCAGCTCTTTTCTCCCTTACAGCGTCAAAAATGGAAAGTGCCCCATCATAAAAGGACACTTTCCATCACAAATAAACAGACAAAAAAATAAAATAAAGGACAATCACAACACACAAAATAAAAAATGTTTAAGTTTGCAAAAATTACATCAGGTACCAATTTCAATTTTCACAATGTCATACAGTACTAATCTAAGTCCGAAATTGTCTAAGAAAAATAAAGTTAAAGTATACAAGTATAATAATAATAAAAATAAGATAAGCAAGGAAGAGGTAATCTAAGAAGTCAATGAATTGTTTAACGCAACATGAATATTGTTTGTAAACTGTAGGTCAGTTATATAAAAAGATAAGGGAAAATTGCAGAAAGCGAGGCCGCTACGAATTATACTAATAACTATTCTCCACCATACAATAAGTCAAAATTGTTCAGTTTCTTTCAGCAAAAATCACGGTCAAAATGTAACCTATTACATTTTGACCGTGATTTTTGCTTCGCTATAAGAATTTCGCTATAAGGCCCCTAGGCCTTATAGCGAAATTCTTTACAAAAATGTTTAAATTAGGCAATGGATATGTTAAGATTCAAAGAAAGATTATATCATCATCACTAGCTCTTAATGTCACCACTGCTGGATGGGGCACGACACACAAGCCTTCTCTATGGATAAAAACACCACAGGGACAACGGGCCATAAACCACCATACGGGCCCAGTGCAGATAAGTGGTTGTTAATGACTGCTACTTAGATTAATAACGCCTAGATGGATAGCCTCTAGAGTGAGGCAAAAAGGCGTGAGCATTACGTGCAATTACAGTCGCCGACACGCACACAAACAAAACTTTTTTTTTAAATTTGTTTATATTATGATCAGTATCTACATAGTATCCATACTAGTCCTTCAGTCGAAACGACGTATACGTTTCTTAAAATTAAACTATATAGGATGATGATGATGATGAATGATAATAGAAATGAGAAGTGAGAAATGATATACCCCCCAACTCCTCGAGTATCTCAGTAAAGATGTGGGGCTTTACTAAGTCCTCACGCGACTTCTTGAGAGAATTTGAAAAGTGCCGTTGCACTGGTTTGTTTCATTTGCCAACACTCATGCACACTCACGAACACTTAACGGTTAATAATCCACCATTGTTTCACATTACTGTGTGGTGCCGGGGATAAAGAATTGCACCACCCCAATTCCTCCCGTAGGTGTCGTAAAAGCCGACTAAGGGACCATTCCAGAGGATGGGCAGCAGCGTCTCTCTGAGGTTAACTCTCCAACTACTGCGATCGCCAACCCGCCTGCCAAGCGTGGCGATTATGGCAAATCCCATAATGATGCACACCACGAAACACCGGCCCCTAGTCCCCGGCGGCCCCGCTCGCCCTAGCTACGGTAGCGGCCACGGCAGCGACGACGGGGCAGGGGGTGCTAAGAATCTCCGGCAGAGATCTGGCTACCGCCAACGACGAACTCTAGCCCTGGCAACATATAACACGCGCACATTGCGGACTGACGAAAAGATTTTGGAACTAGAGGAAGAGTTGAGCAAGATACGGTGGGACATAGTTGGATTATCTGAAGTCCGAAGAGAGGGGGAGGACTCGATAATCCTCAAGTCTGGTAACTTACTCTATTTCCGAGAGGGCGAACAACTGTCCTAAGGAGGTGTCGGGTTCATCGTCCAGAAGTCCCTCGTGAACAACGTTGTCGAGACCGGGAGTGTGTCGCCTAGGGTAGCGTACCTTATACTCAGAATAACCAAACGGTATTCGTTGAAGGTCATACAGGTTTATGCTCCTACTACGACACACCCTGACGATGAGGTGGAGGCTACGTATGAGAACATCTCTAGAGCCATACAAGCCTCCAAAACTCATTACACCGTTGTCATGGGAGATTTTAACGCAAAACTGGGCAAACGAAGCGGCGATGAGATGAGAGTGGGACGATTTGGGGTTGGTAATCGGAACTCACGGGGCCAACTGCTGGCTGACTTTTTGGAAAGGGAGGGACTCTTTATGACGAATTCCTTTTTGAGGAAGGCTGAACACCGCAAGTGGACCTGGATGAGTCCCGATGGTGCAACAAAAAACGAGATTGACTTTATCATGTCGACGAGGAAGCAAATATTCAATGATGTCACTGTGATCAATGCGTTTAAAACTGGCAGCGATCACCGGTTAGTAAGAGGCACATTGAATATCAACGTTAAGCTGGAAAGACGTCGATTGATAAGGTCTACGCTCCGTCCTGCACCCATCCAAATCCAAAACCCGAAAGCTTTCAGCTCGAATTGCAGAATCGCTTCGAGTGCCTAAAAGATTGCGAAAATGTGGACGAATACAGCAACAGGTTTGTGGAAACTGTCCAAACGGTTGGGTCCAAGTTATTTAAAACCCACCGTACAAAAGGAACCAAAAAGTTCTCAGACCATACCCTAAAACTAACGAAAGAGCGGCGCGCAATGGTTCTGCTTTCCTCAGGTGATGCGTCTCAGTGTCGGTCTCGGCTAAATAGGCAGATCTCTAAGTCTATGACTCGCGACACGCGCCGATTCAATACTGACCGTATTAAAGAGGCCATTGAGCGGAACAAAGGCTCAAGTGTTCGCAAGAGATCTGGGTATTGGGCAGTGCCAACTGACGACGCTGAAAACGGATGACGGCAGAACTCTCACGACCAGGTCCGATGTTATGGGAGAGGTCGAGAAGTTCTATGGGCAGCTTTACACATCCACACGGCCACCTGTATAAAGCTTAGCTAAAGACCCTAGAGCTAAGTTAACCCGGCACAATACCGAAGACATCCCATCCAAAGTGCCGTGTCACTGTTTTGTTTAATTTGCCAACACTCATGCACACTCTCGAACACTTATCACATTAATATTCGACATAACACAAATTTTAGAAAATAAAACAAAACAGACGTGACTCTTCACATTCCCGCCAAGAAGTCCACAAAACTTAAATTTGTTCATGACCATGGATACTAGTGTTAGACAGGTCTTGGGAACTTACAACAGAAACTCCACTGTATTTAATAGAAGTTTATTATCCAGATACTGAACACTCAATCACTTCTTACGGTAACACAGTACACGACTATAATATATATACAACATATATTTTATTTGCTAACACTAGTCCTTTAGTCAAAAACCTAATTTATAGGTTTCTCAAAATTAAACTCTATAGGATAATGATGAATGATAATAGAAATGAGAAGTGAGAAATGATATACCCCCCAACCCCTTGAGTGTCTCAGTAAAGATGTGGGGCTTTACTATGTCGTCACGCGACTTCTTGAGAATTTGAAAAGTGCCGTTGCACTGTTTTGTTTCATTTGCCAACCCTCATGCACACTCACGAACACTTAACGGTAAATAATCCACCATTATTTCACATTAATATTCGACTTAACACAAATTTTGGAAAATAAAACAGAACCGCAGACATGTCTCTTCACTTTCCCGCCAAGAAGTCACAAAACTTTAATGTTGTGCTTGTGGAGTATGTACAGTGAAGGAGCAATTTCCCCGAAAGTGGGGAAACTTACTTACGTGAAATAATAGTATAGTTTAACCACAGTATAACTATTTCATACAGTCAAATAATACCTAGTTAATATTTTTATAAAATAATCATTTATTATCAAGAATAACCTATATACATATTTACAGTTGCACTGCTAAATTAACGTGAAGGTTTGTTTTTAGATTTCAATTTTCTATTATTAAAACAATATATTGAATTCGCATTCGGATTGCTTAAAAAATGAAAAAAAAAAAGAAACAAGCCCAGAAATCTTAAATATAAACCCTAAAAAATAGGTGAATATAGAATCTCATCTTTTTACGTTGGTTTAAATAAATCATAACAGTTGGATATTAGACAAATCTCCTTCTGTGTCCGACGTCCCAACTACTCCAATAAGTTGTAAACATAATGATTACACTTTGCGCAAGAGCTTGCGCTGTAAAGAATACATATACCTACCTACACTAGAAAAACCCGCTAGATTGGAGTTATGAAGTAACTATTTAGTAAGGAGAGCCCGTTGTGCAACTGTAATACATCTGTATTACAGTAATACAGTGCGTATGTGTTACAGTTAGCATCTGCTAACGATACCATCTTACATATAATAACAGAATGCCCAATAAACGCCAAGGCGAAACAAGAACTAGAGCAAAAGATAGATGGTCCCGTCAACAAAAATTCGATTCAATTGATAATTGAGAATAAAAACACAGAAATAGCCTAATAAAATATATGGAGGCTGTTGTAGATATACGAAATAAAAACAAGTGAAAATTGTAGTGTTTGTGATGAATTAGAATTTGATATTTGTAATTGTATTAGTTAATAGGTATGTCTTGTAAAAACGTTTATTATTAATCAATAAGAAGTTGGCAAAATAAATAAAAGAAAAAGAAAAAAGAAACTATTTAGTCATCTAAATCTATGAAATTTTAAATTCTTGTTTCGACGTCGACTTACAACCGTATACAGAACAACGTGTATGCACCATTATATTGAATAGGAATCACTGAACGTAAATTCAAAAAACATTTAAAATACGCAGTACGCGCACGTAGCTGCCCTTCACGGTAGCTCCCACAAACTGCGCTCGTTTGTGGGACACTCGCTGCAGCGCCCGCTTCCCCGCGGGTTCCCCTCCCTTGCTCTGTGAAAGTACCTTCGATGCGCAACTGTATGCTTGCTAAACTGTGGTTTAATAGTTCATGATAATGTCGTTATGCTTTAAAAGATAAAGTAAGAAAATAAATGTCTAACATCATAAATACTTTTTTTGTTCGCGGCTTATAATTTTATTTTTAAAAGTAGTGAATATTTAGCACAATACAAGTCAATTTGTAATACTTACGAAATGTTGTTAGAAGCTTTTTGTCCATAAGCGATGCATTGTTGACACCTATTAACTACACAAACCATCATGATGTGATGAATTGTTGGAGATGTTTACACTAGGCGCTTGACCTTGACAACTGACGAACGTTCGGGCGGGCTGAGCCAAAATGGCTTAGTTTGAATTGCCTCACTTTTCTTGCGCCTACTCGGTTTCTAGGCGTTATTATAATGCAGCCGGGACCAAAAGCTTTATGTGCCTCCGAAGCACAGAGGAACTCGGGATGAGAAATTTTTGGTCACCCATCCGATGACCGGCCTTTGCAAAAGTTTTAACGTCAGCAATCACAGACCGGACGCGTCATCGAGAAAAATATATAGTAGGTACCTAAGTTTTTTTCTGTTATAAGTTGAATAAAAGTAAATTAAACCTTACCAACATTATTTTCGGAATTATTAATGTATTATTAAAAATTACATTTTATTTACAGCATTTCATTCTTAGGCATTTCGGGAAATATCTCGATATACAAGTAAATTAAACCTACAGTCAAAAATGAAAAGGGAAAATAGGACAACTTTAAATTTATTTTACATAAAATCATCCGAATCATTTCCATCATAGTTAGTACTCATATTTTCAGGTTTCATCAACGTGGAATAACTTTTAAGCTCGGCTTCTTCTTTTTTCTTCTTTTCTTCTTCCTTTTCCTTATCTTTTTTCTCCCTTAACAATTTTTTTTTGTCTTCTCTTTCCAACCTATCTCTATTTTCTCGCTCTTGTCTTAAGTCAGGAAATGCTTCCTTTTTAGTTTTGTTGAGTCTGTTAACTATATCATTATTTTTTTTAGCTACTCTCACTTTTCTCACGTCCTTGTCTTTATGAAACGCTACTTGTCCTGCCTATAATAAAACATTTACATGATAAGAAAATTTTACAAATTAATTTAAATTAAATCCATATAATATAATTAACATTATACAAACCTCCATGGAAGGTGTTTTTTTTAGATTTGACCACATGGTGTATACTATATCAATGTCATTCATTTTATTGCCCAATATTGAGTTGGCTTTTACTAACTGGCAGGCATCATCAAGGACCAAATTGGGAATGTCATCTATTGTTTGACCCTGCAATGTAACTTGATTATTTTAAGAATTAACAATTAGGCTTGTTTTCTATACAATATCCTATATTTATATACTTAAAATGTCAAAGGGCTTTAAGGACATTATGCTAAAATGTCCTTAAAGCACTTTTCCATTTTAAGTATATTCAGTACAGATTGAAGACACAACTCCTTTCTAAACATTTTACATACATACATACATATATTTAAGTGGTAATCCCTTGATGTTCTTTGCCAGGAGCTTTGGCAAAGGAATTCATTTTGATTGTGGTGCTTCAATAACCATCAGCTGGTATCGGCTCAACAAATAGTGTTAATTTTATTTTAGTTTACCCATTTATCAGCAGATTCAATTTATTAATACCTACCTACTACTACTACTCACTTTCGTGTTTATCTGTTCTATTTTTTCTGTCTATCTGTTTTTTCTTTTTCCCTTTATTGTTGTATAATTGTTAAGTGTGTATGTTAATAAAATTCTATTCTATTCTATTCTACCTCACCAAACAAGTGAATGAAACAAGGCTGCTTCAACAACACACCTCTTTAGTTTGTATATAGGGTCTAACAATATCAATCAATCAATAGTCTGTAACAGTGATGTTAAAAGCACATTATTATTATTATATCTTAATTAATGGCTTCGCGTTTAGCATTTAGCCAATTTCAAGTGTTTTTTAAATTGTACGGTAGATAGAAATTAAAATGGAGTCTCACAACACGTGTTATTACAGAAAGAACTCGGGTGAAACTCCTTAAAAGCACATTTTCAACTTAACAATTGTAGGTGCTAAGTAATCAAATGATAATTGACATCTATGAGTGTGGCAGTAAGACCGCAGTTGTAAGATTTACTTTTTCTAGCTGATAGTGCTGCAGAATTTAAAAAAAAGAATATAGTAGAATAAATTGAAATATTTACTGGTGCTAGACGTAAATATACATGAGCTGAGGAAACTTTGTCCACGTGAAACCAAACGTCTTCTGGCCATCCCCATTTTATTAAATCTTCATCTGTAAAAAGTAATAACTAAAAGTTAAAAATTAAAGGTTAATTTTTGTCACTAATATAGGATAGGCTCTACCTACCATGATATTAAATGTAATTAGGGTTACAAAAATTGGGATGCTATTGTTTCACCGACTAGTTACCGTATTTACAGAAAAAGTTCATTGAAGTAGCTAGCCAGAAATAACGAATCAGGGTTTCTACTCACTTTCGTGTTTATCGGCACCCATAAATAACGTCACCGAGGGAGACACTACGTTGCTTGTAAAATAGAACACCATAATTAAAAAAAAGTATTTTAATTACTGATAGCTGCATTTATATTTTATTAATTAGCAAAATAATAACAGTCACCACACAGTCCATCCATGCAGCAAGCAAGCAAATTTATTGGGGGGAGGGGGTGACATGATATACATTAGACAGGTAGCTGAATTTTTTTTTTATAATTTTTTCATGACCATGGCTCTACTAGTCCTTCAGTCGAAAACTTTATTTATACGTTTCTCAAAATTAAACTCTATATATGATGATTATGAATGATAATACAAATGAGAAGTGGGAAATGATATACCCCCCAAGCCTTCGAGTATCTCAGTAAAGATGTGGGGCTTTACTAAGTCCTCACGCAGATTTCTTGAGAGAATTTGAAAAGTGCCGTTGCACTGTTTTGTTTCATTTGCCAAAACTCATGCACATTCACGAACACTTAACAGATAATAATCCACCATTATTTCTATTCGACATAACACAAATTTTAGAAAATAAAACAAAACCGCAGACGTGACTCTTCATTTTTCCGCCAAGAAGTCTATAGATAGCTGACACACAGTAGGGTTGCCAATATTTTTTAGACCCATAAAAATAAAGTAGATCTATAGGGAATTAATTTTAAAAAAAATCACAGATTTCGCAGTTCCCGCAAGAATCGGAGCATTGAAAATAAATACAAAAATTTACGTAATTATTTAACATAAAAGTTGAATAATAAGAACTTTTTATTGAGATTTACTTCCCTAAAATTACACAACCACATTACTCACAAGTCTAAATATAACATACGAATGTATAACACTGCACAACAAAGAGAATAACATTTTCTTTTCTTTTGTGAAAGTGAAATTCATCGTGCATGCAATACGCCTCTCATAGCAAAAGAAAAAGAAGGTCATTGAGGGAGTACTGTATTTTGTGTACCTTTCACACTTTTTTTTTACAAATTTCACTGACATGTTCTCCGTCTATTTTGCCATTTCAAATACAATTTCAGAAAGGGCTCCACCCTTTACCGCATACGGTATCATAAATGATACATTAAGAGTTTTCAGATTAATAATTTTTGAGCCTTCTATAAAATGTGTTGATGGCTGATGTCTAGACTATGATTGTATCCGAACACGAAAAACATTGGCAGTTTTATATCTTGCCTGTGGTTTATAATATCTGTCACAGAATCTAGCAAACCGCCATTTTTGGCAGTGAGTACGGTTTGTGAATTAAAAAAAGCCTGTTTTCGCTATTTTTTCGCTCATCTTTAAATTATTTTAGTGCAAACCAAAAGTACAATGGATCCTAAGAAGTTTTACGTAAAAACATATAAGTAGTATCAAATCCTTCTTGACAAAAACAGTCTCAAACTTTATATCTGAAATGATACTCTATGCAGTTTAGGTTAATTTTCGTTTACAAATATGATACTTCATGCATTAGAGTTTGTATCATTGCTCGGTCAGATATGAGACTACATGCATGCATGGATTGCATGGGTACATCCCATGTAATAAAACATAATTATGTTTTTTTTTTTTGGATTTGGTATTCTTATTTACCGCTGCTATAAACGTTTGGTGCCTTACAAATAAACAAAGAATAAGGTACGAATAGTTATTCCGTGTTTCGTATTTTTTACTCTAATTTTAAATGACGTTTGCATGATAGGAACAAAACACGGAATAACTATTCTAAACTTTATTTGTAAGGCACTTGGGGTATATGTATGTTTAGGTATCTATTTGCTGTTTTATTTATTTTCAGGTACTCTGCACGCAAGCGGGCGTGAAATTCCTTTAGATATTATTATATTAAACTAGGATTCCTTCCTAGTTAAGGTAACTAAGTGTTTTATATATATAAAACACTTAACTGCATGTTGTACCATATAAGATTTATTACCTTGACTGCATGTTGTATCAAATGTGAAATTTTGGGTTTCAGGTTTATTATTTTGGTTTCTAATGATCAAAACAAAAAAATATTTTTTTGTAGTGTACCTATTAGGCCGTAGAATCATGTAAAATAATTTGAGCCAAATCCAAAAATTCATGCGGTAAAGGGGTAAAACAAAACACAACGAAATAAACTTATGTAGGTACTTCCTCAGAACAATAACTAATTTTAGTTATTATTCTGAGGGTACTTCACTAAATTGTTACGTCCACCACACGTCAACTAAATGACAATTTAGTAGAAAGCCACGCCTACCGGGAAATGCAAGACGTGCGGGAGGGGCGGTTACTTACTCAAAAAATAGACTCGATTCTATTCTACTTGTTCACTTGACCACTAAATCGTTTACTTACCACTTGTGACTAAAGAGCTGACTGTTTACACGCAAGAATTAAGTTAAAATTTAGTTAAGCGTTTACGCCACACACTAGCGCTGCCAATGAAAAAAAAACATATCTATTAATTAGAGATAGAAAATCAAATTATGCTCAACAAACTATTTGAATGAAGTAATTTATCATTTTTACGTCATCTGACATGATCTGACATGTTATGGTTCAGTTAAATACGGCGTTATAGTTAAAAGTGGCCGTTTTTAGCTGTAACGTCTTATTTAACTAAACCATAACATGTCAGATGTTCATTAGATGACGTAAAAATGCTTATTACTTCATTCAAATAGTTTGTTGAGCATAATTTGATTTTCTATCTCTAATTACTAGATATGTTTTTTTTCATTGGTGGCGCTAGTGTGCGGCGTAAACGCTTTTATTTCGTCACTTAATACGTGTAAACAGGCCATTATGCAAACGATACCGCAGTCCTATCATGCAATTAATGTCATATTATCACCGCATCCCTCAGAATAATAACTAAAGCTTATAGTTATTGTTCTGAGCCGCATCCCTGAAACTCCAAAGTATTGACTTTGACGGTATATTGATACCGAAATAGAGCTAGGGACACAAAAACCAACGTCGCTCTGACACTATTAGACAGTAGAACCCTCATTAATAATAGGTCTTTGAAATTGGAGATTTGTATGAAGATTTTTATAAAATTTTATTTTTCATACTAACGTTTTTTTAATTTTCTAAGCATCTATTTATTGTTTAAAATTGTAGAGTATTGTTTGTTTCACTAGCTAAATATTGCAGGTATTAAAAAGAAAAAATCAAGTCCCTTCAAAGCTACAATGAAACAAAAAGACAAATCCGCGAACAAAAAAGTTAGTTAATTTAAAAAAAAAATTGGGCGTTAAAGACAAAATCACAGACGTATAATAAGAAGCAGACGTAACATTACAATAAAAAGGCGTGCCAATTACGCCTACAGACAAACGTCACGCACACATTTACAATAAAAGGGGCCGAACTCAGGCACGCAAGGGACCTCAAGTACCTACATCTATAGTAATGTTATAAAGAGGATAATATTAAAAAGAAATTTGAAGATTCTCATTCGATTTTACCAGTAGAATGCTAACGTTATCTATCATTGAGTGTCAGGCTATCTCTGTATCTACCTATATCTGCCTGTGACGACGCCACATCATTAACTTTAATAAATTGTATGAACAGTTGGTAAAATAAAAAAAACCGTCCAATTGGGAGTCGGACTCGCGCACGAAGGGTCCCGTACCATTATCTCGTGTAATTGTTCTATAAAAATCATGTCTGTTGTATGGGAGCCCCCTTAAATATTTATTTTATTCTGTTTTTTAGTATTTGTTGTTAAAGCGGCAACAGAAATACATCATTGTGAAAATTAAATTTCAACTGTCTAACTATCACGGTTCATGAGATACAGCCTGGTGACAGACGGACGGACGGAAGGACAGCGGAGTCTTAGTAATAGGGTTCCCTTTTTACCCTTTGGGTACGGAACCTTTAAAATAAAATAAATAAAAACAACAACATACTCTGCTGGTATTTTTTTTAATAAAATAATAATTACAATAATTAATAATCTGTAAAAAATTGCATGCAAAATTAATGTGAAAACATGTATGTCCTCTTGGCAAACACTATTGGCAAATTCTTTTGACATCTCAGAGTACAGGGAGTGGCTGAAAAACAGCGTTGGTTAAGGTCTAGGCCTCAACTAACTTAGGCTGAGCCATTTCCTTTTGTCTTTTCTTATTTTATTTTTTTCATAAATTATTTTTATATAAATTGGTTTTTAAGTGCAATTGCACTGTTTGTACGTAGATTTTCTTATCTTTTGTATAAAAATGTAGAAAGACAATAAATATATTTCTATTTCTATTTCTATTTCTAATAATGTCACAATGTTTAAAACTAGTGATAAGACCGCCGCGCCGGGTGGTCGAGAAGTCAGCGACCCTGACTGCGAAACCAAAGGTTGAAGATGAAGATGACGATGAAGGTTTCTGAAAATAAATAAATTTATTACTTTCTGTATATTTCAAAGTAATGCAGTTGAGTGACTGCTCAGACCCATCTTCGTCATGTTATACCATTTAATACTGTACCACAATATAATATTTATATTAACTCACATAATGTAGTACACTTGAGGTACTCGGCTGTAAATTTTGCAAATTCTTCAAAACATGATCTCTACTGGCATTTTTTTTTACTGGACCTTTAAGTGAAGAATAAATAAATTCTGAAACACAAATTTAAAAAGTTATTATTTTATGCACATTTTCATACAAGAATACATCCCCACAACTAGCATTGGGTTAAAGGGGTAGGATAGGGTTTCATCATCATCAACAGCCTACACACGTCTGTAGTGTATAGATAAACATATATTATACTTAAGTTACATGTAATCCCTATTACTATGAAATACATCCAGTTCCTCCAGTTCCAGGCGCCCGTCCTTACACGTCCACTGCTGGACATAGGCCTAGGATAAATTAAATAAAAAGTTAAAGTTAAGTTAAATTTAAAGTTCAATAGCTTTCAATATTTCCTTTAACTCAAGATGGTTTGGATAGGTAGGTACGTAAAAAAGATATGTGGATACTTACTTCTTCTCGGTACGATGAATCGACAATTGTTGGAATCGCACTAGGAGCAAGAACTGTACGGAAGCCACTGTGATCCAGTAAATGAGCTTCAAAATGCTTCACTAGATGATTTGGGCTGCTAATGTTCTTTTTTCATATTACTCAACCAGGCATTTTTTTTAATAATCATCCTTTGGAAACCTGAAAACGATTTCATTATTAAAATTTATCCATAAAGAAATATTAAATTGCATACTTTAATCTAATCAATCTTCAAAAATGTTCCTAATAAGGCCCTGTAAAATTGTACAAGTATATGAAACGTCAAACGAGATCGGGGTTAATAATTAATTGGCTATTGTTACCACAATAATCTTTCAGAAACTACTTTACGTTTAGTTTTTACGAGATATGCACTTTTAACAATTATTCACTGCTTCTACAATGCCAAAAGATTAATAATAATCACTTAATGACGAAAAACCCAATAGAGATTTTATGGCACAACAAAACTTAGCGATGGAAAGTAATTTCAGGTGTTTTCCTACATGAGGAGTTGCCGCACAAAGGTGCACTACACTTCACCATTTTATTTTTGTACTTTTGGCTCTTAAACTTTATTAGATCGCAAAAATAAGCGAAAAGCAATCTCCTGTACGCCGCTTGATGACAAGTCTAAGATGACATTTGTCGCTTATTTGTAGCATAACAAGATGGCGTTTTGCCTCACGTCGCATTTTGTCTATGTGTGTGGAAGTGTTGCAACAGTAAAAAGAAACGAGATAGTCTTATTAATTTGTGGTTGGAGAGAAAGAAGTAGAAATATTATTTTATTCTCATGTATGTAGTTGTGAAATAATGTTTGGTCTGCTTCTTATTATACGTCTGTGGACAAAATAAATAATCATTGTTAGTCCTGAAGCCTAAGTAACATAGTTCTAATTAAAGGTGTATAATAATATTAACAACCGGTATTGACTTTTATAAGTAATACACCTATTAATATGTGAGAAAAAACATTTATATTATAATTCAATTAGTTAGCGCATGGGATGACACACATACACATCACAGGACAGGATGACAATTAATAGGTAACTAAAGCAAGTTATTGTTCCAACCAACCTGATTATAGCTCCTTGATATTATTTCGTTCCTAGAAAGCTTAGAAACTAGGCTTTTTGGGCTTGATCTGTCTGCTCTCTTCCTTTAAAAAGAAAATGTTCAAAAAAATAAAAAATTGATTCATTGTCTTGCATCAAAAGAGGAAATTAGTATTTGCATGATTCACAAAATTGCATTGCATTGTTTTGCATCCGCAAATTTAAAATTATATGGTTTGACTAAATTTCAAATTAAACTAACTATAATTATAATTGCAGTGTAGTAGTAGCATTTATACATAAAGAAAATTGTATATCTAGAAGTTTGACTGAAGTCAACCAATTTCATTGATTTTTAACAGTTGACAGAAGAAGAGACTGACTGACTATGGGAAGTCCAGAGAGAGAACTCTGCCCTCCACCTTCAGAAGAAGACGAATTAACTCTCCCGAGAGCTAGTATTAACAAAATGATTAAAGAATTAGTACCTTCGGTCAGAGTTGCATTTGAATCTAGAGAACTGATATTAAATTGTTGTACAGAATTTATTCATTTGCTGAGTTCTGAAGCAAATGAAATTTGTAATCAGAGTAACAAGAAGACAATCAATGCGGAACATGTATTAGCAGGCATGTATATTTTTTTGTTAATAGTGTTAAAATGATTAATATTCAATAGACATACCTATTTTAAAACTTTTATTTGGACTAGTAAATAAAGATCTTGTTGCTCCGTAACAACAAAGAAACTGCAGGATTTTGTTAAAGCCTGGAGTAGTAAGAAATGGCTATTGTTTGTAGTGTGGTTGAAAGTTTAGTACCAGTAAAGTTTTATTTATGATTAGATTAAGTTTGATTTCAAATATACTGCAGAAAAAGATATTGTATTGTGTTAAAGATTTCTTGTTACTGGTGCTAAATTCTTATAATAAAGAATTTTTTGAGTTCTTTAGCTCTTATTTATTTTTATGTTTTTCAGCTCTTGATAGATTAGGATTTAATGATTACACTTTAGAAGCTGAAGCTGTTCTTAAAGATTGCAAAGCAGTTGCTGCCAAAAGAAGAAGGCAAAGTACAAGACTTGAAAATTTAGGAATACCAGAAGAAGAATTATTAAGACAACAACAAGAATTGTTTGCTAAGGTTAGTGATTATTCAAATATAATATAACATATGCTTCAACTCTTCACATATTTATTATAGCATATGCTTTGAAAAATATATGTACTATGTGGTGGTATTATACTTTAATGGATTTGTTAATCCTTACCCACCTACCACTGGTCACAGTTACTGCAACAAATTTTTGAATTAAAATTTTCTATGTGTGGTTATCGAGTGGGAGTCTGTGTCTAAGTACCTTTTCTACAAGTTAATAATTATCGTTTGCGATCCACAAGTTCATACGAGCGCGCGTTTAGTCTTGGTAAGTAAAAACATTAAGCCACCACCAAGGTTGTGCAACTTTTTATTTTGATTGGTTTCGTTTTTTTGGTGTCAAAATAATTAAAAATGACCAGCAAGAAGTCTCGGATAAGGATTATTTACCGGATGAGGATTGTAGCAACATGGAAGCTTTTATATACATTGTTATTTTTAGTTTATATGAAACCTGAAAACTTTGTTCAGAATAAGTAATAGAATCGATTTCAATATTTTTTATACCATATATTATTTGTTACATTTTGACCAAATAATATTTTACAAAATCTCAAATAAAGTATACCCTACTAAAAAACACAACGGGACAGCACAAAAAGCTTGTGACTTCGTGAGTTTTTAACCTTTTTACCGCCAACAACTTCTATAGAAGTTCAAGATTTTTGTGCCACCCACGGCACCACTTCTATAGAAGTTCTTCTTTGTACCTACTTTATTAAAATACATTTATACGTTGGTGTACAGCGGGATATTGCATGCAGGATAGTTGGGCGGTGAAAAGGTTAAGATATTATTTTAATTTTTTTGTACTGATTCTTTATATGAAAATATTTGACCCGTGTTTCGATTTTCGTATAAACTAAAAATAGTGTTGTATATATTTTATTTTGAGTTGACAACCAAAGAAGATTTGCAGCCTACTGATTATGTAGAAAAACTTAAAGTTTGCAAAACATGTTCCATTTGTATTTCTAAAAGCAAAACGTTTTATTATATTTTCGATGTACCAAGTGCTAATATAACCAAATGTCGAAAGAAATAGACAAAAGGATTGCGATTGGGTGGAAAAAGTATTGGGCCTTGAAAGAAATCATGAAAAGCAAAGAACTGGGCTTGAAGATCAAGAAGAACACTTTCGATACCTGTGTCCTACCCTGCATTACATATGGATGTGAAACCTGGGCTTTGACGAAAAACCATAGAGACAAACTAGCAAGATGTCAGAGAAGCATGGAAAGAAGCATGCTAGGTCTGAAACTAATGGACAAAGTCAGAAGTACAGACATCAGACGCAAAACGAAATTAACAGACATACTTTCACGTATTGATCAACTCAAATGGAGATGGACTGGACATATGCTCCGCTGCAGAAAGGAAAAGTGGAGCAAACAGGTCACAGTTTGGTATCCAAGGGATGGCACAAGGAGCCGAGGGTGTAAAGCAAGAAGATGGGAGGATGACCTGAAAACGACCTTAGGACCCAATTGGATAAGAGTAGCGGCAGACAGAAAACAGTGGAGAGAGATGGAGGAGGCCTTTGCCGTAAGGCACACCGAAATAAGAGACATTTTATAAGTGCAGTTATTTAAATTCTTTTTAAAATTCTTTTTATACATTGTTTTACCTCACCAAACTTTATCTAAGAATTTCTAGCCACAATAAGTAATTTTCGGAAAATAAATGCCTTATTATTATTATATCCTTTATTTATTTTTTACATATCAATTTACATTTTTAAATATTTTCTAAAAACAAAACAAACATTTAAAAATATAAAAAAATAGGGGTCCGCCGGCATCGGGACCAGGATCCAAACTACCGGTGATTAGGGCTCCAGAGACAGGAACCTCTTCACAATGCGTGCCGTATCGAGGAGAACTGCCTTCTGAATCAGGCCTTTGATCCAGCCGCCTAACGAGAGCCTTATGAGATGTTGATTGAGGCTCTTGGCCATCAGGCCGTTAGCCGTAACAACAATCGGCACGATGACAGCCGAGTCCACACTCCACATGTCGACAACCTCATGTGCTAAGTCGAGATATTTCGGGTCGGGCACATACTTGTAGTACAGTACCTCAGAATCCACAAGTTTGTATTTTAAAACAAGTTGCTGGTGGATAATCCTGGCCACTTGGTTATGCCTGTGCAAGTACTCGCCGTTATCCAGACGAGAACAGCCAGAAATAATGTCTGATAGACTCACCCGGACGGTGGCATGCCCGACATATGTCAACCGTCCCGTCCTTCATAATATATTTCCGGTAGTTATTCGTTAGCATAACTTCGCCCATAATTGCACCGACAAAACCTTCAGTTTCCCCGAGGAGGTCACCGAAACGCAGCCAGGAAACGGACGCTAAAAAGTCTACATCAAGTCCTTGGAGGGCCCGATAAAAGCGCCCGTAGAGCTCCTTGCCTTGTCATACCTCCCTGCGGCCATTGGCACTAAGTACTACAGGTTTGTGCCAGTTCTCTTTTGCCAAGGACAGCGGGGTGAGTCCCTTGTCCACTGCTACCACATCTCGGTGCATACCCACATCGGCTTTTAGGAAGTATTCCCTGAGACTGCACACCTCACGGTTGTGGAGGATCTTAGCATTTAAAAAACCTCGACCCCCACACTTCCGCGGGATGTACAGCCTCATTACCGCGGGATCCATTCCTACATCCATTTTGAGAGGCAGACATAATGGAATTGTTGTCTATGCGGGTAGTAATTTTCGTTCTCAAAATGGATGTAAGAAGTTTATAGACCGTCGGCAGATATGTGATCGGCCTATAATTCTTGGGTTCCGCGGGACTGCCTGCCTTATGGAGCAGATGGGTAACACCTGTTGTTAGAAACTGTGGTTATTATTATTAAGTGCTACTTAGTCTGGAGTGTACTGAAAAAAGTACTGTAAGAGCCACAAAAAGTTTGTTATTGGTTGATATTTTTGTTTTATTTTATAGTTAATTTACTAAATTTATAAGAAATAATGCTAAAAAGCTATATTTTTGGTTTTTAAAACTTAAACTCTCATTTCCCTAAAGATTAAAATATTTTTTAAATAAAATTTAACTATATGAAGTCTTTTTTTTTTTAGATGTAACTTTATTTGTGCTATTTTGTGGTTCTAATACAAAAGTTAAGAGTATAAACAAGTATTTTATTTAGTCTGTTGTTTCATTAATAATAGATTTCTAATAAAAAGCTATTAACTATCAGCGGTCTCCATGACCGCAAGTAAGTTGATAAGGGACTGAAATAGGTAGTAGGTGGTTAAGGGTTAATAAATATCACCACTATACACTAATACCAAAATGGAATTAATTATTGGTTAAAATTGAGGTAGAACCAAAAGTTATAATTATTAATTTATTTTAATGTTATAAGAGCAAATTATTATGTGGAGATAGTTTGGAAAAACTATTATACCTAAAAACTTCAGTGTGTCGATGTCGCCTCTAAAAGATAAGGTTGTGTCCGGGTTTGCATGTAGGTACACACACCTGCACATAAGACTACCACAAACGGTAAAATTTCCTCAATAAACTTTGGACTTTATGTCCATAGCATAGGGTGGAACATTTATTAAAGAAATTTGATGTGCAGGCGTCTGTACTAAAAGTTGCTTTTATATAATTTTTATAGTATGATGTTTCTGTCACAGGCCCGTGAAGAACAAGCGAAACAGGAGCAACAGCAGTGGCTTCTCTTGCAACAGCAAGGGCTGGTTGGTGCTGACGGCGGCGCGCAGCCTTATATTCCGCCTGCTGTTATTCCAAAAGCTGAGGATGATGAAGATGATGATTACTCATAAAGCAAACTCTTTTAATAACAATGTATTATGTTCATTTCCATAACATATAAAACATAAAATAAGTATTTGATTTTATATAAACTACATTATTTACATTGGTATTATTTTCTTGGTCTGACTGCCTCTCTATTTCATACAATGTGTATAAAAGCGCCACCTGCTTGCGCTTTTATACACTTTGTATGAATGCTACCTCTCTATTTCATTAGGCGCTGCGCCGTACTCAGGCGGCCAGCGGCCCAATTCTGCTATTTATTTTTTGCTGAAACGCATCTGAAACGCTTTAGTTACACCATTTTCGTATTCTGCTAGCTAAACGCTACAGAAACGCAACCGAACCGCAACGTTGTAGTATTCCACTAACAAAAACGTAACGCGAACCATTCGGTTCAACTAATGTTCGGTATTCTACTAACCATTTCATCTCATGGCGGCCGAAACGTTACGATACCGCTTTGGTTTACCTGTCAAAAGTAGCGGTTTTACATGAGCTGCCATTTAGTAGCTTTTGTGTTAAAAATTTATTAGAAAAGTGCTGTTTTATCACAATTTAAGTGCTTATTCAATATACTTAATAAGGTTTGCGTATTCAAATGTTATAAGTTACTGTGAAAAACTTATTTTCTACATAATTCAATGCCCTCCTACATACCTAACCTTTCTTTGATTTTTGTAGAAATAAGGCATGTCTTCTTATCTAGCTTGGGATATGATGTTAAGAGGGCATATTGTGGATCTTGCCCGAGCTAGAAGACGCAGAAGGAGTCATCGTAATTTACGATTGAGCGGAAAAGCATTTGAAATGACTAATAGTGAGTTTATAAAAACGTATAGGCTCTCAAAGGACATCACGAGAAATTTAATTTCTGAATTGCGACCATTTTTCCCTCCGACCCTCCGCAGTGATGCCATAAGCGTAGAAGATAAGGTAGGACCATTCATCTATCGTAATTTTCCATGATCCTCCATCCACATGATAGAATTAATTCGTTACTTTTCATGCACACAAATATTTGTGTTTATGCGGGTATCGAACCCGCAAACTCTTTTTATATTTCTGCATTGCATGTTATTTTAGTCAACTTTTTCTTTTAGGTGTTAACAGCTTTAGCATTTTTTGCCACTGGATCATACCAAACACTAGCAGGCCAATGTAGAGTGCTCAATGTTTCCCAACCTACAGTGTGTAGGGCAATCAAGCAGGTTGTAGCAGCATTAAATCAGAACGTGATTTTAAATAAGTATATAATCTTCCCTCTAAGTCGAGCTGGCCGAGACCGATTAAAGACTGAGTAAGGATACCTACGTATTCACAAAATTTTAATGATTCATGCAAATAAGAAAAGTATTTTTGGGTAATTAACTCTAAAATTTATTTGCAGGTTTTATAGAAAATTTAAGATTCCAGGAGTTGTCGGATGCGTAGATGGAACTCATATAGCGATACTTAAACCAATTGAAAATGAAGAGAGATTTATAAATCGAAAGGGTTATCACTCTTTGAATGTTCAGATTGTAATAGTTTGTTTAACGATTTGATTAGGTACATTGATAATATAAATTTAATAAGAGCTTGTAATAAGTACATTATATATTCATGTTTCAGATTTGCGATTCAAACCTACAAATATTAAGTGTTGATGCTAGCCACCCTGGGTCAACACATGATAGCGTAATTTGGAATGATCACCCTCTACGCCATTACATACAGAGACAACTAACCTTGGGTGAAAGTTTTCATTTGTTAGGTTTGTCCGTTATTGCTACCTATAATAATATATAGTTATTTAAAAGAAATTTCAAAGTTAAATCTACCTATTTTATTATTGGACAGGAGACTCAGGTTATCCACTCAGATCCAGCATGATGACACCGATATTAAATGCAGCACCGGGTACACCCGAGGCATATTATTATGAGCTTCATGTTTGCGCTCGAAATTGTGTGGAACGATGTATTGGAGTTTTGAAAGCTCGATTTAGGTGAGTATGATAAATATTCTTTCCATCAATAAATAATTATGTAATTTGAAATATAAGTCACATAATGAAACTGCAACATTTTTCTCAAAATTTATATTTGTTTTCATTTTAAACTGAAATTAATAGCACTAACAATAACAGAAATAAACTAAGCAAATATAAACATTCAAAATCTAAAGGCATTACCAGTAAAAATATAGATAGATAATTATTTATTTTTTTCTGAATTTTGTGTCATAAATGTAATTATTATTTTATTTTTTTATATTGTACGCCTGGCAAGGCAAGACATGTTAAAATTAATACAATGTATTTTTTCTACCAAAGTTCCATGTAACGAATGACACACATGTTCTTACAAATAAATTATCTTTATCTTTAAATAGGCAGCATTGCAATTGCAATAAGTAAGTAGGTACTTACTTAAACACAACTATTCTAAATATTATTTTAAGTATATCAAAAGTCAACTTCTATTTTTCTAGTTCTTTAAAAATCACAGATACACAATTTGAATCAGTCTTATAACAAAGAATCAAATATCAGACAATTCTAAACTAAATTTATATCTAATTTAAATAATTACTAATATATTTTTAAATAAGCTATTTTAATGTTTTGTTGTAGATGCCTTTTGTCTGCTCGTGTATTCCACTATGATCCCGTCTCTGCTGCACGCATAGTGAAAGCAAACCAAGCACACTTGGACATTCATCCATTGTCTCAAGAGGAATTAGCAGCAGAAATTGGTCGAAATGTTGACATGCGCGGTGTTCTTACAGATAGCAATAGACGTCAAAATCAAGATCTTTTGGAAGGCAGGGCGGTGCAACAAGCCCTTGTAAACCGTCTGTGGGAAGAGAAACAAAGACGTAATAGTTTATTAAGGGCAGCGTAATAGTGTTTAAAAGTTAGATAATAACTAGCTGCCACCCGCAGTTTTACCCGCGTTTCCTGTTTCTGAGGGAATATCAACACAAAAGGTTTAGGTCCTTCTTAAAGGTCTAATATATTTTATTAAAATTGGTTCAGACAGACATAGTTAATTTTTCATTTATATTTTTATTTAATATTATTAGGGATAATTTTAATTAAATATATATGAAACTTACACAAAAAGTCCTTTTATTTGCAAAGTTCATAATTATCAAAGCTTATCTGCCAGTCTATTAATAGCCTGTGCTATCTCCTTCAGAGCCTCGACCTTACTTTTTTCTACTTCAAGTCTCTTCTCCTCAAATTGAATTTTTAACTCCTCCAGCCTCACAAATGCAGCCCGTGACTCCTCCATTGCGCTTTCAGCCTGTTGTACTAAAATAGAAAAAAATAATTGTTTACAGAAAAGGCACATAAATATTAAATCCTTCTTTATATTATTAGAACCTACATTGGCTAGGAGCACGAGCTCTTGTCCTGCGCATAGAATGAGGGATGGATCGTCCAGTCTGGTTTATTTGTCTTTCTTGTTCACTGGTTAGTGGAGCTTCGGAACCATCAGGATCAGGTTGGCCAATGAAGTCATATAAATTATCAACAACATTCATTTCTCTGTAATAACCATATGAGTATAAGTATATTATGCGATTTGAGTATGAGTATAGTATATATTTTGTTCTACGAATAAATAAGAATATTATTATCAGTTCAACCGTTTCATTCTATCAAAGCATTACAATTATAGCTTTACCTAGTAGGACTTTATTTTATAAAGTTTAAATACTTACTGCATTAATTTAGATGGATGAAAAAAAAACAATACTAAAAAATATTCTTCAGACTTACAGCAAAAGTAGAGCTGTGCTATGTAGTGAAATGTATGTAAATGTAAATGTTGTTAAAAGTAATAACTTACATAATCTGATTTTCTTCAACATGATCTTCTTGTGAAGCTTCTGGTGCTTCTGAAGAAGCAACATTCTATAAAAAGAAAACAAATAAAATATTTTTAGTACACTTCTGAACTGTAATAAGTAATAACTTATTATATACTACAATTATAAAATGTAAAGGTTGCATATTTATGACTTAAAACAACTAAGTATACCAATTTTGTTTAAATTTGGTACACTTATTTTGTTAGTAACTATTTCATTCTCACAAATGTTACATATTTTTCAATAATTATTATATTATTATAATATTTTCAATAGTTATTATAATTATTTCAAATATGCATTACCTGGGTTTCAAAGGGATTTTGTTGAACACCCTGCAATGGAGTTACAACATCCCTGCCAAGAATAGCTGCCACTCTATCCTCAATAGGGCTTATCGCGATTTCCATTGAGAGTCCTCCTCCAGTCCCACTTATGCTTCTACTGATGGAGCGCAACTTGGCTTTAACTCTACCCTTAACATCATTCCAATACTGAAATAAAATATATAATTAATATAAAACCAAAATATAAGTATTGATTTGTTACATGAATATTATTTCAAATAAATTTATTTTGAAAATCATACTAGAACTCGATTACAATTACAAACAACAAAAAATGGGGTGCTTTAGTAATCGGCGGCAGTCGTAGAGGGTACGGGAGGGGGGAGAGGGTTAGGGGGGTAGGGGTGTGCCCTCTTAAATGGGGGAGACGCGGAAACCCATGGTTTTTTTTTCTGCCATTTCTTATCAAGTAATCAATCACTACAAAAAACCTTTGACTTAAGTAGTTGTTTTTTTTTTCTTTATGCTCCCTCCTTCCGTTTGGCCCTCGCAACGCTGCGCTTTGCTCGGGAAAAAAAAAATTTTACTTAACCTATCCAACAGCACAAAATACCCAAAAGATTTCGTAACTTCAAACACGTGTAAAAAAAAAACCACGCATCTCCGCGGGGGGGGGGGGGGGGTGTCGATTGAAAGGGGTAATTAACCCCAATAAAAACCAACCCTTATCAATTCCTAATTCCTGCCGCCGATTACTAAAGCCAACCCCAAAAAAGAATTATCCAAATAGGTGCAGCCGTTCTGAATTGATGCGCGTACAAAAATTTGTTGTGGCAATTGATTTTTATTATTAATATAGATATGAATATAAAGAAGGTCACATAATCTATTATTTAAGGAGTTTTATACTAACACGACTCCATTCTTTTGGATTTCTGAATGTGCCCTCAGCATTACAAATTGTGGCACGCTCATTCCAAAGACGCGACGCCAGTGCCCGAGCTTCTTTGCTCTGTACACGACCAAGAGCTAGGTCTTTATGGGCCTCCATGAACTCCACGAGTAACTCCAACTGGCGGACAGAAGTAAATCTTCTGCCACCAGTATTTTGTTCAGCCGAAGAGTCTAGTGACATTTTGATCTACGGCAGACAAGCATCAAGCATTTTATTTCAGCCACCAATCATTAATGAAATATTATTAAATAAATTTAATTTCAAAGAAACTTACCTACTAAATTTTTAAGTTATTCAGAAAGAAAACCAAACGTACCTACAAACTTTTCAAAACTTTTGTAACAGCTGTCAAAAATTATCAGTTTTTTTTTTATTAGCAAAAAGGTCTAACGCAATACAGACATAAACTATTGAAAAAGGAGCAATGGACGAGCAACTAGCTAATCATATAATTTTTTTTCCTTGTAACACTATATAGCCGTTTTTAAACCAACTGTTGAAAACTCCTTTTGGTTTATGTCTTCTCGTTTTTATAACATATTATTGATTTATGTCAAATAAATGGTCTGTCAAGGAAAATTCGTTTTCTTGGTGCTGTTTGCTTTTCACAAATAATTTATTAAAAAATATCGCCCAAAGCGCGAGAAATGGCGACCGTGACAGGACAGCTGGTTAAACTTAAGAAGGAGCGAACGATTCTACGTAGAAGTTTTACGAAACTCGCGAACAAAATCGGAGGATTCGGTGATGAGGACGTCGCTCAGTTAAAGGTGTTAAAAGACAAACACGAACGGCTCCTTAGCCTAAACAACGAAATCTTCAGCACCCTACTGGAATCGGACATTAGCGAGGGTGATTTAGAGAAGGAAGTGGAGGAGGAAGATGAGTACAAGGTCACTTTCAACAACTTGTGGACGAAATATGAAAATCATAACAAAGAAGATTCCGTAAGTTGTAGTAGCCATAATACTAAGGAAACTCTACGTCAGCAAAAACCCGAATTGAAGCTTCCCAAGCTGAATTTAGTCAAGTTCGAGGGCGACGTTAGACAATGGATACCATTTTGGGGACAGTTTTCAAAAATACATGAGAACGAGAGCATCGACGACCATGACAAGTTCCAGTACCTACTCGGAGCCATATCTGAAGGTACACCAGCTCGTGGTTTAATCGAAAGCTTCCCTCCATCCGCAAAAAACTACCCAAAAGCTATCGAACATCTGACGCAACGCTACGGACGTGAAGAGCTACTGATTGAAGTATGCATGCGGGATCTGCTCAACCTAGTGCTACGTCAAGTAAGAGAAGATAGACTGCCTTTGAACTCATTGTACGACAAGCTCAATACCCAGTTACGAGCTTTAGAGTCGTTGGGACTGACGCAGAACAAATATGCAGTAATGTTGTATCCCCTAGTCGAGTCAGCCCTTCCTGAAGAACTCCTCAAGACCTGGGAGAGAGAAAGGAGATCAATTAAAGACGGTACATCAAACGATTTATTGACACAACTGTTGGAGTTCCTAAAACAAGAAGTGGAGAGCACCCAACGCATTGACATGGCGAAGTCTTGCTTTGAAGAGTCAACTGATCCTACTTCTACCAAGTCTATGCCGACAACATCTTGTTTTGCAGTGACTCCTAAAACGAACGCAAAGGGTAAAGCTTCAGCAAATGAAAGAGACACCAGCTGCATCTTCTGCTCCAAAACAAATCACTCCAGCGCTCAATGCGTGAAAGCCGCAAACCTCACCATAGACCAGAGGCGTGAACATGTGAAGAAAGCCAAGGCTTGCACTGCCTGCCTCTTAAGAGGACATAATGCTTTCAAGTGCCGGATCGCTGCTAAATGTCTGGCGTGTTCCAAGCGACACAACGTTCTATTCTGCCCAGAACTGGAGAAAATTAAACAGACACCTGAAGAAGCAGCAACAAGCAAACCAGGCTCGTCGGTACCTGAAAACTACGAAAACAAACAAAACACAAACAAAGGCGAGAATAAACAAGTTTGTTTGACATGTCCTACAAATAATTTGACGCATGACTGCGCTGTCACTTTACTTCAAACTTTATTAGTCAAAATTCGAAACGGCAACAAGGAGTTTGTAGTGCGAGCTATGATTGACAGTGGAGCACAAAGGTCCTATATAAAAAAGGAGTTGGCCAAAGATCTCGGTCTGCCCGTAGCTGGCGAAACTAAACTGGGACACGTTGTCTTTGGTGGTGTAGTTACCGAACAAACTGCTCACAAAATCTACAGAATTAAAGTTTCTAATTTGGACGATACATTCACTCAAAAGTTAGAAGTATTGGACCAAAATCAAATATGTGGAATCATACCAAGAGTCTATCACTGCAAGGTATTGGAAAGTCTATGGAGACACGGCGTTACACTTACCGACGTAGGGCATCAGATTCCAGAAATTACTCTGTTAATTGGCGCTGACTACTGTGGGAAGCTACTTACGTCACAAATTATCCAATTAGATGATGGGCTCACAGCTGTGAACACTAGACTAGGATGGACTTTACAAGGCCTCTTGAAGATGCCGCATGCCATCTATAGTAAAGCATTATCCACAAACCTAAACATCACAGATATCTGGAATCTTGAAGCTCTGGGCATCAGAGATCCTGCTGAAACTAAGGCCCAAAGAGATCATGAAATAGATGTGATGGAAAATTTTGAAAAGACCATAAAGCGAAATGAAGATATGCGCTATGAAGTAAACCTTCCGTGGAAAGAAGGTCACATGCCTCTGCAGACCAACAAAGAGCTTGCTTCTTGGTTGCGTTTCGTGTGCGTTTCCGTTTCATATGATATGTTAGTAGAATATCATTTTGTATTAAAACCGCAAACGGAACCAAACCGAACCGATGCCGATCTGTTTAGGAAAATAAATAGCAGAATTGGGCCGCAGTTAGACAACCGTTTGCTGACGCTGAAGGAACACACTTTTTAAGAGTTCTAGTCAAAGAAGAATATTTTATTCCTTACTTATACCATTACATAAGCTGGCCCCGACGTACCGTATGCACCATTGAGCTGCACCATCAATGGTGCAGGTGAAACTAATTAGTTTCGTTTGCACCATTAATGGTGCAAAGGAAACCGCGGATTGGGTATGGTCTCATCTGCACCATTGAGATATTTTTAGTGCACTAGATTTAATATTTCCAACATAAAGTACCAGGCTACCATAACTATGCAGGAGATTGCATATTAATATAAAAGAATAATAAATACATATATGTAAAGCAAAGATTATATTAATAAGCAATCTCCTGCATAGTTATGGTAGCCTGGTACTTTATGTTGGAAATATTAAATTTAGTGCCTACCTTAAACATTTCTAATGAGTATTCAACTGATATTTCAATAGTAATTAAATCTATGAGTGTATCGGTTATACATGAAGTAGTTGAGAATTTATTTGTAAAATGTTTTATTGGTGTTGCTTTTTGGCTGTTTAATTATATAAATAAATGATTCCGCACACAAACAAAATACGGCCTTATATTGGTTTTTTATTTTCCCATGGCTATGAAAGTAGGATAAAAGTAGTTGTATTAATATTAATGGTGCAAACGAAACTAATTGGTTTTACTTGCACGGTCAATGGTGCATACGGTACGACAGGAAGCTGGCAATGGCATTTAGCGTGCCTAGTGTGAGTTTAGTTCACTATACCTATTCATTAGATTACGAAAACGAAAATTAGTATGATGGTAAGGCATTAAAGCAGCGCCTCCTGGCGGCATAATACGAAAAGAGTAAAAAATTTGCCATACTACAAATTCTCGTTTTCGTAAACGTGATCGAATGGCGAATGAAACTCGCACTTGGCACCCAGAAACCAATCGAGTTAAATTAGTTAATGCATATCATACCACCATAGTGCGAAAGAGAAAGCCGACCTTTTGGGAAGGCTCTTCGCCTCAAACTCGACCTTGGATGACAAGGGAACTGTAGCTACCTACACAGCTGCACTGCAAGTCATGAATACGACGCGCGCTCACACGCTCACACGTTACGTGTCCCGTCCGACGGCCGCTGGGCAAATGGCGAGCCTACTTTTTTTTTTTTTTTTTTTTGTTGTCAGCCCAGGGTAAAAAAATATGCAAACATATTCCGGGAGATACTGATCTGAAGATCAGTATAATCCGCAGATCTGGGATTGACCCTCTCTAAGAGAAGGCTAAGGCCGACCACAGTAAAAACAACCGCTGGGGATCGCCTTTGGCCTTAGGGGCCACGAAGGCTATCGGACCGCACGCCCCTCGGAGGCCGAGAGGCGCGGAAGGCGTTACTCAGATGGAGTTGCCAAAAAAAAGGAAGAACGGCGTGCCCCCTAGTGGGACGCGCTTACTGCAGTGAAGCTGCCTATGTCAGCTGACTTAACTATATGACACCGCGTCCCGTGCCGCGATTAGACGGTCCAGGTCACGTGACAACTGGTTAGGCGGGTCTGATAGGACGTGTTTCGGCCTACGCCGTTGAGAGATTCTAGGGAGGATTTGACTATGGTCCACTGCCTTTTGAATAAGAGGATTTGAGTGATTCTCCGACGCTTCGAAGAATCTCTCCGCGACTGTACGGAGATGCTGCTGCATGGTTGGAAGTTCCAAATCGCGATGCAGGTCAGCATTCCGTACGTACCAAGGGGCACCGGTGGCCCTTCGAGTGAATTTACTTTGCAGTACTTGCAACTTATGAAGCGCGGAAGGCGCTATATGACTAAAGACGGGAGACGCGTACGTCAACGTAGGTCTGATGCAAACCTTATAAAGGGTCCGCTTGTTTCTTAAGGACATTTTACTATGGGGACCTATCATAGGACCTAATCTGTAAGAATAAAAACGAGCTTTTTTAACCGCGTTATTAATGTGTGGGCGAAAAGAAAGTTGTTTGTCTAATGTGACGCCTAGATATTTAACTGTGCGCTGCCAGGGAATCGGTATCCCTAGCAAGCGAGATGAACGGGTTCCATAAGGGACTAGTCTGGACCTAAGTTTCACATCGAAGAGAACTGCGACACTTTTGTCTGGGTTCACCTCGATGCGCCACTTTCGGAACCAATCTCCTAACTTATCGCACGCGGGCTGTAATTTTTTGACTATGGCGTCCGGGTTAAGCCCGCTAAGGTAAAGCGCGGTGTCGTCCGCGAAAAGCGAGAGTTCCGTACCGCGCGTCGGAATGGGAATGTCGTTGGTGTACGACGTGTACAGCAATGGCGAGAGAGCACTACCTTGCGGTACCCCGGCCTTTATTGAACGAGGGGAGGAGAGCGTACCCTCGTAACGAAAACGAAAGGTACGGTTGGTGAGATATGATCTGATCAGACGGACTAGTCTATCGGGCATATCTAGTTGATATAGCTTATAAACCAGTCCGCCGTGCCAGACCTTATCGAAGGCTTTGGCTACATCGAAAAAGACAGCTACTGTCTTTCTCTTTTGGCGTGAATGAAAGCCGCTCAAGATATACTCGATTATGCGGTGAACTTGCTGAGGGCACGAGTGCTTCCGCCTGAACCCGAATTGCTCGTTAATGATTAAGTCATTTCCGAAAAGGTGCTCTCTCATGCGAGTGAGTATAACCTTTTCGAAAAGTTTCCCCATCGCCTTGAGGAGGCTAATGGGGCGGTGACTCGTTGGTATGTTAAGGAGTTTACCCGGTTTAGGGATGCCTATTACGATAGCCTCCTTCCAGCTAGCTGGAAAGTAGCACTTATCGAAACAGGCGTTGAAAATAAGGGCTAAAAGCGTTAGTACTTGGGTCGGAAAGTACTTGAGCGCCTTGTTAGAAATCCCGTCAGCGCCCGGGGCTTTACGCGGCTTTAAGCCCTTAATCTGGTCTTGTATTTCGTCGGACGAAATCGGAGGGGGGAGAGGATCGGGGTCGGTAAGAGGGCGGGAGCTTCTGAGAAGAAGGTCCTCCTCCACCGCGCGAATGTGCGCCGGGTCGCACTCTTGGGTGCTGACAGAACATTGTGAAGCAATGCTGTCAGCGAAGCATTCGGCCTTTACCTCGTCCTCGAAGGCTACGGAGCCATCGGGGCGGGAGAGAGGAGGTGTGTGTTGCGCCACGTCTATACGGAGGGCTCTCGCCACTCTGTAGTACGCGACGTGGGAAGGTGTTATTTCCCCCATCAAGTCACTCCACACGTCATTTCTCCACTCGGAAAGGCGGGACCTGAGCGCGCGTTGTGCGCGATTTGCGGCTAGCCTAAGAGTTGGGGTGGGATAGCGAGCCGCTCTCCGGAGAGTGGCATTTTTGGCTCTTATCAGGTTACGGATATCCGCCGGTGGCCGACGCACCGGTGCGTCGACCACCCGCGAGTTATCTTTCACTGCTGATTGAACCAAACTAGTGAGAGAATCCACCGCACTATCGATTCTCGACTCACTATCGAAATAGTCAGGCGAAAAACGAGCGTACGGTGAATCAGGCGCGTCTAAGGCGGAAGCGAGAGTGGACTTAAAACCATCCCAGTTGGTGATGGTTTTTGTCGAAGTGCTTTTAGAAGTGGGCGGGGCCTGGGGTCCGAGAACTAACGAGACTGGACGGTGATCAGAACCTAGGTCATCTAGTGTTTCGATGGCACCTAGGTTCAGTGCGACGTCTTTCACTAGAGCGAAATCTAAGACGTCGGGCCTATGGTTTACGTTATCCGGATAATGGGTAGGATAGTAGGGGCACAACACGTCCAACCCTAGTTCCTCCGTTATCCGTAATAACTTACGGCCGTTGGTGGTGGTTTCGACACACGTCCAGTCCGTGTGTTTACTATTGAAATCTCCGAACAGGATCACGGAGGGCCCCAACGAGAGAAGTGCCTCGAAATCACTGCGCAGAGGGGGAGTGCCGGCTGCTATGTATATGGACGCTATGACTAAGGTACGATGACCCGTCATGGCTATCCGACATACGGTAGCTTCCATATTGGCGAGCGGAGGGGTAGGTAGGGGGGAGCAATGCAAGCTCTTCCTAAAATATATGGCAGTGCCACCACAAGAACGGCCAGAAGGGCCGCAAGGGTGGTCATTGCGGACTACTGAGAAGTTAGGGATGCCGCGAATATTTATATGCGACGCGCCTCCGCAAGCCGCTGCGTCACGCCGATCGCAGAGCGCCCTAGCGTTAATATTGTGTAAACTTATTAAACTACTTGTTAGATACGCCGCTAGTTGTAAGCTGTAAAAACTGTATAATACTAGGCTAAGGTTTTTCAATAAATCATTCATTCCATTCTACTCTCAACATTAGCTGATATTATTTATCTCCAAACACCCATCAGCTAAAGTGGTGACCCCGAAACAAGAAGAACATCAAGCAACCTATATTCAAGAAAGTCACTATGGCCGAAAAAGCAGAGGAATTAAGTAGCTCAAGCTCCAGACCAACAGCAACTACGGAAGTCTCAAGCATCGCTCTTTCAATGCGTGTACCACCATTTTGGCGTGACCGACCTAGACTATGGTTTAGCACGTTCGAAGCCGCAACGCACGATCTGAAGAAAGGCCAAACACAACTAGCCCAACTGGTGATAGCGCAGCTCGAGAAACAAGACATCGAGCAGATCAGCGACCTACTTTACAACCCGCCAGCTGAACAATACTACACTGCGCTAAAATCAAGATTAACTTCCGTTTATGAAGAGTCAGAAGGACGCCAGTTCCAAAAGTTGCTATCCGAAATGGAACTAGGAGAGCAGCGACCATCTCAGCTTCTACGCCGTATGCGTGACCTTGCCCGTGACAAAGTCCCCGATTCAACACTGCGACTCATGTGGATGAATTACCTTCCCGCCCACGTCAGATCCGTACTCGTCGTAAGCGACACCATCAGCAAGACCGCCGCACTCGACGAACTATCCCTACTCGCCGACAAAATGATGGAGCACACACAAGAAGTCAGCGTCGTATCGTCATCGTCAGCGAACCACCAACAACCTTCACCGACCCAACCGAAGTCTGAAACACAATACCTAATCGAAGAAATACGAAGATTGTCACTCGAAGTCGCATCGCTCCGCACCCGCCCGTCGCATTATCAAAATAACTACCTACGAAGCCGTTCGCCGTACAATCGACAACATCGCACGCATCGCAATCGCTCTACAACACGTTCGCCGTCTCGCTCTCGCACTATGCAACGCACCGAGAATATACCTATATCTGATAGCGATTATTGCTACTACCACCGACGTTTTGGACAAAAAGCAAGAAGATGCCAATCGTCGTGCTCGTTCAACAAGTCGCAACAACAGCAACATAATAACGTCGACGAAGCTTCGTTAAACTATCAAGAACGTTAGACGAGGCGGGGTCGGACGTTCTAGGTAAATCTTACCGTCTCTTCGTTACCGACAAGAAAACAAAACTGAAGTTTCTCATCGACACTGGAGCAAACGTATCAGTTATTCCAAGGAAGAAAGGGACAACAATGAAAGTTTTACCATTCAATCTGTATGCTGCGAACAACACCACGATAAATACCTACGGCGAATTATCACTCGAACTCAACCTCAATTTACGAAGACCGTACAAATGGAAGTTCATCATCGCCGACGTCAGCAAGCCTATCATTGGAGCCGATTTTCTATGCTACCACGACCTGCTGGTAGACCTGAAGAACAGGAGACTAGTAGATAACGTCACTAAGTTATCAATCGCCACTCCAGGCTGCTACACCAATGTACCTACAGTTCGCAGTATCGACTTAGAACAACCATACCACGACATCCTCAACGAGTTTCCCGGTATCACAAGACTCACTGCAATGAAAATTACCCCGAAGCACCACGTGGAACATTATATCGAGACCACTGGCCCGCCACTACACAGCCGAGCCCGTCCGTTACCACCACACCGCTACGAGAAAGTGAAGAAGGAATTTGAGTCTATGATCGAACAAGGCCTATGCAGACCAAGCAAGAGCCCATGGTCAAGTCCACTACACGTTGTACCTAAGAAGAATGGAGATCTCAGAATGTGTGGAGATTATCGCCGACTAAATGCAATAACGAAACCAGACCGTTATCCGATTCCACGCATCAAGGACTTTACCTACCAACTCGCCGGAAAGAAGATATTCTCAACAATTGACCTCATACGAGTATACCAACAATTACCTAACAAAGAAACTGACATAGAGAAGACAGCCATCATCACACCATTCGGGTTATTCGAATTTCCGCGAATGTGCCCAGGTTTAAAGAACGCTGGACAGACTTTCCAACGCTTCATTCATGATGTGCTACGAGGTTTAGATTTCGTTTTTCCGTTCCTCGACGATGTACTCCTGGCTTCAGAGTCTGAACAGCAAGATCGCGATAACCTACGTATCGTATTACAACGCCTAGAAGACGCCGGTATCACCATCAACCCATCAAAATGCAATTTCGGCAAGAAGAAAGTCAAGTTCCTTGGTTACGAAGTATCCGCTAACGGTATCATACCACCACAAGAAAAAGTCCAAGCCATCTCTGAATATCCAAGACCGAAGACAATCCAACAACTCCGAACATTCCTTGGCATGATTAACTACTACCGCGAACATATACCTAACGCCGCATCAGTTCAAGCTCCGCTCAACCAATACCTACACAACTCAAAAAAACGCGACAAGACCGAAATTCAATGGACAGACGAGGCAATCGCATCATTCGAAAACAGCAAGAAATGCCTACAAGACGCCGCGCTTCTGGCACACCCGATTAACTCCGTCCCGCTCGCATTAATGTGCGACGCCTCCAAAACGTGTGCAGGCGCCGTACTACAACAATATGTTAACAAAACATGGCAACCACTAGGATACTACTCGAAGAAATTCACCGCCACGCAACAAAAGTACAGTACCTACGACAGGGAATTACTTTCAATATACATGGGAATGAAGCATTTTCGAAAAATGTTCGAAGGAAGAGAACTAATTATCTTTACCGACCACAAGCCAATTACCTACGCACTACATAAACAATCATCCGATAGCGAAACACCGCGCCGCTCAAGACAACTACTATTCATCAGCGAGTTTACAACCGACATTCGTCACATCAGTGGAAAAGACAACACAGTCGCCGATGCACTATCCCGCATCGAAATCATCACATGCCGATCAACAATAGACTACGAACAACTGGCAAGACAACAACAAAATGATCCCAAGTTACCCGCGCTACTACAACAAACCAACCTACAAGTAAAGAAAATCAAGATACCTAACACCGATTACGACATCTACTGCGAAACATCAACTTCAAACATTCGACCGTACCTACCACATGACTTTCGACGCACCGCATTCGACGCAGTGCACAGAGTCAGTCACCCCGGTACGCGAACAACAAGAAAACTTTTACAACAACGTTACTTCTGGCCCGCAATGAACTCCGACATTGGAACATGGACGAAGACGTGTGTATCTTGCCAACGCGCTAAAGTACAACGACACACGCGACAGATTTCATCACCTACACATCGATATAGTTGGACCGCTAACAACGAGCGAAAACGGACATCGATACCTACTCACAATGATAGATCGCACTACGCGATGGCCCGAAGCTATACCTATTCAAGAGATAACCAGTGAAAACGTCGCAAAATATGTTTACGAAGCGTGGATAACAAGATTCGGATGTCCCCAGACAATAACCACAGATCAAGGACGTCAGTTCGAGAGTCAGCTGTTTCGCGCGCTAACCCATCTACCTACTTGGCGCCGAAAAGACACGAACAACCGCTTACCATCCACAAAGCAACGGAATCGTCGAACGCTGGCACCGATCACTGAAAGCCGCGTTAATGTCTAGACTACACTGCAACTCTAAATGGATCGACGAAATACCTACAGTGTTAATGGGACTCCGAGCAGCAATACGAACCGACACCAACACCAGCGCAGCGCAGCTAACATATGGTCAAGCAATCCGTCTACCTGGTGACTTCATCACACCATCTGCATCACCATCATCCGCCGCTGTCAACCAAGAGTTCGTGCAGAAGCTACACAAATCAATCACCGCGTGCACACCAACATACCTACCGCATAGCAACAAGCGTAGTATGTTCGTGCATAACGACCTATCGACGTGCGAAGCTGTATTTCTACGTATCGACGCAGTACGTAAACCACTGCAATCACCATGCGAAGGCCCGTATCAAGTACTGAAACGAAGCACCAAGTTCTTCGAAATACAACTTCCTGGAAGAATCGCCACCGTGTCGATAGACAGATTGAAGCCTGCCTACACTTTGAACACCGAAGAAACAACTACGCCGCAGCCGCCGTTACAAGATACACAAGCCGTCCAGCCACCAGTAACATCCGATCCAGCAGCAGCAGCACCAACGCTCAGAAGTACCCGTTCGGGCAGAAGTGTCAACATTCCCGTACGCTTCGCTTGAGGGGGAGTCCTGTAGCTACCTACACAGCTGCACTGCAAGTCATGAATACGACGCGCGCTCACACGCTCACACGTTACGTGTCCCGTCCGACGGCCGCCGGGCAAATGGCGAGCCTACAGCCGCCGCGAATATTTATATGCGACGCGCCTCCGCAAGCCGCTGCGTCACGCCGATCGCAGAGCGCCCTAGCGTTAATATTGTGTAAACTTATTAAACTACTTGTTAGATACGCCGCTAGTTGTAAGCTGTAAAAACTGTATAATACTAGGCTAAGGTTTTTCAATAAATCATTCATTCCATTCTACTCTCAACATTAGCTGATATTATTTATCTCCAAACACCCATCAGCTAAAGAACTATGCCACCAAACATCTTAAGACAAAAAAGTTCTATGCCAGAGATTCGCTTTACACAAAAGGCAATTAAACGAGAACTCTCTGCCCTTGACATCCGGAAGCCGAGTGGGCCTGACTGTGTACCTGCAGTGGTGCTGAAAATGTGCGCTTCCGAGTTGGCACTAGTAATAGCACGCACGCCTATGTCGATTTTCTTACCAAGTCCATAGTGTTCCGTCTTCGTGGAAGTTAGCGCTTGTGCACCCGATTCCTAAGAAAGGAGATCGTACAGGCCCATAGCAATCACATCCCTCCTCTCAAAGGTCATGGAGCGCATCATTAACCAGCAGCTCCTAGGTTATCTCGAGGATCACCAGTTGATTTCCGACCGCCAATACGGCTTCCGTCACGGGCGGTCGACGGATGATCTTCTGGTATGTCTCACAAGCTCGTGAAGCTCTAGCGGTTAGCTTAGACATTGCTAAGGCGTTCGATAGGGTCTGGCACAGAGCGCTTCTCGCGAAGTTACCAGCATACGGAATACCCGAGGGACTCTGTGGGTCGCTAGCTTCCTTTGTGGGCGCAGCATTAAGGTCGTTGTTGACGGTTGCTGCTCTAATGTCATGCCCATAAATGCTGGCGTTCGCCAGGGCTCGGTTTTGTCTCCCACGCTGTTTCTGCTGCATATCAATGATATGGTTAACATTGAGAATATGCACTGCTATGCGGATGACAGTACGGGAGACGCCCTGTAAATCGAAAAATCTGAGAACTTCCTGGAACGGGTCTCAGGATGGGGTGGAAAAAATCTGGTTCAGTTCAACCATTCCAAGACACAGGTTCGCGTGTTCACCGCCAAAAAGGATCCATTCATCGTAGCACCACAGTTCTAGAGCAGTCCACTTAACGTCTCAAGCAGCATTGGGATTCTTGGTGTTGCCATATCCAGTGATTTACAATTCCGCAATCTCTAGAGGACAAGGCGAAGATAGTGAGAAATAAAACAACGTATGCTGCGAACGGTGTATATTCAAGGACTCGCTACACGCTAACTCACACTGGATATTGTCATTATACTTATTCTAGGTATACCCACATATATATCACCTCCACCCTTACTCTACAATAGGTACACAACTTATTAATACACTGGGCCGCAAAAATTCCGGGTCGCTTATAAAAAGTGTGATAGTTTCTTAACTACACAACACAAACTAGTGAAACTGTAGTATGTTATAGATGCCTGATTTATACATAAAAGATAATACATAACACGTTTGTAAACTGTATAATTTTATATAAATACTAAAAAATACAAAAAAAAAACACTTTTAACTTTTGACAACAAAAATATACAACACAGTTAATCTGCAAAATAAAAGCTTTTCTGTAAATTTAATATCTTGTATTTCCTCCATGAGCCCGTATCGCTTCATTAAGACGATGTGGCATGCTGTAAATCAAATTTTTAATACGGTTATGGTCTATGTTTGACCATTCTTCTACTAGCGCACTTCTTAACTCACGTAAGTTAGCTGCAGCTGGAGAGCGTTGTTTAACGCATCTCCCGAGCTCGTCCCATAAATGCTCTATGGGATTTAAGTCTGGGCTGCGAGCTGACCACTCCATGCGGGTGATACCGACGTCTTGAATATACGCGTTGACCAAATGTGCTGTATGTGGTCGCGCATTATCGTCCATAAAAATGGAATTTGCGCCCATATTCACTAAGAAAGGACCAGAATGCTTATTTAAAATCTCCTCTACATATCTGGGAGCTGTCAGAGAACCGTTTTCTATCATTACTAACTCCGTACGATCCTCTGAAGATATCCCAGCCCAAACCATTATTGATCCTCCACCGAATGGCACCTTTTCCTTAAAACACGCTTGACGATAACGTTCATTTGGTCGCCTATATACTCTTCATCTCCCATCGTGTGCGAATAAACAAAATCTTGACTCATCGGAAAACATAACCCTGGACCAATCTTCATCTGTCCATCGGACGTGTTCTCGAGCAAACCGCAACCTGGCAACTCGATGTTCTCTGAGCAATTTAGGGCCATTTGCTGACCTATAAGGCTTTATATCAGCTTCCCGAAGTCGCCACCGGATCGTGTCAGAGCTTACATTGTTGTGGTGAATTTCTTGAAGGCTATTTCGGACCTGAACAGCCGTGAGATGTCGATTTCTTAACATAGTACTCACGATGAATCGGTCTTCTCGTGTAGTTGTACACCTTGGCCTGCCATTCCCTGGTCTCCTGATGTTCATGTCGGTCTCTTGAAATTGCTGGAGTACTCTTTGGACCGTGGATAAAGATACACCTACTGTTCTAGCAGTACTCCGCTGACTCCTTCCTTCTTGTACCATGGTGATAATTCGTGTACATTCTTCAGTAGATAACGACATGTTGGTACATGGTTGATGCACAAAATACTGTGACCAGCCAAAAAAACTGTTTATGATGACAGCTCGGTTTGAAACCAAGGCTAGAAAATTTTCTATTCCAAAAATTTTATTTTTGATATTTTTCAAAAATCGAAATTTCTTTATTTGAAGCTGTAACTTGTTCAAATGCAACCACTTATGATATGTATAATAAGCGTCACAAATCTGCCTATAACATATTATTTATACGAGGGATCTATGTAAATAACTTTGGGAGATATCGCGGTTTTTCTAATTGACCCGTTATCTTTGCTGTCCAGTGTATTAGGTACACTTGTTACATTAACCAAACTATTTTAATTTGGTAAAAACCCTATTTAACAATATTTATCTTAAAGCTAAAACTAATACTAATCACCATCCGTATCTTTCCGGCGGTCTTCGTGTCCTCAACGGCCTGGGGTGTTCGCCGGCAGTATCGGTTTGTATAATGCTCGATGTTTGCGGGCTATGCGAGTGTGTATGAGTCTCCGGATGAGCCTCATCAATTAATAAGTTTTTATCGTGCCCAGCGCCCCCGCCGCCGTCCTCGCTTAACCCAGTAGAACCCGTCACCTCACCCCCAGTAGGATACCTCGATGTGTCAGTTACTCCAGGAAAAACCACTGGTCCCCGCAATAAGCCCTTTGACTCTTGTGTGACTTTCGTGCCAACTATAGACTCCGTTAATTCAAGTGATGGTTCTTTTTTGGACTTTAACTTTAGTTGGTCAATGTGTCGATGTACCACTGTGCCATCCACTAATTTAATTGTATAATCAGTGCTACCTAACCTATCAACTACGGTACCTTCTATCCACTTACTCGGACCCTGGTAGACTCGGCACCAGACCGCGTCAGCGCCCTGCATCTCTCGGACCGCGTCGCCGGCCGCGCGCCGCTGCCGCTCCTGCGCAGCGACCACCTGAGTCTCCCGCGCCGGCTTGAGTCGGTCAAACCTGGTACGCAGGGTTCTACCTTGCAATATTTGACTAGGGCTCTCTTTCGTCGTACTATGTTCAGTGGTTCTATAGACTAATAAATATCTTTGAAGGGCAAGATCAATGTCTAATTTTTGTGCTACAGCTTTTTTATGACTCGCTTGCATATTTTAACTGCATTTTCTGCCAATCCATTGGAAGCCGGGTGATATGGAGCAGAAAATACATGTTCAACTCCATTACTTTTTAAAAAAGTATTAAATTCCTCACTACTGAACGGAGGTCCGTTATCGCTCACTAGTTGCCGTGGAATACCAAAACGAGCCCATATTTCACGAATTTTCCCTACCACGGCTTTTGCCGTCGTCGTCGATCGCATTTTACAAATCTCTATCCATTTCGAACAAGCATCTATCATAATAAGATATTTTTCACCAAAAATGGGACCTAAAAAATCTACGTGTACCCTAGACCACGGGCGGGCGGGCCACGGCCACGGCTGCGGCGCGTGATGCGGCGGTGCCTCGGCCGCTTCCGCGCACACTGCGCACGCGCGGCACATCGCCTCCACCGCCTCGTCGATGCCCGGCCACCACACGTACGATCGGGCGATACTTTTGGTTTTAACAATACCCATGTGGGTATCGTGTAACTCTCTAAGGACGATATCCTGACAATTACTCGGGACGACTAATCTGTGACCCCACATAAGACACCCTAACTCGATGTATAGTTCATTACGTCTATTAGCATAAGGTTGAATTTCCCTTATCTCCACTTCCCTCGGCCAGCCGTCTTTAACATAACTTAAAACTCGACTAAGAATAGGATCTCTGCTTGTACCTACCTTAATATTCTCATATTTTAGAGACAAGGCCTCCGAAGCGAAGTGTAAGTAAGTCTGTTCCGGTACTTCGATTTCTCCGTTCGTGACGTCACGCGCTTTATAACTCTCCACCAAACGCGATAACGCATCAGCCGAATTTTTATCCGTACTTACATATTCGATACTAAAATTATACGCTGACAATAACAACGCAAATCTCTGCAGCCTGCTGGCTGTCATGTTGGGTACCCCACTATCTGACCCGAATATACTAACTAGCGGTTTATGGTCAGTGCGCAGTACAAAGTGCCTACCGTACAGATATTGGTGAAACTTTTTTACCGCAAAAACTATCGCTAACGCTTCCTTGTGTATCTGGCTGTAATTGTACTCGGCCATAGTGAGCGCCCGCGACGCGTAGGCCACGGGGCGGTCCGCATCGGCGGCGTCGCGCTGCGCCAGCACGGCGCCGAGCCCGCGCGCGCTGGCGTCACACGTCAGCACCAGCGGCCGGGACTCATCGTAGTGCACCAGCACTTTACAACTCACTAGCAACTTTTTGACGTTCTCAAAGGCTCGCTGTTGGTCGCGGCCCCACACCCAATGTTTACCTTTTTTCAATAAATCATATAAAGGTGATAGATAGAAACTTAGATTTTTTATAAACTTACCGTAGAAGTTGATCATCCCCAAAAATGATCTAAGTTCAGAAATATTGGTATGGGCAGATAAGTTGATAATCGCCTTAGTTTTATCAGGGTTTACTTTGATACCCTCCCTATTAATTATAAATCCTAAATATTTTACTTCTGTACATAAAAATTCACACTTTTTTTTCTTAATTTTCAAACCATTATCTTTTAGTATCTGTATAGAAGACCCAGTGATTAAAATGTCATCCAAAAATATGGTAACATTAGGTACATTTTCAAATAGTTTTACCATCAATCTTTGGAAAATTCCAGGACTCGACGCCAGACCGTACACTAATCTATTATATCGAAAGAGGCCCATATGAGTGTTAATGACTGTTAATTGTCTTGATTTATCAAGCATTACCTGATTATATGCCTGTGAGAGATCGAGTTTCGTAAAAAATGTACTACCACTTAGCTTACTAAATAAATCATCTATTTTTGGCACAGGGTATTTATCGACTTTAAGAACCTTATTTAACGTAACTTTATAGTCTGCACATATACGTAAACTGCCATCGGGCTTATGTACGATTACCAGTGGTGTGGCCCAGTCCGAGGAGGCGACGGGCGCGATGACACCCGAGCGAAGCATTTCGTTAAGCTCGGCGTCCACGCGCGCGCGCAACGAATACGGCAGCGGGCGCGCTCGGCAGAACACGGGCCGCGCGCCCTCGCGCAGCTCCAGCGAGGCCCGACCGCCGGTGAAGCACCCCAGCCCGTCATCGAACACTTCACTGTATCTGCAAATTACATTATTTATAAGTTCAGTTCTTTGCGGGGCGCCTAACTCTTTTTTTATTGATACATTATTTAAGTTTATAGAAGGAATACGAACATTGAGTTCGGCGAGCCATTGTCGACCCAATAGCGAAGTTGTCCCCGTGTCGAAAACGTATAAATCTATTTTTTTTACAATGTTGTCATAATGTACATTTACCTCCAAATACCCTAACGGTTTTACTTTACTACCGTTGTAAAATTTAATAGACAAATTACTTTTTTGTAATGGGACCTGACTAAAGTTTTCTGTGTAAGTTTTATAAGCTATACATGACAATGGAGAACCTGTGTCTACTTCCATTGGTAACAGTACATTATTTACCTGAACCCGTATGCTTACCGGTCGGTATTGGCTTAAGGACATTTGATAAATAGGTTCGTCGTCCTCTTCAATCTCGTGATGACCCTCTTCATCTTCTTCCGCCCAGTACGTCTCGGCTCGATCCGCGACCTTTGTCCCCGGCCGCCACCTGCGCGGACGCTTACCGCGACCCGCGCCTCGCCCACGCCCGCCACGTCTACCCGCGGCTTCTCCTACCGCTAGGTTTTCACGGCATACTCTGCGCAAGTGTCCCACTTTCCTGCACTTGCTGCACTCGTAAGATGTAAACCTGTAGTCACTCCTTGTGTGACGCAAATCTCCGCACGCCGTACAGGCGCCGACTTGCATGCGATTCACCGCTCCCGCTATGTCGGTCCCCGTAGAACTGCGTCGTGAAATAGCCCCTGTGCTGGAGGCCACGGAGGCCATAGTTCCTCCGCTCCCGGCCGTCCCGCCGCCGCCGGCGTCGCCGCACTCGTGTACCGCGGCCGCGTCCCGCTCCGCCGCTTCAAGTGCACTCGCCAAAGACACCGCCTTCGTGAATGTTACGTCCTTTTCCGCAAACAACCGTTGTCTTATGATATCACTGTTGATGCCGCACGCCAATTGGTCCCGTAAATTGTCGTTTAAAGTGCCTCCGAACTCGCAATGTCGTGACAGTCTTTTTAACTCTGCCACGTAGCAGGATATATTTTCGTCAACAAGCTGTCTCCGCTGACGAAACTTAAATCGTTCCGCTAGAATTGATGGACGTGGTTGCAGATGTTCACTCATTAAATTAGTTATCTCATCAAAAGTTAATCCCGACGGTTTTCGTGGGCTGCACAGGTTGACTAATAGTTCGTAGGCTTCTTCCCCCATATGCGTAATTAACGTCGGCACTTTTAAATCGTCTTTTACACTATTTACTAAAAAGTACATTTCTAGTCTATCACAGTATGACTTCCAGTTCCCGTCCTTTAAATTAAATTCGTTAAGCTTTCCCATTATATAATAGCAATCGAACGTTCTTGTTGAGGACGCCGAGTTTAATTAGTTAAGACACAGTAGCATAAGGGAATTTGATTATTTTGTTATTATTTTGTTTGTAAACTTAATGTAGGAATAAGTACCTGTAAAGCGATAAGTATGATTTGTTAAAGTTAGGTTTGATCTTGTCAAAACACATCTAAACATGAATTAGCCAATCACGTTAAAGTACACTTATTTGTTTGTCTAGTTAGTATGGGATTTTGTAACGGTCGCAAAATCAACTGTGTCAACGCGTCGCTAGTTGCCATACGTCCAAAACGGACATAAGTAGCGCAGTTTTGTATGAAAATCATGTTCAACGTTCAGTATTCAATTGTAACCTGGGAAATAAAGAAGATACTAAATACATCGAAGAGGAGTTTTTAATTCAACAAAAAATACAGTCCACCACATTATGGTCCTTCGAGCCGGATTACACATTATGGTCCTTCGAGCCGGATTACACATTATGGTCCATCGAGAAGCCGGATTTCAAGAAATATTTTGAAGAAAGAAAATATTCAAAAGAAAATATTCAAGCCTTCGTCGTCTACGGTACTGAATATTTTATCAACGTTTGGAGCTGCTATCAAGACGTCTAGCTACAATCTTCGTTGCCATTAGCCGATCGCAATGGTTGTCACAAGAAGTCAAGGTGATATAGCGGAGCTGGAAGAGCAAAGGCGTCAAGAGATGCAACGCGTTGAAATTGAGCGAATACGGCGACTCTCACTGGAAGCACCTACTTCACCTGCGTCGAGACATGTAGACCAGGGGCAAAGCAAGGCGAATCCAGGGGGCACCATGGTTCATAAGGCTGGTCCCAGTATGGAAGAAAAGGAACGGCGTCGCGTCCCGTCACCGACGCGTTCTGTGCGCTCGCATCGATCTACGGCGAGCGCTACTACGAGAATGCGACTGGCGGAATTAGAAGCCGCTGAGAAGCTAGCGTCTATAAGAAGAAAAGAATTGGAACTGGAAGCCGATTTAATAAAGAAGAGGTTTGCCGCCGAAGTGTCGGCCATTCAAGAGGATGACGATAGCGTCCACGATGAACCGGTTCGACGCGTCTCAAAGGAGGAAGAGCGCCAGCGAGTTGATGAATGGCTACAAGTGCAAGGCAACCAGAAAGAAGATGTTCGACAACTACGCTTCGAAACGCCTAGAGAAACAACGTCACATACCCCATCACGAACAAGGAGCGGAATCGATCGACTGGCAGAAACTTTAGAGAAGATGGTGCGGCCTAGAACACGAAGTATGGACCTACCTATTTTCTCCGGGGCTATCAACGAGTGGCTACCATTCAAAGCGGCGATGCAAGACAGCACAAGAATGTACAACATATCCGACACTGAGAACGTACAACGGTTAAGAAGCTGCCTTAAGGGAGAAGCTAGAGACGTCGTGTCAGCACTGCTACATACGGCCACCAATCCGAACGTCATTATGAGAACATTAGAACAATGCTTCGGACGACCTGAAGTTATCATCGATCGAGCCATGGAAGAGTTAAGGAAGACGCCGAAACCATCATCATCAGCCACTGATCTCAATCAGTTCGCTGTGCGGTTACAAAACACCATCTGCATATTGAAGACAATCGATCGTCGGGGGTACCTCTACAATCCTCTACTGGCAAGAGAGGTGCTGGATAAGCTGAGCCCGCACATCAGATCACGTTGGTGTGAGTACGCTTACGAAAATGAAGGGACGGCGGAACCAGAGATCGTGATGCTTTCGCGATTCTTAATGCAAGAGGCGGACCGAGCGTTACGATACACATACGCTCCTCCATCAACGAATGCAACGAACACAAGAAGAGAAGTTCGACCTGCTGCAGCAATTGCAATGCCAAGGAAGAAGGCTAACAACGTGTACAACGTGGAAGAAGTGCAAGATTCGTGCCTGAGCTGCGGTCAAGCGCACATACTACATCAATGCCCGAAGTATAAAGAAATGACGACTGAACAGCGATGGGACTTTTTAAAAGAAAAGCAAGTATGTTTCAAGTGCGCTCATCACAAGCACCGGCGGAGCAGCTGTCGCGCCAAGCCATGCGGCGTGAGACAATGCAAACGTCCACACCATTCGTCGCTTCATTATGAAAAAGAAGAGAAGCCCGCAACCGCAACACAAGAACAAGCAACAACGAGCAACGAGGCCGTGTTGTCGGTAGCTACCACCAAAGCTGCCGGACCACGTGCCGTTCTTCTGAAGATGTGCCCTGTTGTCATCGGTGGACCACGGGGGGAGGAGAACACTTTCGCGCTGCTGGATGAAGGGGCTACAATCACTCTAATCGACGAGGATCTGGCCAAACAAGTCGGTGCGGAAGGACCTGCACATCCGCTACACCTCCACGGCGTCAATATGAGGCAAACACAGAACAACAGCAAGCTCGTCACCGTGCAAGTTCGCGGCAAGCAGGAAGATCACGCATACCAATTGAAAGCGAGAACAATGAAGAATTTAAAGTTGCATCAACAATCAATTCCAGAAGAATTATTGCAACATAAGCACCTTCAAGATCTGAAGCAAGAAGAAATATGTTACGAGAGAGCGCGTCCAGGCCTTTTGGTGGGAACCGATCACTGGGAAAGTATTGTCTCCAGGGAACTGAGAATCGGTGGCCCCAACGAACCGGCTGCCTCAAAGACGCAACTCGGCTGGGTGGTGCACGGAACCGTACCACGCAACATGATTATGAAGAATGAGAACGTGCTTCATCTCTACGAGCCCGATCGGCACAGCGATACAAGAGAGCGGCACGACAAGCAGCTTCATGACCTAGTGGAGTTTCACTTCAAGATAGAAGCGCTGGGCGTCGCACGGGAACCACGAATCAGTGAGGCCGACCAGCGCGCAATGAAGATAGTACAGAACACAATTAAGAAAATTGATGACGGCTACGAAGTTGGCTTACCATGGCGACAAGACAAGGTCACCACGCCAGCAAGCTACCACGCGGCACTACGAAGATTACAGAACATTGAGAAGAAGATGGACGCCTCGCCAGCATTCGCTGTCGAATACACTGCCCAGATAGAAAATCTTCTTAAGAAGGGGTACGCGGAGCCATGCGACTGATCGGAGATGAACAGCGCCCACTGCTGGTTTCTACCACACTTCGCTGTACACAACCCTAACAAGCTAGGCAAGCAACGGCTAGTGTTCGACGCGGCGGCACGATGTAACGGCGTGAGCCTCAATGACCTGCTGCTGGAAGGCCCTGATCTGCTGCTATCGCTGCCCGGAATACTATTTCGCTTCCGGGAGAAAGCCATCGCCGTCACAGCAGATATTCAAGAAATGTTCCTACGGGTCAAGATACGTGTTGAAGATCAACCGGCCCAACAGTTCTTATGGCGAGGGGGAGATCGCACAAGTCTACCTCGACATTACAAGATGACCAGTATGATATTCGGCGCAGCAAGCTCTCCATTTATGGCGCACTTCGTTCGCAACCACAACGCAGAGCTACACGCCGAAGAGTATCCACGGGCATTAGAAGCAATAACGAAAAATCACTACATGGACGATTTCGTTGCCAGCTATGAAACAAAGCAAGAAGCTCGGGCTGCAATAAATGAAACAAGGAAGGTTCATGCAGCGGCGGGATTCACTTTGAGACAATGGAGCGCAAGTGACACAGAAGCATTGCGCGACGTGCCCACGGAGCTATACGCCACCTCACCTATGCGACTGGGGGGAGATCAGCAAGAAAGTAAGATCCTCGGTCTGATGTAGAACGCTGAAAAAGACGAACTGGGATTCAACACTTCAATGAACAGAGTTCCAGTGGAAGTTCGAAGTCGGCAGCGTGCACCAACGAAGAGAGAAGCTCTCAGCGCGGTCATGTCTATATACGATCCGCTGGGCCTACTGAGTCACTTCACCATCAGAGCGAAGATAATTTTGCAAAGTCTATGGCGACTGAAGACATCGTGGGACGAACCTGTACCGGCAGAAGCACAAGAGCTATTCACGGCGTGGTTATCGCAGCTCGAAGAAATTGCAAGCCTGCGAATTCCAAGATGCTACTCGCCGGGAACCTACGAACAAATGGAGCTACACGTACTATGCGACGCGAGCGAACAAGCTTACGCAACCGTGGCTTATTGGAGAATCATCTACAGCAACGGCGACGTTAAAGTCGTGCTAGTGGCCGCCAAAGCTAAAGTGGCGCCACAACGCACACAAACAATACCACGGTTGGAGCTACAAGCAGCAATCATTGGAGCGCGACTTGCTGATCAAATCAAGAAGGAACACAGAAGTACAATAACAAGAACCGTGTACTGGACTGACTCCACTACAGTAGTTCATTGGGTGCGCAACGACGCTCGACGCTACACACCATTCGTGGCGCATCGACTCGGTGAACTGGCGGAACTCACCCATAAAGAAGAATGGCGATGGCTACCAACAACAGAGAACGTAGCGGACGACGCCACGGGAATGACCAGCGATCGTATAAGTACGAGCGATCGATGGTTTCAGGGACCTCGCTTCCTATATCAACGTGAAGACGAATGGCCCCTCGAACGCATAGACGACAACCAAGATGAAGAGCAAGAAGTTCTACACACAACAGAAGTGGAACCAAGACGGGATAGCTGGATACCGGACCCGACTCGCTTCTCTAAATATGAAACGTTAGTACGAGCGACTGCGCGAGTGTTGGCATTTATTGACATATGTCGACACAGGGCCACCGGATTGGAATACCGGCATATAGAACGAGCGGAACAAGAGCTCATCAAGCAAGCGCAAGAAGATAGCTTCCCTAATGAGATGAAGAAGATGAAGACTGCTCAACCAATCACTAGAGGAAGTCGCCTCTTTCAGCTCGACCCGGTGTTAGAAGATGGCATCTTAAGAGTACGCGGCCGCATTCAAGCTGCTACCGCGCCCGACAACATGAAGAGGCCAATCATTATGGACGGACGGCACCGCATCACAAGACTGATCGTTCTGAAAGAACACTGCTGCGCGGGTCACGCAAACAGAGAACGCGTAACTAACGACCTGCGACAACGCTACTGGATAATACATTTGAGACCCACAGTACGCGCTATAGAAAAGGAATGCGCACTCTGTCGGGTACGAAAAGCAAGACCGAGAGCACCGGCCACTGGAGATTTGCCGCGCGCCCGCCTTGACCCTTTCCATCGCCCGTTCACTAACTGCGGGGTGGATTACTTTGGGCCAATGATGGTGAAGATCGGACGCCGGCGAGAGAAAAGATGGGGCGCACTGTTTACGTGCCTCACGTCACGCGCCGTGCACATCGAGCTCGTCTCATCACTCACCACAGACTCTGCAGTGATGGCACTACGACGGATGGCGGCAAGAAGAGGATGGCCAAAGCTTATGTACTCCGACAACGCTACGAACTTTCGCGGAGCCGATCAAGAGCTACGAGCAGCATACACCGAGTGGGCACCCATATTGAAAGAAGAGGGGTACCTACATCGTATGGAGTGGCGTTACATAGCGCCCGGAGCGCCAAATCAAGGCGGCGCCTGGGAGAGATTGGTGCGATCAGTAAAAGTCGCACTCACCGCTACGCTGCGAGAAAAGGCACCCGCCGAAGAGGTTCTGAGAACGCTATTGACCGAAGCCGAGTTCTCTATCAACGCCCGACCGCTGACCCACGTCAGTGTGAGTGCCCACGATCCAGAGGCGCTCACCCCCAACCATTTTCTGTTGGGATCATCAAATGGACTGCCTACGACGGGACCCTGTGACGAAGCGGACCGAAGACTATGGAGAGCCAGCCAAGCGTTAGCCGATCACTTTTGGCGACGCTGGCTACGCGAGTATCTGCCTTCACTGATACCGCGAGGCGAGCCACGAGACAACGGACGGCGACCCATACAAGTTGGAGACGTCGTAATAGTGGCCGATAACACGCTACCACGAAACGTATGGCCTATGGGCATCGTAGAAGGCACCTACCCAGGACCAGACGGCGGCATCCGGATAGCAGATGTGAAGACAAAGACAGGAGTCTTCAAGAGGCCAGTCAGCAAACTCGTCGTGCTCCCGGTAGAAGAGGCTTCGCGAGCTGCGCCGGGGGGAGGATGTTGAGGACGCCGAGTTTAATTAGTTAAGACACAGTAGCATAAGGGAATTTGATTATTTTGTTATTATTTTGTTTGTAAACTTAATGTAGGAATAAGTACCTGTAAAGCGATAAGTATGATTTGTTAAAGTTAGGTTTGATCTTGTCAAAACACGTCTAAACATGAATTAGCCAATCACGTTAAAGTACACTTATTTGTTTGTCTAGTTAGTATGGGATTTTGTAACGGTCGCAAAATCAACTGTGTCAACGCGTCGCTAGTTGCCATACGTCCAAAACGGACATAAGTAGCGCAGTTTTGTATGAAAATCATGTTCAACGTTCAGTATTCAATTGTAACCTGGGAAATAAAGAAGATACTAAATACATCGAAGAGGAGTTTTTAATTCAACAAAAAATACAGTCCACCACAGTTCTCAAAATCACTTTTTATTTATTTTTAATCCACCCGCCGTCGCCACTGAGAAATAAAACAACGTATGCTGCGAACGGTGTATATTCAAGGACTCGCTACACGCTAACTCACACTGGATATTGTCATTATACTTGTTCTAGGTATACCCACATATATATCAGATAGCATCACAGAAATGAGGAGTTCTTAGGAAAGCGAGACGGTACTTCACGTCTAACCAGCTTTTACAGTTGTACAAAGCCCAAGTTAGACCTCACATGGAGTACTGTTCTCACCTTTGGTCCGGGGCTCCTAAATGCCAGCTTGATCCTCTAGAATCTTTGCAGCGACGTGCCACTCGACTGGTCAACGATCCCAAGCTCACAGAACGGTTGGAACCCTTAGCCTTGAGACGTGATATCGGCTCGTTGTGTGTGTTCTACCGCCTGCCTGTATAATGGAGAATGCTCTGAGGAACTTTTTAATTTGGTGCCCACTTCCTCCTTCTACTATCGCACCGCTCGCCATCGGAACAGGGCACACGCACACTTCCTGGAGCCGCTGTTCGCTCGAACGGTTCGCTTCCAGAGGAACTTCATTCCACGTACCATCAAACTGTAGAATGAGCTGCCATCCGAGGTTTTCCCATTAAGCTACGACATGGGCTCTTTTAAAAGGGGTGTAAAGAGGTTTTTTTTCAGGTCGGCAACACAAAAGCAACATCTCTGATGTTGCTGATGTCCATGGGCGGCGGTGACCGCTCACCTTCAGGCGGCCCGCCTGCTCGTTTGCAGACAGTTAATATAAAAAAAAATAAAGTCTTTAACATCGATATTTTTCTTGTGATCATACATTGATGTGCCTCCGGAAAACATACAGCATTGTTTATGAAGAAGCAGTGTGTACTTAGCTTTATCCATAGACAAACTTATAGTTCCAACGTCTGCCGCTAGGTGGCAGCCAGCAAGGGCGCGGGAGAAGCAGCCATCTTAGTTGTTCATAGCGTTGTGTACTTTCGCCCCGTACGGTAGTGCGGTCGAAAATCCGAAATTATTTTTTCAATCTTTAAATATTTTAGAAAAATAAGTTCAAACGGTCTTTTTTTATTGATATTTGTAATTAATACCGTAAATATTTTACGAATTCGTTGTAAATTACTGTTTTAAAATGAACCCTTCGTCGGCGCGTTGTTCTAACGATGTCGTGGACGACGAGTGTCGCGTTCGCAACGTTAATTCAAACTCGCCGACGCCTGAGAGAGATCCTGTGGCTGAGGAAAACTCTTCAAACACGGACAGCTCATCCGATGAGGAAGAACCTGCGTGTAAGAAACGAAAACCGGACTCTAAGGTAACGGTCGATCCTCGGATTGACGCGTTATGCAACCAGGTCAGTCTACTCACAAATATTATAATGCAACATCAATATGCAAATAACACTGTGAATACATGTGAAGTGGTTGAACAAAACGACAAAACAAATGCGGAATTTTTGACCAACCCTTCAACAACCACATCAAAATTGCTCGAATTAGGTACATGTAAGACGGATTTTGATGATAAAAAATTTATTAAACCAGCTGACGAGCACAGATTAAGACTTTTGGCCGACCTTCAACATTTTAACTCGCCAACGTGGCAGCATGTTCGGTACAATAAAGTGTTGCATGACATGACGGCACAACCCGGTTTTTGTAATTTAAAAATTAACGAGGAACTTTGTTGTCTTAATAAAGGTAAAGACTTTTTAGCGTCTACAGAACTAGTCATAGCGGCGCTAACTAATGGGTTATTACATCAGAAAGAGTTGTTGAAATCGGGTTTACAAGGTATTATCGATTGGTCCCATAAAAATCCAACAGAATTAAATACTAATAACCTATTTACCAAATTCTCTGAAACTTTTGGCGAATCGTCCCCGTCGCACAAGCTTTCTGAACAGTCATTACAAATCGTTTGTGGGAAAAGAGCAGAATGCATAGAATCGAGACGTCATAGATTAATTTCCGAAATTCCGGATAAAAATATCCAAGCTGCTCTTTCTAACATACCACCAAGTGTAGAGTATCTTTTCGAGAAAACTAAACTCGCTTCACTTATTCACTCTCTTGGTGGCCCTCAGATTTGGCTTTCCCAATCACAATTATATAAAAAAGATAAACCGAGTCTAAAAAGAAAGGCTAACGAACCTACACCTTCTACATCTCGGTATCACCCAAACCAAAAACCATTTTCTCAAGAAAATTACAAGAGGCAACAATCGAAACCAAGTTACAAGAATAAAAGTAATAATAATAAGCCAAGTTCATTTCGTAACAATAACGCCAAGAAAAAGTGACTATCTAGCTACGTTCAGAGGGGGTCACCTGAAATGGTTCAGAGACCGATGGCAATCACAGGGTGCCAACAATTTTATAATTTCGACAATTTCTGGCTCGCGAATTCCTTTATTCCAAAAACCTCCTCTGATAATTCCAACAAAAACTATTTTGGATCAATACGCTACAAATCCGTCACTAGTAATGTCTCAAATGGTTCAAGATCTCCTAGATCAAAAAATATTACAACTTGTGACCAAGAAGACCCCCAGCTTTATATCAAAGCTATTTCTGCGGAAGAAAGCCGACGGGTCAATGCGTCCGATTTTCGATCTACGAGAACTAAACAAATTTATAAAAACAAAACATTTTCGGCTGATCTCACATGCCACAGTACCAGATTTTCTCCAACCAGGAGATTGGATGGTAAAATTAGACATTTCTCAAGCGTATTTCCACGTCCCTATAGCGGAGTCACATCGGACCTTTTTAAGAATCAGCTATCAAGGTCAGCTTTTCCAGATGACGTGCTTACCATTTGGCCTAGCATCAGCACCACACCTTTTCTCTTCTTTAACATGCTGGGTCGCGGAGACTCTGCGTGCAAAGGGATGTCGGGTGCTAATATATTTAGACGACTACCTTCTGGTCCATCAAGACCAGACCAAGTTAAGTTTTCAGGCTGCGGAAGCCGTGAGACACTTGGAAAACCTGGGCTGGAAAATAAACTACCAGAAATCTATTCTGACACCGTCTCAAGATCTAGAATACCTGGGCATTCGCTGGCAAACGGAAATAAACACAATGTCTTCACCGGAAAAGAAAGTTCGCAATCTCAACAACACGTTGGATCAGATCTCAAAGCGAACGTCTATCAACCTACGTCAGTTACAAAGCCTACTGGGTCAACTGAACTTTGCCAACTTTGTAATTCCACGAGGAAGACTACATTGCCGCCACTCTCAGAGGTTTGTACGTTGCTTCATCCAGAAAAAACCACGTCACACACTACCCATCCCCAAACTTGTACAAAACGAGATGGTTTGGTGGCGCGGAGCCACACACCGCTCAGTACAGATCCACAGGAAGCCTGCTACCCATTTCTTAGCAACGGACGCTTCGGATCTGGGATGGGGTGCGCAACTAGACGGAACATTAGTGTCAGGCGGTTGGACAGCCCAACAAAAGAGATGGCACAGCAACAAAAAAGAATTGTTCGCAGTAATCGCAGCATTACAAAGGAAGGCAACAGTTTTAAAAAACACTCATGTACTGATTCAATCCGACAATCGGACCTTGATTGCATACATTCGGAAGGAGGGAGGCACAAAGTCGATGGCGCTACTGACTCTAACATATCAACTGTTACGCCTAACCGACAGATTCAACATAACTCTGTCGGCATATTACCTCCCGGGAAGATACAACATAATAGCAGACAGGTTGTCACGAGGGAAAAAACCCGCAGAGTGGCATCTTCTGCCCCAAGTGACTTCGGAAGTGTTCCAAAAGTGGGGTTACCCAGAAATAGATTTGTTCGCATCGCAACAAACAGCCGTAGTGCGGAACTACGTATCAATAGACTGCAAAGATCGATTAGCAAGCTATGTAGACGCCTTCAGCAGACCATGGAGGTACCGCCTAGCATGGGTGTTTCCACCCCCCAGCATCCTTCCCAGAGTACTGACTCATTTAAACAGTGCCAAAGGAACATATTTAATAGTGGCACCAGAATGGCCTCAGGCATTTTGGTTACAAGACCTGAAATCTCGATCACTAGATCACCCATACGAGATTCAGAATCTGTCGCAGTCGTTGATAGACATGACAACATTACGGCCTCCACCACAAGTGCAGACATTAACCTTGAGAGTCTGGAAAATTGGGGGTGGGGCGATCAAATAAAAGAATGGTCTATAAAAGAAAAAGATTTATTAAAAAACAGCTGGCGTCAATCCACCTTATCGACTTATTTACCAGCAATCAGAAGATGGCTCACATGGTGTTCTAGTTCTAAAATAAATCCAAAATCTCCACAGCCTGCTGATGTTGCCAAATTTTTAAATAATCTGTTTTTAAACGAAAAGTTATCGTACAGCACTATTTTGGTTCACAAATCAGCGGTCTTGACCTACTGTGGCCCACATGTAGAACAAAAATCTTTTTCAAATTTTATCATAAAACATGCCCTTAAGGCAATTGGAGTAACCAAACCAAAGATAGTTAAAACATTATTCACATGGGACCCGACAGTTGTTTTAAACTGGCTTTCGTCCAATACACCCAAGGAATCGCTCTTTGAATTAGCTCGAAGAACAGCAACGTTGTTGTTACTAGCTTCTGGGCGCAGAGTCCATGACCTCACTTTACTGAGAATTTCCAATGACAGTTTCATTGATAATAATGAAAACATTTTCCTTTTACCAGCCTTTGGTTCTAAAACCGACACACATTCTCGTAGGCAATCAGCTTGGATGCTTTCCAAACATGAAAATATAAATATTTGTCCCGTCACATTAATGAGGAAATACATAAGTAAAATTACGCCTCGAAGATCTGAAAGCAAAGACTTAAATAATCTTTTTATTACGGTGTGTGGAACCGTAAAAGCGGCATCACGCACTGTCATAGGAAACTGGGTACGCACAGTCTTAAAAGACAGTGGAATTGAGGCAAGCCCAGGAAGCTGCAGGTCAGCAGTGGCATCTTTAGGGTGGTTAGAGAATCAACCGATAGATGATATTCTTACTCGAGGCAATTGGAAATCTCCTAATACATTTTTTAATCATTATTGCAGAATGATTGAGCTCCCTAAAAATAATCAAAATGATTTTTTTAATACATTTACACCCTCTTAATTTATAATTGAAAAATAAAAATTTAGGACCTTAATTTATTTTTTGATTGAATGAAATACATTGTGATGATGAATAAATAAATAAATATCATTTAAATTAAGATGTTTGTTTATACTACTTGCTTAGTTTTTCATTTAAACTAATCTCTAGCTTTTATAATCATCATAATCATCATAGCGTTGTGTTATATTATTTCACCAGCAGATAACAAACACTTCTTCATAAACAATGCTGTATGTTTTCCGGAGGCACATCAATATAACGGTTTTACATAACAATAAAACCGATATTATGTGCCGAGAGGGAAAACATACAGCATTGTAGGAAGGCCTTCCTGGTGAAGACTATGAACAACTAAGATGGCTGCTTCTCCCGCGCCCTTGCTGGCTGCCACCTAGCGGCAGACGTTGGAACTATAAGTTTGTCTATGGATAAAGCTAAGTACACACTGCTTCTTCATAAACAATGCTGTATGTTTTCCCTCTCGGCACATAATATCGGTTTTATTGTTATGTAAAACCGTTATATTATTTATGTAGGTACTAGTTGTCGCCCGCGCCTTCGTTCGCGAAGACTACACTATCCCACAGGAACCTGTTACCGGGATAAAAAGTATCCTATAAATAGTCCGGGTCATGGTCTGTCTATATGCAAAGTTTCATCCAAATCCGTTCTGCCCAATAAAACAGATAAACAGACAAAAATTCTAAAAACTGTTAGAACGTTTTCTGTTATCGATTCTAAGTATCCCCAGCCATCTTTTTTGTGAATATATTCCATGTAGGTACAGACAGACTTTCGACCCTCTTTAGCTTTATTATATGTATAGAAGAGTCTCGTTACTTGAACTAAGCCTACGGCCAAGCTTAGACCGGATGTGCGGGCAGTGGAGCGGGCGGCGGCGGCGGCGGCGTGTTAGACGCTTGAGAGTTGAGACATGAGAAATTGTAAAGAAGATCCTGACGTGCCTTATCCATTTTGAACCGACGTCTATACTGCCGTCATAATTAAAAAAGGCACATCTAACATTTTGCAAATCAGGAGAAAAACGGGTTTGAAAAGATAGGCCTTTTTCTCCTGATTCCAAATGTGTATCTAACTCAAATTTAAAAAAAATGTTAGTTGTGCTCTTTTTTCTTATGACGGCAGTATAAGGAATAGAAGGAGGCTTTCAATTCTTCTAAATATATATATGTATGTTCGCGCATAGCTCTGTCATCTATGCACCAATTAGGAAAGATTATGATAGGATTTAATAACTACTTTTAATTTTTTTTTGTAGTCTAATCAAATGTTCCAGTAAGATTACTTATATGATTTTTTAATAAATTTAAGGTTTGTAGGTATTGAGGCAATGGTAAATTAATCTATAGGTAATGTAGGTATAGACCATTTATAATCATGAACTGCACAATCTCGTTACCTCAGATTGTCAATGTCAATTATGTCATCCATCACTCCTTGTTTAGAGCTCAGGTAAAGAGTCACTTTTAAATTTATTCTCACAACATCAAAACATACCTATTCCTTTAATAACAAATAGTCTACTGTGGCTGCAAAATGTTGTCCACAATATGAACAACCCGCACAAAAAATATAAAAGACCCAAGCAGAGGACATTATCAACTACGAAGCCGCAATCCTCTGTAATTTATTTATTTTTGTAAATAGCTGGTACTGTACATCTGTAGTTTAGACAAGTGTTTGTAGCACAAAACAATTCATAAGGCTTTGGCCACAAGCACGAGCGTTTTGCGACGCGGCAAGCGATCTGCTTCATAGCACTTTTATACTACGGCCGTTTTATACTGAATAGTCATAAAAGTAACAGGTACATAATGAACAAGGAAATATTATCGCTCGTGGTTGTAGCCAAGCCAAAAGTGGTTTTTCGGAATAATTGTCTGAGCAGCCTACAGTGTGCATGGCGTTGCAAGTTGCAACTTATTACCTACTTTTATACAGAGCTAGCTTCCGCCCATATGAGAATCAGTCTGACACAGATCTGTATCGCGTTCCCCTGGGAGCATAGGGTTCGTCGTCGGTTCGAATCATAAGTATAACATACCTACCTCAAAGAATCTGAGTAAAGTCGTAAAAAGGGAATCGTGATAAATTTTTCACAGACAGGACGCATAACCATAAGGGCTTAGTAGATAGCAAGCTACGGCATCCGTGGTTCCTTCGATATATCTAATTAGAGGCGCAAAAAGGAAATTGTGATAAACTTTAACCTTTTCACGGGCACACATAGCAGACAAAAATGTATTTTTCCACGCCACGACAAAAACAGGTTCCAAATATAGTGATGTCCAATTACTACAATCGATAATCTCTTTTTCCCCTTTCCTTCCCATATTTTATACATTTTGCTTCCATTTATTTATTCACAAATTGTTATTCGTACAACATTACAATTCACAGCGATTACTGTGTATTTTTACTGAAAAACACCCATAAAATCAGGTTCACAATAAATCACTGTGATTGAAAATGGAACATCACTGATAAACTTAAAGCGGACAAGCTAAATCGATGCGGACAAGGCACCCAACTAAAAATGGCTTATGAACTGGAGCCCAATATTCATATCTGTTAAATCCTGAATTTGATAGTGCACTCTTTGCAGAAACAAAGACACCACGAAAGTAGAGCAGAATCCCCCGAGTCTCTGTGTCCCTTGGCAGCGAAAGACTCTGAATGGGTTGATATTTTGCAGACGTCTAATTCGGAACCTGAACAGTCTTCATCCAACTTAAATGATGAAGAGGAAATACTGCAGCTCGTAAATTATATTTCGTTCGCTCTTTTATTATATTCATACGCCCGCATCAATCATTAATACCTATTTGCAAATAGTTGTTAGAATAACTTAATCTAGATAGAAGTTACTAGTAGTAAATTAGCCTAAATTACTACTGTCACAACAGTGCTGAACAAAAGCCATCATTGGAAATCAAGTTATCGATACCATTGATGGGTATGGGGTATGGTATGGGTATTACCTTGACATCAAATATCTATCAAAAACTGACTGCTCGAAACACACTGCCAGTTCTGGGAATTGAACTCAGGACCGCCGTATATCCGGCAGAGCAATTTGCCCCTGTGACTTAGGAGCCACAATATATAAAAATTAAAAACTACTTATACTTACTTATTTGTTGGTTATCAACAAATATAGTTTTAGTTTAGACGTTGACAAAGAGTTAAAATTGAAATGGGTTGTTTGTAATTTAGTAGATATCCAATAATACTTCAGTGCCCTAACTAATAAATTTTACGTAATTTTATGACGAAGTTTAGGTATTAATTGGATTTGTTCCCCCGGTATTGATTTCCTGCGTATCGACTTCCCCCGGTATCGATTCCCTGCGTATCGATTTCCCCCGGTATCGACTCTCTGCGTATCGACTTCCCACCGTATCGACTTCCCCCGGTATCGACTCCCGCCGTATCGACTTCCCCCGGTATCGACTCCCGCCGTATCGACTTCCGTCTGTTTCGACCATGAATTGGCTTAGAGTACAGTTAATGAAACAAGTGTTTTTGTTTGAAAATAATTAATATTTATTACTATAATTAACATTTATAAATATTGCAGTTTGATCAGTCTTCATAATTTCGTTTTATTATTACTAATAAGGTAGGTAACTTAATCATAAATCACAGTTTAATTACAGATGTGTTAATAAAATACAAAAATTAAAAAAAAAATACTTAGATGTAAATATGTAGCGCTTATTATCTGAAAAATACGAATTATTCCCCAATTTCCCCAGAGATACACTTTCCCCGTAGAGACACTTTTAATAAAACTGCGCTTTTATTCCTGTAAGATATACTTTTTTAAACCCTACCAATTTGTCCTCTTGGATACACTTTTAGGTACTGTTGTGTATAAAATAATTGCTGAAGATAAATAATCTTCAGGCACAAACAATATTTTACATACATGTTGCACTAGATTTAATATTTCCAACATAAAGTACCAGGCTACCATAACTATGCAGGAGAGTGCTTATTAATATAAAAGACTATTATTATAATCTTTGCTATATGTATATGTATTTACAAGACTATATTATTCTTTTATATTAATAAGCAATCTCCTGTATAGTTATGGTAGCCTGGTAGGTACTTTATGTTGGAAATATTAAATCTAGTGCACTAAAAATATTATTTAGTTTTTTTTTCATCTAAAAACATTTCTATTTAGGTGTTCAAGCCGAAAGTGTATCTCTGGGGAATAAAAGCTTTAATTTTGGTTAATTATAATTTATTTATTTTTCGTTTTCATCTAAAACACATTTCTATTTAAGTGTCCAAGCCGAATGTGTATCTTACAGGAATAAAAGCGCAGTTCTCATAACTAAGTAAAGTAAAAACGTTATTTATAATTTTTTTAAAAGAGAGATGTTTTAATTTTTTTCGTAGGTTATCTATATACATCAATAATTTTAGAATAAAATAACTACCTTTCATTTCGAGCGCTCAAAACGAACTTTCCTTGCTACCGGTACTTTATGTAAAAATGATGTACTATGAAGACTTGTGGCGAATTTACAATAACCCATACCTACCTGTGGCGAATTTACTTTCAATATATGGAGTTACAAAAACGTGGCAAACTAACTTTGTGGCGAATGTACAACAACCCGTTGATACGGCGGGAGTCGAAACCGGGGGAAGTCGATACGGCGGGAGTCGATACCGGGGGAACAAATCTTAATTGAACGCTAAATTAGAAGGCAATTTCAACTATAAAAAATAAGTAAAAATACTACCTAATTAAGTTTTATAAAGTTAACAACTAGCCAAGAAATGTTTCCGCAGGTGGAATGTGAAGAAGGCCCTGAAATGAAACCATTAGCTGTGATGTTTCCAGGATTACTTGACAAAGATCCTCGTACATTACAAGGAATGTTGAATAAGGCAATGTCGACCACCGAAGTTACCAAACATTTGGTGGATCTTGGGCAAAAAGCTAATTTTACTTTCATGAAGCAAGCTGACCGATTGATCCCAAAAGATAAGGTGCCAATTTTTTCTTGTATGGTACATACCTGTATATTTATTGTATACCCGGTGTTTTTTTTATAAATACGGGACGCCTTACCGATTGAGACGCGATGGTTATGTGGTTATGCGGAAATTAATTAGGTACCTACATATAGGGTAGGTTGGTGTAAGTTTGCGCAGTTTTCAATTAGTCGGCCATAAAAATAAAGTTAGTAGATTTGTATTGTTTTTTTTTATTTTGTTTCTAAATTACGCGCGCAAACTTACACAGCCCCGTAGTACGCAAACTTACACATCTGGCCATTATTGAATTTAGCAAGATCGTGCTGCCATTTAATAGAAAGCTATTGAAATACGATGTCAAAAGTCAACCGTTTGATGGTAAACGAAATTAAAACATACAGAAAAACATTGTAATTCCGTCAGAGTTTGCCTCAGTCATAGTTGCAAAATGACTAAATATTAGATCAGAAAGCTGTAAAAACTTTGAACTCACCTGGACTCGCCGTTTTTACACTGAATTCGATTTTTTTCTGGGAGAGCATACCGGCTTACGTAGTAATGAAAACACAACTGAAGTTAGCCGCGTGTGGTCCACCGTTGCTGAGTAATGACGTATGCGCAATCTTATCGCCCGCGCGATCTTACTCCAACCTACCCTACTTTCCTTTATAGTTAGTACCTACTCGTAGATATACCCACCTTTAATTAGTTATTAATAGTTAGTTTCTATAATATTTTTTTCGTATTATAGCGATGGTTGGAGAGTTTGACGGAAAATAGTAATTCCTTCAGTTCTATGGTATCTGGATTTTATAGCGGCAGTAAGTATACGGCGGAGTCCATTATATAAATGTACCTACCTATAAATTATTGTTTCTGGTCTGGCGCCTTTCCGCTGCGTGACCAATATTTTTTATAATTTCATAAAGTCATAATGCTAACGGATTCTTATATTATACACGCTACTTAGCAGCGATGCGAAGGGAAATGTTTATAAATACCTACTATAGAAAAATACAACCAAAGGAGCACTTTTCGGTCGGTCACAATCCTCCACGGTACGGACCGCAAACGTACGAACGTGAATCTTTTACAGTAAAACTAGCATTTGCCCGAGTGTACCTAAATGAGCGCAGAATCTACTCTAGGAGATAAACTTCCGCATACGGTACCTATATAGGTACTCGATACTGTTTCCAGAACCCGAATTGCTGATGTTGTTTACACCAATGTAAAGCTACCAGCCATGCAGTTTTGGTCATATCTATCGCATGCCGGAGAAGCTATGGCCTTATGCTCAAAATAGGTCTCAAACTGCGTAAACGGCGGCCGGCGGCGCCTTAGAAGATGGCGTGAAGACGCTCTTAGAAAAGACTAAAAGATTTTCAAACAGTAAAATCTTTAATCTCCTATCAAACCGTCATCACCGATTACCGATCTTTAAGTGACATGACAGTCGCAATCGCGACAATTTACAATTCATCGCTGCTAAAACCATAACACATAATTCATATTACGAAACGTAAAACGCTACGATAGCAGCACAAGTGAGCGATTGAAGAACTAAAAGTGCATGACGGCGCGGCGACCGATTGTAGCAACCGTAAGCAATCGCAACTAGCAGCAGCCGTATTGCCATTGCGCAATTATTAACTGATTGCTTTTTTTCGGTAATAAGCCTGTCGGTTGTTGCTAGGTCCTGTGAGGTGTGTAGGGTTAGGCGATGGTCTGCCCGACCCACTAAACCACGCGATACCCATCTGCCGGGACCCCGAGCACTCAGCGAGTCATTCGTAGCCTGCGCGACGTCCGGCCCCTTCTAGGACACTTTAGATCGACTCTCTCGGACTCTACGACTTTTTTTTGGAGAGAGTTTACTGATTGCCTGAGACGGCATTTTCAACTTCACTGGGTTTTTTGGGGGCGGCAAAAAACTTAAAGGGTTACTGATTGCCTGAGACAGCATTTTCAGCTTCACTGGGCTTTTTTGGGGGTGGCAAAAAACTTAAAGGGTTCCTCAAGCCGTGTGAAACGAATCACCTCCGGAGGTTTTCTAGCCGGCATCACGCACTAGTGCGTGTACCTACCCGTGCCCTATCCGAAGGGTTCGGATCGGATCGGGGAGCGGAACAACCCGAGGGCGCCTCTAAAGGCTCGGACTTCGGCTCGGGTTGGCCGGGCCGTCGTGGCGGGGAGAAGCGCCCAAGGTACATGTCTGTACCTGGTATAGAGCGCGTGCGAACCGGCTCGTCGTACCCTTGTTTTACGAGTACGAGTACGGTGTCTTGGGGCTAAACTAGTGTGCATGTTTATTGTATTCTGTAAATGTGTAGTGGCATTTAGAGGATTGGGCAGGGGGCCTCTGCGACAGCGCCAAACATCGCCGGGTACGAGGGTAGCGCCTATGTCCAAGGGAAAAGAATTTGCACAAAAGATCCCGATGTATCGAAGTGATGGGTGAGAGAGGGAAACCTCAGCAGGCCCACTGTGTCGCAGGGAGCGTGTGGGGAAGGTGGTGGATACGACGCGACTGGATACGACGGGTGCAACAACCCGTAGCCACCTCCGGCTGACGTCTTTACCCTGCTGTGAAACTCTATAAGGACCCATGTATGAAACATAGGTACCTAGTAATACGTATTTAGGTATCCAGATATTTGTTTTATTTAATTGATTACCTTTTATTTTTTTGAATTGATCACTAATTTAAGAAGGTATTTCAAGTGATTACGAAGCTGATAACGAAGCTATCTTGGTCAATAGTATCCATACTAATAGAATCAAAACACTGTTAGAGAGACGCAAAGAAGCAGCTGCTGGAAAATCGAATTCAGATGAATTAACCATGTGTATGAAGCAAATAATAATAGAAATTATACAATTATGCGGCAACGATGTATGTGTAAACGTAAGTTACTTAAAAACTCTTGTATCACTGTCACCATTAGACCACAGATACCTACTTGCTTCATCTTCCTTCACTGCTATGAATGAAACACTGGGTAAATAGTGCAAGTTTTATTTATCGACTTAGCTGTTCTTAAACCAGACACAATAGAAATTCAATTGTTCTATGGCACTGTGGTTACATTGGGCGTCCAAGTATCTACCATTCGAACACGTTGACCAAAACTTGAATTTGTATGGGATTGAAGCAATTTTGGAATACTCGTTTTTGTTAAGTTTGATCGAACGGTAAATAAAACTCGCACTAAACACCCTGCTTTCATGACGACCGTTTGCCGAAAACAAATTATAACAATTAGCAGTTTTCCCGCGACTTTGTCCACGTCGATTTCGAATTGAAAGCAGCTAAAATCGTCCATCTTGAGACTTGAGAAAGTCTCAAGATGGACGATTTTAGCTGCTTTTAGCTGCTAAAAGAAAACTTTTTCTTTTTAAAAAGAAAATATAGCCTGTATTACCCACAAGCACAGCCCACAAGGTACTTAGCATTCTATAAGAGAAAAATTTTTTGGAATTGGACCAGTAATTCCAGAGATCAGTCCCGATAAACAACAAACAGTCACTAACGTTACCTCTTTATTAATTGTATAGATAAAACGGTAATATATAAATATATAACAAAAACTTTCAGGACGACAAGATAAGTGACGATACCACAGCCACATCAGATTTTAAGAAGACTGAAGAATGAAATTAAGAACTCTATAGAGGTTTTAAAAATTTATTAAATATATATTCAATAGATAAATTATTCACCTATACAAAACCGTAAATACACTTTAATATACATAAACTATTCATGGATTTTTTCTTATAAGTTACTAAGGTCTTTTGTTGCGGTCTATGAACTGTACTTTGCCTACTTTAATTGCGCTTTTGCACTTTATTCGCTAAATAGGGCGCTAAAAAGAGATGAATGCGCTATTAGGAAGTGTCAATAATAAATACTGGTTAAAAGAGCAGTTACATTAAAATAAAGATTATCTTTTGTGACACCGTAAAACAGGCATACTTTTGAATCCAGTGTTACATTTTTAACAGGCATGGATCTATCTAAGTAATTGCTATCAATGTGTATCTAGTACCTACCTACTACATCATTATAGGCGTCTATTGTGTGACTACCTCGAGAATTATATCGTAGGTTAAACATGTAAAAGACAACATCAAAGATAGGATGCCTAGTGCAAGTTTCATAAGCGATCGATCACATTAAAAAAAAATCTAATATTTGTATGGCATTGAAGCAGCGCCTCCTGGTGGAAAACGAGGAGAGTTAATTTGTTTTTTTATGTAACTACCTACTTGAAGTTCATAAGTGCAATTTTTAAGCCTAATTAGGATTTTTCAATCCATAGTTTATGTCTTATCCAAAGAATAAGATTGTCTATCAATGTGACATATTTTCTAAAGAGAATCTGTCATTATGTCAAATTATTCAATGAATAAACTTTAACTGACGATTGAAAAATCAGCCCTAAATTAAATAAAGGATTTTCATTTCGTTTCATTTCATTTCATTTGCCATACAAGTTCTCGTTGTCGTAACGTGATCGAATGGCTAATAAAAAATCACACTAGGCACCCAGGAGCTGTGACCAATTGACCAATGTGACACTTGATTTAAAAGTATACCACAATACACCACACAACTTAAGTATCATTAAATACAGTTTTTTGAAAAGACTAACAAAATCAGGCCACTCACACACGACTTATTAGTAATAGTAAAAAATAGCAGGTAACGAGCCCCAGAATCAACCCGCGACTTGGGACACTTTATGTGGGCTACCAGATTATTATCTGCCACCATGCTCTGCCACTTGCAACTCGAGTATAGTGTTTGACAAATTCGATACGCAACAGAGCGTACCGAATTCATCATCACATTTCTTCGAAAATTACTAATTAACAAACATGTTAATTAGTAATTTTCGTGAGTTTCTCTATAAAAAAATAATAATATGTTCGTTATGTATTTTAGATGTCGAACAAACAATACATTACAGGCTAAATTATGGCAGTGTTATTATATCCTATGCAAAAGTTTCGGAACACTTCCTCGATTATAACTTGAGTTGCAAGTGGTTCCACCAAGCGGAAGTAATGAATGTTCTCTAATATGATTGGAACTATGATTGATTCTTCATTATTGACACATTGTTATTACGAATAATGTGTCGTTAAGTCAACTGTTTACAACAATTAATAAACTAATTAAATTTTTAAGCAGTTCCTTTATCTAATAGTTTCACAATACTTAGAAAATGATGTATGTACCTACATTACAAAAATAAAAGTACGATAATATGAAAGGACAACTTTTATTGTATGTATAATAATATGCAGATAAAAAAGTAGCCAGCCATGTAAACATTTAAAACTTATTTAGGTAATGGATGACTTGTTGATGGATGACTTAGTTTCATAATAATAGTTAAGAAATAATATCGGTAATGTTAACAAATAAACTATTTTACTAAAATACAAATGCTAAAGACGATAGTAAATACAGGATCATAATATTTTTATGTTAATGTGTTTTCACATCAACAAAAATTGCTGCCGATTTTTGTGGTTCTCCATCACAGACGATTAGGGATTAGGGAAGAAATGTTGGATACATGGAATGAGTTTATATGATGCCAAGGTTTTAAAGCGCTCGTTCTTAAATACATGTTCAACGCAGCGAATACTGCGATATAAAACCGCGCAAAGCCGCGAAGGGTGTTTATGATTAATGAATATGCACGAAGTTGGATAAATTACTTAATATACAGGTTGGAAGTTTGAGTTGGGTCAGCATAATACCTTAAACGTTATAGCCAAAGAAAACCGGTCTAAGAAAATAGTTTATTAATTTCAATTATATTTCGATTGGCATTTTATAGATTTTAAAAAAAATGTTAGTCAACAGCATAAGGGGACAACTTTCCTGTGTTACAATATAAATAAGGATTAGTTTAGTTTACACGTTTTAGTAAAGAATATTTATTAGAAAAAAAATAGTTATTTTTTTTTCTAATAACTAAGTTTTTTTGTAACTGGCCACTAAAAATTATTTCTAACGGATTTTTTATTGTAGTTGTAACTTTGGAGAAAAGGGAGGTTGACAACACGACAACTGTTTTGATTCGACCTAAACAATACGTTTAGTAATCATTTAATAAAGTTAATAACATTCAAATTATTGTGTATATTAGTGGTGTCATACACACAACAAAAAGTGTGTATGTTCCCTGTTATTGATTTAGACATTTGTTTTGACGATTACAATACAATGTTAATATAATAATATATAATATTTGACGATCTATATATAATTTTAATCGAATTCCGGATAGTTGGTACAACAGTATCAGAAGTCTTAATTCGTTTAAAAATATATTTTTCCTACTTTGTTTAATTCCTAATTCGTGCAATTCCTAATTCGTTCAACATTATATTTTTACTATTTTGTTCAATTCATATTTCATACAAATACAAGTCTTCTTTCTTTAAAAAATTTAAATCGAACCTCCAGAAATAGAATAAAAATGACTGTCATATTGAGTAGTTTTATTGGAAAATAGACAGTATTGTAGAAGATTTAGTAGTGAAGAAGATAACAATAATAATTCTAACTTGCTTAGAAACTTTGAGGAAGTTGCCGCATGAGTCTGATTTGTACAACAAATATGAAAATTATGATTTTATTTATAATAATAGCAACAGTGATATTGCTACTAACCAGATAAATAATTACGAACCCATTTATACAAATTCACAATTACTGAGTTTATTATAATAATTTAAATTGGTAAAGAGTAAATAGAAATAAAAGATTTTTTTCAAAGTTACATGTTTCTGGGTAACAGTTAAATTTTTAAAATTTAAAGTGAAGTATAAGTTTTTTTTAAGTTACTGTAACTAACAGTAACTTTTTTTACTTTTGACCTCTTATTTCCCGTTGAAGGACATTGTACGAATTCAGGATAAAAAATGTACGAATCGTGAATGTTTATCAATTGTACGAAATAGGAATTGTACCAACTGAACGGAATTCTTTTAATCTTATTATAAAAAGACTAGGTAAAGAGCCACTTACTAACTTAGAGAAGACAATAATTTCATTATATTTAATGCAAATACAAAAAAGTTTTAGTGTATATGATGCTTAATAATTATTGTATAAGCTTTATGTCTTAGCACGGAAGTTTACGTATAAGATGGGTTACATATCAGAAGAGCTTCGGTTAATTTAAAGAGTTTGGAATACTTAATTTTAAAATTACAAATAATGGAGATATCTTCAAATCCTTAATTCTGTTCCACTAGCTATGACTCGCTGGACTCTGCTTTTGCTTAATAGAGCGAGATCTCAAGGCCGCCAGACCTTATTTTCTCAAAGGCCAAATGTATTGGATTAAGTAGTGTTAGTATGTACTTTGATTGTACCCATATTTGCTAGCTTGGGTCAATGACCAATCTACAGATACAAAGTGCTGAAGGTACGCAAAAACATGACTTCCTTTTTATAGTCTTAGTGCCGATTTTCATGTTTTAGAGAATATTGTTAAAAAATAACAATCAATCAGACACTTCTCGTGGGCAGTTACTTGCGCTAAACGCTTCAAAGTACTTTTGAGATTTTGAGCCTAGTCCAATAAATTATAAGTGATTTTTAATTCAGTGTTCCATTATTAGTAATTTAAAATTATATTATTATATATTTTTTACTGTTTCTGATATATAACCATCACGTAGCGTAACAACTTAAAACAGCGTTAAAACTTTGGTGTAAAGTCTATTTTAAAGTCATAGATTGAGATATCTGGACGAGACTTGTTTTGTTTGGTCATTTCTACTGTATTACTACAATAATTGTATAATATTATGTATAATATTATATATAATATAATATAATACTACATAATACAATGTTTACTGCATACTAAACAATAGTTTGCAATAAACATTGACTGCTATTTACAGCATTCTAATTTAATTGTTTTTATATAGTATTGACTGGTAATAAGAAATTAATTTTTGTAGAATTAGATTTAATCAAAAAGATTATATACGAATAAACATGTTTTTAATATTGAAAATGCAGTGATTAATAATAATGTTGAGTAGGTAGTTTGTATAAATCCAACTGCAAATCATTGTGTAATACCTGTTACTGTAAATCTATTTTTATTATATTTCTCTATTAGTTAATAAACACAACCTTCGATGTGAGAGGTACTTGCATATTATTATTGCCTTCTGTACAAACTAGTACTTTTTTGTATGCAACCTTGTTTTAAACCATTTCTACACAATAACTACTTAAGTCGAATGGAACCCTATACATGCACATATACCTAGTTTTCTTATGAGAATATTTCACAAATTCTATTATTGCCTTACATACAACAGAATATAAAATATCATCTATAAGTCTTTACACAACATTATTATTTGCAGTAATGAGTCGAAACTAATTATCACTGATCGGAGTAGGTAGAGCTATTTAGGTTCATTGACCACAAACATTGATGTTAATATGAATATTCCACGGGATTCCAACTGATACTCTGGGATTTTAATGAATTTTATTATTTTTATCAATAAGTATAAAAAATGGTTTATATAATATAAATGATTGTTGATTCTTGTATAAATATAAGAAATTGTTACATAAAAAATTATGTGCTTTAATTAATCAAGTTTCTATCTATTTATTATACTATCCTTAGACCCATCCTTCTTATACTTACCCGTTGGAGAGGAAGTGTATTCTTTCATTACTCCCTAAGGCGTGAATAGTTTTTTATTATTTTTCTACTTAAAAAGCAAATCTCGGGATTCGAAGAATATCCATATTATTCTAACATATGGCAAGTACACAAAATAGCTCTACCTACTCCGATCATTGCTGATTATACTTAGGCCAAATTCGATGTACAATGGTTGTTAGCAAATTATTCACAATTTTCAATACAAAAATCTACTGCCAGTCAGATTATACTGGTTTTAAGAGTGTTACATGAAAACCAAGATTTCTGGAACAATAGTGTCTTTCTTTCAAGAAACAATAAAGCTCAGACTGATCTAGATATTTACAAAGAGAATTGTGAAAATTTTGTTTACAAACATTCCACATTGAATTTGGCCTGAGCATAGGTATATTGTTTTAAGCGAAGATGTCGACTTCGTTATATTTTATAAATAAAAAAATAAGTTTTATAAGTAGTAGGCCACCAAGCAGCGAAAGGAGCGTGGTGGCGATGAACCGTCACGTGCGCGGCTTGAGCGGCGCGCGGCCGCCGCCCGAGACGCGCGCGCTAGCGTACCGTCATTGCGTCGGCTTCAGCACCGCCATCTTGCGGCCGCGGGCCCGAGCTTCCTGCCGCGACGTCGTGTACTCAAACCACAATACATTCGGAATGAGAGTGGTATCCCTTATCATCAATACTTCACAAAGTTTTCTGTAAAATAAAAAATATCTTTATTAACAAAACCTGCAAAATGCATCTACCTGAATATATTCTTTTTATCTCATATAAGTACCTAAATATGATGCTCTTTACATAATATACTGTATTACTAATACTTACATTGAAACTAGTTGCGGAAATATAGGTGTAAATAGTCTATGTACGATTGTAAACCAAATAGTTGCGAATAAACAACCTACAATCCCACCAATCACTACCTGGTAAGTAGTGTGGTAGTGTAGGTACACCCTCCCGATGCATACAAGCACAGCTAATGTCAAGCAGCCTCCAACAATTATAACTCTCCATAGGGCTGATATTATACTATTATTATTTATGTGATGCAGCCTGAAATGTGAAAAATATTATATTAATTAACAATTATTTAGTAGTTTTATTATTTAGTTTTTAACAATTAAATAAGAATTTATCAACATTGACAAATAATGGTTGCTATAAAGATAGCTAATAAAGTCATTTTCACTTACCTAATTACAACAAAATACAAAACATAAATACTGAAGAACCATACAAATTGTGCATGGGAAGATGGCATTCCATACTCATTATAAAGGTGGCCTCTTGCTAGAGGTCTGGCTTCACATATTGTGTGTTTTAATAAGATGTTAAGGACTTCATTTAATAATATGCCACAAAAAAAGGAAATCTGTAATAAAAATGAGGCTTTACATACATAAAATAGTCAGAGTTACAAAATGATTTATTCTTATTTATTTTGTTTATATTAATATTTTAATTCAATTCAATTTTTTTTTATCAATTATTATTAAATGGCTTTATAAGACAATATTGAAACAGTACATTCTTTGTTTATAATTGAGAACCAGTGACAAAACATTTCATATAAGTTTTCCAATGCTTTTATTTAGCTAGCCATTAAAACTAAGGTTAGTCTTATGGACAACACAATTATATTGTTAGATTTTATTAGAAAAAAACATCTTACCGTATGCAGGTCTCTTCGAAATAAAATTAGTGCAATAAATCCAGCACCTATTCCAAATGGAGACAAGCTAAGAAAAGCTAAGAATTTTCCGATCAAATCACCTGATAACAAATGAAAGAATTCTAATATAAATTCTAATGTTGTTATCAAAACTCAAACTAAAAGGATTATTTCAAAACAACAAGAGAAAATGTGTAACTAACGGTTACTTATTAAATATGCGGTACCTTTAGGATATTCTACCAAAGTCAAAGCCAGTGGTTGCCACTCTATATCACCGTTATGTAAAACATCCCCGACAGATAATACTTTCTCTTCCATTTTAGGTAAACCTCTGCTACAAGTATATCATATTCACAATCAAACGTCTTCAGTATTTTAATTGATTATAAATTGAACACCATTTATTCAAAACACCACGACACACAACGAACGACAACGCATTCTTCATCATGATACAATGACATTGACATTCATGACAGATTGCATTTTTTAGTTTTACATCGTTCCCTTACAGCCAAATGTTTAGAAAAATGTAAATGAAATAACATAAAATAAAATATTATTATTATTATTGTCATGATGATGATGATTCCCCCCAATCCTTTTTCATTCAGTAAATCAATAGTAGTTATAGTATCAATAACTCTACTTTTACTTTAGTGCGATTATGAAAAAGAGAATTTCTGAAAAAACATAACCTAAAAGCATGTAGATTGGTGGGTGGTGGGCCACCGAAATTGATCAATCCAGAAATCCAGAATAAAATTATGTTAAAAGAGGTTTTATAACTCCATCACCACAAATCTTAGTGAATGTCTTCTCTGATTGACACCAAAAAGACAAATCATAATTTGGTGAGGTGGGCGTGGCGTGGCGCGTGGGTCATCCGGCCACACATCCACATGTTTACAGCGATTTGACCAACCAAACATCCATTCATTCTTTTCATACATAGACAATTTGATTTTGATATGCTTCAGATTCAATCACTCACCCTGTCAATCTTCAGTTCATCACTTTCACATCGAAATTAGCTCCTTCTTCTGCAAATCAGTCTTCAAAATAAAGGGAGCATTTTCATTTTCATTTAAAATTACCTGCAATTTGAAATCATCATCAAGATGGCAGATTCGGATGTAGTGGATTTGGATCTTACTATCGACGATTTAGTGCCAAAAAGTCCAGAGAGGTAACGTGATTTTTACAAGCCATTGTAATCACTACGAAGAATAATTACCTACTTCATGATACTTATCCTTTTAATACTGTTGTCTTGGCTTAATTATTACTTGATGTATAGTTCAAATGACTCATAATGAAAGATAGGCAAAGAATAAATAATAGGCTAAGCAGTGAGTACCTTGACATTTGACCTAAATGCAGTGTACTGTACCTACAAATAAGTTCGCTTTGTATTTTCTCTGTAGGTTGGTGTCATTAGACTATGAACTGAACTAAGCCAATATATCGTAAAAGGTGTTTTATTATGGTCACATACTCATCAAAAATAATATGTTAAAGTAGTAAAACCTTTGAAACATGTGATGATAACAAAGGAAACTTAACTTTTAATATTTTTTAAAACAATTGCTGATTTAGTCTACATACACTTACTGCGAAATCTTCATTACCTACTAAGAGTATATTTCTGGGTAACAACTTCATTAAATATAAAATCACAGAAAGCCTTAGCTTCTAAATGTACCCAATTTCATAAATTAGTTGAAAAAAATGTAGATAAGGATAATGTCATAACATCATATAAATACCATTCTTTAATAAATTGAATACAACTAATAATCACTCAAAAAATAAAATAGGGTATAAATAAGGTTTTGCCTTTGTGTTAAAATAATGTACATTTTTATAGTTTTGTATTAATTCAAATCAATCAACTAGCTTCTGTCCATATTTTATGTAATGCTGTGATTAGGGTTGCATATTTTTCTATTACATACACATTCCTGGTAATAAATAGTAATATTTCAGACTGGCCGAGGAAAAAAAGGAAAGTGGAAACCATCTATACAAATTCAAAAACTACAAGGGTGCCCTAGCCATGTATGAAGAAGCTATAAAACTGTGCCCAGATAATGCTGCCTTTTATGGCAACAGATCTGCCTGCTACATGATGTTGGGCATGTACAAGAAAGCTCTCGAGGATGCTCAGAAGGCTGTTGCCTTGGACCCTACATTTACCAAGGGTTATATTCGTATTGCCAAATGTTGTATTGCGCTAGGTAAGTCATCATTATGTTGTTATTTATTTATTTTATTTTCAGCCTATATCGTCCCACTGCAGGGCAAAGGCCTCCCTTCCCTTTAATATTATATTAGAACTGTTTCCAATTATCTCTGGGCTAAAATCACTAATCCATTGTTTTAAAACATTTATATGTATAGGTAACCTTTTTTATTCTTCCATTATATATATAATTATTCGTATTATAACTAGTCATGCAATAAACATGCAACAATTAATTAGGTAAACATTTGATTTATCAAAAACCAATTTTATAATCAAAAACCAATGTGTTCCGTGCTTCACTGTAAATCATAATATTAATTGTGATAAGACTTATTCTCTATGCAATAAGACCGACAATCTTTCAATAAAGTATACATTACTTTTGGCTAAACAAACTTTATGTCCATGTGTCCTACCTTAGGCTCGGCCACAGGTGAATGTTCATTTCTATAGTATAAACCATATATGCAATCTATGTGTAGCTCTGTAGATAGTACCTGTCGACAGATACTACAAGCTTCTGCAGTCGCCGTAAATTAGATTTTTTTGTTTTGCCGGTTCTAAATGAATGCTGCAAATTCATTCCATGACAGCACAGAACTATATAGATAGATAGATCGGGTAACGTCGCGAAGCCATAAGCGTAACATTCATATAGAGCTGCCAATAAAGGTTTGTTGTGTGTGTGCAGGTGACATCTCTGGCGGGGAGCAAGCAGTGAGCCGCGCGAGTGAGCTCGGCGGCGTGGAGTGCGCGACGAGCGAGCGACGCGCGCTAGAGTCTCTGCGCAAGCTGCACGAGGAGGGCCAGCGCGCCATGGACGCCGCCGACTACCGCCGCGTCGTGTTCTGCATGGACCGCTGCCTTGACTACAGCCCCTCTTGCTCCAAGTCAGTACCAACACCACATGTAGTCTTTTTTTATCATTTTTAAATCGTAATATAGGCAAGGTCATTTAAAAAAAAAGTTTTTATCAGTAAACAGTTTCAAATCGCATATTATGGTCAGTGTTTTAAAAAAAAGAATTTTCCAAATCGGTATATAAATAAATGACAGAGTTCTGAGGTAACAAACATTTTAAAAAAACATACTTACAACCGAATTGAAAACCTCCTTCTTTTTTTGAAGTCTGTTAAAAACAACTCATTATTTCCCCCTAAGCATAGAAGTTTTATTAAAATCGGCTTATTGGTTCAAAATAACAAGACCTTTGAAGTTTGTACGGGATAAAGAAATGTGAAATAGCTCTTAAGTGAAAACCTCTGTGGTCTAGTGGTTAAAACCACCGGTTTAGACCCAGTGGTCCAGTGGTCCTGGGTTCGATTCCTAGTGGGGGGTACATGCTTAAGTACTCGGATTGGTTGGTGGTAGGGCTTGCTTGTCCGCCTGGCTAGCTACCACCATCTTAGGTGTTTGCAAAATAATCATACATAAAAAAAAATATATTGAGCAATTGAGAACTCTAAAGTTAAGCATTTAATTTTGTTTTTATACAAACAATACAAATGATATGAGCTTTTACTCTACATACCCCAATTTACTGTTACTGTACGATCAACCTGAGCCAAGGTTAAAGGCCATTAAAATGCCTGGGTTTTGTGCGCTCGTCCAACTCAAACGCCTTAGATTCTAGAAATTTGTAGGGTCACGTTTCGCGAATTTTTTTCGGGGATTATTTGGTTCATATGGTTTGAAGAACCATTAAGTTTTTTCGCCTATAACCTTAATAGGTATATTAAAACAAAAGCAATAAAGTCAAAATATTCGTAAAATATGTAATAGGTTCGAAATACTCTTTTTCAAAATCCAATATTTTCCAAGAGTTTTAAAGGAGAAAGGGCAAAGGGCAGCTAGCAAGTAATATAAACTCTTTTAAAAAATCACAATCTAGTTTAGTCAGGATAGAGACGAGTGGAGACGCAGAGGGGAGGCCTTTGCCCACAAGTGGTACACAATATGGACCACCTAAAAATACCACTTCAATTCGAATCTATACGAAACTTACTTAAGTTACCTATACAAGAACGAGCGTTCATTTAATCTCATCCTGGCGCAAATTGCGTGGGAGAGTAATTACGCCACTCTTAGACCAATACAATTAATTCATAAGTACATGTAGTGTAACTGCATTTCTAAGTGTTTGTTGTGGAACAAAATTGGCCATATGGTTCAAGTCTACAAATTCTTAAAAACCAAGTAGTAATATGTACAACTTTTTAAACTATCAAGGCCACTTACATTAGAATAAATATTATTAACACGATTATTACCATGTTATTGTACGTTTCGGTTTTTGTAAACACAACAAAAAACATGGTTAATAATATTTATTCTAATACTAGCGGCCGCTCGCGGTTTCACCCGCGTGGTTCCCGTTCCCGTGGGAATATCGAGATAAAAAGTATCCTATGTTTTAATCCAGGCTGTAAACTATCTGTATGCCGAATTTCATCCAAATCCATCCATCTGTTGCAGCGTGAAGAAGCAACAAATATACACACATACACATAAACTTTCGCATTTATAATATTAGTGTGATATACAGGTTGTAATTTAACAGTTTTTTACAAATGTTTTACTAACAACTTTGACCAATTTGTATAATTAGCAGATTATTTCAAATAATTCTGCATCAAAGTATTATCAAAATATTATCATCATGAAATCATCATAATTGTTATATAAGACAGCAAATATCCACATGACTGACTGCGTGAGTGCTCGATGTTTAGATCGCGTCGTAAAAACATGAAGCCCGCGTATTGCCTATTGTTTGGTACTTTATGATTGCAGAGTGGCTCATTCTTCATTATCTTCCATATTTACGTTCCAGGGCGAAGCTCAAAAAAGCCGAATGTTTGGCGTTGCTGGGGCGTTGCCAGGAAGCCCAGGAAATAGCGAATGATTCTCTACGATTTGATAGTCTCGATGCTGAGGCCATTTATGTCAGAGGTCTCTGCCTTTATTTTGAGGTTTGTATATATTACAGTACATTGAAATTTAAATTCTTATTAAAGTTATTTATTTATTTTAATTTATTTGAAGGACAAAGATGAGCAAGCTTTCAAACATTTCCAACAAGTATTACGGCTTGCGCCTGATCACAAGAAAGCCATGGAAACATACAAAAGAGCTAAACATCTGAAACAGAAGAAGGAAGAAGGTAAACATCCAATTTTCTTATGATTTCTTCTCAATTTTGGTTTAAAGCAGGGCCAGAGGCACAAGCATTGCATATACACGTCAATCATAGCATGCCGTGAAGTTATTTTTGTCTTGTTTAAAATCTAAAAAATCATATTTTTCAGAATCTGCGTTAATGTTAATAGATATCAGACTATATTTACATATTTCCGATGTGGTTTATAGTATATGTGACCGACATAATGGATCTCTTTTTATACAGCTGATTATATAGACTTAATTAAAGCTGAAAGTCAGATGTCTATGTGTTAGTGTTAACCTGTTATCGTTTTTATTTTCTACCAGGTTGACTTTATCAATTGCAAATATGGGGAATATTTTAGTATGAGATGTAGTTATTTAAATTTTATTCCTGCAGGTAATGAGGCATTCAAAATGGGCCGATGGCAGCAAGCTCTCAAACTGTACAATGAAGCACTGATGGTAGATAAAAATAACAAAACCGTGAATGCTAAACTTTACTTCAACAAAGCGACCGTTTGTTCTAAACTGAATCAAATCAAAGAAGCTGCCGAAGCTTGCAGTGCCGCTCTCGCCTTAGATGAAAATTATGTTAAGGCTCTTCTCAGACGCGCCAAGTGTTATACCGAGCTCGGCGACCACGAAGAAGCGGTCAAGGACTACGAGAAACTCTACAAAATCGACAAAAGCAAGGAGAACAAACAATTGCTGCATGAAGCTAAAATAGCGCTTAAGAGATCCAAACGGAAGGATTATTATAAGATTCTTGGTGTTGACAAATCCGCTTCGGAAGATGACATCAAAAAAGCTTACAGGTAAGTTTATTTACTAACATAGTGATTTTTTCTAAAAAAAAATTGTAAAGTAATTTTTTTTACAATATTGTATAATAATTTTAAATGGTTAATAAGTTATTAATTAATAAAATAACAGGGGCTTTGTGGCGGTTGTCGACCGCAAAGCAAAAATTTCGCACTACTTATTTTACGCATCGACATGACCATGAGACATAGATAACAGCATACAATACATTCACATACAATATTGTCTGTAGAAAATTATTACAGTGATTGTGTACCTAAACTAAACGTGCGTGCTGGCCGCTGTTTTATATAAACTAATTGAGTTTACTTTTAAAGTTTTGCTTTTTGTAAATTTTGGTTGCAAGTTCATTCATTCTATGTATTTGCGTTAAGCATATAAAGTTTCATTAAAATCAGCTAACAGGCGAATATGAAGATGCCAATGTAAAATAGGTCTTAATGTGTTGTTTAGTTAAGTGCAGTAACATAATTACAAAAGTTTAAATTTTTTCCATAAAATGCACATTTATTTATTTATTTTATACCATTTAAAGACATTAAGGTACTTATTCAATTGTGGAAGTAAAAGACTTGTGAATACATTGAAAAAGGAAAACTAATTTCATGGTCGCATCCCGCTCATAGAAACTCAGGACTTTTTTCAAAAAGTAATAAAAGTTAACTTAAAACCTTTAAAAGTTCCTTATGATTAGTTATCATTCTTCCAAACCTAGCAACGCTCTGCATTAACTCTTTCGAAGGCAATGGCAGCTTATGTTGCCACTAAATATTGAACTTTATACACTTGGAATAACATTGCAAAGCAATGAAAAATTATTACAAAACTGTATTCGCCGTGAAAACTTTTCCCCTCTGCCGTGGTTATAAAACTTTATGCACTTGGGATAAGATTGGAAAAGCAATGAAAAATTCTTAGATGAATGATTGGTCTTGCTGCGCTCTGTACTGTAGAAACAATAGCTCCGTGAATGCGGCAACTCCTTACTGTAGTGTGTGTAAGAACGGTGTCCTTCTTATTTCTTGTAGTATTATTTTTACACAGTTTAACTACGCAAACAGGCATTTTCATTAGAAAATAAAACAAAACCGCAACAACAACAACAACAACAACAACCCGCTATACACTACTTTAAAGTTTATACTGACACCCCCTACCAACTTTCCGGTTACTAAGTAGGTGTCAGAATAACCTTGCGCAAGCACAAGGGACCATCTACGTCAGGTCATAACGCCAGATCAGAACACGCCGGTACGCATCCTTCATCCAGTACTTTTAAGACTAGTGTCTCAAGCTAGTCGCCCCGTGGACACGTATAGTCCACTACCTAATATCCAGATAGGTCACCGGAGCTGTAAGCTCGCTCACTTCTCGTTGCACTAAGAGCACAACTCGCAGTATTCCACTGCTTGGGCCGTCAGCTCTAAAGCCGACTACCAAATGTCCTCTTTGGTGGCGGAGTTGTAAGCACACTCACTTCTCGGTACCCATCCAGGCACCTGATCAATTCCAAATTCCCACGCGGCTGATTAAACCGGAGGCCTTTGCATCTAGCGGGCACCTCTACTAGTTCTCCAGACTGGTGCCGGAGATGTTGGAGTAACTACTCAGTGAAAACCACCGAGCACCACACCAACTAAGGGTAACTCACGTACCCCGCAGATCTTTTCGCTTCAGGCCCCCACCGGACCGCTACTAAGACCCGCTCGCTATGCACGAAATGGAAGCCTGGCCAGACCAACCAGGCAGACGAACATTCCCACTTCTATAGTTAACCACATGCCACCACGAGTCCAACCCATGTCCGGGGCCTGCCGGAGACGCCCGCGAAGGCATAACCGGCAGGGGGCCTAGGATCCGGAACTCCCGTGGTACCCTTGAAAAGACAGCCGGACCCGTAGTTCCAGCTGCCATAACCTACCTATCAGGGTCAGTAGATAGGGACAAAACCGCAGACTTGACTCTTCACTTTCCCGCCAAGAAGTCCTTACTACAAGTACAATACTGTTTTGCCCGTGAAAAATTAACTTTTCCCCTCTGCCGTGGTTCAGGAAGCGCGCGCTAGTCCACCACCCGGACCGGCACGCGGGCGCGGCGGAGGGCGAGCGCCGCGAGCAGGAGCGCCGCTTCAAGGAGGTGGGCGAGGCGTACGGCGTGCTCAGCGACCCCAAGAAGCGCGCCCGCTACGACCACGGGCACGACCTCGACGACGACAACGCAGCGCCGGGTGAGTTTGCGTCTTTACAATTTTTTTTTTTTTTTAATGTTAAAAGGAGTTAAACGAGCAGGCGGGTCACCTGATGGAAAGCAATCACCGCCGCCCATAGACACCCGCAAAACCAAAGTAATCGCGTATGCGTTGCCGGCCTTGAGGAAGGAGTTGGATCTTGAGGAGGGAGTAGGAATCGGGAGGGGGGAGGGGTGAGAGATGGGCCTAGATACTAGTTTTATGTTTACTAGCCGGCGTTCAGTAGTCGTAATTCAACCTACTTGGCTCAACAGGACTTGTAACACCTCTAAGGGACATACAAATAAACAAAAAATAAGCTATTTATAATAAGAATAGTTATTTTGTGTTTTGTCTCTTTTACTCTAATCTGAAATTAAGTTTACATGACAGGAACAAAACACGGAATTACTATTCAGAGCTTATCCTTTGTTTATTTGTAAGGGGATTCAAGTTTTATATAGATGTACCCTTGTTGTTGCTGATTGCCTCAGGCGGCATTTTTAGCGTCACCGTACTATTGTGTAAAATGTTCGCAGACTACGTATTTTTTTTGAAGTCGGTTAAAAAAGTCAATTTAATATTTCCGCTGAATGGCATATTGGCCATGAAGAATTTAAAAAAAAAATCAGACTAATTTGTGTTTGACATTAACAGATTTAAATCATCCGCATTTTGCTTCGAAGATTTTTTTTGTAATACATCACTATATTATAAATGCGAAAGTTTGTGTGTATATTTGTTGCTTCTTCACGCTGCAACGGATGAATGGATTTGAATAAAATTCGCCATACAGATACACAACCTGCTATACACTACTTTAAAGTTTATACTGACCCCCTGCCAACCTATGCGGTTACAAAGTAGGTGTCAGACATCCTTACGCAAGCCCAAGGGACCATCTACGTCAGGTCATAACGCCAGATCAGAACACGCCGGTACGCATCCTTCATCCAGTACTTTTAAGACTAGTGTCTCAAGCTAGTCGCCCCGTGGACACGTATAGTCCACTACCTAATATCCAGATAGGTCACCGGAGCTGTAAGCTCGCTCACTTCTCGTTGCACTAAGAGCACAACTCGCAGTGTACCACTGCTCGGGCCGTCAACTCTAAAGTCAACTACCAAAAGTCCTCTTTGGTGGCGGAGTTGTAAGCACACTCACTTCTCGGTACCCATCCAGGCATCTGATCAATTCCAAATTTCTACGCGGCTGATTAAACCGGAGGCCTTTGCATCTAGCGGGCACCTCTACTAGTTCTCCAGACTAGTGCCGGAGATGTTAGAGTAACTGCTCAATAAAAACCACCGAGCACCACACCAACTAAGGGTAACTCACGTACCCCGCAGATCTTTTCGCTTCAGGTCCCCACCGGACCGCTACTAAGACCCGCTCGCTATGCACGAAATGAAAGCCTGGCCAGACCAACCAGGCAGACGAACATTCCCACTTCTATAGCTAACCACATGCCACCACGAATCCAACCCATGTCCGGGGCCTGCCGGAGAACGCCCGCGAAGGCATAGCCGGCAGGGGGCCTAGGATCCGGAACTCCCGTGGTACCCTTGAAAAGACAGCCGGACCCGTAGTTCCAGCTGCCATAACCTACCTATCAGGTTCAGTAGATAGGGACAAACAGATAGTTTAGATCCTGGATTAAAACATAGAATTTATATTAGTTTCATTAGGACTTTTTATCCCTATTTATTTTTATGTATATATTTTTTTCTCTTCTGCACTTCTTCTCTATGTGTAAATTAACTATGCCAAATTTCAAATCCTCCGTTCGTGCAATGTGCCGGTCGGCGATTACCGTTTGGTTTTCAATCGCTAGTGTTGTACAGAACGCGCGCCGGCTACAGTTTGTGACCTTAAGTTTCGCGCCCTGAAATCCCACATCGATAATTCCGGTCCAAGAGATCCTGTCCAGAGGAGCTCGATGGCGCAGTGGTTAACGCGCCCGGTCTGCGAGTGCTGAGTTTAAGCAATTCTTGCAAAGGCCGGTCATCGGATGGGTGACCAAAAATTTATCATCTCGAGCTCCTCCGTGCTTCAGAAGTCAGTCGTTAACAACCACCAATCCGCACTGGGCCTGCGTGGTGGTTTATGGCCCATCCCTATCCATCCATAGGGAAGGCTCGTGCGTGCCCCAGCAGTGGGGACATAAAATGAGCTGATGATGATGATGAACCCACTATCTTATCTCTAGCTGTCGGAACACAACAATAATCCTACAAACATTGATGTTATGGCGACGTATTTAGATAAGATTGTGGTAGCTAACCAGGCGGACAAAGAAGCCACCAACCAAACCAAGTACACAAATATGTACCCCCCACTGGTAATAGAACCCGTGACCTCTGGGTCTGACACCGGTGGACTTAACCGGGAACACAGAGGCGATTTTGAATTTTGATTGAATTTTGAATCTTGTTTCAGACATCGACCCCAACGTGGTGTTCCAGACGTTCTTCAACCGCGGCGGACACAACTTCGGTTTCCATTCGGAAGCCGGTTTCCCTGGTTCAGCTTTCAACTTCCAGTTTGGTTAAATTTATCTCTATTTACATTCGATAATTGGCAAGTTATGTAATTAATACAAAAAAAAAACTCAGTTTATTGTATAGAATAAAATAGCTCCCAATTAATATTATGTCATTCCACACTAGAAATAATAATGATGTTTGAGAACTAGGAAAGCGTAGTATTTTTGCAATAATCGTAATATTGTCTGACTTAAATACCTCTGCCTGCCCCCTAGTGTTCTATTAACAAATAAATATAAAGGTTTATGTATACAAGTGGATAACATTGATAGATTGACAGCCTTAAAAAATATTGTAAAAAGCCATGTGACTGGTGTGTGAATGTTAATTTAGGATTGGGGAATATTATATTGTACCTAATGGTCGTACGTAGGACCGCCTTAACATAGAATGAAATATTCTGGTAAAGTTGCATAAAAACTTATTTAATAGTTATTATAATATTGACTGATTTGGTTAAGTAAATTTAATTTTTTATTCAGTTCTTACGTGTGCTTATGACGTGTGAACAATTTATATAGCTAACACCGTAGCTAGTTACAAGCAGCGCGGAGCTTTATTTGTTAAACTTAATAAAATACAGTCGCCAGCGGTACCGGAATGAAAACAACGGAGCCGCGACATCGATGTGTAATTAACGTCGAGAGACGTTATTGCGCCTGCGCAGCCTTACATAACAAAATAACAATTGAAATCAGTTTCTGTCGTTGTCGATTTAATAGGTACACAACAAACGTTTATTTACGTCTGTGTAGTATAAACTATAATGACGAAATAATTTATATCAGCTTTTATTTATTTGTTATAATAACTTGAGTTCTTTATATTTATGAAAGCTACTATGAATCTAATACAATGCTCCTATAAGCGTATAGCTACGGTGCTTTATAATTCTTGCATAATACTTACTGAATAATAATAGTGCTCAAACAAAACATATTGTCATTACGAAGTGCGATTCACTGTAGCAACAGTTTTAACTGTCTATAATAACAATAAGAGGACTGCCAAATATTTCCAAAGACACTGTTAATATTTTGGGACCGAAACCATCGTCTTTTTTAAATGTAATAAAGCATAAATGATTATTGAATAAATCATTGTTTCAACAATTCGAAATGCTTTTACTTACATACTTTTAATATAAATCGTTGGGAATAATATCAATAATTATCCATTTAGCAACAATAACAAAAATATTAAACAATAGAAGGGAACCAATCGCAGTTTGTTGTGAATTTAATGTTATGTTTTCATTGTAAATAGTTTTAAAAATATATTTTAGTGATTAATTCCCGTTAAAATGTTTCCTACTCATGAGCTATAGTTTACAAAACAATATGTTTTTTTTTACTTAAAATCCTGTTTGCAAGGATGTCACTGTTTTTATTAGCAGTACATTTTTTTTATTTTATTGCGTAGAAGAAATGTTTTATTTGATACGAAATAAATTTAACAACAGCACCATGTATTGGGTTTAACTGCCAACGCACGGTTGACGTGTTTTTCCTTAGTACACTATTTTCTTTTACAAATCGACGGTGATGTGTCAATAAATATAAAGGTTGTTTGGTAAAACCCAAACGTGGCTATAGGGTATCGGCAGCGCCGGCCGAGGACTACCTCGGGAGGGTAGAGTGAGAATTAACATAAAACACGGATGTTACTCATTGATCTTAAAAGGCGCCAACATAATTGCTTGAAATGTTTCTTGCATCTCTGGTGCTACCTCTTTTCTTATTAGTTTTAGTTTATTTTATTTTAGTTACGGCTTCCGCAGAATACCAGCGTTGTGGCCTGGGGATCTCCTCTTAGGTCATGACACATGCTGAGCGGTTGCCTTTTTGGTTCTGGAACCTCTAAATTTGTGTAATATGCGTGATGTATTTTTATTACTATATAGTTTTATGAACCAAATAAAAATTAATTTTCTTTCTTTTCTAAATTGTTTTAGCATATTGGCGCTTCTTGCGCCTAGAGCGACTGCTCCGCTCTACCCATCAATTCTAACCTAAAAATTGCCTATAAAAGTGTAATAGATTCAGTAGGTAGTCAATAAGGGCTGGCGCTCACAGACCAAATATATAGATAGACGACGCAAGTGTCAGGATTGGTATGAAGGCCAAGCGTGCCACAGTTTTTTGACATAATTACAATGATTTGACAAGCGCTATTTAGTAATGGAAATCACCTTGCGCGCCAAATCGATTTAAAAATGCCGCGTTGCAAACGATTTTAATACATAAGTTCGTTCATCGATTTATATCGAAAGCAAAGCAAACATAAATTATCATAATAAGAAGTTTTATTTTATTCTGAAATAATCAATATTTTAATTTTTAAATGCTAATTGCGGCACTGAAGCTGAATTAAATATTTATAAAATACAAAACAATAAAATTCTGATATTTTATCTGTAAAGATGAATCTGCATAGCCATCGGTTGCAATAACCGTTGTATAGATGGCACTCTGCCTGTGCCGCTAAAAGCACTCAAAAATTAAAAAGCAGTGTAAAAAATCAGTGCTTACGTCAGCCTTCCCGGGAGCATAATGGTCATTGCAACCGCCCGGATTGCGGAAGACTCAGGTTCGATTCCTGGCTGGGTCGGGTAGGCATTTAATTTTTTACTGTATTTTATAAATATTTAATAATCAATATCACAATTATGTGTAGTGATTGATCTAATTGTTGAATGGAAACGCTACCTAGATTCTTGCAGCGCATATGCCGTCAGGTCGTTCAATAAAAAGAAAGACCAGCGGTTGATTTTTGAACCGGTGACCAACTCTCACGCTATGATATCAATTACAAGTGCTCCTTTTTTCTCTTATTCAAACGACACTGGTAAGTTATCTTTGACACCGAAAATTCTTGAACGGTATTTAGTAAATTGTATAAAAATTATGATATTTCATAATGTATTTCATTTTACTTATGATTCGAGATCACCAGTGAGATTAAAAATGGCCCCCCAGCAATTACAGACATTTCGGTGTAAACAACGTGTTCAACAAAATATATACTTACGGCATTAGGAAATAATCACAAAACCGCCATTAGGCCAAAGCCCGACAAATTATAATGTCGATGCCAAAATAACATTCCGATTTTAACTGTATATTTCTTGCGGAAATAAAACAGGTTTGATACATACGTAACGTGCTTTTAATTTATCTTATTTTTATTTCTATTTTTTACCTAAATAATTAAACTGCATTGGCGTGTAAAAAAGTCGCTAGAATTTTTAGATATCATTTTGTGGAGGTAATAGGTTTAAAAAAGCCCTTTAGAGATTTTGAATTACTTTCAAAATATAATTTCCTTCCAATCCATGCGGTTGTGGGCACAGTGGAAATGCCCGCAACCTTAATTGAGATCGAAAAAATTACTTTCTGTGGTAGGTATTTGTATTTTTTTAATTGAACTAGTTTTAATGTATATGTATGTATTACAGTACGTAAAAGAGTAGAAAATAAATGAGGGCGCTATTGTCGTTATTATTCATGTTAACAGTATGTTAAATCCAGGAATGCAGAAATATTACGTAAAACAACAATTTAATTCGTAACCACGGATCGTAGGGTCCGTAGTGGTCCGTAGGTACCTAGTGTTAAATTCTCTTTGGAGTTCCGTAATATTAATTTCCTCTTTGCTTTGGAGTTGAATTTGGAGTTGAACAACCACTTGACATTAACAATAATTTCGTGCCGTCCACGCCAGCACTTCTATAGAAGTTCTTCTTTGTACCTACTTTATTAAAATACATTTATACGTTGGCGTACAGCGGGACATCGCGTGCAGGATAGTTGGGCGGTGAAAAGGTTAATGACAGATAATGAATGTTGCCAGGAAATTAGTAAATTTAGTTCTGGAATAATTAATTTCTACTCTTTTATGTCGCACTGTATGTAAGTTTTATTGTTGTGTTGTGCAGGTCAATAAATGTTTCTTTAGCGTTATCTGCGATTATATTCAATCCCTAAAAAAACTAGCAATGAACCGTGTGCGTGTGTGATTCTAAACGTAGAGCAGCACACAACACACACACACATTCCACAGCTAAACCTTACCAAATTCGGAAGTCAACATTTTGATTAAGACTCGCACTTGGCCGATTTTTGGGTGGCCGTACCCACGGCCTTTTTTGTGTGCTGGATCCGCGCTTGTTCCAATCATAATTTCATAAGCGATTAGAATCGAATAGACGTTTTATAGAGTTAACGGCACTACTAGAAAATTTTACAGAAAAATGACAAAAGCGGCTGTGCCTCGAAAAGTGCGAAGTTACGTATTGAAACGATAGTCTGATATTCATTGCCCGTTTACACAATACACTACCCACAAGTATAGAGCTAAGAAAAGCCGCAATGTATGACAAACATGCGACCACCATGCGACATCTCTCGTCTCATCTCATCTCATCCACGGATCTCATCTAGATTTTCTCAAAACTGTCATAAAATAAAAATAAAACCTTTTAAAATTAATTACAAATATTTGTATCATAAAATTACTTACCGGCGGAAGGCATCGTGTTGTCTTATTGGCTACTTACATAAGAAGTATGTGTTTTTACGACAGAGGTCTCCCTGATTAAAATGTCGAACGCAGACGCAGGCAGACGCGGACTGAATTTAAGCAGCGCAGCTTTTTTTTTTGAGAGAGATTGCTGATGATTGGCATTTTCAGCGTCACCGGGCTTTTTTTGGGGGCGGCGAGGTACGCAAAGGGTACCTCAAGCCGTGTTGAAACAAATCACCTTCAGAGGTTTTCTAAAGGGAACGGCATCGCACACTTAAAAGTGCGCGTCCCCGTGCTCTACAAGATTCTCCGAAGTGTTCGGATCGGATCGGGGAGCGGAACCACCTGAGGGCGCCTCTCAAGGCACGGACCTCGGCTCGGGTAGACCGGGCCGTGGAGGAGAGAAGCGCCCAGGTACATGTCTGTACCTGGTATAGAGCGCGTGTGAACCGGTTCTACGTACCATTTGTTCTACGAGTACGGTGTCTTGGGCCTAAACTAGTAGCAGCGCAGCCGTCAGTTGAGCACAGATGGGCTCATTCGAAACACTTGAAGTAGGTGTACTTGCATGATTTATGTTAATATAGGTCTGTGCAGGCGCTGGATACCGTGCGTAGAATTTTATTATTATTATTATTATTTCTTTTTTTTTTAATCCCACAAAATATTGAACATACCTGAAAAACACCATTTATGGCAGATATATTGAGGTTTTTGTTACTAAGTAAATTGTAAAATGAAAACCTCCAGTTCCAACAAAAACAGAAGTCTAACATGTCAGGAATAAAAAAAATGTAATAAAATAAATTTGTTATTTTATTGAATAGTAAATCTACGTTATTAATTAACGCAAAAACTAGAGAATCCTCAGCATCTGTAGCATTTGTTACGTACTTTTTCAATGCTAGACATTCGTAGTGAAATATTGCTAGATACACATGTAGGTAAATGTTCCAGTAGTATCAATGATTTATAAAGTTTATTAAAATCAAATAAATCAAAATACGTGTACATTTAAATAGAAAAATAATAGTTTTCCTTTATTTTAACTTTTAACTGCAGGTTGCTTCTTCGTATCCTTCTCATAACTCATCGCCTTATCATCAGCTGGACGTTTATTTGTAGTTTTACTTCCCACGCCTTCAAATCTGGAATATTTGCATTTTTTAATAATATTTATAAAGATCAATGGGTTGGATCTATGACAATAGTATTTGTTTTAGAAACATTACTTGTGCGCCAATTGTGTGAAGAGGGGTAAATATTATTATGTAATTGAATACCGTTACAAGGTCATTTTAGGGGACTATTAATAATATTGTAAGATCTGTACCATACCTAATACAATAACATGATGCAATAAATAATTATGACTGACTAAGGAGCAACGGATCGTCGTGATTTTATGAACATACAATATATGAATAGAGGAGCTCGATGGTGCAGTGGGTAACGCGCCAGTAGGCTTAGCTAAAGTAACACTAAGAAAGCGATAGCGAAGTTCGAAAAGAATAAAATGTATGGGATTGACATAAGCCGCGCTAAATCACGTGGTCAATCTTATGTCTATCCCATACATTTTATTCTTTTCGAACTTCGCTATCGTTTTCTTAATGTTACTTTAGCGGTCCCTGGTCTGCGATTGCTAAGGTTGAGCAACTGTCGCAAAGGCTGGTTATCAGAATGTATTACAATAAGTTAAATAATACAGTTAATTACAGTAATCCAAATAAATAACTAGGGACTTACTTTTTCATTTTGAAAGGTTTCTTTTTTTCTGGTTTTGGTGTTGGGTTATTAGTTTTAAACGATAACACGTATTTTTTGACTATGTCTACATTAACTGTTGTGTTTTCCGGATACATCCTCTTCTTCCAGGCTTCTCTCTCCTCAATCCACATTCGTTGATATTCGTAAGAAAGCAACCATGGTATACGTGGTTTCCCCTCCTGAATTTAATAAAAGACATTAGATAGGTATTCGCTATATTTGTGGCAGTTTAAATGCGGCTGCTTTTGAAATGCAAATAATAAAATTATAGGCAGTGCAAAAAGAAAGTAACGTCGTTTTATTTTCCAATAGTGTAGATTAATTGCTTGACCATCTTGCTACCACCTTCGTCGCTTTATATGGTTTTGGCGCAGAATGTGCGCATTTTGCATGTGCACTTCTCAAAATGAGCACTTTGCCGAATGACCAGAACGTGAAAAGTGCCCGCCGCGCCGGTAGGTATCAGCTTATCAGAAGTGCACATCCTAAAATATAAGCAGAATAGGTATCTAAGAAGATAAAGGTGTATTAGACTGATAATTCTGACATATACTGAGATGCACTGTGCTCGATTCGGATTTCTTTCCTTTCTGTTATGAAGTCAAGCTATTTATTCCATAAAACAATATACTTAAAGGAATTGTAGATAAGTTGTAGTTAGGTTTCTTTTCCACCAGAACTGTGCTAGGATTATTTCCTTTTCTTTGCGGTGTAAAATAGAGTAATCCTACTGGTGGATTTTTTTCTCGCACAGCTCTCTGGTGTAAAAGCTGCCCTATATCAAGCTACAGCCGTGTTCAGGATGATGAGTGAAATAATGTGGTAGGCGATGAAGCAAAAGATCCCAATAGTTCAAAGTGTACTGTTACTGTAAGGAAACCTATTTTTTTTAAATATATTACGGCGCAATGCCTTCAACTCACCTGATGAGTAATGACAAGGCCAATGGTGGAAGCGCACTTCACCCGTAATCCTCAACTACTGAGGCACTAGCTATCTTATCTCTAGCTGCCGGAACACAACAACGATGCTACAAATATTGATGTTATAACGACATATTTAGATAAAATGGTGGTAGCTAACCAAGTGGACAAGCAAGTCCTACCACCAACCAGAGTACACAAACATGTACCTACACCCCCGCTGGGAATCGAACCCGATACCTCTGGGTCTAAGACAAGTGGTCTTGGACCACTAGACCACAGAGGTGGTGTAAAATGTATAGCTTTACCTATCACTAAGATAATGTAGGTATAATGTATATAAGTAAAACACTTGCCATAAATTTCCACGGTTGGGGATTATATTTAGGAAAATCCGAAGATATTATGTTATGAATTGGTCTACAGGAGGTCGATTTCTCCCATTTTATTCCAGACATTCGTCCCATAATGTCTAAAGTTTACTTGTCTATTTGAAACTGAGACTACTATTTGAAAATCTAAATTGTTTGGTGAAAAAATTTAATTTTTATTTGCACTATTTGTAACAGGGAATCAGAAAGTAGGTACCTAACTTGTCAGGGAATGAAGCAGAATGAAGTTGTCAAAGTTTATTTCTAATTTTGAACATTCAGTTAGAAATAAAAAGGTTTTCATGGATTAATTTACTACTTTTTGGTCGAGAAGTAACAAAACTATTTATCTACTCAATCATGTTTAATATAATAAGACTGCGGGTTGTGTCATTCCAGCAGCAGCGCCACACTCTTGGATTTTGAAATGGATTATTTACTCAATTAGTCATGCTTAGAGCAATAAAATGCTCTATGCAAATATGTCAACTCGTGACAAAATGGTGCTAAAATGTCAAGGTAAGTACTTACCTTGACATTTTAGCACCATTTTACCTAGTTTCAGAGATAAATGAAAGATTTTGTGGCGTTGCTGTGATGACGTCAGCCCAGCAGCAGCGCCACAGCTGGAACTTTGTGGTTTTGGTAAAGCTCAAAAAACTGTCTAGGCAATCATTTACCTAGTCATCAATTTGTCAGGCTCGGACAAAGTCAAGGAGATTGTTACATAAAGAGAGGTTGTTCAACAGCAGCGCCACCACACTACGCCCGGCACAAACATCGAACAAATTATAACAATGTGGAAGCTCACTTTTTCAAAGTTTCATTAATACTGTTACTTAGATGAAAAATTATACTTATCAATAGACAAGTATACGCAAAATACAGACGATAACCGGGTACAGATTGTCGATAAGTGCTCCGTTGGGCACTTCTGACCATTGCCTGGTTGGTGCCACCGTACTGCACCGTAAAAGCTCTCCCTCAGTGGAGTCTAAACGGCGTTTGTGGCACTACTCGTCGGCAGATTGGGATGGTATGCGCGACTATTTTGCGTCCATCCCGTGGGGCCAGCGCTGCTTTGTGGGAAGGGACCCGTCGGAGAGTGCCTCTGCTGTCGCTGACGAGATCATTGTTGGGGATACACTGATGTCGTCAACGGAAGTAAGGCGCGCCCTTGGTTCAATCGCGAATGCGCCAAAGCTGTTGAACTTAAACAGGCGGCGTATCGCGCTTGGACCAAGGCTCGCACGCTCAACGATCGTAACATCTCTTCACTCAAGGTAGTCTTCAACAAGGCCACCAAAGTCTGCAAGAGTGCTCTCTCGAGAGCGAATGCCCAGCGCGTTGCTCGCGTTGGCCAAGAGCTGTTGTCGCACCCAACGGGTAGCCGAAGTTATTGGCGACTGGCCAAAGCGGTGCAAGCCAACTTTTGCGCGCCTTCTCTGCCCCCACTGCGGTACCCTGATGGCTCGTTGGCCCATCAGCCGCTAGACAAGGCTAACCTCTAAGCGAAGCTCTTTGCGGCGAATTCGCGCGTCGATGATTGCGGCGCGGAACCACCTACCATCCCTCACTGTGGTTCCTCAATGCCTGACGTCCAAATCAGGCAACGTGACGTCCGTGCCGTGCTGCAGTCACTTGATGTGCGAAAGGCTAGCGGTCCTGACGGTATACCGGCAGTCGTTCTAAAAAAATGTGCTCCCGTGTTGTCTCCAGTATTGACACGCCTATACCACCTCTCGTACTCTACTGGGATTGTGCCGGAGGCTCTATAATATCGCCCACGCTGTTCCTTCTGCATATCAATGATAATATGTTATCCTTGGGTAACATTCATTGCTATGCAGACGGCAGTACAGTACATCGGCATTATTTGGGTCACCCTGCGGCAAAGCAAGCCGATGTAGTGGAGTCGAGACGGAAGATTGTCATTGAGCTGGACGAGGAATTAGACCACATTTATAAATGGGGCTCTGATAACCTGGTCCAGTTCAATGCCAAAAAAACAGGTCTGCGCTGTCACTGCTAAAAAGTCCGCGTATCTCCCCCAACCCTTCTTCCAGAGCAACCTATTACCCAATCCAGACTGGTCTCGTCTCTTAGGCATGGACATACACAGCGACCTCAACCCGAAGAGCTATATTGAGAGCATCATAACCACAGCCTCACGTAAACTCGGAAGCGGTTCTTCACGCCTGAGCAATGTTGTCTTTTGTATAAGACTCAGGTGCGCTCCTGCGTGGAGTATTGCTGTCATCTTTGGGACGGATCCGCCAAGTACTTGCTCGAACCTCTTGACAGGTTGCAGAGACGTGCTGTCCGTATTATCGGTAACGATGACGTTAGGTACGACCAGTCTGGAGCCGTTACAGCTGCGTAGGGACATTGCTTCCCTTAGTGCTTTCTACCGCCTTTACCACGGTGAATGCACTGAGAAGCCACCCTCATACCGTGCTGACCATCAAGACACGTACCAAAAACTTTGGACAATCGTTACTTTGCCGAACTGCCCGTATGTGGAATGCGCTTCCCGCACACGTGTTTCCCTCCTCTTTCTCTCCCGGGTTATTTAAGCGGGGCATAAAAAGCATTTATGCAGGCCGCCATAATGTGAGCGTTCGGCATAGCGTGGTAGCGCTGTGATGAACGCTTTCACTTCTTAGGCTTCACTGGCTGCTTTTCATCAGGCAGGGTGAGGCCATTTTGGCGTGCCACAATAAAAAAATAATAATTCAAAATAACCATACTGCGCGCATGGCCCCCTGGCTCCTAGACTATTCACAAAAAAAGAATGCCTTTTCATCTCTTAAAACGGGGCATCGACTGATTCTGAATTTTTGTATGATGTAAGACTAATTCTCCATGCAAAAAGATCTTCGCTACGCTATTACATTGTCGAGCCCTAAAAAACCCTTAAACGCGAGACAGACTACTAATTGGACGTAGTTTAGCAAAAAGGATCCAACCCACAAGTTGGTCGAAAATGAGTTGTATATACCAAAATGGCCGTCAGGGTTTATATTTCCTCTTAGCAATAAAACAATAAGCAAAATTAAATTGTTTGACCTTAATTTCGATGCAGGATACCATCCCACATGTATGGCCGGTTCATTTTTTAGTTTCATAAAAACAATCCAATATCCTTGGATCCATATAGTGAAATCAGCCAGTTAAAACATTGATCTCGGTTAATTCATCAAAAAGAATCCAAAACACATGGATCCTTTTTAATAAATGCTATTTACTTAAGACCAGTTAACAATATAAATGACAAAAACGATCCAGAGCGCATGAGTCCTTTTTGATAAATGCTATTTACTAGAAAATAATTCACAAATACTAATCTCAAAAACGATCCAGGATGCTTGAATTGTTTTTGATAAATGTTCTTTACTAGAAAAGAGTATACAAAATAAATCACAAAAACAATCCAGAAAGCTTGGATTATTTTTGATATTATGCTATTTACTTCAAAGTAGTTTACAATATTATATCATAATAACGACTCGAAACGCTTGGATCGCTTTTGAAAAATGATATTAAATTATTATATTATGATATTGATAATGATACAAAACTCAATCTAGGAATCAATCTCAATCTCAAGTTAGGAATGACCATTAAAAAAATATATGAGTTGTATGTAGAAAAATTCAAAGAAGTTTATGGAGACGCAAAATCCCCAGTCTCGTTTGCTACACTGAGACATACTTATTTTATGGTATCTTTAACCCTATACTTGGCAGAGTTTTTTTTTGTGGAGTTATATATATATTTGATGTGTAACATCTTTCCGCTCGCTTTCTATATAAACGATTTGTGGGAGTGATTTCGTGAAATGTGACGGAAGTAGGTGTAACAGTGTGACAGGAAATCGGAAAAGCGCGCAAGCGCGCGCCATTTTGTAAATTTAAAATCGATACTATGAACATGACATATTAATATTATATGTGACATATTGTTTCCTTTGACTATAAGGTCATTTTGATATGTCAAATGAGCTTCTAATGAGCATTTACTGTATTTATTTTATAGTTATAAAATGATGTAATACCTACCTGACTCTTTTTTTAGAATATAATGTTATAGCCTCGCTCGTTTTTTTGTATAAAATGTGTTCTTAGGACTATTCATAATTTTTTTGTAAGTTAGGTGTCTCAAATACCACCATATCCACTATGCCAAGAGTAGGGTTAATTTAAGGTGCAAGACATTAAAAAAAGATACTTGCAGTAGGTGTGACACATTTAATAATAAAATTAAGAATTGTGCTGATCAAGAGCAAGAAATTTTAAAGAAGAAAGGGAAAAACACTTAAAACGAGCTGAAGATTTAAGACGCAATATGAAAAAGATTTAGAGTATTATGAGTATTATAAATATTTAGAGTCAGGCCATAGATTTTTACCTAATGATACCGATTTTCCTAAAATCGAAACACAATTAAAAACCGGACAAGTGCGAGTTGGACTCGCGCACGAAGGATTCCGTACCATTATCTATAAAAACGGCAAAAAAACATGTCTGTTGTATGGGAGCCCCACTTAAATATTAATTTTATTTTAAATTATTTATTAATTTTTAAAGTGAATAATATAACTAAATATTCTGTGAATATTTCAAGCGTCTACCTTTTGCCCGTTTAGGCGCAGAATGTCCAATTCGCAAAATGTCCAACGGTCGCAGAATGTCCAGTTCGCAGAATGTCCAATTCGCAGAATGTCCAATTTGCAGAATGGCCAGTTCGCAAAATGTCCAATTCGCAGAATGTCCAGTTCGCAAAATGTCCATTTCGCAAAATGTCCAATATTCATCGTAACGTGATCAATTTACTAATTGAGTTAAAAGTTGGATTCTAATGATAAGTGAACTCGTTTAGGCGCAGAATAAGTGATTCAGGGATCAGTTTTTATTTTAATAATAAAACAATTTAACTTTAAAATTAATTTAAAACTAATAATTTTTGACTTTAAAATTACAATCAGCGGACTTCTTTATGTTTATGTTATCGTTTAGGCGCAGAATGTCCAACTCGCAGAATGTCCAACGGTCGCAAAACTGATTTTAAATAATAACTTGACTTATTCTGCGCCTAAACGAGTGGACTTATCATTAGAATCCAACTTTTAACTCAATTAGTAAATTGACCACGTTACAATGAATATTGAACATTTTGCGAAATGGACATTTTGCGAACTAGACATTCTGCGAGTTGGACATTTTGCGAACTGGACATTCTGCGAATTGGACATTATGCGAATTGGACATTCTGCGAACTGGACATTCTGCGAAATGGACATTCTGCGAACTGGACATTTTGCGACCATTGGACATTTTGCGAATTGGACATTCTGCGCCTAAACGCTTTTGCCGTTATCAATATCGAGCAAAAACGAGCAAAAATCACGTTTGAAGTATGGGAGCCCCCTTAAATATTTTTTTTATTCGGTTTTTTGGTATTTGTTGTTATAGCGGCAACAGGAATACATCATCTGTGAAAATTTCAACTGTGTAACTATCACGGTTCACGAGATACAGCCTGGTGACAGACGTACAGACAGAGAGACAGACCGACTGACGGACGGCGGAGTCTTAGTAATAGGGTCCCCTTTTACCCTTTGGGTACGGAACCCTAAAAATAAGTAAAAATTGTAGACTGTATACCATATAAAAGTAATTTTATTTAAATTAATTTGATGTTTTAATAAATCCCTTAATAATTAACTTTGCTGAATCGTTTTTGAGAATTACATCATGAGAATAACACAATAGAAAATAACATTTACCAAAAAGGATCCAACCCCACTTTTTCTATAATAACTCAGTAAATATTGGAATGAACTGAATTCATTTTATTTGAATAAAAACAACACATTTTTACAAATTTTATTTTACAAAAACATAAATACATAAGTATTACATCTCTAAGCAATTACAGGTTAAACTTCAAACGTCAATATCTCAAAAGTGACAATATGTGGGTTGGATCCTTTTTGCTAAACTACGTCCAATTGTTACCTACTTTGAGACTAATTATCGACAAATTAGTTAAGACCCGTGGTACACCCAGTATGTAGTACTGGTACATGCAATCAGATTTTCGCTACGTGGTCCTACACAAGGCAGCCACGCCACGCTCATCCTGGCGGGGCCACCTTGAACCCCTTGTAACTTTTGAACGGTGGATCGACTTTGAGATTTCACGACAAATTATCTATAGTCCGATTTCGGGTTGGTGATGGTGGCCGTGCCAAAATTAGCCACACTATTTTGCATGATTTCATGCAAACACCTTGATAAAAATGTTTAAAGGTACCTACTCCATCGGCGACAACTTTAAAAAAATCAGCCAGTTGCCACGGGTAAGCTGCTTTTAAAAAATCTTCCCATTTGCCACCGGCGGGCGGTAGCGTTGCAGGCGGTGGCAACTGGGAATTACCGCGCGAATTAGCCCTTTCGAGACTATGGTGCCATTTTGAGACTAAACGAAAAAAGCTTAGCTTACAAGATCAACCTAACCAAACTGTCAAATATCTTCAATAAATTAACCTTAGAAGTTCCTTTTGAGGAAATTTGACAGTTCGTGGTAGTCTCGATGTGCAGGCGTGTAATAAATCTTTGGGTTAAAATAAAATTAAACAAAAATGGTTTTTTATATTTTATTTGATACACAAGTTAAAAGCAGAAGGGTTCCTCTTCACGCCCACAAATGTACCTGAAAAGAAAGGGTAGTTTAGTCACTGGGTTGTTTAGGATAACTAACTACTTAACTAGGTATATTACGTAGAAATGTTTGCCCTTTTTTAGTCCTTCTAATGCAACAATGATTAAAAGGGTGGAGAAGGCATGTGTTTATATTTCCTCCAATTCTTTTCATTGATCCATTTAGTAGAATAACGACTGCCTCAGAGGAAATTGTTCTTGCTAAATACTTAGTAAGACCACATTCATTTAAAGATATTAACAGCTGCACTCGTACACATCAATTATCATTAATGATTACTTAGCACCTACAATTGTTCAGTAGAAAATGTGCTTATGTCACTGTTATGCAGCATTGCCAGACCTATGAATTTGTTCATAGATCTACGGACTTTTTAGGTCTTGTCTACAGACATAGGTATGGAATTTAGTCTCAAATCTACGGATTTTTTTTTGGATTTCATCCACCTGACCTAAACAATAGTATAAATATTCAAATTAAATAAAAATTTGCTTAAAACGAAACTTAACTCCAAAAAAAGGAAGACCTGTGACTTGCGTTTCGTTTTTTGTTATTTAGTCTGTAATGATTTCTCAAGATTTGGCTGTATGGCTCTGTACCATTGCCTTTCCCTTTGTGTATTACAACTACTACTGTCAATGTCAACTTATTTTAGGTTTATACAAAAAATGCAATAAAAACTACCTGGAGGTAGAAGCAAAGGAGCATTTTGAATTATTTAATTCTAAAATTTAAACTACAAAAAAGGCTACAAATGAGAATGATAATCATAAAAGTGACACCGAGAGTAATTTAATATAAAAAAAATTAAAAACTATTAAAATATTGTCTTTTCCTTTGTCTTGGCAATTTTCCTATATTATTTTTTAATTTCTTGTCAGTCCATCTCTAAATAGTCAGGTTTAGCTTTAAAAAATGTCTGTAGATCTATGGATTTTTGTAGAGGCAATCTACGGACTTCTACGGATTTTTGAGCATAGCCCTACGGATTTCTATAATTGGATCTGGCAACACTGCTGTTAAAGACTATTTTACAATAGCCAATTTTAGGGGTTGGCTTTAGTAATCGGCGGCAGGAATTAGGAATTGATAAGGGTTGGTTTTTATTGGGGTTGGTTACACCTTTCAATCGACACCCCCCAACCCGCGGAGATGCGTGGTTTTTTTTTACACGTGTTTGAAGTTACGTAATCAGTTGGGTATTCTGTGCTGTTGGATAGGCTAAGTAAATTTTTTTTTCCCGAGCGTAGTTGAGAGCCAAACGGAAGGGGGGGAGCGTATAAAAAATAAAATTTAAAAACTCACGTAATCTGTTGGGTATTTTGTGCTGTTGGACAGGTTAAGGTTATTTTTGTTTTCCCGAGCGAAGCGCAGCGTAGCGAGGGCCAAACGGAAAGGGGGAGCGTAAAGAAGAAAAAAAAAACAAAAACAACTAAGTCAAAGGTTTTTTGTAGTGATTGATTATTTGATAAGAAGTGGCAGATAAAAAAACTATGGGTTTCCGCGTCTCCCCCCTTTAAGAGGGGCACATCCCTACCCCCCTCCCGTACCCTCTACGACTGCCGCCGATTACTAAAGCAACCCCAATTTTAGGTGCTAAGTAATTGTTAATGTTAATTGATATATCTGAGTATGGCCATAAGTGTTATTAAATTATAATTTTAGTTATGGGTTATAGGCCCTAGTGGTCCCATAATAATCACACCTACAAGTTGATGTTTTAAGTTAAAATTTAGGAACACTAAATTGATGGAAGCAAAAATACCTTTACATTAGCCTAAATTAAACCTATAGTGACTTACAAAAAAACCGTTATCCCGTGTTTGTCTCTATCATGTACGTCATTTCAAATTAAAGTAAAAGAGACAAAACACAAAATAACTATTCAAAGCTTATTCTTTGTTTAATTCATCATGTTAAAATTCTTCAATTAAATGATATAGGTATGTAGGTTCACATTAAAAAAAATATTTAAATCCAATAAATATGGGATTATTTTAAAACTGGTCCAGGTCGCAACTATAAAATAATTTCTTTTGAATAACAGCAAACTATTACAAATTGTAATTTAATATCAACCAACATGTGGCTTTGATCATTTTGAGCAATTTAGGAAAATTAGAATATAAGAAAAATATCTAGGTATTAAGTTATTTCCTAGTTAATTTATAAATTTGATTATACTGATTGACTAAAGCAATTAGTATGTGACATTACCTAGTATAAACTATGTATAGTATGGGTTCAACTTCTCACTAGGTAGTCATACTAATATTACAAAGAACATAGAAAGCGAGCATAAAAGCAACACAGAAAGCGTTGCATTTTTGTATTTTTGAAACTAATAAACTCAAAAACTACCTACTGGACAGATTTAAAACAATCTGGTCAGTGTTCTTTCACCATTATAATGCTACATTAGCGCTGAGTATCATAAGGCTATATTTAAAAAAAATCCACCCGTGCGAAGCCGGGACGGCCGCTAGTCAAAAATATATGACACAAATTTATATTAGTATAACCTATAAAATCATGCTTGGCTAATTTAACTGCATTTTGGATGTAATGAATTCTGTGATCTATCATCATAAATTCGAAAGGTGATAAGCAGAGTTTGCAACTTAAATCATGAACAGAGCAATAAAGATGTACCTACATGTAAGTGACAAACTAACACCTTTTCTCATATTAAGTAACAAAGATCTGAACTAAACAGTACTAGCTTATACGTATTCCATTATGATGAAGATTATTAATTAAAACAAAGTATTCCCAAAATACCGGTTAAGTATACACGAGGTACAACATAACCTACAGAGGTATTACTTATAAATTAAGTTTTTACTGTACTTACCAATTATTTAGATCTCGCACGCATCTTCCTCCTTTTACGCTTTAGCCTTCGCATACGCTTCTTACGCCACTGCAATAAATAAAGAAGTTTCATGTACACATACCCTTCAATGGAAAATAGTACACAAAATTTTTCAGAATAGCATAATTTTAGTAAATTAAATAGAAAATACCTTGGCTCTCATCTTATATAAACTAAAACTTTAAGAATTTAACGAGAAAGGGAGTAGTAACTCTCAAGATGACTGTTATAAATGAAGATACAAAATGAATCTTGCGTTCACGGTCACAGCGAAATATGAAAGAGAGAATATTTTAATCAATGTACGTTCTGTCATTGAAGTTGTTATGTTCATTCAATTTCATTCGTTCTAGAGAGGTCAGTCCTAATTGAAACCTGTATGCATTCAATTTTTATCGATTGTTATCGGTTAAAAATCATTGAACTTTTTCTTTGTTTACAATTTTCGATTAATTATGTAGGTACTACTGTATGAACTAAAATGCATCTCGAAAGTGGTTCTGTTTGCACATAACTATACATTAGCATTGGGATAGCATCAACAACCTAAACTTGATAAGAACCTTAAATCTTAAAATATTAAACCTTAAATCTTATAATCTTAAAATATTTTGTAACATAAACTCAACCTAAACAAATAAAATATAAACGTCATTGTGGCTCTTAAACGTAGTAATTTAAATACTTTTTGGTGGCGCCGTGGCCCCAAAGCATAGAGAAATATAATTATACCCCAAAGTCACCTACCGTTTTTCAAGCGCTTATCGGGAATCTAGTCATAATTGATCAAAGCTTGTAATGTATTAAAAATTGCGACTTCGTCTTCGTGAACACGCGCATCCCATGACCGTTTAGCTAATTCAAAAACCTTCACGCGAGCGTGCGCGAAACGCAAAAAGGAAAGTCGGAGAAACATTAATTTTTATTACATCAATGTATTTCAATACCATCAATATATTTCTAAGTAAAATAGTCAAATAATCATGATTATGGTTAGATATAACTTTACGCAAATTAAACAAATTATTGGATTGAGTCACGATAGCATAGTTGGTAGTGCACCTGACCCGGCATGTCATAGGGTGCGGGTTCAAATCCCGCTCGTGGAAATTTTCCAACACTGACTTTTTTCAAAAGTCAAATAATCATTAAGAGCGTTTACGCCGCACACTAGCGCCGCCAATGAAAAAAAAACATATCTAGTAATTAGAGATAGAAAATCAAATTATGCTCAACAAACTATTTGAATGAAGTAATTTAGCATTTTTACGTCACCTAATGAACATCTGACATGTTATGGTTTAGTTAAATAAAACGTTACAGCTACAAACGGCCACTTTTTTTTTATTGGCGGCGCTAGTGTGCGGCGTAAACGCTCTTAAAACAGTCATACCGTATAACTTACAAAACTTCCAAAATGTCTGGAACACTTCCAAAAAACTTTTAAAGTTTCGGAAAGTTTCGGGAACTCTCATCTCCATTTACAATCCACCACACTAGCTCAACACATAGATCCGGCATGCGTGCGGCATGCCATGCACAAAAGTTGTTTAACTTGCAAGACGGTCTTCTTGGCGGGAAAGTGAAGAGTCATGCCTGCGGTTTTGTTTTACTTTCTAAAATTTGTGTTATGTCGAATATTAATGTGAAATAATGGTGGATTATTAACCGTTAAGTGTTCGTGAGAGTGCATGAGTGTTGGCAAATGAAACAAAACAATGCAACGTCACTTTTCAAATTCTCTCAAGAAGTCCGCGTGAGGACTTAGTAAAGCTCCACACCTTTACTGAGATACTCGAAGGGTTGGGGGGTATATCATTTCTCACTTCTCATTTCTATTATCATTCATCATCATCATACACTGGAAGGAAATATTGTTATTTATGTATTACTTGTAAGAAAAATTACTTTGACACTGGCTAAATGTGCTAATCGCACGAAGCCATCAACTACACACATAGGCCTCTCACGGACACGGAATCTCGCAACAGCAACCGGTGCCTGCCACGTGCTGCAATAGTTTGCTTCGCGAGGATTATCGCGGAGTTTGGGTTTTGTATTTCTATTCTCAACGATGATTCATTATTTTTATTAGGCGCACCGCTTCTCAATGCTGCCATCCCTGCTTTTATAAACGATGCGATCACTATATTCAATTCAACTGCAGACCGGTTCCAAATAATCAAGACGGTTATTCCAAATAATTCACACAAAGCATAGCTTTGTTTATCATTAGTTTTTGTCTTTTTGTTCCTAAATTTATATTTATGTTCTACGTTGCTCACAACTTTAGCTTTTTCCAGCAATGTTATGTTATCCATTTTAGATAATTTGATAAGAGAAACTCTTTTAAAGTTTTAAATAGTTCAATAAACGACCGCGTTTGGTAACAGGCTTTGCTTCCTGTACGCTTCGGACACAAAGTAGCTACTTTGTGCTTCGGAGGCCTAGGAATTAGAAATTTATCCAGTGTGACCCTGCCAGCGTTTTTGTCTTTTGCCCATAGCAAAAATAATGGTAAAATACAGTGTGATTGTTAGTCTTCTTAGGCCCGATTTGACATATTTTTTAAAGAGAATCTGTCATTATGTCAAAATTATTCAATGAATAAACTAACTGACGTTTGAAAAATCCCTTACACAACTTAAATCAATATTTCGTAACATGTTATGTAAGTAGTAATAACACGTAATAAAATACTTACCATTTAAATACACAGCCCCTTACAAATAAACAAAGAATAAGGTCCGAATAGTTATTCCGTGTTTTGTTCCTGTATTGGTTAACCCAGACCTTAGACTAACCAATGATAGATTTTTCTGAACGATAGAGAAATAATAAATAAAATCTTGTGGAAAAACACTTATTTTATTCTAGACAAACAAGTTTTAAGACATTGTCGAAAATGTTACAAAATACAAATATAAAAGTCAAAATTGTGCAAATAGTAGATTGTACAACAAGAGCATAAAACGAGCCATTTTACCCGAGACGTGCTTATAGCCATCCGAGCCGGTACGGCGAGGGTGGATAGTCACGTCGAGGGTAAAATGAGTTTTATACTCGAGTTTTACACTCTGCTTTTTACTTCGATTGCAAGGATATAAAACAAGGATTAAAGCATATACACGAAAATTTAATACATTTTTATAATGCTTCCCGCCGCACAATTTTTCTTATTTTTTTTAAATTTTCAACTACGTGACGTTCGTCTATGGTCTGAGCCGTAATGCCAAGTTATTATAAATATTTACGTTATATATTTTTTTACGTAAATGCAAGCCCGTATTAATCGTAAACTTGTGTTTAGATAGTAATACATATGTCGTAATTAAATTAAGATATAACCTAAATCTCATAAAAATATATCAATTAAATGAAGATGTATTGTGTATATGGCTGTAAGGCCTAATTGCCTTAGTCTTAAGAGCATTTACGCCTCAGAACAATAACTAAAGCTATAGAAGGATGGCTAAAATAAAAATCGTGCAACTATGTTTAGTTCCGTTCTATCTTATGGCTAGAAAAGGAGGTTGGAGTGCAACAAATGGTTGACACTTAGTTTTTATTTTTTGTATTGTTATGTCAAACGGTCATCAGATAATCGGTGATCAAAAAAAATCGTTTTAGTTAAAAATAGCTAAATATAAATAGCTTTAGTTATTGTTCTGAGGGGGTTAGAGTTAGGGTTTCTAAGAACAAATAAACAAAGAATTAGCTCCGAATAGTTATTCCGTGTTTTGTCTCTTTTACTCTAATTTGAAATGACATTTGCATGATAGGAACAAAACACAGAATAATTATTCGGACCTTAATCTTTGTTTATTTGTAAGGCGGTTAGAATATTGGTTCTCTATTTTGTCTCATAAATTTTTTATCCATAATCTAACGTGTCATAATGTTTTGTGACATAATCATCATGTGTCCGAATGATAAGTAGCCCTAACTGAATGTCTCATAATATTACTTGCATTAAAACCAAAATCCCTAAATATAATATGATCTAAATTTCTTTGCTATAAATATTACAATCTATAATATTTAAAAGACATAAAAGGCTTTTCTATAATAGTTATAAGTCCTAACGTAATGTCTCATCATAATATAACGTGCCCTAAAATCGAAATTATGGAGCTAGATTTCTGTTGTCTAATAAAAAAAAATAACCTCGAAATCGCTACGCTGCGCTTTGCGATTGTCTTAAAATTCTAACCTATCACGTGACCTACAGGAGTAGGGCAGCTAGTATTTCTGTTGTCTTATAAATAAAAAGAAATCAATTTGTAATTTAGTAACAACTTAATATAAACCATCATTCAGACTAACAATATTATTATAAACAACCATTCGGACTAACATGTAAAACTAAAATTTAATATTTTGGCTCCAAATATTAAAATAGTTAACAGTAATTCCCTTTACCTTTGAGGTTCTCCAATTTTTGATGAATCTATTTCTGAATATATTAATAATTCAATTACTAAATTTTGAAATTCTGCTGAACGTCTCCTTGAAATTAGTCCACATTATGCACTTTGCCGTGCATGTTTGACATGCCGCACTTAACGATATTATACGCCGGTCCCTTGCCACCGTCAACGTGCCAAGTCTACTTGAGCCGACTGGTATTGCAAGAGACGATGGCAAGAGACTGGACGGTATGAGTTTGATTCCATGGAAGATGGGCCGGGTGCTGGTATGGGATGCAACCTGTTCTGAAACGCTGGCTCCTTCCCATCTACATGGAACCAACAACAGAGCTGGTGCGGCTTGTGAAGCGGCTGAAAAAGCTAAAGCGTGCAAATACAGGCGTCTAGGCTCCGAATATGATTTTGTCCCATTCGGTGTCGAGACCCTTGGTCCGTGGGGTCCTAGCGCTATAAGGCTTTTTAAGGAAATAGCAAAAAGATTAGTTAGATTAGTCGATCAGGAGACCGAAGAGCTGCCAGCTACCTCGGCCAAAGAATTAGTTTAGCTATTCAAAGGGGGAACGCTGCCAGTATCTTCGGAACCTTGCCTAAAGGGACTCCTTTTAATAATATTTTTTAATTATTATATTATATATTTTTTTAAGGTTTTTTAGTTATAGTTTCGTTGTTCTAGTATATATATTTTTTTTTAAATATCTGTAAGTATATAGGTATTCAATAATATAATATAATAAGTTTTTATTAAGATTATATAACACTTAGGACATATGACTAGCAAGAAATATTAGGATATCTAATTATTATAGCACCCGATATTATGACTTATGATGACACAAAAGCATTCGATTAGGTAAAATAAAATTTCGTATACGCGAACATTATGGATGGTGATGATTATAGCAAACGCGTTAGGGATTTTGATTTTCGGAGAAGAAAGGGACTACTTAGAATATTGCTTGGATTTGAACCATGAGGTTTCTTAATAAATTATCTGGAACGGGATCAGTTTCTTGGTTCATTCTGAACGAATCATTCAAATTTATAAAAAAGAAAACGTCGACAACTGACTGACTGAACTGAACACTGACTGATGTAAAGTGACAGAAATTCGCGCGCGCTTTATGTAGACGAACTGTGTGCGTATTATTAGAAAATTAACTATCTGAATAGTAAAAGAAGAATTAATTTCGAGGCAGCCGCTAACGTAAGTTTGATTTTATATAATAAGTGCATTTTATAACCTTTACCAGGAGACATTAACGTAAGAAAATGATAAACGGAATCTTGCTGGGCCATTTTTGTTCGAATGAATGTTTATACAGTATGACCAACCTAACGCCAACGCCACTAATTCATTCATAATTCTGTCTATGTGTGATCTGTCTGCTGCCTTTCTTCAATTTAATCCTCTGATTTCGTTTCGATGGTGAAAATAGCGAATTTTGGCTGTGATTGTAATTTTTATTTACTGAATAATGTAAAATAACGAAAATATCATTACTTTTCGAAACCAAGTTAATGCTTGAAATCCGTACGTGTAGTGTTGCGTTACACAAAAGCCCTGTTGTTTGCTGACATCTGTGTTTCATTTGATATTTTAGCGACGCTGGTAATGTTGTAAAAATGGTTACTTCAAATAAATTACCCGAGAAAAAGTTTGTGAAAATGACCGGACAAAGCAGCATAGCAGTGGTGCCCCAAAGAACACTATTAGGCGAAGTTAATGAACACATAACATGTCCGTTATGTCGGGGCTACTATATCGACGCTACCACTATTGTCGAATGTTTGCATTCTTTTTGTCGAAGCTGTATTATAAAACATTTGCAGGCTAAAAGTTATTGCCCTGTATGCGAAATGATGATTAATTCCGCCAAACCTAATATTAAATTAGATAAAGCACTTCAGGACATAGTTTACAAGCTAGTACCAGGCCTTTTTCAGAAAGAAATGGAAAGAAGACAACAATTTTATGCTTCAAGACCTGGACCGGCAGCATCGGCTACACCTGAGCAAAGAGGTGAAGACACAGAAAGAATTATATTTAGTCCTGAGGATGTAATTTCTTTTTCATTGGAATATGCCGATTTAACAGATACGGACAGTATATCTAGCAAATCATCAGACAGTAGTGAGCCTCAACCCACATCTGCAGGTTCAAGACGATTTCTTCAGTGCCCAGCTGTTGTAAATATCAGCCATTTGAAGAAGTTTTTAAGTATGAAATTTGATATTGATAGCACTCAGTTTGCTATTGATATACTTTACAAGAGAGTACCATTACCTGATTATTACACCTTGATGGATATTGCTTATATTTATAACTGGAAGAGAAATGAGCCCATGCGTTTTTTCTATCAAATTATTGATTACATTGCAATAAGAAATAGATTTTTTGATATTAATAGGAAAGGCCCAGATTTTAGAGATAGAAAATCCAGTCCAACTACAACAGAAGATACAAATGTAAGTAGTCCTCTACCAAATTTAAATGACCATGTCTCTGAAGGGTCTTCTGGAGCAGACAGTCCAATGCCTGACGATAGTTCTCTGAAGCAAACTAATGATACAACAAAAAAAAGTGATAAAAATATGCTGCAAAGTAAAGAACCTAATATTAAAGAAGGCTCATCAGTAAGTCTTAATAAAACAAATGTGTCATCATCTAAGAAAAATGATGAAGATGTGGAGAAATCACAGTTTTTAAATTCATTTGAACTTACTGCTAAAAGTAGTAGTATGCAAACAAAAACTTCACCATTGAAAGTCAATAGTACTGATGATGTGCAGACTCCCAAAGTACCTAATAGCAATTGTAAGATTGAGGATACTTTAAAAAGGAAACACCAAACACCTCCCAGTACACCTGAACTGAAGAAATTGAAAATAGAATTAGAGAAAACTAAAATACCTTATTTACCAAACAGTGGCTCTAGTTCTGCTTCTTTGACATCCACTCAAAATGTTAAAATATCTGATACTTCTACTAAAGTAAAAGAAAGTGATAGTGCTGCAAAAAGCAGTCAAGTGACAGTTAGCAGTGTTTCTCCTTCAACAATGCCATTAAAAGAATCAAAATCACAGCATCAAGCAGTTCCAGCCAAACAACCTGTTACTGATAGCCATGGTGTAAAACGGGCTATACCAGATGCACAGTCTAACACTCCCTCACCCAAACGAAAACCAACTAATGAAGTTAAATCACCTAATCAATCTGGAGTACCTGTTCAAAAAACTGTATCTCCACTTAAATTACAAATACCAAAATTAGAATCTCAATCTCTACATCTTAAGTTGGGTGATGTTCAAAAAGCACCTATAAAGAAAATTCCTGATTTGAAGCCAAGTACTTTAGGTTCTCAGTCTTCTCAAAACAAGGGGCAGCCAGTTGCTAAAGTAAGAATGGACCTCTTAGCAAATAATAGTGATCCAACCATTGATAGAAGTAAAATTTTATCACAAGTAAAAACATCTCTGAATGCTCAAAATAATGTTCAAAGTTCTGGGGATCCATTAAAATCGATATTTGACTCCTGTAATATAAATATACCATCCTCATTATCAATTACTTTAACAGATCAGAAATTAGATACTCGTGTACCCCAAGAAGCTGGAAATTCAGATCAAAAGAAAGGTATTGTTAATAAGAATTTGACTGGTGTAAATAATAACCCTGTACATAAAGTTCCTAGCCCTCCGGTACATAACTATATTGAAATATTAAAATTACCTGATACAGATGCAAAAAAAATTAACAAACCTGAAGCTGATATGAAATTAAATATACCAAATAAATCTGATACTAACACATTACAGCCAAAAAGTGTAAATAAGTCTGAAGTCTCAACAAAGGGTCCAGTTCCCAATTTGAAACCTATTTCTGACACAAAATTAGGGAAACAGGCAGCAGCAGCAGCCGCAGCTGCTGCTGCTGCTGCTGCTGCGGCAGCGGGTAATTTTTCAGCACCTATTACATTTCAACAAACATTTGAACAACAGTTACAATCTCTTCAAACTGAGAAGAAACCAAAATTACCCAAAGCTAAGTCACAAGTTCCTAAACTTGTTCCTGCTCCCAAAGTATTTAATGTTGTAAGTAAATCAGTTAGTATTGGCAACAAACCCAATACTGCTTCCACATCCGAAGCTAAATCTGGTTCTGCTTTAGATTTATCTACTCCTCACAACATTCAAAGTCATGCTGGAGCACAACAAACATTTGATAAGGCTTTAGAGACTATGCAATCTATAGCAAATTTAGCTAAGAAACAAAATTTACCTTCAAAAAGCATGCCGTTAATGTCCCAAAGCACTACATTTCCTGGTATATCTAACAGACCATTGAACACTGGTGTAGGTCAAATAAGAGTGCCTACAAATAATATTAATCAGATTAAACACGATAAGGCAAATGTGTCTCAAAGTAATACTCTAAGACAAGACACCACTAAAAATAATATGGTTAAAGTATCCAGTAATTTGGGGTCAAATATTTCTTCATCAAGCTATCAAATGTCATCTCATAATTCCCCAAGTACAACTTTACCATCACCAAGATCCCAAACACGTTCGCCTAGTTCCTCTCCCAAGTTGGTTATTGCAGAGGAAAAGCAGTTAAATACATCTTTGGAACAGAATGTTGGTCAGTCAAATTCAATGATGGGAAGCCAAATACCAAACTTAAATGCAACTAAAAGTGATTCCCCAAAAGTCTCTCCAGGACCATCTAAAACTGGACTAAAACCAATAAAATCAATGACACCAACAGTAAAATTAACTGGAATTCGTCCGCCTATGCCTCTTAATGCTACTATGAATGCCGCGGCTGATTATCTTACTAGACCGCAACTTATATCCCCACATCATCATTTACTAAGGCAGATGGAAGTTAATGCTTGGCTCAAAGTGCAAAGACAGTATGATTTGATTAAATCTATGTCAAATATGGCTCATCAAACTCAGAATGATTTTAACAATAAAGATAAACAATAGAAGTTTATGTGTGTAGAATAATAATTATATGTAAAATAATTATAAAATTGTAGTAATAAATCTTAGCTAAGTCAAAATTGTTTTTAAAAGTTAATGAGTTTGAATAAACTAATTTTCAAATTGAGTTTATATGTTGTAATCTGGGTTAAGGTTTTCATTATAATTTTCTAATCATGTGATTGCTAAATATTTACTGTTACATTTATGTATTATATTTTTTTAGAGATTTTTCTCAAACATGGATCCTGAGTTTTTGACGGTTTGGTTTATTTTAGAGTTAACCAAAAATACATTGTGGTCAACTGACCAACTAGAATATTATAAAATTCAGGGTATCATGTTTATACATCTGCCTATATTTTATTTATCAATTTATTTAACTAAATTAAGTGAGTGCGAATAAAAAATATTATGTAATCTTATATCCATACAATCAGTTAATGTGTTTTACATAAAATGTTTAATAATATTGTCAGACATGTTTAAATGTAGACCGTTTCCATTTCGGTTAGGTACATGATCTGCGGCTGTTTAATGAGCAATGGAAGCAATTCGATTTAATTTGACCTGGCTTCTGTGAATGATAGACATGATAGAAATTAACTCTAAATCGAAACTGATAACATGTCGTAAATAACTTTAAAGTATTATGTAATTAATTACTTATCGCTTTTTAAGTATAAGTTAATTAAATATTGTCTATTTTAAGACTTATTGTCATTAAATTAACTGCGAGGGTGTTATTAAAAATAAAGTTTATATTTAATTGAAGTCTTTTTCTTAATTTTTCCTTTTTATTTTTTTATCACATAAAAATATTTTCTCTGTTAGGTAGCCTGTTTTAGAAGCCAACCTCCTTTGCCTATTTAAAATATTTGGATATATGTGGTGGGTTTAACTTTTCTATTTCATTAAAATTCAAAATAACCACATGCTAATATCTATACTTATAGTTTTTTTTATTTTTTCTTAGATGTCTGCAATTCAAGCAACAATTCCATTCAAGTCACGCAAAAGAGTTAGAGTAACAAAACAAACCAATTGCGTAAATGAAAATATTCCCAACAAGATACCCAAGAGCTCTCAAAAGAAAGGTATAATTTATTGCATTTATTTTAAAATTTATAATTTAAGAACTCAAAAATCAAATAGGTACCTATTTAATGAAAAGTTCTTCTAAAGATGAAAATCCTGAAATCAGTAAAATGAAAAAATTACATTGTAGTACCTATTATAAAGATTTACTTGCTGGTCTAGGTATTACAATAAAGTTTTTTTGCTTTCTAACTAACCAACAATATAACAATGCTCAGTATCTAGGCAATCATTTTTGGGATCAGTATCAGCACATTAAAATTAATGCAAAGCAAATAAATCTTTTTAATGATATAAAGATTTTGTTGATATGACCAGGTTTTGGATTCTTTCCGTGATTTGATCAATTCCGTATTTTTTGTTATCAAATTCCTATGTCAGCATGGACTAAATGAGTCCATGCTCATAGTATTTTTTCTATAAATTTAAGAAATAGTAAATTGTGTTTTCAGATTCCAGTTCAGTAATTAAACGCTCTAGAAACGATCGATATATATTTGGAGAAGATAAGAATAGGTGTCTGACTGAAAATAAAGCGGAAGTAGTCTCCGAACCTAGGTAAGAATTAACTAATCCCTGTACATGTTAAAGCCAAGCCCGTCACAGATTCACAGACTTAGCTATAATATATATTAATATGATGTGCTTTAATAGTAGTTTATGCAACTGTCATATAATGAAGGGTATTAAAACACGAGTCAAACAACAAGAGTAAAAGCTGACAATAGTTTATTTATAATAATTGTTCAAATTTTGGATGGTACAATTTTGAAAGTTAATGTTAATTATTGATCCAGCAGCTGTAGCGGTCGCGGGGCAAGCAGTAGAGCTCGTAGACGGAGTTGGAATATTTATAATTACTTCATTCGTCTTGTTTTCTATACTGTTCAAGATCGTATTTGAGACTTGAATTTTATTCATTAAAGACTCATCAATGTAGCTTTCAGCCACAGTAGAAGACTTCCACCCCCCGTGTCGTTTCAGTGCGGTCAAATCACCACCGCTATCTATGAGAAGGGTCGCCGAGGTGCGCCGGAAGCAATGCCCCGTGTACAACGCTGGGTTAGGCAGATTCAAAAAACTTGCGATAGTTTTTCCCAGAGCACCAAATTTATTAATACCAGTTCTTTGATCGACGCACTTCCCCGATCTATAGCTCAAGAAAAAGGCAGGGTTTCGACAGGGGGTGGGTCGAAGTTCCATGTATTTTTTACATACGGCATAGCAGTTGCCCGTCACAACGAAAGAACGATCTATTTTCGTTTTTGTTTTCGAAACTTTCACCATGATTGTACTGTCGTCTATGTTAGAGACTTCATCGAACTGGATGTTGTATAGCTCTTGCCTTCGGCATGCCCCTATTATGCCGAAGATTAGTGCAACCTGTAACAATAAACGATATAATAAGCTTGAGGTACATAGCCAAGGCAAAAACTATGATTTATGAAGTAGTAAAGTGTAGGTACCTACTACCTAATTTATACACAAAGCGCTTAAACGGAGTGTCTAGATAACTTGCGTGTGTAGTACGTAAGTACTAGGTAGATTAAATAACAGAACTAAAATACACTTACCTTTTCAAAAAGATACAAAATATCTGGTGAATCTTTCAGGAACATCTTTATTTGACCTGATGTAAACGTCAAGGACTTTTTTTCCTTGTGTCCTTCTGAACTGCGTTTCAGGAACGCTATGACTTTTGAATACTTCGTGATATCAATATTGTTGTAGATACTCAGTGTGGACTTGAGCATAGAATATTTAGCCCACATAGAAGATGGCTTGAATTTGTCGGAGAGGTCTTTGAGATACACAAGAATGACATTTTCAGAAAATGATGTAGTTTTCTTTTCGATCTTCCATGCCAAAAAGTTATTATATTCTTTTTCATATAATTTTCTAGATTTTTCTGGCAAAAGATTGTGAGTTACTTTTGTTGCCAATTCTAGAATATCCGGAGGCGTACAAATATCATCGTCGCTGTCCATTTTTAACTTTTAATTTGTATTTTAAAAACAAAACACATTGCGAAACATTAAATTCACGCGTACGTGTATTGTCACAGTGAACTTGCCGTCATTAAAATCTAACCAATGAGAGCGCAGCTGCGCGCGCAGGGCCAATCAGGAGCGAGCGCGCGCTGTTCTTTTTTTATTTAATTGGCACAAGATCTTACCAAAGAGTTTTGTGTATGTAAGTTTAGTAGTTTCGACGAAGTTTTCACGTATAACCCAACTGTTTTCAAAAGCCAGCCTAATATCAAAATTTTATACAACTTGTATGAGGATTTTGACATAAGGCTCGCCAGGTTAATTGGTCGCGTTTTATTGATGTTATAATGAGATTTTACGATATCGATGTGGATATTATACCATCATGTGAAATTGCTTAAATTGAGTGTTTTGTTGTCTGCGCTATAACAGTAGTAATTATAAGTCAAGTATTGGAAACATAAGTAGAATGTTACAACAGTAGTGTAGATAAATTATATTATATTATAGCAATCCACCACACACGGTAGCTATACTATAAATATTTTTGCCCTCATTAAGTCTGCGCTCGTATATACCATTATTATTTCTCATGGGGACGTCGCCAGCCGGACGGACGATCCACCCGCATTGTTGCAGGCCACTTCATCCTTTTCCCCGTTCTCCCTTTATAAGGGGAGTTAAGGTTCATCCAGCTTTCACGGCGCCCCGTCAAATCTCTTAGTCTCTTTGTTAAATCTTGCTATCTGCTCCACCTTCAGATCCTTTAGGTCCTCTATGTGTAATGTGTCCGACCCTCAGAGCTCCCATCTAATCTGTGAGTACATAGGGCATTCAGCTAGTAGGTGGAGGCTGGTCTCCTCGCTTTACATGCACTCCGGGCATAAGGGGTCGGTTTTCACTCTTATCACTGTCAGATGTCTGTTCAGCCGACAATGTCCTGTTTTGATTTCTATGACTAGCCTCATGTTCTCTCTGGAGAGTCCCATTAGTTTGCTAGTCTTTTTCTTATCCATTCCTTTGATGAAGATCTTCGACTGTCTCATACCATTCGAGGACCTCCATCTTCGGTTGGTTTCTGATGTTATGCTGTGGCTAATTACTCCCTTGGTGATGTTGTGCGCTATTGGCAGCCGGGGTTCCGGTCCCACCAGGTTTTCCTCTGCTCCCTTTCTGGCTAGTTCGTCGGCCTGTTCGTTTCCCGTGTTTCCCTCGTGTCCGGGAACCCACGCTATCGTCAGGTCCGTTCTCTCGGCCAGTCTTTTTAATAATACCTTGCATTCTTTGACGATTGCTGATGTCGTTTCTTCTTTGCCTAGTGCCTTCAGCGCCGCCTGGCTGTCGCTGTAGATAGCCATCTTTCCTGTAATAGTAAGATTTTCGGCCATTCGTGCTGAGCACATGCCATTATTGCGTATATTTCCGCCTGGAAGACACTGGCGAATCTTCCCAACGGCATCGACTTGTTTATCTCCGTCCCGTCTGCACATTTAATGTGCACGCCGGCCCCGGAGAGCTTTGTCGACTCTTCTGGAGCCGTCTGTATAGCAAGTGATGCTACCAGTTTCCACGCTGCAGTCCTCTCTTGAACCTATGTGTATTCTATATTTTTTGCCAAAAATCCTTTCCTTCCGTATTAAGTCGTTATTGGAAAGGATCATTGATAGCCTATCTTCGTATTGTTTGCCTATACTGGCGTGACCCTTGTCCGTGAAGTTCCCAGTCCAGAAACCAGTACTTCTTAGCTTGAACCATTGTTCCATGGCTCTTTTCTTAATTTCTAAGTCCAGGGGATTCAGCCCCAGTAGGATCTCGAGCGCGGCTGTAGGTGTTGTCCTCATCGCGCCCGTAGTCACTAGGGCCGCTAGCCTTTGGACCTTGTCTAACTCTGCTTTGTTTTTCCCTACTGCGGCTCTGTGCCACCATACGATGGCTCCATGTAGCATTCTTGGCACGATTATTGCCCTGTATATCCATAGTGCCATCGCTGGTTTCATGCCCCAGGTTCTACCTATTACACTTTTACACTGCATCATTGCCATCTTTGCCTTGGAGCAAGTGTTACTTATATGGGTTCCAAAAGTAAGCTTGCTATCCAGTGTCACTCCTAGATACTTGACTTCCTCAACTGTTTCCAGCTCTTGGTCGTCCAGTGTCACTGTTGCAGCGCGCCCTATATTTCTTTTCTTCGTAAAAAGAACTAATTTGGTTTTTTCAAGGTTTAGGTTCAGACCTTTGCTCCTGCACCACCCTAGGGCTTCTTTTAGGCCCCTGTTCATGATTTCACTCATGGCGCTGAGGACTTTGCCTGTAACCAGGAGCACGCCATCATCAGAGTACACCTGTGTGTATATGTGCATCCTGTTTATCTTGTTAACTAATTCGTCTATAAGCAGGCACCACAGCAATGGCAACAGGCACCCCCCCTGGGGGAACCCTCTTTTCGCCACCACCGTTCGTGTTGTTCCTGCTATCTCTGTGCGTATCAGTCGGTGTCTTAGCATGTTTTTTACCCATTCGTATATACCATAATATAATATTAATATTTCTTGGTATATTTGTCCACATATTTTGGTGACGTAATAGAAATATATATTATAGCTCCGTCTTTTGTTTGCTCGAAGATTACTATGGATATATATTGTAATATGTCTGTGACGGGCTTTACGCCTGCAATTCAGACAAGGTCCCACAAACTGCCAAATTTCCTCAATAGACATTGAACTTTACGTATTAGCGATTAAACATTTATTGAAGAAGACAAAATTTTACTAGAAAAAATCAACTAGCCTCAGGAAGCTCGAGTGAGAATCGAACCCACGGCCTTTGGATAGCCGGTCCAATGCTCTGCCCGCTGAGCTACAGTGGACCCAGACAGAAAATATGTTGAATTTTTCTAGTAGTTTGTGATTTACGCTGCAAGCCAGCGCTATTACGTCATCGTCACTGTGAAGTTATCAGCCTCACAGTCGAAAGAACACTTTTGCAAGTATTTAACAATCGATAAATTGTCTTGTAACAATATACAGCATTGTGAATGCGAAATTCAAACTAATAAAAATATTTATTGAAGAAATTAGACAATTTTGGATAGGTTGATGATATGCGTCTTCTGTACTTATAGTTTTTAATGCATATGAAATGTAGATATATATATTTATATATTAACTGGTAAGCACAGTGCCTTGATCTCACCTGGTGTTAAGTGATGATAGGCCAATGATGGAAGCGCACTTCACCCGGGATCCTCAACTAGTGAGGCACTGGCTATCTTATCTCTAGCTGCCGGAACACAACAATGCTACAAACATTGATATGTTGCAACGGGCACATTAAAAGCCGTTATACTAGACATTAAAAGCCGCTTGCGAAATATTGTCGTAGAATCTTTTTTCGCTCTCTGCTGTGGTAAATATCCTGATTCCGGTGATTATAAAACCGACCGTCCCGGATCATCCTGGCGGCAAGTGAGGGGTTATGGTAGGGTTTTTAATGGGTATATCCCCCTTTTCTCCCGTATTGTGGGAGTTGGGGGGAGAGCCCCTCATAACCATTCGCATATCCCCGGACGCGGTGGTATTTTACAATGAGTTTTCCTAAGTATAAAAAAAGGATCGTTTTATGCTGTTAATAAAAAAAATTGCTGATACACTTTTGATGCAGCTGTTGTGTACCAAGCAAGAGCTCTACTGACAAATGCTATATATAAATTGAAAATTACAGAGAACCCATGCGACCTCTAATGAGTAGAGAACAAGAGATTGAATATTTGGAAAATTTTCTTGTTAATCAACTAGAGAATGAAGAATCCGCATCAATATACGTATCGGGACAACCCGGCACAGGAAAAACTGCTAGTTTATCGTATATATTACAGCTGCCAAAGGTGAGTTTAATCTTTAATTTAAATTGTACATTTTATTGTTGAGAAACAATGCATATTTGGGATCACAGACGATTGGTTGTCCCGAATAATAAAAACTGGAATGACCACGTAATCTATGGCTGTTTGGTATTACGTTTTTTGTGGAGAGGGAATATTTTTTCAAACTAAAAAGTGAAAAAGTAGTTTTTCTCATACAAACATTTTGATTGTGAAAAAATCTCGTACTAGCATACTGACTAGCCTATCTAAAACTGTGAAAATATAAAGTTGAAAGTGCGTTCTGGAGCCTTCGGGCCTGATCAGTACGGACGGCAAGAGGCCTTGACCTTGGTTCCCTGGGAGAAGGGTCGTTGCCTATTGTGGGAAGCGACGTGCGTTAGCACCTTCGTGACGTCGTCGCACATTCACAATGCGGAATGCTGGGTCTGCTGCTGAGAATGCCTCGATGCAGGAACATTTGAATTATACTGCTTTGAAGTCACAGTACCACTTTCTCCCCTTCGCTGTAGAGACTTCTGGGGTGTGGGGCACGGAAGCAAAATCTTTTATTGCCAAACTAGGGCACCGTTTAGCGGATCGTGGGTACGATCGCCGCTGCGGGTCATACCTGGTTCAGAGAGTCTCCCTAGCAATACAACGTGGTATCATGGGAACATTTAAGCCGGGCGGGGGTGTGGCCCGTCTTTTAGATTAAGGTTAAATGATAAGTTTACACGCTTGCCGAGACTTGGCAAACGTCCACAAGCTCCAAGCTTTGACAAACGCTTGCCTGTCATTTACACGCTTGCGAGTGCGTTAGTGTGTTTCAGACAGGCAAGCATGGCAGACGCAGACGGCGATTACGGACGTCGAAGTAGTTTCGGCGCTTGCCTTTGGTTTGGCTTATTTAATGGCTTATTTAATATTTAATACTTGACTAAGTCGAAGCCAAGCGCCTGCCACTTTCTTTTTATCTTTGTGGTTTGAAGCCTTCGGATTCCATATACCCTGTTCGCTTTGATAAGCTTCGAGAAAGGTCATTGCTTCTTCATTTGACCAAACACTAATGGTCGATACGTGGTCGTTAATAGCGCAGCACACAACGCAAACGTACGGCACGAGCTCGGGAGGGACACTAAACACGCGCCAAACGTGTAAATACGTCGCAAGCACTTGCCGCAAGCTTCCTTTGATCTGTGTTCAAAAACCGACACTGGTCCGGATCAGCGACAAGCTCTTGCGAGCTCATGCAAGCCACGCCAAACACCCCGTTTACACGCTGGTGCTTGTGGACGCTTGCCGAGGCTTGGCAAGCGTGTAAACATACCATAAGATTAAGATATTTAATTACTATAATTAATTAATTATTTGATTGTACCTATTTAATATAAAAATAAATAAATAAATAAATCGTAGTGTGATGATTATAGAATATGAATGGTAAATAATATAGTGGTGGTTCTGCGAAAAAGTTCAAAGTGTATTAAAGTTTATCAGGTTGTGGTAGTTATTAATAAAAGTTTACATGTTTCAGATCGTAAAGGGTTATAAACAAGTATACATAAATTGCACTATGATGAAATCGGCTGCGACAATTTATAATAGAATATGCAAAGAACTGCAATTAGAGACTTCTGGATCAACTGAAAAAGCATGTCTGAGTGCAATCGAAAAACATTTAAAAAAGAAGCACAAAATGATGTAAGTTGTGATTCATGAATTATTAAAAAAATAATCGAAAAAACATAATGTTAATGCTGGTATACCTTATCATGTATTTTTTAAATATTTGTGTATAGAAAATGTAGGATTTAGGGCGTATACGCCTGCCGCCGTGTAAGCGCCTTTTGATTAATATTAATCAAAAGGCGCTTACACGGCGTCAGATTATGATTTTTGATACGTATATATTTTTTCACAAGCACATTTTTTGTCTTCTTAGTTTTATAACTTGCATTGACCTTCACAGCTGTTAATATAAATTTATTTTCAAACTATTTACTAAGCTATGTCTTTTGTTGCAGACTTTTAGTTCTAGACGAGATCGACCAATTGGACAGTAAACGTCAATCGGTGCTGTACACTATATTCGAATGGCCGGCCACTCCGGGCTCGCGTATTGTCCTCATTGGCATAGCCAACGCGCTAGATTTGACTGAGAGGACTCTGCCCCGACTGCAAGCGCGGTGCTCTCTCCGGCCTCGAACCCTGCACTTCGCTCCTTACACCAAAGAACAAATCATTAGAATATTTACGACGGTGCTGGCAAAACAGGACAAGAGTAACGTGTTTTCGCCGGTAGCGTTGCAGATGTTGGCAGGTAAGGTTTTTTTATAGTGGTCTAGTTAAGTTTCTATCAGCCAAAAAAATTGAAAGTCAGATTACCTAGGTTAAAATAAATAAAATACAAAAATGGAGTAGCATAACCTTCTTCTCACTTAAGGCGCTTTACTCAAAATCTTCAACTATCTTATTTTTAATTGTCGACAACAATGCGACTGACATTGTTAGATAAAATGGTGGTAGCTAGTCAGGTTACAATTACAATACAACTTAAATGAGTTATAAATAAAACGAGCCCTATACCACCAATTAAACCGAGTACAATATACACTCTCATTAGAAATCGAACCCTGCACACTGAGGAACCTTTTAAGTTTCAGTGTGCAGGGTTTAGAGCGGCTTTAGAGCCGTGTGAAACGAAACACCGTCAGAGGTTTTCTAGAGGGAATGGCTGTCCCCGTTCCGTACTAGATTCTCCGAGGTGTTCGGATCAGATTGGTACTCATTTCGTGCGAGGCGCTCGTCCACTTACAACGCACATAACACTTTAATCGGCCTTTGAGCAAAGACGGCAAGGTTCGGCCTTCTAACCGCCTCTGTGGTCTAGTGGCTAAGACCACCGGTTTAGACCCAGAGGTCCCGGGTTCGATTCCCAGCGGGGGTACATGTTTGTGTACTCGGTTTGGTTGGTGGTAGGGCTTGTTTGTCCGCCTGGCTGGCTACCACCATCTTATCTAAATATGTCGCCATAACATCAATGTTTGTAGCATTGTTGTGTTCCGGCAGCTAGAGATAAGATAGCCAGTGCCTCACTAGTTGAGGATCCCGCCCGGGCGAAGTGCGCTTCCATCATTGGCCTTATCATCACTTAACATCAGGTAAGATCAAGGCACTGTGCTTACCCGTTAATATTTAAAAAAAAAAGACAAAATAACGCTAATGCGCTCGCCGTCGAAGGCTGGGCTCGAAGTCCGAATGCTTGCGTATCTGTAAATAGCTTTATGTGTACGTGATGGAACGCGCTATCACTTATGTAGTTGCATTTGACTCCTTGTCACGACGTTTCGTTCTGGGTATACCGAACTTGACTCACTAACCGAGTCGTGACCAATTTGCAGTAGTTAGTATGTAGATGCTTAAGTGATAACACGTTAAGACCCGTGTATACTATAATAAGTCTTTAAGGACAGACTGTCTATTTGTTAGTAAAAATATACCTTTTCATATAATAACGTCCCGGAGCTCTCTTTCCCGGAATTTTGCCTCCGAGGATTAGCTGAGGATTAACTCGTATAAGAATCCTCTCTGCATGTGTCCGAAAAAGGTGACCTTGCTTCTCATGACTGTAGACATCAGCTCTCTTCTGCAGTCCGCGACGCAAATGGCTGGACGAAATCAAAAAGTGGACTGGACTATCGCCAATTAAAACAAGCTATATGGGATCCCGGTCTGCGAGTGCTGATTAAGTTGTTTTCGCAAAGGCCGGTCATCGTATGGGTAACCAAAAATGTCGAGCTCCTCTGTGCTTCGGAAGGCACGTTAAGCCGTTGGTCCCGGCTGCATTAGCAGTCTATAACAACCACCAATCCGCAATGGGCCCGCGTGGTGGTTTATGGCCCGTTCTCCCTATCCATCCATAGGGAAGGCTCGTGCCCCAGCAGTGGGGACATAAAAATGAGCTGATAATGATGATGTTGATATGGGATCGCAGAAAATTTTGTATATTGATCTCCAAATTTCAGTATGAAGATGGCACTAAATGATGATGATATAATAACGTGAAAAACAATGTCAATCGTATGATAGTTATGATGATACTTATGTAAATTATATGGAACACAATCAAAAATATATTCTCCAATATCTCTGCAGCACCCTGTGGTTGACTGGTAGCGAATGCTTCGGGCATTAAGGCCGCCATGTAATGAATGTTGCCTAAATATCACTTAGGAAATAAAACCATTTTTATCCAATAACGTACTAATTTACCAATCATTATTGTTTTTAGCTAAAATCGCAGCAGTGTCCGGTGACATGAGAAGAGCTTTAGATATAGGAAGGAGGGTGATTGAATTGGCAAGAAGGAATAATTTCCATAAAAACCAGTCTGTCGACACAATGATGAAGGATTCCCAGGTTACAGTGGAACTGAAGCAAGTGCTTGAAGTGCTTAACGACGTCTATGGCAGCTCGCGGAGGATGGAGAACGAAGTAGACGAAGGATTCCCGATGCAACAGAAACTCATTCTGTGTAGTCTGATGTTGATGCTGACCAAAGGGAAGAACAAGGACATAGCGATGGGAAAACTTCATGATGTCTATAAGAGGTGAGTCTGAGGAAATTACTTTTGTGTGTACGAGTATTGCTTACTGGAGTGCGATTATGATGAGCTGATAATTTTATACTATGACCGGACCGGTTGCAAAATGTAACAGCGGCCCGACAATCCTACAACGTAAAAACGTCGAAAGGGTTTTATTGGGTATCCTATCCTGAGATTCATTCATTGGCTTGTAGGGTTCGGCGGGGATTTTATTTAACATTCATATCATCGTTTACAATTAAACAAGGAGAATATTGTACAATATATTTATAACTTTGACACTAGCTAAAAGTACAACTTTACTAAAGCCACTGTAAGTAAGTAAAAGTAAACAGCCTATAATTTTCCCACTGCTGGGCAAAGGCCTCCATCATTGAAATCAAGTCATCGCTACAATTGATGAGTAATGGCTTAATCACCACGCTTGCCAAATGCGGGTTGGTGATCACAAACCCGGGCTATGCATCGAAAAATCCGAAATACATTTTGCCCGACCGGGGCATTGAACCCGGGACCTTCGGGTTTGACCGAGCGCTCTGCCTCTCGGCCACCGAGGCATTACTAAAGCGACTGATTAACCTTTTTACCGCCCAACTATCCTGCATGCGATGTCCCGCTGTACGCCAACGTATAAATGTATTTTAATAAAGTAGGTACAAAGAAGAACTTCTATAGAAGTGCTGGCGTGGGCGGCACGAAAATCTCGAACTTCTATAGAAGTTGTTGGCGGTAAAAAGGTTAAAGTTAAAAAAAAAAACTAAACACTATAATTTGGACGGCAGGGTGGCTTCGGGTCGCAACATCGCGCCGCTAGACATGAGCGAGATGGCGGGGCGCGTGCGCACTGCTGGAGACGCAGGGCGCGGTGCGCGTGGCGGGGGGCGGGGCGGCGCGCGCGCGGCGGCTGCGGCTGCAGTGGGACGAGGCCGAGCTGGGGCAGGCGCTGCGGGACAAGCCGCTGCTGGCCAACATACTCGCCGACGTCGGATGCCTCGCGCCATAAAAAGACCAGTCGAAAAAAAAACTCGTTTCTTAAAAAATTTGGTTAAATAGACTAGTTAGACAAAACCGTCCTGATTTTTGACATACCAATAGATAAACTACATGTGTAGCGTTAGCATAGTTGCAAGACTCTATAAAAGCTTCCCGATTCTTTTAATATCACTAAACATCCAAATACACTACACTTGTAGCGCTAGCATAACACTAAGACACTACTCGTTATCGAGTGTCCGAGACACTGTTCGTGGGTCGCAGCATTGCGCCAATAGACATGAGCGAGATGGCGGGTGCAGGTGCTCGCTGCGGCTACAGTGGAACGAGGCCGAGCTCGGGCAGGCGCTGCGGGACAAGTCGCTGCTGGCCAACATACTAGCCGACGTTGGCTGCCTCGCGCCCTGAAAAGACCAGTTAATCGAAAAAAATCTCGTTTCTTATTAAAAAAAAAATGTTAAATAGACTAGTTAGACAAAACCGTCCTGATTTTTGTCATACCAATACATACACTACATGTGTAGCGTTAGCATAGTTGCAAGGCTTTGTAAAAGCTTCCCGATAGTTATAAATACTATTACACAGTACACACCCAGACACATTACCGTGTTGCACTAGCACAGCACCAAGATACTGTAATCGTTGCCGAGTGTCCGAGACGCTGTTCGTGGATCGACATGATGAGACATGAGCGAGATGCCTCGCGCCCTGAAAAGACCAGTTAGTCTTAAACATTTATCGTTTCTCCGGCTATCAAAATTGTTAATTAGACTAGTCAGAGGTCGTAAAATTGCCCGTTTATTCTTATAAAATATTGTTAAATAGACAAGTTAGACGGAGAGTCAACTGGTGTTTGTCATGCCACTTACGTGTAGCGTTAGCATAGAGCTAAGGCACTGTACTCACCCCTCACTTTTCACTACTCATCCAGACGCACTACACGTGTGGCGTAAGCGTGTTGTCCCAAGACGCTGTAAAAGCTACCCGATGCTTCTAATACCACTAGACATCCAAATACCAATAAACGTGCGCGCTAGTATACCTCTCAAGATTAAACATATTCACTTATTTTAATATAATTAAAGGTTGGTGTACCGCCTACTTTAAATTGACCGTTTAAATTTGTAGAAAATTGTTTTGAGGTTTGTATGTTGATAGCTCAAATTTAAATTAAACTCGTAAATCAAAGCATCTGTTTGCAATCAAAGTGGCACAAAGGTCTTGTTTACATTAACCCAGGCTTAAGAAAGTTAGTTGACGTTTTCCGTATGAATAAATAAACAATTCTGTATTTTTAACAATCTCATAAAACGATGCTAGCCTAACATTCATGTCAAGAAATTATAAGCTTTGTTATGCACGGAATGTCCATTCTTACCCGTGCGTAAATATTAATGACACTTTGATTACTATACTAGATTGACCTACCCAGACGCGGTGGGTGATACTGTTGAATACAAATTGTTAGTACAACGGCTTGATGACGTTTAATTAGTAGAAATCGTACGCCCCATTCACCAATTTTCATCTCACGTAACAATGTACATAAAGCTGTTTGTTATTTACATAAGCGTTAATCAAGATCCGTGTCGTAAAATTTACTATGGTTTGACACCTTTCACTTAAAATTTGACAATTATGTAACTAAGTATGTAGAAACTGATAGTTGATAGTAAGTTGTTTTTTATTATTAGTTATCCTGTATCGCTGTTAGTGTATCATTCTAAACTGTTGTAAGATAAAAATGACATCAGACACTGTTACTTTTTGTCTATGTTTTGTCTACACAAAACTGCATTTTAAATGTTGACGACATGTATTTGGAATTGGTAAAATGCGTCATTACTGAATTTAAGTATTTATTTACAGAAATGATGCATGTTTATTTTATGGCGGGCGTCAAGTGAAAAAACTATGTCATATTGTGTGTGGCTATACACGGGCAGCTTTAAGCAGTCAGGATCGAGCTGCGACTGCATATGAACTACAGTCATCTATTACAAACATACATGACACCTCTCAAGCAGTTGCGACTGCTCCGGGCGGTCACCAGCTCTGAAACGGCAGCTTCACTACGACTGCTGAAACGGCAGCTTCACTACGACTGCTGAAACGGCAGCTTCACTACTACTGCTGAAACGGCAGCTTCACTACGACTGCTGAAACGGCCCATGTATTTTAACCACTGGCTAACGGCTCGTGCAGCCCGTGTATGTAAGCCCTAAGTCTCAACGTAGTATCTAAATATTAAGTGTGAACCAAACTGCAAGGTGCGCGCGTGTCCGCGACCTAAAGCACGATACCCACTTGGAGATGTAGCACGTTATGTATTTGATATTGTATCTAACTATAGCGTACGTCTCGTCCACAATTTACTGTGTTTGCACATAACTCGCTGATTGGGCGGATCGCTGCGTGCACGCTGCGATCCTCGCACAAGTAGCTCGCAGCGAGCTCGCGCCCGGTGTACTCACTTGATACGGTATCAGCTACACTACTTAAGCGTAGTGCGCTTGCAGCTAACTTAACGGCCGCCAGTAAGTTTTCATCGCACTATGCTCTATTTTGGCATAACTCTGACGTTTTAAAAGACAAGTGCTGAATGACATCCAATTAAAAATGACTTCATTATTATTTGACACTCACGCGACCTTATGAGCTGTGATTATAGCGTGACAAATACTTTGTATAGTCGACCATGATTTTGCTTTATCACTTTTGACAAAAACTTCCTTTACAATAAAATTTCGCTAAGGCTCATTGTCAATAATGACAACGTATCTGTCACTTGGTCTTAAAAATAAAACTTGTTGTTTTATTATATGCAAACAAAATTCACTTATAAGGCCTACAACGCACTATCCGGCCAACCGCAATCCGGCACGCAGTTGCAATAGTAAATGTTAGACGGTTGGCCGCAAATAGTGCGTTTGAATAATACGGTTTCATATGAAAACAGACATGTGGCCTGCCGCAACGGCGCGGCGCACCGTATTGCGGCTGGCCGGATAGTGCGTTGTCGCATTAAGGTGGTAAAGCAATTTCATTGTCGACTGTACCTGTTTTTCGGTTGATAGATCGAGTACAGAAACAAGTTGATTAATTAACTTCATTACAAAAAGACTAGCATTGATGTACATTGAAGTTTTTGTAGACTATTTACAAAGTCACTTGTAGTTTATCACACGTACACTGCTCCAGTGACGGATTGACTGTTAATTTAGTAAAAAAGTTGCATGCATTCGTTCCACTTTAGTTTGCGACTAGTGAGTGTTTTTATAAGATTTCATGTAATTTTCGTTAGTTATAGCAACACGTGTTTAATCATGATTTTAAAGGTTGAGTAATAGTTGATGTGTGTATATTGTATTTCATAAAAGGCTGTGTGTATTATGGTTGAATGTAATTTTGTATTTATTGTCCTGGATAACTGTTATTTTTTAATGAAATAGTTTTGTAATGTAATCATGTAGTTGTTAAACAGAGAGTGTATGTTTGCTTTTAGCAGTAAGATCATTCTCAGTGTTTGTTTTAAGTTTTACGTTGAAGACTGAATAATATAATGATGTTCATTTACGAAGTATACGTTTTTAAATGATTTTGTATACTAATCGTTTGTTTGGATTACCTATCCATTTTAATTAGTTTCTTAAAAATGATTTTTTGCATAGTTTTCGTGTTGTTTTACTCATATTACTAAGTTGTGTCTGATGTTTTCCTTTTATGGACGATTGTCTATTATGAACAGTCAATCATTAACATTATGATGCTGTAAGCATTGAGTCTATTTGTGTAATAAGTGTTTAGTAAGATTTGACATAGGTTTTGAAATAAAGCCAAATGAAAAACAATTTTGGTATTGTTATTATTTATTTCTATCTATACTTATAAGTTAATCCTATTTTGTGCAAAACAAGGCTTTTTACAAAATATTTGCTTAATTCAGTGAAAATACAAGGCACCGAAGAGGAGATGACTGACCTCAGATTGCGACAGCGACGATATTTAACTTTTTATACAAAACAGCTTGACTTTTTTGTCGATATAAATAATTACTGCTCGATTAGCTGTCACAAGTTAGTTAACTCTCTAGAAGACCATATAAATGACCACCGAACAAGGTAGATAAATACCAAAAAGTGACAGATGAGATTTTGTTAAATTAATAAATAACTTAAATAAGGATAGCCACTTGATTTTGTACAATGTCAGCCATCTAAAACACTAGAAGGCGAAAGATGTTTGGGCGCCGCTCATAGGCGGAGGGCGGGGTTGCGCGAGCGCACGAAGTTGAGCAGCTCATCGCTGTCCTCGCACACGAAGGGCTTCACGTGGTGGCACGCCACGTCGTGCCACTTGATGCCGTCGTTGTAGAAGTTGTTGAGGATGGACAAGCACGACTCGTCATTGCCCTGCGGAACAAAAACATCTTCAAAAGTGTTTCAAGTCAAGAGTAAACAAACATTACAGAGATGCGCAAAGTATCGAATTGCATAATCAGATTCCTGAAACAGGTTAGAAAACGTGAAGCCATTCTTAATAATGCGTGAATCTCTCTTGTATCTACATTACATAGTGGTCGTGATTGAGCAATTGTGAAAGGCGATTTCGGTTTACTTCAATGAATCGCAACGAAAAGGTTTCCACGAACAACTTTCAACGTTGTTTACGATGCAAACTTTTTGGTAAAACGAATTGAAAATGCTCCGTGACGTTTCACTTTCTTCTACCAATGTAATCGCGTCGAAGGCCAGCGCTATTTTGTTTTGGTGTATTCTCGTATCGTAACCATAATAATTAGAAATTATTCTCTTCTATTTTATCTGCGTGAACATCCGCAGGTATCCTATGATGGATATAAAAACTTAGTCAGGGCAATAAGGTTTTCTAAAAATAAACACACTTAAGTATCTACGAAGAAATTAACAATAGACACTTACGGTGGTGTGGACTATAAATTATATTTATTTTTTATTTTATTAGGAATAAAAGTAGCTGAAATCAATTTATATCAGTTTATTAGCAAACTTATACGGTACCATTTATGTTGTGATCTTAGTGGAGCCGGCCGAGGTTTCCTATTACCAGTAGCATCTTGACTCTAATATCGAAATATTTTGTAATAGACAACTGACCTGCGCAGCTTCCCTGTTGTCTGGCTGCGGCTGGCCGTACCCGCCGGTGTAGGACCAGTCGCCGGTGTTCCGCTGGGTGGTGGGGCCGATCTTGGCGCCGGAGCCGGACCAGAACCAGCCGTTCACGTTGGGCGGCTGCAGGTCGGGGCGGTCGCAGCCGGCGAAGTTACACTTGCGCCCCGACGTCCATATGTAGCGGACGTTGCCGCGAGCGATCCTCTGCTTTATGAACTCATTCTCCTGTAATACAAAATGACGGTGTGAGATTCATAGTACCTATTCTAAATCGATGTTCATAATGTTTATTGTTGTATGGGTTCTCGTTTGTAATCAGGGTGCCTAGTGCGAGTTTTATTTGTTACTAGTGGACCCGGCGGACTTCGTACCGCTTTGACAGTTTCCATCAAGTGATAAAATTCTCTTTGGTTTCCATGACAACAAAATAAACAAAACATTTTTTATTGAAAAATGAAATTGTCGTTTTTAGTATATTTATAGTGTGATTCCCGTGGGAATATCGGGATAAAAACTACCTACCAATTATCCTATATGTTAATCCAGGTTTTAAACTATCTGTATGCCGAATTTCATTTAAATCCATCCATCCGTTGCAGCGTGAAGAAGCAACAAATACAATACGAACATACATACACACAAACTTTAGCATTTTTAATATTAGTGTGATTAGATCCCTTTAATGAAAACAAGAATTTATGTCATTGAAGCAGCGCCTCCTGGCGACAAAGAAAGTTAAAACTTTGCCATATAGTCTCGTTTCCATTAATGTGATCGAGTGGCAGACAAAACTCGCATTAGACACTCAGTTATCGTTTAACATCACAGTAGATGAGTAGAGCATGGAATATTATACCTAGGTATTATTATTAGGTATTTTAATCTAATATAGTCAGCAACGAAGTCGCAGAACACAAGTACTTTCTCAAAGAAACTAAATAATTAACAAGTGCATAATATTAAGTTCAAGTAAAGGTATTGTGGTGTGGTAAGGTAGTAAAGTGGTTAGAGACGTGTTGCAGACCGAACATGCCGCTACGTAGCGTATGTATTTTCAGTTTTCTGTGAGATCGGAACATTAAGATATTTGAATGTATGGCAGACTTTTATGTTTTTATGGGTACGAATGTACCTGCCATCAGAGAGGTAGGTACTTAAAATTGAATCACGAAAATGACTGAGTAATCTTTAAGACAAACCTAATGATACTTTTTACTGTATCTTTTCAAGTTCAAAGAACTAAAAACAAGGTTATTACGGTAATTTATTTAATGTGACGTATATAATATGTATAGTATGATAATCATTGTGTAGGCTTTAATTTGCTGTATTTTTGTGTTCTTTTCTAGTTTTTTGTAAGTATATGAATAAGTTCTGCGAAAGAAAGGAAAGTATGTATTCTAGGAACCGAAGTCGACTGTAGGACTGTGTAGGTGTAAACCTAGTGTAGCCTATATAACTATTTAAACTATCATGGTCACTTGCAATAGAGTAATTATTAACGGGATTCTACCATGTTTATTATTTATGAGTATCCGATATTTCGGCACAGTTGCATGCGCCATGATCATAAAAATTACTGAAGTTAATGCGGGTGAGTTTTTTATGAGCAGACAAAACGAACTACCCTCTTCCTTAGTCGTTTTTTGCGCTCGATACCCGTACCACTGGTTTCTAAGTCACGTACGGTACGGGCATCGAGCGCAAATAACAAATTAATAATTACTCTAGTGTAGCCTAGTCATAGGTAGGCAGGCAGTATCTATCTAGTTTCTAGCTGTGTGTAAATATTATTTAGTTTAGAGTGCTTTAGTAGTTGTGCTCAACTTATCTTTTTTACATCATAAATTTAAGTTGTGTTTGCCCTTGATTATTGTATATTCACTGTGCTTATTGTAATATAAAAAATGCACGTTTGAAGTAAAACAATGCTTTAGTATTTGTAAAAATATTATGATCGGATGTTAATGACGGTAGTTGTTGACATTGAATGGGCGCCTTTGGCTTTCAAAGTAAAAAAAACAGATCTACTTAATGAAAAAAAATACTACTTTTAATTTTTGCTGGCTTAAAGCCGTAACAGACATATCGATTAAACTAGTATTAACGTATGCTGATGCACAGACAGCATTTATAAACACCAGAATTAAGATAAGTTATTTTTAAGAATGCATGAATTGACTGCCTTTTATTTTTGTTTGTACGCACTTAGAAAGTCATTATATGATTGTGGTTGTATACAATTTTGCGCAAATTTTATTGCGAACAAATTAAAATTTATAGATATCATAGTTGGTAGTGCACCTAACCCGGCATGTCATGGGGTGCAGTTTCGAATACCGCATTCGGATTTTTTTAACACTTCAAATTTAGTCATTACTTTAGTCAAAAGACTTTTTCTGCTAAAATAGTTTTAGGATGGGACTTTACCTCGTTAAGTATAACTCGTTACTCGTTTGCGAGTAAACGGTTTAAATCAAATAGGTTTACTGACCATAAGATTCAAGGTGATACGAATGAACAATAATTATTTAATGGAACAGGTCATCATCACACATCACAGACATATATATCTTTGCAATTTATAAGTTAGTACACTAACTTGCTAATAGTTGAAATAAGTCAGTCTCGGCAGAAAACTAAAGTAAACATGTATGTCAAGCCAGGAAATGAACGTCCGTCGCGCGCGTCCGGCACAAGAAGTGGGCAACACGGCTGCAGCAGGAATGTGTGCCATGTGCCACTTGGCCGGCCCCGGGCTTGGCAACGCTGCGCTCGGCCGTTGCACCCCTTTCACGCGACGTCTTCAACGCTCTACAAATCGGATCAATCTAATCGTCAGCCATAATGAATATGTATGCGAGACATAATAGCTAAACTTACAGTGCACGATTCGCATCGGTCGTCACGCAATTCCGGATGTTGGGATAGGCAGAGTCGACGAATACAGAGTCAAAAGCAATGACAACGCAATGCAGCGTTCGTTGACATCTTGCAACCGCGACAGGAAACATTTAGAGAAAATGTTTGCATTCCACATAAATACACCTGTTTACTTGAACGTAAACACAATAACATATTCTGGGAACATTTTTACGAGGCATACAATCGAGTTACGTAGTTAAGTATCTGCCTATGTAGAATTGTAGAGGAGGCAGTTTTTACGATTACTCATCAGTAAACATTGATCCGGCATCTTGCAAAAAAGTGAGAATTGCTATTATCTTAAGTTCATTGTTTGTTTTCCGGTATAGCAAAGCAAGGTAGTGATTTGTATTCATATAGATAAACGTCTGTCTTCCTTAGTGTGAATAATAAACTGCTGAATATGGTACCTAGGTACAGAGACGATAAAATATCATGTGCTTTGTATTGGCGACTTATTTACACATAACACTCCTATCTCTTCCCATAACTGTCGTAATGGGTGAAAGGCAAATGCATAAGCATATTTAAATAAAGTTTTTATACATAAAAATAAATTTTAAGACAATGTTTTCGAATTCGAACCAGTAGTTCCTGAGATTAGCGCGTTCAACCAAACAAACAAACTCTTCATCTTTATAATATCTATATATTAATACGTTAAGCAAAAATAACAAAAATTTTAACAAAAAAACCAAACTCCAAAAAATTTAACTCAATAAAATTTCACTAAAAATTTAAAAATAATTGCGTAGGTTAGTTTGTTCAATATACTTGCAATTAACCTTTATTATACTCAATCTTATATTCTTAAAAACTATGCGACTGCCATATACTTAACTTCACATCTAACAGAACACATTATACATATTATGACAAACAAGCAAATACCAAATATTTACTTGCAATCCACTTAAAGAAACAATTAAAAAATATATTTTTAGACTGCATATATAGACAATAATTTTATTAGGAAAATATACAGGTACAATAATTATTGCTATTTTTGGAGCCGGTGCCAGCCAACGAAGTTTTTGGAACCGGTCGGTGCCAGTCCGCGTTTGTAGTCAAAATTTCATGCCTAAGATTGAATGTACTATTATGATTATATGTATATAGTAGGTATGCGTCAAATGTTTATGTCAAAGTTGCCTTGGCAGGCACCGACTCCAAAAATAACAATAATTGTACCTATATATTTTCCTAATAAAATGATTGTCTTTATAAGCAGTTTAAAAATATATTTTTTATTTGTTTCTTTAAGTGGATTGCAAGTAAATATTTGGTATTTACTTTTTTGTCATAATATGTGTTCAGTTAGATGTGAAGTTAAGTACGAGTAAGTATATGACAGTCGCATAGGTAGTTTTTAAGAATATAAGATTGAGTATAACAAAGTTTAATTGTAAGTAAATTGAACAAACTATTACTTAGTAGGTACGCAATTATTTTTTAATTTTTAGTGTAATTTTATTGAGTCAAATTTTTTGGAGTCGCGTTTAATTTTGTTAATATTTTTGTTTATTTCTCGCTTTTTAGTGATTCGTTTCGATCTATTATCAAAAGCGAATATGGGTAGACTTACTAAACGCGCTGCTCAACAACTGCGCTGACAAGCGAAGAAAACGAGAAACGCCTATCTCAAAGTAGCAAATCAAAAACTAAGTTCCGGTGCTTGCCTTCTTTTGCTTCGTCATAGTCGCTTAACTATCTTAATCAAGATATCTTATCGCCACCCGTGAAATACTTCTCATTGAGTAGTTCCGGTGGCAATCTGTAGTCTTTTTTATCAGATAAACTTCATCCAATGGTATTTTCGGAATTCAATTGCTTGACTTAATGCTAAAAATACCAAAATCGCTATAGGTATGCCTACAATATTTGAGAAGCTCCCTCAATTTCTTAAGAATTCCATCATCAGAACTGGACCAAATTAAAATGGGACCACACGGGAAGCACCAGCTTTCAAAAAGAGAAAGAATCATCGAAATCGGTTCACCCAGTCGAAAGTTCTGAGGTAACAAACATAAAAAAATAATACAGTCGAATTTAGAACCTCCTCCTTTTTTTGAAGTCGGTTAAAAACTTTGTACCCCTTTTTACGAAAATTGTGCGGACGGAGGAGTATGAAATTTCGCACACTTATAATTTATATAGAGAAAGAATACAGAATGTTAGTATTTTTTTTTAAATTATGCATAAAAAATACATTAAATCAATAAAACAAACATTACACACACTACCATGTACCTATTTGACACACACACACATTTATGTATTGTATTTGACACACATGTATCTACTATCTATAGGTACTCTTAAAATTTCAAAAATGGAAGAGGATGGGCCGAAATCTGTCAATGCCAATCCAGACTCACATTCTATCTTTTTTAATTTTTCATTGCTTAGGATACAATCCGTGCAGCCTTAAAAAATTACGGTCGAATTTGGACCACTGGGCGAACACTAGTTAGTATAGATAAATAAAGTTTAATGTCTATTGAGGAAATTTGACAGTTTGTGTTAGTCTTATGTGCACGCATGTGTGCAACTACTTGTAACTTTGCCCACTCTTCTACTATTTCAAGTACCATCATAAAATATGTAGGTCATGCATGACGACATGCATACACAGATAGGTATCTTTGTTTTATATATGAACTAGAGGCCCGCTAGCGACTTCGTCCGCTTAAACACCCGTATCCCATGATGGACTATTGCAGAGCCACCTATCGAGTCTAATTGTAAATCTAAACCATTCTCGAATTGAATTGAATTGAATTGAACACACAAAAAATTTCATCAAAATCGGTCCAGCCGTTTAGAAGGAGTTCAATTACAAACACACGCACAGATTTATATAAATATAAAGATATAATGAATTGAAATATTATTTGAATACACATTTTATTTTAATGGTACAAATAAGAACTAATAATTTATCTACTTCAAGGTACCTGTATCTATTGCTATTGCAAAGTAGTAAATTAAGGTCCTGCATCAAGTTATCGTGTTTGTTGGAAAGTGAGCGCATCACGACTGACCCTGACTCGTGATGTATCTCAGAGGAGATTGTACGTGGATAAATGGAGCTTATCGTTAGATGATCATTATTTACAGAGGCATATATATGCCTCTTAACTACATAGGTATGTGCAAAAACACAACACTTAGTTTTGCAATACATATTAAACTCAACAACACCTAATATTTGTAAGTTAATCTACCTATTAAAGTGGTTCATTGCAATATAGAGTAGGACTAAAGTTACTGCTTAAATTAAAAAAAAATGCATCAGCGAACCCAATGCATGACGACATGACCTACAATGTTGGATCATGTTTGAATTTGACCATTCTATTTTCATAGATCAATGTCCATGCATTTCACAGATTCTGATCTTCAATTCACAATCCCACTTTTTTTAATTGTAATTTGTTTGCAACAAAATCTGCGTAAAGTTTTATATAATGAAATGAAACGAATGTTTTATGGAAGAGCGGTGACGCCCTGATACAGGTATTATTATACTTACCAGGAACGTCACCATAACATTTGTAAACATGTGGTTTGTTAATGAAATAAACAATTTTATTTATTATATAACCATTAGCGTTCTATTAGTCATAGCGTGATGTAATAGCCTATTATAGCTTGCCTCAATAAATGGACTATTCAACACAAATAAAAATTTTCTATTCGAACCAGTAGTTCCTGAGGTTAGCGCGTTCAACCAAACAAACAAACAAACAAACAACAAACTCTTCAGCTTTATAATTATATAATAATAATAATATTATATAGTATAGATATCATAAAAAAAAGTCCATCGCTGGTTACTGTCGAACACTGGTGGCACTACCCTTAGTGATTGAGTCAGAATAAGAAGTTATTCCAGTCTCCATTTCTATAGATAACGAACGTCCTGAAAGAGGCCACACGATGAATATGCTTAAGTTTATTATGTTACCTGTGGAGTTTCCATTGAAACGGCGTCCATGCAGTGACGACGGCAGATGTTCCTGGCGTCGAGCCAGTCCACCTCCAGGTTACGGGTGGGCGCGTGCTCCCAGCTGAAGAAGTAGGAGTGCAGCACGCCGCGCGCGTCCCGGTACGTCGAGTGCCGGACCCCTGCACAGATCATCATCTAAACAACATCCTGAAGTATTACCATGGTTTCTCATGGGAGTTTTGCCGGCAGTTATACAGTGGTTCGCAATCGTGTTCGATTATCCCGACCCACATCATCCATTGTTTATCAATAGCATGAAGAAAACTTCATCAAAGATTTTAATAGCTTTAGTAGAGCCACTAATCTTTTTTAGTGAATAAGAACAATATTTTTTTAATACTTAAAGGTCACATTCGAAAACTGAGGTACCTATCTAAAATTGAAAGAACATGATTGCCTGTTCACAATACTATCATAACTTCATCAGTCAGGAAATAAGTAATGGTTAGAGTTCCGTCAAAAATGTTTAACATTTTAGGTTGGTAAAGTGCTTCAGGCCAATCCCATCTCATTTTATAACAATACATGATCACGAAATCGTAAAAACGTAACTAACTACCATCAATATACTAGGTAGAGATCGGGTATACCTACCCAAAGTTTGACGTAATATAAATATTTCTGCCAAAGGAACGACGAATAAATAAGTAAGTAGGTACCTAAGGATTTCTTAGGTTTTTGTAACAAAAACCCATTAAATTGCGACATACATGTAAGTCATGTAGAGACCACCGAACCAAGTGCTCAACACAAAGAGTTCCATCTATTGAATCGTGTAGCGCGTGTGGTGCAGCTGACGACAGACCTAAAGTAGGCACCGTTTCGAAATGCTGTTTATCTAAACGCCTTGTCGTTCACGCTTTGCACAACTCACAAGTCACAACGGCATCTTTTCACACAAGTTTTTGAAATTTTTTGTTAAACATAACACTGAGAAAAGAAATCGTCAAAAACCTTTGTTTCAAAATGGTAATTATTTACTCAAACTAAGTATTGCCATTATTGCCTACATCTTATGTTGCCGTTATTCTAAAATAGTGTTATTAACGTAAGCTTAGTTTTAGTTTGTCATTCAAAATACAATACCTTATTGAAATCTCATAATGACCTTGATAAAATGCTTGGAGCAAATTATTTAATCAATGCTCAGTCACACAATGGTTCAATAACGACGTAGTAAAGCTCTCGCCATTATGGCCCGTGAAATAGTATGCAATCAAAACAAGCCCGTCTTTAGGTCATTCAATGAAGCGTCAATTTCGTAACTAGAAAGTGTCCATTTTGAACCTCTCTCTAACTAATCTTCGCGTATAGATACTATACGATTACATAGTCATTGGCACACGTCTGCCAAAAAATCATTACGTTACGTGAGTAGGTACAATGCAACGAGTAAATAGGTACCGGAAGTAACTGTACATCTCCCGTAAATTATTATTTATTAAATATTACTTTACATAATAACTTAACGATAGAATGATGTTTTGATGTAAAGTTTTGAAAGGTGAATAAAATACCAATGCACTATTCGTACTGAGAGTTGTGTAGACTTGCAATTATTGCATAACTAGCCCCTTCAGCCGGTGTTTGTTTCGTATACCCTAACTTGAAGAAAGTAAATAGGCGGGTTCGTGAGACGCGCACCGTAGCAGCTACTTGTAACATCTCGACACTAAGGAGAAAGTCGTAACCGAAGAATATCTCCTGTTTCAACTTTTCATTATGTCCACCGTTCTTTATTTTATTACATAATGCAACTTAGTTACTTTAAAGTATATTGTGCAAAACCTATTTGCCATCTGACATCTGAAATCTATGCATAAAATTCCTCTCTCCTACGACATATTCGTAAGTGACGCAATTTTGTAGGTACTAAGACTATGATGGTTGTAAAACACTCGAGTGTCTAACTACACATAACATATTATCATGCAAAATCATAACACCTAGGTATTTAGTTTAAGTTATTAATTAATATAATACAAACATTAGTGGTAAAAAAGCAACACCTTATCGATAGGTGAACAATAAGTTTAGTAACCTGCTTACCATTGTAATTGGTAAACAGGTCACAATTAATAGTACAATCTTGAATACTATGGCAAAATTATTGCACTATACTATACATGTCAAAAATGTACCAAGAACGTCCGAATGCCGAGAATGGGTGTTGTATTGTAATACATTATTTTGGAGGCTGGATATATTTTGCAATTTACATAAAGGAGCATTGTGAGCGCTGAGAACGCCGTTGCTGAATGTGTATCGATCGCTATTATTGTGGCTCTGTGTCAGCGCGTACGCACCCACATTGTGGATGGCTGCGGCACTGCGCCGGGGCCGCACCTACCATACATACGGGCACGATATTGCGAAAGCTATTTCCCACAAATACTTCAGGCACTTATTATCATATTATATGAATTACACTAACATATTTAATAAAGTAAAATTTAGTAGCCTATAGGCTGTCAAACTGCTGGGCAAAGGCTTTCATCATTGAAATAAAGTCATCGCTACAATTGATGGGTATTGGCTTAATCACCACGCTTGTAAAATGCTGGTTGGTGATCGATCAATCACAAATTCGAGATTCGAGCTAAGTAACGAAAAATTTTAATTACACTGCGTGACCAAGAAATTTAACCCAGCACCTCCATGTCTGAGCAGAGCGCTTTGACACTCGGTCACCGAGGTGTTTTTAAAAATATCAGAATATTTTAAATACTAGGCCTACATTTGAAGTTACCTATTTAACCTACCTCAAAAATTAGGAATTTAGTCCTACACGATTGATGCAAAGGAACTTTGGTAGAGCGCTACATTGTACAGCAAATGTTCAAAGCCTATATCGGCGTCATGGAACGTCAGTGATCCCCTTCAATTGAAGGCTTTCTACTTAATGGGTAAATTAGGATGAAATCGCTCAGGTTTCTAATCTCAATCGACCAAATCACAATTAAAACTACGTAATCAAAGTGTGGTTGCTTTTTATTGGTTTCTAATGAGAAAGCAATAAAAAGCAACCAATCCTTCGAATGTTAAGGCTTGTTTGTTTAAAGGTGCCAGCTTAAAAGTATTTTAAAAAGTTTCATATTTCAGTAGAAGCATTAATATTCATTTAAAATAACGACACAAATGCAAAACTCTGTTAATGTACATTACGTTTTTACCCAAGGCAAGGTATAAGGTATCGAAGTAGCATCCTCGTTACCTCGAATAAAAATGTCACTACGAGTATGTGTTGCGTACAAACATAAAAGCACACACAATTATTAGGTCACAGCCTTTTAAGTGTAGAAACCTGATTCCTTAGCCTAGTATGTAACTTATCCACTCACGTATTGCTATGGTGGTCCAATTAACTCTGTCATCTCTAGCATTCTTTAACCTACATAGGGCAATAAATGTCTGAACTTGAGAAGCAATTAAGATAACTAATTCGCAAGTGAGGACGAGTCCGATGTTCGAGATAATTCTGTGGTCGTAAGTACGTACTGTTTGCACAACTTCTGGGGTCGGGTAAGGCCAGGCGACGTTGGGCTGCTGCTAGGCACATAACGGCCATTATGGTGGCCGCAGCCAGGCAAATGTGCCGGCTCATCTGTGGAAAAAACAAATTTGTTAACATTATTTAGGTCACGAATTAACAATTAAGTAATAACTCACGTGCAAATGAAAATAGGTTGGGACCTTGAGAAACTTGAACGTAGGTACCTTATATTTAAAAAAATATATTATTACTCTGGCCAGGTAGTACCTATAGCGATAGCGATATTTCCAGTGAGCCTATTGACGCTACATGTACCTAGAGGTGAAATCCGTTTTACTAAGGCTCTAAATAATCTTCAAAATAAGTTTCCGTTTGATTGTCATAGTTGCAAAACAAAGTAATTTTTGCCAACGTGCTCTGGGTATACTAACCTCTTTTTTTTTAGAGCAAAACGTGTGAGTAAAAGTCTTAAGTCGTTATTATAAATTTGCATCTGGGCATCCAGACAGAATTAAAATATTCGCAAAATCAGGTTTTTTGCTTAAGAAAGACATCGCGGATAAACTTTTCGCGGTCGCCCGTTTCTGTCATACAGTTCGACGAAAGTGGTCACAGGTAACCCGACAAGTCCGTATTACGACTTCGCTTTCTTTTATTTATGCAGACCTCGAATGCCCGAGGACAATCGATACGTGAGATGAATTTATTTTGTTGTATTTGTGAAAGCAAACACGCCTCTGTGACCTCCTTGCTTCGAGTAAACGTTTGCGTGAAAAGCTGCACACTGCGAGAAATCGACGATTTGGGACGCAGTTTATGCTAAAAACGGAAAGTTTGGAAAACATTTTATGTTCACTCAATCAGCTACGTATGTGACAAAGACGAACTTAAACATATTATTTTCTAAAGTTTACGCTAACACTACTGAAATGTAGGTACGTAAACATGTCGCGACATTTCAGGAATATGGCGGTGCTCTACCTTAGAATGAGTTAATTTACCTCAAAATAAAACCATAGAAAAGCATAAACTATTTTAATATAAAGCCATCAATGCTCAGTCACTGTGTCTTTTCGAAATGTTATCTTATTCGATTCTTAAACTAACCGTAATAAAACACTTGATACTGATCTACTCGCGTTTATGTCACATTTTCTTTTAACCTGTCGTTTTTAACCCATTGCAGTTCGCGACCACACGGATTGTTCGAACTGTTTCATTTAAAATTTCAGACACGAGCTAGAAAAACCTGATTTAAAAAATATATATTTTAATATTTTGTACAGATAATTTATTTATTTTGCTATATTTATTTATATAAATTCATAGTTTAATAAATAAATAATAATTCGATAATGGAAAATAAGAATGGAACGTTACTTCTGTTTATTAATTATTGTGAATTGACAAACAGCCCACATTTTATATAACAGCAGGTACAATTACTATTTATGCTGCTTTAAATACTAAACTTCAATTCAATTGCATTGCAACCGTTTTTCTTGGTTTGACGAGATATTCGTCCACCAACTGAATTTAAATAGTTGAAACCACTAGTCCACACGATCGTCGATCTGAAAATACCTGGCTCGTTAATCCACCTAAAAACTAGAGGGCACAGATAATCCGTTGTTATTTTTAATTCATAAAATTCACTTAGAGATGTTCGAAAGAGGTTTTAGTTAAGTACCTCTGTATGTATGTGTGGCGGGTGTCGGCGCAGCGTTTGCGATGTAGCGTGCAGCGGAGTACGCGGACGCGAGTGACGAGCGCGGTGGCGTCGGAGGGACTGGCGCATCCGAAGACTACCTCTCTAATTAAGCCTCCGGCATTCGTTTACTTTCACTTCCAATACGTACGAGAGACGAGGAGCTCACTACACCGCGCCTCTTCATCACGCAGGACTCGGAGACCTTCTGGAGGTCGTAGCCGATCCAATTATTGCTTTACGTAACATTTTGAAGGTGTGCACTTACTCGACCAACACACCTGTCTTAAATTGCTGTAGGAATGTCTATTTTCTATTATTGACGAGCGTTTGTCTCATAAATTGATAACGACCGCGTTCGGCTAACGACAGCTCTTAAATTTTTGAGTTTTGAAGGTATAGTTAACCTTAATTTAATGGAGCTTAAGCTGGGAAATTGACCAGGTTTTGCATGTTATTTGTATTGATCGACTTCGCTATGATGAGATGAAACATTGATAAATTGGAGATTTAATTCTAAATTCCGGTCATGGCCATAAAATTATGGCAAACATTATATATTAGTGACTAGTTCTCGTCTTACATATAATTCTTTATAGGTACCTACTTACTTAGTTACTCACCTAAGTTAGTGTAATTGATAATTATTAGTTATGTTATGACTGAGACTACTTGCATTTAGTATTTATGTCCGTCTATGCATAGATTTAGAATAAATTTTTGCAAAGTTTTGTCATACCTCGTAAAAGATAATAATTTTATTCAGGAATAAGTATTACTTTATGGTTAGTGCCAGTTTTATAAACATGTTTGCGCAACTGAAGTACATTCATGCGTTCTTAGGTTTAAATAGTTTATTTCGAACGACAGACGTTAACTAGATAGTACCTCCTCGTAAAGACATCTATGTTCCTTTACTTTACCTCTAGCTAGAGCCAATACTTCCAAACGCTTTATCTATAATGTTGATACATACCTACCTACCTAGTTGTATCAATTCCAAACCTGCATAAATGTACACAGACCTACCTGCAATAAAGATTGTTCTATTATAGTAACTAAAAAATGTAGCAAAACCTTAATTTTTAGGTAATCTTTATTCATTTTGTGATTATTTTTTGAAACGGAGATTTAAAAAAATAATCTGGTCTTATCAAAAAAATAAGCCTATAATTTTTGTTTGTTTTTGTATAGCAGGTAACGAGTGTTGAACTCCGTGTATACTTATGTACTTATAACTATACTCGTAGTCTGTATTTGATATCAAAAGAGGTTTTAAATTTATGTGTATGTATGAAGAAAATAAAATCATATTTCATTTTTCAGTCATTTTCAGTGACAATTTTCTTAAAATAAAATAAAGTTTACAGACCCTTGCTTTTTTATCATCGATAGCCTATTCCACATTCTTATGCTGGGCTCAGGGCTAACCACATGTGCACCAGCATATGGTGCGATTGGATCATCTTAACTTACCACGCTGGCTGGCTTCAATGTTTGGGTGGGTGTAGCACTTTTTTGTGAGATTTTGCTCATGGCTTCAGTCTTTTTAGCATCACCGGGCTTTTTAGGAGGCGGCGAGAAACTTAAAGGGGTACTCAAGCTGAGTGATCGAAACACCGTCAAATGGTTTCTAGAGGGCATGACATCACGCAAGCGTGTGCCCTTTCCTACTAGGGGTTACTCCGAGGGGTTCTAATCGGATCGGGGGTTGTGGCGCGAGTGTCGCGTGTAACTGCCATATTACGACAGTTACGGCATTTTTTCTGCTGTGCTTACAGGAACACGAAGGAGCTTGAGATACTTTTTAGATTATTTTTTATTACCCCTTTTTTAGTATGAGTGTAAATTTTTATCTACATCATCATTATGTATTTATTTGTAAGGAGCATCTGGAGTTAATGTTTTCGGTGAATTTATATAGAGAAGTACCATGTCGAACGATGCCAAATTATAAGTGCAAAGTTTTTTATAACATGTGTTATTACATTTACAAAATTAATTGCAATTACATTATTTTAAAAAATAAAAAATCGTACTTCAAAATAATAATAAATACTTTGTACTAGCTCGTTGATGTCTTTTCTTAGAACAACATTAATGAGGACTTTAAAAATATGATTTGCCTCATTTCAGACTCGAACCCATGACCTTTCGCAATCGCGCGACAGCTGTTCCATTTGCAACTGAGGTAGCTCAAGTAAACTTTGATATAAGCATTGCAATTTGCGTTGTGAATGCAAAATAACAATTTAAAATAATAACATCATCATCTGTTGTATCGTTCTTTTACAAGGTAAAATAAATTACCAGAAAACTAACATAAGCAACACGACGTGACCTTTCAAATATGTTCTTAAACATTTATTATTATCCATAACATATGTCATTTAAAAAAAATTTAACTAAGAAAACCGACTTCAAAAATGTTTACTTTATCAGTAAAATTTTTTGTAGTCGGCTTTTTTGCACTAAAAATTAAAAAAATAATTGCGTTAGTTTGTTCAATTTACTTGCAATCCACTTAAAGAAACAAATTGAAAAAATATTTTTAGACTGCTTATTATAGACAATAATTTTATTAGGAAAATATATAGGTACAATTATTGTTATTTATGGAGCCGGTGCCCGCCAACGAAGTTTTTGGAGCCGGTGCCAGCCGCGTTTGTAGTCAAAATTTCATGCATAAGATTGAATGTACTATTATGATTATATATAGTAATACTATGTCGTTAAATGTTTATGTTAAAGTTACCACAAATAATAATAATTGTACCTATATATTTTCCTAATAAAATGATTGTCTATATAAGCAGTCTAAAAATATTTTTTTATTTGTTTCTTTAAGTGGATTGCAAGTAAATATTTGGTATTTGCTTGTTTATCATAATATGTGTTCTGTTAGATTTGAAGTTAAGTATAAGGCAGTCGCATAGTTTTTAAGAATATATGATTGAGTATATTAAAGGTTATTTGCGAGTAAATTGAACAAACTAAACTACGCAATTATTTTCTAATTTTTAACCGACTTCAAAAAAGGAGGAGGTTACTCAATTCGACTCGTATATTTTTTTTTATGTGTTCGCGGATAGCTTGGTCGTTTATGAACCGATTTTGATGATTATTTTTTTGTTGGAAAGGAGATATCCCAAGGGTACCATGATAAGGAAATAAACCAGGATCTGATGATGGCATCCCAGAGAAATCGAAGGGAACCTTCGAAAATTGTAGTAGCGACAAGTGCGTTTGTTAATGTTTTCATTAAGTATTTTAAAGCACTACTATTTATTGAAGGTCTGGAGTCGATCTGATGATGGAGCCAAAAGACAGTCGAAGGAACTCCTCAACGATTTACTGCAATTGAATGGTGTTTGGGCTTGATTAATTTGTATTGATAAGAACTTTGCACCCATATGGGTTATAAGTGCCATTACAGGTCGTACAAAAATAATACCTAATTAAGATTGAAGTTTTACATAGGAATACCACTACCTACTAAGCGGTCGTTTCCTCATCCGAGAAGCATCCTTGTTAGGTCTACGTCTACCCATCACTAAAAATAGTAAAATAAAATATTTTTTAACAAAAAAAACCGACTTCAAAAAACAGGAAACTTAAAAAAGTAAAAACAGCTCTAAAAAGCAAGAAATAATATTGAAATCATATTATTAAAATTACCTAGATACGCATGTCAGTTTAAAAAAATGTCTACTGAAGTCGGGTGGAACTTTTACAATAAAAAGGTGAAGATAATAGAACAACTGTAAAAGTTAAATGAAACAAAATTGTCCCCCATCCGACCGCCAACCGACTTCAATAGACATTTTTTAAAACTAACATGCGTATCTAGGTAATTGTAATAATATGATTTCAATATTGCTTCTTGTTTTTTAAAGCTGTTTTTACTTTTTTAAGTTTTCTGTTTTTTTAGTGCAATTATATCAATAAAATTTTTTGGAGTCAGTTTTTTTTGTTAAAATTTTTCCACGAGCAGGGTTTGAACCTGCACCCTTCTGAATGGGCGCCTTTGGCGCTCTTCCAATTGAGCTATCGTGGTTCTAACCAGCCCGCCGAAATTATTCAACACTATTTACTTTTTACTTTGAAAGCCAAAGGCGCCCATTCAATGTTAACAACTACCGTCATTAACATCCGATCATAATATTTTTACAAATACTAAAGATCAGTTAAGAAGTAGGCAAGCTATTTATAAATGTTTATATAATTTTTAACGCAAATTTTGTTGCGAACAAATTACAAAAACACAAATGTTGAAAAAATTTCCACGAGCAGGGTTTGAACCTGCACCCTTCTGACATACCGGGTCAGGTGCTCTTCCAATTGAGCTATCGTGGTTCTAACCAGCCCGCCGAAATTATTCAACACTATTTACTTTTTACTTTGAAAGCCAAAGGCGCCTATTCAATGTTAACAACTACCGTCATTAACATCCGATCATAATATTTTTACAAATACTAAAGATCAGTTAAGAAGTAGGCAAGCTATTTATAAATGTTTATATAATTTTTAACGCAAATTTTGTTGCGAACAAATTACAAAAACACAAATGTTGAAAAAATTTCCACGAGCAGGGTTTGAACCTGCACCCTTCTGAATGGGCGCCTTTGGCGCGCTTTTGGTATGTCAGACTACCCAACCCAGCCAGGAATCGAACCTGAGTCTTCCGCAATCCGGGCGGCTGCACTGACCGCTATGCTACACTACGATACATTCACTACGATAACTCAATTGGAAGAGCACCTGACCCGGTATGTCAGAAGGGTGCAGGTTCAAACCCTGCTCGTGGAAATTTTTTCAACATTTGTGTTTTTGTAATTTGTTCGCAACAAAATTTGCGTTAAAAATTATATAAACATTTATAAATAGCTTGCCTACTTCTTAACTGATCTTTAGTATTTGTAAAAATATTATGATCGGATGTTAATAACGGTAGTTGTTAACATTGAATGGGCGCCTTTGGCTTTCAAAGTAAAAAGTAAATAGTGTTGAATAATTTCGGCGGGCTGGTTAGAACCACGATAGCTCAATTGGAAGAGCACCTGACCCGGTATGTCACAAGGGTGCAGGTTCAAACCCTGCTCGTGGAAATTTTTTCAACATTTGTGTTTTTGTAAGTTTCTCTTTGTGCCGTAACACCTGTGTCAGGAAAATTAATTTTTGTATAATACGTGAGTCTCATAATTATAAATACTAGGGATCGACATAAGTTTATTAAGGCTGCACGGATTGCATCCCAAGCAGCGCCGGCTTTAGGGGGGCCGCCCTGGGCGCCGGGGTGCAGAGGGCGCCGCGTGCGCTAGCGCGTGGCCCTAACTTCACCATTTAATTTGATATCTATCGATCTAATCAAAAGCTAAATTCATAAATAAACGTTGTTCTGTATTGCAAGAAAAGTTAACGGTCAACTTTAAATCAGATATTGATGGAGATTTGTTGTGCGATTAAATTTTAGGTCTGCAACACTATCTCGAAGAGAGTAACACGTATTGAAACATTAAACATTATTAAAAAGCACAATCTTCAAGAGTTATATCCCAACACCTGGATATCGTAAAGGCAAAAAGTCAAAGTTTTCGGAAGAAACCCTTAGGCTCATGAAGAAACGTCCGAACAACGGGCTATCAACCAGAAGATTGGCAAACCGGTACGCTACGACCTCTGACGCTCCAATACACGCTTGATTGAACGAGCGATTGAGCAAAATCGGGGGTCGAAAGTTTTTGTCCGGTCTCTTGGGAGAAGCCACTTGACGAAGTTGACTACAACCAGTGGAGTAGTCGTTGCTTTGAAACCAGAGGTTCTTTCGAAAATTGAAAACTTTAACAGTCAGCCATACGCTTCGCATGCATCTCAACCTGATCCCGAAAATGAGGACACCACAGAGCCACATTGACCCGCCACTTTACCAAAGACTTGCCTGAAGTCAGCCTGAGCGAATTTGAGATGGCTCTTAAACAGCTTGAAAACGAAAAAGCCCTTGGCGAAGACGGTGTTATGTCTGAGCTCCTTAAAGCAGGTGGTTTAAACCTGTGTTAAAGGAGCTACAAAACATCTTTAACACCGTTCTCTTCGATGGGAGAACTCCGGAGCCGTGGAGTAGGAGTGTCATCGTGCTGTTTTTCAAAAAGGAGACAAGACCCTATTGAAAAACTACCGACCCATTTCGCTCCTAAGCCATGTCTCAAGCTGTTTTCAAGAGTCATCACAAACCGTCTGGCGCGAAGACTCGACGAATTTCAACCCCCGAAGCAGGCCGGATTTCATGGAGGATATGGCACTATACCACATGACCACATCTTCACAGTGAGGCAGATTATACAGAAGACTGAGGAGTATAATCGGCGCCAGTGCTTAGCATTTGTGGACAAGCGTCCAAGTACAGAACCAGCAGACTAAGCATATCCCTATAAATTGTTCACAAATGCTTTGGAAGATATGTTTAAGGCGCTGGACTGGAAAGGATTAACATCAACGGTGAATGCATCTCACACTTGCGATTTGCGGACGACATCGTCATCGTCGCCGAAACGTTGCAGGATTTACAATACATGCTGAACGGCCTAGCTGATTCTTCTCTATGCATCGGTCTTGTTTAACGAACATGCCATTCTGGGACCGATTGCAGTTTAAGGCAGTATTCTCGAAGTTGTTAAGAGCGTTTACGACGCACACTAGCGCCACTAATGAAAAAAAAACATATCTACTAATTAGAGATAGAAAATCAAATTATGCTCAACAAACTATTTGAATGAAGTAATTTAGCATTTTTACGTCACCTAATGAACACCTCACATGTTATGGTTTAGATAATTAAGACGTTACGGCCACTTTTAACTATAACGCCATATTTAACTAAACCATAACATGTCAGGTGTTCATTAGGTGACGTAAAAATGCTAAATTACTTCATTCAGATAGTTTGTTGAGCATAATTTGATTTTCTATCTCTAATTACTAGATATGTTTTTTTTTCATTGGCGGCGCTTACCTTACCTCGGGCAAACTCTACAGTTGGGTAGAAACAACTTCGAGAAAGTGGCGAACAGAAGGATACAGCTAGGCTGGGCAGCATTTGGGAAATTACGTCGGGACTTTACGTCGCCTATTCCACAGAGTCTAAAGACGAAAGTCTTCAATCAGTGCATCCTACCCGTCACATGACATTCCATTTCGGCTCCGTAGCCGAAACGTGGATATGCACGGTAGGCCTGGTCCAAAAATTTAAAGTCGCTTAGCGAGCTAGGAAACGGCTATGCTTGGAGTTTCTCTGAGGGACCGGATCCGGAACGAGGTGATCCGACAGAGAACCAAGATAGCCCACAGGATTAGCAATCTGAAGTGGCTGTGGGCCGGCCATATCAGCCGCAGAACCGATAACCGATGGGGTAAACGTGTTCTTGAGTGGAGACCGCGTATCGGCAAACGTAGTGTAGGACGCCCTCAGACTAGGTGGAACGACGATCTTCGCAAGGTGGCTGGCAAGAGCTGGATGAGAGTAGCCGCGGATCGTGCTCAGTGGCGTGCACTTGGAGAGGCCTATGGCCATCAATGGACGTGTGTAGGCTGATGATGATGATGACCTGGATATCGCTACATATTCTATTAACAATACCCGTAACTGTTGCATGTGGAGAACACAGTTTTTCCAAACTAAAATTGATAAAAACGTACTTGCGGTCAACAATGTCTCAAACAAGACTAACTAGTTTGGCCTCACTGTCCATTGAAAATCAAATTTCGGAAAACTTAGATTTTGCCAGTCTTATCAAAGATTTTGCTGACCGAAAAGCTAGTAAAATAAGGTTTTAGATAGGTAAGTATTTGTTTATTTTTTTGTTTTTCATTAAATGTTTTATGAATGAACAATACAACACAACATAATGACAATATAATTGTGTATGTTGTTTTTAGAGAATGAATCATTAAAATAATAATAAATACATGTTTCTTGTTTTCTATTATATTCGAATTTATTTTTTCAGTGCTAATTGCTGCACTGAAGCTAAATTAAATATTTATAAAATACAGTGAAAAAATTAAACGCCCACCCGACCCAGCCAGGGATTCGATTCCTTGGTGGGTCTTTCGCAATCCGGGCGACTGCACTGACCATTATGCTACCGGGAAGCCGCCCGGGTATAGGCGTTTAATTTTGTCACTGTATTTTATTTACAAATATTTAAAAAATATAATATCAAATTCAAAATAAGATTTTTTTTTAATTATTGACCATGATCTTTTCTTAACCAACGGTGAAGAAGACGACTGTTGCCTGTTATAAGTTTGCCGCCCCTGTGAACCGACTTCACAGTTCCATTTTTGGAAAGCTTTGAATAGATCTAAGGGATCTCAAGCTATATTATAAAATAAAATCTTGGCATTTTTTTATTTTGATTGCTTTTTTACAGTCAACAAAACAAATGGTCTCAAGTAATTAAGTACTAGGGAAGTGCACCAAGAACGATAAAATGCGAGTGGCACACACGTCACGTAAGAATTTAAAAAAGGCTTTCGACCTATAGAATATATAATTATATCTTTATGGTAAAACAAGTGACAATAATAGGTATTATTGTATAACATATAACAACAGGCTAAGCTGTCCCCTTCTAACATGTTATTTTTTATTAACATTTGATTAATGGTTTACGATTCGTTCAAAGTTAAAGATGATGTTGTGATGTGGTATGTGTGTATGGTTTAAAAAAATATGCGAAAGTCAAATTGATAATCATCCAACTAGAGTGATTTCATAGATTCTTTGACCCCGTTTTGTTCAATAGTACTCCGTGTTCATGGGAACATAAAAAGTAATTATTTTAAACGTTATGATTAGGTACCTATTATATAAGTATTGAAGATCATAATAAGAGATTAATTAAAGTTAGATGATGCAACGATACGCATTTTAACCGGTTAGAATACCGATACTAATTCCAATTTGTAGAAAGTGAGGATCGGAACTGTTTGTTGATGGATGTAACAAGAGTTGCACTCGTGCGCCATAGGCTTCGGAATTTGGGTATTCTGAAGCTTGATTTCATTACTTAATTGATCACCGTTTTTTTAATTTTAAAATTATCCATGTATATATCCAGTCAATGTTCGCATCAGCTTTCGTCGCCAAAAAATAATTTAGAATTTCATTAAAATTTTACTGAATGACTGCTGACAACATGGTGGTCTGTTCTAAGAAAAATATATCAGTTGCTGTCAAACACTGTCTGGTGTTGGTATACTTTTCCCTTAGTAAACAAAAGCTGTTAGAAGACCGAAGAGGCTTGATTGTCGCCACCACGGAGATATTTTTTTGCGCTGCGCTGCGTATATAGCCGACGATAATATCGATATGTTTTTCTAAAATTATAATATCGATAATTAAACTCTGCTACTGCTAAGACGTGCCGCCCCGGTGGTCTTTAATATACTAACAATGGTAATTATATGCATTGAATGGAAAATTGGTAAACCGAACAGGATTAAGATAAGGTCTGGAAATCTTACTCAATACCATAACATTGTGTACACACGCATACATAATATTGTAATTCAAAACCGAAATTATTATAGGCATGTGGTTCGTCGCATCATGTAACAATGAACACCGTAAACCTAGTTCCCGACAAGTAAAGCCTTGAAGTTTGATTGTAAACCCTCGCAAACGATCATCTAGAATGAATTGCAGACGGATGGTTGGTATAATGCCGATTTGAGTTTCGCAACATCTCAGCACCATGCGACTGGGTTGCTCTCTCGTGAGATAAATTATGCGGGGGATAATTACAAGTGTATTATCGAGGTGCTTCATATGGTTGAACTATGTAGATACTGCTTATATTTCAGCCAGTATTCAATGCGGCTCGTTGCGTAACGGCGACGAAGTCGCACAATCCGCGAAACAGATGTATGGCTTGGCGGTCTTGCTGCCGTTGCACTTCTAAATTGCAGTGATATTATAATGCTGTTGCAAGAGGCCTTCTGGCTGGAGAGCGGTTGAGCCAATTAAGAACATGTATTTTGTAGACGGTAAAACGAAGTATCTATTAACCTGTAGGTGAAGATTACATTGAAACCTTGAACGGCGGGCGGCGGGCGGTACACTGGCACAGTCTCTACCAGAGACACTACACCTATAACTTACTTTAAATATATGTAAGTTATTATAAGTTGTACAATTTATACCTAATAATTGTATCACACATGGCATGGTACCGCTGCTGATGTACCTCATTGCATTGCAGGTAATAGGCAATTTAATAGCAATTCTTAGATAGAAATTAATAAAATAATTCCTTGCAGTGTTTGATTTTATATACCAATTAATTTGTAGTAACCTATTTGTAAAATTGTTATTACGAACTAGCTGACCCGGGTGCGTGTCATGTCCAAATTTTATGTTTATAGCTGTTGTATAATAGTAAAACACGCATTTCTGAGTGATCATTGTACCTATCTATTAACGATTGTGTCCATTGGTGTTATACCTATTAGAAATTATTGAATACCAGTGTTTTATTAATGGTAGGTAGTGTTAGTTATACTGAATAATAATGCAGTCTTATGGAACTCAACCGATTTATTCAGCAATACACCTTACACTTTAACACCGTACATACGATACAAGAGCAGACAACTGCCTTCGTCGCTGTTCCGCCAACAAGTGCCACGAGTGCCACCAAAAATGCCGATAACGTTTCAATTTAAATAAGGTTTGTCTGTGCAAATCTCAGAACAATAACTAAAGCTATAGAAGGATGGCTAAAATAAAAATCGTGCAACTATGTTTAGTTCCGTTCTATCTTATGGCTAGAAATGGAGGTTGGAGTGCGACAAATGGTTGGCACTTAGTTTTTATTTTTTGTATTGTTATGTCAAACGGTCATCAGATAATCGGTGATCAAAAAAAATCTTTGAGTCCTTTTTATAGTCACTCACTACATTACCTCAAATATGACGTCACAAATCTGGTGACACCTTCGAAATAACGAAAGAAAAGGGACAATCGATCTCTTTCCAATACATCACTTAGGTTCATTAGTTAAAATAGTACGAACTGATGAATGAGTGTTGCTATTTTAGTCCGGTTTCTATAGCTTTAGTTATTATTCTGAGGTGCAAATAATGTCTATGACTATGACTTTAATCAACAAACCCATAATACAGATGGCAGCACTTTTTGGTAAAAGCGACTAAAACAAACAACCGTCATTATTCCAAACAACTGTCATCGCTTACGAAATTACAGTGATATTATTTTATTTTATATGAATAAGGCTTCATGACAATCATTAAATTTACACAATTAACAGTCGGCCTTTCCTGACACTTGCTTACGACCTCGTAATAGCTGTAATGCTTTTCATGATAGAATGCAAACAAGGATTTCATAATAGTAAAAAAAAAAAAGTTAACAGAACGCAAAACTGCTCACAAAAAGCTGCAGCCGCTGCATAAGATGATCAAAATTACTTCAATTTAGTTTACATCTGATCAGAGGACAACATATTATACAACCACTGAAGAATCAACTTCAACAACAATGATTCGGCCTTCCTGATAACAAAATTTACGACCTCGTTATTTAGAGGTAATTTTATGGCTTTAATACGTATTGTATCTATAATCACATAGTACATTTCGATTCCACTTTTGTTTTTGTTAATTTGTTATAAATATTACAACCTTTTGTGTTTTATTTATTGCCTTACATAGTATTCTTAGCATAATAACTTATTCTTAACTTCACAAAGAATGACTCAGTAGATTAGTTTTAACATAGTATTGCAACAAATGTTACTACAGATTATTGGACACACCAAAACTATACATTTTATATATCACTGAGAGTCTCGCTCAGAATAATGTTATCCCTGAAAATCTCGCTCAGACCAATACTATGTCTGAGAATCTCGCTCAGAACAATGTTATCTCTGAGAATCTCGCTCAGAACAAATACTATATCTGAGAATCTCGCTCAGACCAATACTATCTCTGAGAATCTCGCTCAGAACCATTGTTCATTCATTGTACATTATTCTGAGCGAGATTCTCAGAGGTAGCATTCTACCTCTGAGAATCTCGCTCAGAACAAATACTATATCTGAGAATCTCGCTCAGACCAATACTATCTCTGAGAATCTCGCTCAGAACAATGCTGTCTCTGAGAATCTTGCTCAGAAAAATATTATGAATTCTTACATTGGTAAGCAGTGTTCTGATATTATTATTTATGTAATTACATATTTCATCAAGACTACCGGACACACCAAGGTAGTAATAATAATAATATTACAATAGTTTTCTATATCATATAATATGTATTTAGGTTTAATTAAATGAGTTTATTAATAACAAATATGGTTTTAAAAATATTTAAAAAAAATACATAATTACCAGTAATCGATACAATCTCAGTAAAAAAAATAAGAATTAATTATAACTATCACACATTTGAGTTCATATGATTTATTTAATATCTCATTCACTATTTTCTTCATCATCAGATATTGCTTGCACGATATTTTTTTTCATATTAATTGCGGCTATTAGATATTGTATTTTCTACCTCATTTGTTTAAAGATTAATTATTACTCTATAACGATCATTGTTATACACATTAGTAATTTTATAGGGAGTAGCACATTTATCAACAAGTTTACCACTAGTTAAACCTTTTTTTTTCTTCTTATCTTTCTTTGAACCTGCACTAAATCTCCTGCTTTGTGACTAACACTAGGTAATCTTTTTTTTATCATGTGTTTCTTTAGATTTCTTAGAAGATGCAACCATGTTGGAGTGGGTTTGAGCTCTTAGCTCAGGTAAATTAGGTACATTGTCATGTTGCTGAGTCATTGGTAAGTCAAGATCAAATCTAGGTTTAAAACCATATATTAATTCGAAGGGACATTTCTGAGTTATATTATTTAATGTAGTATTAATACCTCTCTCAACTAAAGATACCATCTGCTCCCAATCACTATTATTGTCTGTATATTATTCCCTGTATACGTTATTAGAACACGGAAAAAAAATGTATTCGCGCCTTATGCGGGATTTATTTATTTATTTATTTAAAGGACAACCAACAACACAAACACAAATACAAGCAATAACTAAGTAGAAGATTATTGTAGACTTAAAGCTAGGTGTCGTCTCAATTAGAGGCTGCCACGGTATGCATAGTGGATTACATTTTATGAATAAATAATATAATATTTTGCTTTAAACTTTATACTATAAACATTACCATATTCGATTATTTAATAAAGGATAAAAAAAGGAAGAATCTTGTAAACCCTAAAAACATAGAATATTACTTCTACCGTGCATGTATATACTAGAAATCTGTCTGTTAGTAAGGAAACACCCAGAATACTTTACAAAATGTAACACTAGTGTGTTCGTAGAGTGTAGATCAAATATACGAGATTCGAGAAAGAATAAATTAGCCTATCCCAAATGTAAATGAAGTTTATTTAAAAAAAAATGCTTACTGTAATTATGGCTATCAAAATATTTAATAAACTACCGTTGGACAATAATGATCAGCCTCTAGACAAAAATGTATTTAAAAAAAAAAGTCATTTCATTGGCACAACAGCACAACTTTTACTCCATTAGCGAGTAGGTACATGAATAAAAAATATAATTACAGTCTATTTATTTTTAATTAGGTACCTACGTCATTGTAATATTAATTGACAAATTGTAGTAGATTAATAATTTGTATATTCTATTGACATTTAATTATTTAAATTAAAAATTTGCATTTATGTAAGTATGTTGTTTATAAAATTTACCTACTTTGCCTACAAAATTAAGGCAGAATATTGTTGACCCTGCTTAACTTTGTCGCTAGTCTCAATATACTGTACACTATATTGTGCAAACAAATGTTTGACTTTGACTTTAGAGATTGTAAAATTGTGCGGTTAAATCGCTCTACTTGTCCGTTTGCACGTGGGCAAGCAACAGCATTTAAAATATGCCGGATTTGTTTTGGTTTGCAATATTTTCATAATTCTTACTAGTAAAGGCTTTACCTCGATCGGTAATAATAATACGAGATGGTAGACAAAAACTCGCATAGATAAATTCATAGTGGTAAGTTCTATCTTCATTTCAACTTCACATTCACTTACCCTTAAGTCAGAACTGTCATTAAAACAATAGGTAGTTAAATCTTTGTAACGTACCTATCTCTAAGAATCAACAAATTATCACCTTCTAAATCAGTACCTATCGAGCTTAATTTCACTTTCATTACAATGACCTTGAGCTATACAAGTATACAACGGGTCGAATAAAGGGTAAGAGGTTGGCACTGTAGGCTGACATCTAGACACCCAACACTATCACACATTATTGTTAACTATTCAGGAATATCAATTTCTTTACTATAAGACCTATGTTCAGAACGTCGGGCACGAATAATAGATAGTATTATCGACACCATCTTCTGTATAAATCATGATTCTATTTAAACCTTGCACTAGTGTGGTATCGTGAGGTACTTTGAGCTCAATTTTCAAAAGTTGTACCTCATCAACATTAGGAAATTGAAATTTGTTATTACTTTCACTTCTAAAACTTTAATTTTTCTGATGTTTTAATTATGCAAATACCAGGTAATTCGCTAAAAGCACGACCAACAATCTTATCAGTATCTTGGAGACCATCACAAACAACAAGAGCAATTTTATGATATTTTAGAATAGAATAGAATAGATTTAGAATAGATTTATTTGATTTATTTTGAATCGCCTACATCTATTAAGTGAATGTTATTTAACTTAGACCTTTTTTCATGATTTTCATTCGATTTAGCATTAAGATTTGATCTGACAGCATTATGTGTTTGAGTATTTTTAAGGCTATAACACTCATCATGTTCATGACCGAATTTATCACAGTGAGAACATTTTTTAGAAAATCTACAATTAACTGTTTTGTGACCTAGCTTTTTACAAAACTCACAACGTAAGTTATCTTTACATTGGGTGGCAGTATGACCTCTACGGCCACATGTATAGCAGTTAGGTCTATTATCAAAAGATTCATTAGTCTTAAGAGGTGAGGGATCTATGGCAGCATCAGATAAATAAAGAAGTAAGTCACGTGTATCTCTACAACCTGCACCACGAGCCTTCAACAATGGATCGCCTAATGTATAAATTATAACGTCACAAATCATATTATCAGCAAGCTCACAAGATTTACCCTGTGCTAATTTTTTTATAATAAAAATCTATTACCCGTTCATCTCTTCGTTTGTTGGTAGTCACGAACTTGTGTAGCTTGGCAGCGAGTCCTCGGCAAGGTGGAAAATAGTCAGCAAGACGCCGAACCCAGTCTTCCCAAGAAATGTCGATGTCTTGCTGATGTCCAAACCAAAGGAGCGCGTTGCCTTCGAAGTTGCCGGTCATGTAGTAGATCAAAGTTTTCTTGTCCCAGCCGTAGATCTTCGCCAGTGACTCCAGGCGATGTAACCATGCGTGAACAGACATTGAATTAGTGCTTCCATTAAATTCGGTACATTTTCTGGTTTCCCAAGAAATCTATGGTTGTTATCGAAGTAGCTTCGTTTATGCGGTGGCTCCACCGTATTATGTTCATTATGTAAGTTAACAGCATCCACAGACGGTGGAGGTAGACTACAGTTGCTAGCAATGCTTACTGGGAGTATACCAGCATTATCAACGTCTGTAATTGACGGAGTTTGTGCGGCATAAGTAGCATGGACTTCTATGGGAAGCGATGAAGTCACGTTGGTCATAATCGATGTAGTTGTATTAGTAATAGTATTTGTCGTACCTGTAGAAATGACTGGATCCAGCGTTTCATCTTGAGGTACCGCATTGGTGGGTAGTTCATCCTGAGATGAACCTTTCTGAATAAGTTGCTCGAGCAAACTTTCTAATCGTTCAATAACGCGGTCGTTGTTGTTCGGTCGTCGCGAAGTTCGAGGCTTTCGCGGTTTCTTGGAGGGTGGAGGCGGTGGTGGCGCTTCTTCACCACTCGATGTCGATAGGATGAGCCGTGCGCGCCGTTTACTCATCGCGGCACGTGGAAGATAATAAACGCGCACTTCTGAACTGTTAGTTATACTGAATAATAATGCAGTTTTATGGAACTCATCCGATTTATTCAGCAATACACCTTTCACTTTAACAACGTACATACGATACAAGAGCAGACAACTGCCTTCGTCGCTGTTCCGCCAACAAGTGCCACCAAAAATGCCGATAACGTTTCATTTCAAATTATGCCTATCAATGTCATAGTCTGGCAACTAATGTCTATGACTTTAATGCCAAACGTTTCAATTTAAATAAGGCTTGTCTATGACATTGTCTGTGCAAATAATGTCTATGACTTTAATCAACAAACCCATAATACAGATGGCAGCACTTTTTGGTAAAAGCGACTAAAACAAACAACCGTCATTATTCCAAACAACAAACTGTCATCGCTTACGAAATTACAGTGATATTATTTTATTTTATATGAATAAGGCTTTATGACAATCATTAACACAATTAACAATAGGTACTTGGTTTTAAAACAGAAATTGTAGGACAATGCTAATACATCAGTTGAATTGTCGCGCTACGACAAATGAACTAATATTCGACACGAAATTAATGATATAATGTTTTCTTTCATTCTTCACACACTCTGTTGTTAAACTTGTGGGTCACGCAAAGTGGTACAACGCTGAGTCCTAACAAAAAACCTCGTTACCGCCTGTTACATAAGGGCCACGAGTGTGCCGCACCTCTCTGCCAATTTCTATAGTCACGGATCTGTTGTATTCATTAAACATTTGCTTTACGGCGCGGAGCATAACATTCGTCATATGCCGATGCGTTGGGTGACAGCGTGTGTGAAAGTTTGCCCCGAGCGAGGCGTTCGCAGCCTTCTATGGTGCCACCGCCATCGCCATGTCGAGGAAGTGCAGTACAGCCTTTTCTTTGTAAATTGATTTTTACGTCAGCTGTAACGTTCGTAACCTACAAGATTCGGGCCTGTGATTTGTCTGACCGGTCATTGGACTCGTGTCGTGTACACACTCGCCGAACCCACATAGAAAGTGGTATGAAAGTCTTGGGTGTGTGATGGATGAACATAACCAAATTATACATGTGACGTACAAAATAAATACCTTAAACTTATGCAACGACCGTTTGTTTTGTTTCTTATTTGGGGTGGTGTCCTCATTGTAAGGTACCGCTTACTTAAATTTGCGATTAAATTGTAGGTCAACTCTTGATAGACAGCGAAGTTTAATTTAATTTAAAATTGTCATATTGAGATATGCCTTTAGCCTGTGTACCTAATTGCACGAGTACTACTACCTAAAGGGATTCATAGTTAACATGTTTTTATTGTTTTTTTTAGAATCTGATATATTGACACGCTTGCATTGCATGCGCCTTTAATCACGGATGTACGCCTTAAATGTACGCCTACTAAAAACATGCTATAAATCTTGAAGTAATTCCTTGTAAGTGATAGTTTAATAAATTATAACTTTTTCAATTCCAACCGAAAAACGTAGTTTATCTCTAAAAGAGATAAATAATTAGAGAGACTAATCATAATTAGTCTCTAAAATTGGTTTTTTGAGAAGTGGTAACGGCAATCACTAACCATAATAATGCGTTTAATTTTTTCATTGTATTTTATAAATTTTATAAATACTAATACGGACTGAAACATAAAGTTACAGAAAATGTTGGAAGCAATAAAGCTAGGTATTAGTATATTTCTCAATTCAATTTGTATTCACATATTGCAGTTCCAAACTGGTGTTTGGAACAAGAAAAACAGCCTTCTGCCTCACCGTGTTAGAAGCAACATTTTCTTTACAAGCCATACTTTTAAAGTACCGAGTTAATCAAGTATCATATTAGGTCCCACTGCTATTTATTTATAAATATTTAGAAATTTATATCTATCATTGAAATCAAGTCATCACTACATTTGAATGATGGGTCGTTGGCATCTTGCCAAATGCAGCTTGGTGATTACAAACCGAGCTATGAATCGAAAGATCCGCAATACACATTGCCCGACCTGGGATTTGAACCCGGGTATCGGGCCGAACACGTTGCCACTCAGCCACTGAGGCGTTAAGGGTCATATTAGCCTTTTTTAAATGCCTTGTATTCATATTTTTTTAGATTAACATCGTTGCTTCTTAGTACCTACTTTGCAAATTTTGTTTGTTGGATAATTCCATTATAGCGCCTGATGATAGGTAATAGGATAACTATAATAGGATTTATCGTATAGCTGAATCTTGACTGAAGCAGATGTCTGCCTAATGGTTCCTGGTGCTTAGTATTTAAATTAATGACGGACCTGCGGATACAAAAACATTAAATTTATTAATCATCATCGTAAATTGAAATTTAAAGGAATTAAATAATACGTTTATTAAATAGTTGCTACAAATCAAAATAGAGAATGTTGTAGACCTTGTACATGCGATGCACGTTGATTTTGAACTTATAATAAAATGCACAGTGTGATGACGACAACCTGTACTGAGAATCTCCATATAGAATAGCCGGGTTAGTTCATCAGACACAAGTTATAAATAACCTCAATGACAATGGTTTCGTCAGTCGGTACTTTTAAACCTAACACCACTAAACACAATTCTCTTTGTCTGGTATTTAATCTGCTTGACCTCCCCTTCCATAAAGATTTTGAAAATTGATAATATAGGTATACCTATCTAGTTCTACTAAATAGATGATTACATAACGTGAACATGGCCAAAACCGCAGCAAAAAAACTTGGCATCCTTTCTAAGGTAAGGCGGTATTTCACACCGGGGGGTAGTTGCTTCAGCTTTATCAAGCACAAGTCCGATCCTGTATGGAATACTGCTGCCACCTCTGGGATGGATCTGCCAAGTATCAGCTATCCGCCTTAGACTCTATTGAGAAACGCGTTAATAGGGTCATTGGAGCCTCTAAACTCATCGAATCCAAGCTGCAGAGTCTTGAACATCGACGCAAGGTTGGCAACCTTTCGGCATTTTATCGGATACACTTCGGGGAGTGTGCGATGGAATTACACAGACTGAGATACCACCTTCTGCTGTCAACATACCGCCTATACGCACAAAGCGCTTTGCGTCATCATTTTTGATGCGGACAGCTAAGGAGTGGAACTCCCTTCTTGCGGATCTGTTTCCTGAAACGTACAACCTGGACATTTTCAAGGCAAGGGTGAACTGGCATTATCTAGGGAAGTATACTACATCCTAGGCCGCATCATCGCTTACCATCAGGAAGGATCACGGTCAAATCTTGCCTAGAATTAAAAAAAGGACCAAAAATTTAAACTACGGCACAATATGTAGCTGTGCGGGCCCGACTCGTTCATGACCAGTTTTTACTGTAGATTCGATATTATCTATACGGTCGTAGCATTTTTCTGTTCCATCACGTACATAAGTACCGTGAACTCGTGACGTGAGATGAGAGTAAGGCCACCTTACTTCATACTAGGTACATAGATGGAGTGAGAAATTCTCACGTAGAGCAACAATGGAATAGATTGTGCCAATTTAACCATTCCCAACACCTCCGAAAGATCCAGATAAATCATCTTTTTGCAAAGTTCACTTTGTCAATGTTTTCATTTAAAACAAGATTTTTTTGATTGTGATACAATTACAATTTTTTTTGGAGGGACTTAGTTTCGTCAATGCACCTGGCCAGAGGACGCGGCCCCACGCCTACTATTGCCGAGTCGCGGTATCAACTCAAGAACATAAATTAAACAGTACCTACCTATCTCATTGGTCAATGCTTCAAAATTCAAAATTCAAAATATTTATTTGCATTAAATAGGGGTTTATAAATGATGTTACAAACTTATTTTAAATGTCCTTAACCTATTTAGCCATTTATGAATAGCATGCAAAAACAAAAAAAAATGTAAGGTACCTATTTATTAATACTTCATTTTCCATATTTAAAAAATTCATCTATGCTATAAAAAGTGTTTTCCATTAAAAACTTACGAAGCGATATCTTGAAGCTATTAAAGGGACGTTGTTTTATTTGATCCGGTAGTTTATTGTAAATTTTAATAGCTATATCTGGTGCATTAGATTGAAAACTTAAATCAAAATTAAATGTTACCGGCTGACTGACATCCAGTATTTTTTTTCTGGATAAGCTTTAGTTATTATTCTGAGCAAGAATTTGACAGCGATCTCAGCTGATGGTAAGTGATGATGCGACCTCCTCGATAATGCCTGTTCACCCTTGCCTTGAAAATGTCCAGGTATCAAGAAACAGATTTGATTTATATTCTATGTTATTCTTTGAGGATGAAAACTGGTGTCGAACACACTGGTTACATATTTTGTTAAACGTTTTTATTTAGCTTGCCCTGTTTTAGTTTATAACAAAGTCGCTTCCCGCTGTCTGTCTGTCTGTCCCTATGTATATAAGCTTAGATCTATAAAACTACCCAACGGATTTTGTTGCGGTTTTTTTAAATAGATAGAGTGATTCAAAAGGAAGATTTATATGTATAAAACATGCATATAATTGGACCCGGTAGGTGGCGCTACGCTGCCATAGGGTTCTATAGGATACGTACGGGTGTTCACTCAAGCGGACGAAGTCGCGAGCGGGCCGCTCTAGTCACTACATAGTATAAAACAAAGTCGCTTCCCGCTGTCCCTATGTATGTATGTATGCTTAGATCTTTAAAACTACGCAACGGATTTTGATGCGGTTTTTTGTAATAGATAGAGTGATTCAAGAGGAAGGTATAATTATGTATAAATACATGCATAATATAAGTAGCAGAGAAACACTGATAATTTTAGAGGTTTCACATTTTTTTGCGCTTACATTGCAAACGCTGGCTGAACCCTACGAGATAGATCAAAATAATGTACTACAGTTTGTACACCTTAAAAAGGTCTACAAAAAAGTCCGAGATGGTATATGTCTATCTCTTAGGGATAACCCATAATAATATTTTTTTGTCCTTTACTTTTTACGAGAAATAATGGCTTATTTACGAAGCGATTTTAAGCAATAAAGCATTAATCTTTATCCAATTAAGTACCTTAAATACATTGTGCATTTAATATGGCCCTTTACAGCATGTAATTTAAATTAATATTTTCGAAGATATTACAGATTTAAAATGCAGGGACATAGCGGTTGCGTGTATCAGCATTGCACCCGTACGAAGCCGGGGCGGGTCGCTAGTAATAGTATAAAAAAGTAGCTTCCCGCTGTCTGTCTGTCCCTATGTATGTATGCATGTATGCTTAGATCTTTAAAACTACGCAACGGATTTTGATGCGGTTTTTTTAATAGATAGGCGAATGCTACACGTTCGATATTTATCGCGATATTACGCGCGATATTTATCGAGTACCTAATAATCTGGATCGCAAGCAGATACTACACGTTCGATACGGATCGCGTCAGTACGCTGGTAATTATTCAATAAAAAAGACGTGCATTGGGTCAGCGATGAGTGACAATATTAAGAAAGCTTATGTTGCTATCATAATCTTAACTAACGCTATAGCGTTAGCATTAAAAAGGCGTGTGAAGATAAAAAAATGGGCAAAATATTGGTTTCAAGTTCTGACTTGATAAATATACGCATTTAAACTTGATGAATCAGATTACAAAAACACAAATGTTGAAAAAATTTCCACGAGCAGGATTTGAATCTGCACCCTTCTGACATACCGGGTCAGGTGCTCTCCTGGTTCTAACCAGCCCGCTGAAATTATTCAACACTATTTACTTTTTTATTTTGAAAACCAAAGGCATTACCAAAAAATACAGCCTTTCCAAACCCGTACAAAGCTGTACTACTCGCACACAAAGATAGCTGTGTGTGTATGGATGTCATACAATGGTTTTTCAATTGTGTGCGTGCTAGTAAAGATACAGCATGTTTCATGATGTGCATTATTTTAATTGTTTTATTTTGTTAGAAAACATAACTTTGAAAAATCACTATAAAACTGGAGTCCAATTTTTGTCATTGTATTCAGAATGATGTATAGATACCGCCCTTAAACGTTCGCTTATTGATTTTGTTAGACCCTGTATATAAAAATGAATCACTGAAATGTATGTACGCGCATAACTTCCGATCGACTGTACAAAATTGAATAATTCTTTTTTTATTGAATTTGTTATTGTCAGGACAAGGTTTGTACAGAAGAAAATTAAAAGAAAAAAATATATTTTTACTAAAATATGATTTTTTTAAATATCATGAGAAAAGTGAGTGAGTGAATGTGACAGAATGACGTACAGAGCATTTGACATTTGACAACTTCATATGGACAATACGTCACGCTTGTTTTTTGCAACCTGCGACCTGCTTTGAACCTGCACCCTTCTGACATACCGGGTCCGGTGCTCTCCCAATTGAGCTATCAACAAAATTATAAAATTATAATATAAACAAAAAAACATTTGCTGAATCAGATTGGTTTATACGCAGAAATGGATTATGGATGGATGGATGTTCTCCTCCATCGCTCACAGGATGAGTACCTACTGACACTGACTGACACGATAAATATCGACCAGAGACTAGACGCTCGATTATCAACGATACTTGAATACGGATCGAAGATTTCTGGTTTTTTAGAAATCCAGCGATACGTATCACGATCCGTGATACGCAATACTACACACTCGATATATATCGTAATCTTGGATAACGATCCAAATATCGCGATAAATATCGAGCGTGTAAGAGGAAGGTTTGTATATCAGCATTGCACCCGTGCGAAGCCGGGGCAATGCTGCCCCCTGACTATGAGCTCTTAAAGCAGTATTATTGCAGTTGTGGAAAAGAGACGCGAGTATATCCGCCGCTACACGCGTCTCGTTTTCACAACTGCAATAATACTGCTATAAGAGCTCGTGGTTACCCCCCAGGAGCCTCATTCAGAAAAGTTTCCACATCTTGCGCTGTCAATACTTTTGACTTCTTTGCTCGATGACCATCTGATTTCCTCTTTAAAAATGCCAATAACTTTCAAGCAACAAGCAACAACAACAAGCATGCTAGTATATATATAAATGTTCTGTGCGTGTGTATGTTATTGAACTCCTTCTGAAGGGCTGGATCGATTTGGATGAAATTTTTTGTGTGTATTCAAGTGGATTCTCGAATGGTATAGATTTATAATTGGACCCGGTAGGTGGCGCTGCTATAGGCGTCCATCCAGTGGTGGATTTGCCCTAAGGCCCAGTAGGCCTAGGCCTAGGGCGGCCAGATATTAAGGGCGGCAAATCGTGAAATAAAATAAATTGATTAATTATCGATACCAGAAGTATCAATTAATGTAAGGGACAAACCATGATTTTACAGGAAGGCCGAAAATCGGTTTTTTTTTAGCGTTTTATTTTATTTAGCGTTTTATCCGACTTTATTGACGTAAAAACAAAATAACTTATGCAAAAACAAACATAACACAACTCAAACAAAATAAAAAGTAAGTCCAAAATAAAACTGAAATAAACAACTAGGTACTTAATTAGCAATTGTGACAAACATTATGTGCCTAATCAAATAAAATTCAAAAAGTAATCACAAAAGGAAACTAAAATAAAAAAATATTAAAAAAACCTTAGAAACTATAATTGTGCCAATATAATGGCTTCTTGTTCGGTAGGTACACTCCTCGTGCGCCCACTTTTTATATTGAGTGCCAATATCCAGGTCTCATGCGGTCGACTTCTTTTTTTGTACGCTTCTTCATAAAGAAAAATGTCTTTGGTTCAGTCTTTCTTGTTCTGTTTCGAGGCATCTGAAAGAAAAATACGTGAACTTATAATTTTACAACTTTTACATAACTTGTAACTTGTAACTTGTCCAATAGTGGACATGTGGACAATTGTAACACGTGGACAATTGTAACGTTACAATTGCCCCCATCGTCAGTGGTACAACTGTCCTTTACGGACGATCTAAGGAAAAAAAATTATATTTCATAATTTACTGAACACTAAGAAACAAACACTTAGCTAAGCAATTGTATGAGAGCTCAGCTGACAACTCAATGAAAAATATCAAGAGATTACCACATTTTAAGTGAGTACCAGACAATATAATAACAAGTTAAATCTTACTTTGGTGCTGCAGAAACAAGAATCCGTCGTGCGTGGCACTCGTCCGTTTCGCAGTTTGTGCGCCGCTGACTAGTGAGCAGGTCGGGACGTGTCCTGTGCGTATTCGAGCTTACACACACAGGCCCATGTGGCATAGTAGTAAAAATATCATCAATGTTACAATTGTCCTCTGTTACAACTGCCCCCTACCTACCTACTGTAAAGGATAATTTTAGTGGTGAAATTTAATGTAAGTGAATAATAATCAAATATTTTTGCTAAAATCGTTCTAGTTTGCCTGAACATGGTTAACGTAAGGGACATTTATTGAACGATAAAGCAATTCTAAGTATTTCAATCGATAGAGCGGAAAATTCTGAATCCTAATATAAAATATATATAAAACTCATTTTGGCCAAAATGTCCCTTACGTTATTTGATACTTCTGGTATCGTTTATTGTATCTAGTCTATATGCTGGGTGCTGACAAAAGGGCTGCACATGGCCTGGGGCCTAGAGCGGCTAGGACTGCAAATCCGCCACTGCGTCCATCCATCATGGGATACGGGTGTTCTTATCTCTGAATATGATTCCTTATTCAGAGGTTCTTATGCGGATGAATGATTTGTTTGTTTTGTTGTCATGGAAACTGTCAAATCGGTACGAAGTCCGCCGGTCAGCTTGTTTATATATATATACTAGCAGTTTGCCCGCGACTTCGTCCACGTGGATTTCGTATTATTTCGTACAAAAATAAATACTACGTTTCCCAAATCAAAAAATAGAATCATTATAGAAAATGTTTCTTTTGCATACATTCCGCATAATACACGGCGGTTATGTGGGACTTTCACTCCCTATACTCCACTCTACTATACTCTGTATTATTTTACTGGGTTTATATAAACAATTGTGTTTAAGTAAAAACGGGATAATATGCGCCTAAAGCTGCTTTTTTGCTATCGGCTATACTTTTTTTATATATTTGATTTTCGATATTTTTTCCGGAAATGTCACGAAAACTTTCAACATTTATAGAAATACGCAATAAAAAGCGAATGTCACTTTTTTAGGGTAAAATAAATACACTGTGTGCTGATGATGTAAGAATGATTGCTACGATTAAATTGTCTCGCAAATCTTTTTTGAATAGTTTTGTGACATTACCTACACATATTAATAATTAGCACTATAAGCTAACCCACTGGTTGGCAAAGTCCTGCATCATTGAAATCAAGACATCGCTACTAGATAGGTTGGCTTAATCACAAAGCTTTTGAAATGCGGGTTAGTGATCACCAACGGAACTATGCTTCCGAAAATCAGCAACACATATTGCCGACCTGGAAACTGAACCCAAGACATCTGGATGATACTTGGCCTCCGACGTTAAAGGTAATGGAATATATTGCGTCTTTATGATGTTCCATATCTACTATTTACTTTGCGGGCCAATCTATTGTCTAGTTCGATTTCAGCGTCACTGACAATAGTGCTGGAGAATGGATTTTGCTTTCTCGAGGTTAGAACAGCAAACGCATCTGCGGTCTACTGGTTAGATAACCAACCTAGAGGTCTCGGTTTCGATTTTAGGTAGGGCTTGTTTTAAGTTTGTAAGGCTAGTTACAACAATCTTATCTAAACATGTCTTCAAAACATCAATGTAATAGAAAAAAATAATCTTATTTTATTTTTAAGTAGATGGTCAAAGAGGGAAATAATAAAATTTGCACGTATTTCTCTGTGACTTATTTTTAATTTCGCTATATTTCTACAACTAAGCGATCAAATTAGATGCTGTAAAAAGCAAATTTTATCGTCATGAAATTCCTCGGGTGATGAAACTAGGGTAATAAGTAGGTACACTTAAAAATTACCTTGAAAAATCAAATGAATTTTAAACATGAAAAACGTTATTGTGGCTTAAATATAAAAGCTGAGTATATAGTGCCGCTGACTTTTTTTTAGATCTACTAATGAATAATTTTTTTTTAGTACATTACTGTCATGTATACTCAACCGTTTGGTCAGCGCACGCTGAAAAAGCAGTTTTATCCAACTTATTTCTGGAAATAAAATTCAGTGGTCAATGACTCTCGATGTTTGGAAACAATTGTCTGCCAACATAATGTTTTTATACTTTATTTGTAACAAAATGTGGTGAACAAGAGCGTTTAATTTTTTTGTCATCAGTTGATTGTTTGCGGATCTCTAATTTACAAAGGCGACGCGGTATGTTAAACTTTTGTTATTTTGCTCCCCACATTTATTTTTTTTTATTTATTCATTGCCTTAAATTACATGTATATTTTACAGTTGACAAAGTAAAAGTAATGTATATATATATATATATTCTTTATTGCACAAAAACACACATACAGAGAACAGTTTACAAACAATGGTGAGCAAAGGTGGACTTATCTCTAAAAGAGATCTCTTCCAGCCAACCTAAGGGAAGGAATGGGAGCATCAAGTTTTTTTTTTCTTTTATGGTAATAGGAGGCAAACGAGCAGGCGGGTCACCTGATGGAAAGTAATCACCGCCGCTCATGGACACCTGCAAAACCAAAGTTATCGCAGATGCGTTGCCAACCTTGAGGAAGGAGTTCGATCTTGAGGAGGGAGTAGGAATTGGGAGGGGGAGGGGTTAGAGGTGGGCTTCCGGTACTTTCACTCACTGGACGAAACACAACAGCAACGAATGCCGTTGTTTCACGCCGATATTCTGTGAGAGGGTGGTATTAGAGGGTGGTATTACGCCGGGCGAGCCGGCCCATTTCGTGCTGCAACGCAGCGTGGCTCTACCACTCAGACAGTGTTACTCATTTAGCACCACCCAGGGGTCACGTGTAGGGTCTCAAGGGTAAACCTAAGGACGCGAGTAACTTTAACCCCCATGTTTAAAAGGAAGCGACAAAAGCGACGATCTATCGTGTGTTAGGATTCAATGTGATAAGAGTAGATGAGGCTGTGACTGAAAGGGTAGACCGTATGGGTAGATTACTTTCTAAGGCTTTAAATAATGTTGCGAGAGCGCAGGTAGTACAAAAACGGTATTATGATAGAAAAGCCAGACCTAGATCGTTTCGTAGAAATGATTTGGTTTTACTATTTGTACCAAGGCGAGTAACTGGAAAATGCTTGAAATTGACACGTCTGTATCAGGGACCATATAAAGTCCCGAAATTTGCCTGATGTACGGTTATATAATAGTGTAGGAGGTGTTGTGTTGTTGTTATGATTTGTTATTAATTGATATAGTATATGCTTTTCATGCGTTCGAGTGAAAAGATACTGTGAAAAAAGAACATTGAGCAGCAGAGTGAGGCCAATGTTAGGTGCATACTGAGACGTGCGAATAACCAAGCCCAAGTGAAATTTTGTAACATACTAGAATTTTTCGTGGTAGTCTAATATTATAAGAGAAATATTTATTAGTTTGTGTAGTTTGTTGGACCAATCGGTTGGTTTTGTTTTTTAGGTGTAAATGATAAGGCAATAAGCTATTTGTCATGGGATGGGGTCCTGAGTTGGGTCCCACGCACTTAAAAAATGGAATTGAGACGATATGGTAAGGTAAGTGTAAGTGTTGGATTATCCAATGTTGACCATAAATGTTTCTCACTAAAGGCAATTTCTGATGGGAAAGAATTTGGAATTCATTTGTAGTATTTTACCTTGGGTAATTGGTTGAGCTCCCGATAGTTATCATGAAACTTTGGACAGTAACTGATAATTCATGAAAGTCAATGGATTATGTAAGAAGATTATAAATGGTCATATCGCATTTATACGTTGATAATATGACATATTCGTAGGATGATGTTACTGGCCTCATTCTTTAGTCTCTCAATGATTTTTTATTTTTGAGAAATTTAAGTATTTGTTGTAGATAACTTAATCCCGTTAATATTTAATGTATTCATCATTTGAAAATGATATTTTTTCTTTAATCTTTATATGTTTGTCTTATATGATGATATAATTGAATTTAATAAGCAAAGATTAAAGTTGTGTTAATGTTAATTTAATGGGAGGATGTTAATTGTCTGTCTTTTGGTCAGTTTTTTTTGCCAGAAAGTTTTTTGAATGACAATTATTCGAGAAGCTAAATCCTAGTTGGATTCAATTTAATTCTCCTATGATGTATGAATATTTTTTTCCCTGACCTAAGGCAGGTTTAGCTTTAAGTCTTTGATGTATTGTAAGATCTCAGATAGGTTTTTTATTAAGTAGGGTCTGCACCATAAGTGTGGATAGGAGAGTTCTTGGTAAGGTCTACACCATAAGTGCAGTTAGGTTTTATATTGTTGGGGATTCGTACCGCTTATGTGATGGAAATTATATATATTAGGGTTGTCACTTTGAAAAAATTTTTTTTGGGTTAAAAAAAAAATTATGGAGAGGGGAATATTGTAAGGAGTTTATATGCAGCTCATAGCAAAAGTAAATTTTATTTATTTGTATGTAAACCTTTTTAGTCTAGATGATTATTTGAATCATCGATAAGTAATTAAAAAGGTTTGCAGCAGTTTGACACAGTCGCAGACAGTAGGAGCTGGTAGGAGTCATGAACTAGACAGCCCGGCTAAGAGCCGAGGTGCTCAGAGATCAATAATGTTGTAATATAACAGTTTGAAGAATATACAAATGTTTATATAATTTTTAACGCAAATTTTGTTGCGAACAAATTACAAAAACACAAATGTTGAAAAAATTTCCACGAGCAGGGTTTGAACCTGCACCCTTCTGACATACCGGGTCAGGTGCTCTTCCAATTGAGCTAACGTGGTTCTAGCCAGCCCGCCGAAATTATTCAACACTATTTACTTTTTACTTTGAAAGCCAAAGGCGCCCATTCAATGTTAACAATAATATTATAGTTAATAGTTATTATATAAATAACATATAAATAAATCTATAATTTAAAAATTACATACAAGGATGCTTAAATAAACTTTAAAATGAAATCATATTAAAAAAAACAATTTAGATACACAAATTCAAAATAAAATACCTATTAAATTAATACAACATTTTATGCAGCGAAATAACAGTTCATTTCTGACAGAAGTAACAACACCATAGAATTTACTTAAGAGCGTTTACGCCGCACACTAGCGCCACTAATGAAAAAAAAACATATCAAGTAATTAGAGATAGAAAATCAAATTATGCTCAACAAACTATTTGAATGAAGTAATTTAGCATTTTTACGTCACCTAATGAACACCTCACATGTTATGGTTTAGTTAATTAAGTCGTTACGGCCACTTTTAACTATAACGCCATATTTAACTAAACCATAACATGTCAGGTGTTCATAAGGTGACGTAAAAATGCTAAATTACTTCAAACCATAACAAAATTACGTTTTTTATTCCTTTTTGTTTATTTTAATCTTTAACATAACCGGGTAACATCTCTAATAATTGCATTTGGAAATCTGAAAAATTAATAGCCAGAATAAATTATGATGAAGTCGATATCGATATTTTGTTTTGCGACAGTATTGCTCTAACTTTGTTGCAGTGTGGCCAATGTAATTAAATTAAAATAGGACATTTTAATTTAATTCATTAAAATTTCCTATTTTCGGGATAAGTGACGGGCCGTAAATATAAAATTAATGAAGTAGACCGATCTTAAACATACAGTTTCATAGTATTGACAATTTTTAAAGCAATTTAGTTGAAAATTTTTTTGGAAAAATAAAATAAGTTACAAATATTGTCTACCACAACGGTGGTTTTAAATGCGATTAAGCTTGTATGGAATTTGCAAAATGTAAAATGGACAGTGAAAATTCAGTGGAGTTAGTAGTTATCTTTTGATGGAGGATATCACTGTAATTTAGATTTGTTCTGTGAAAAAATAAAAGATAATATCAAATTATAAAGTATCTTTATAATTATAATCCTATTTCTCTTTATTTAATTACCATACTGTTTTTTTTAAGTTGCATTATTTTCCAGTATCTACTTTCGATTGCCGACCAAACTCTATGGTATACATGACTTGACTATTCAATTTATTTATTTATTTATTACAACACATAACAAATTACAGTCAGTAAATACAATAATATTGGGGAAACTTGAAAAAATTGGACCAGACCATAACCCAATAAAATGCGTCTGTAACATGAACTATGGTTACAAGTAATAAACGTCACAACACAAACAATATCAAAAACAATAAATAAATTTAACATAATTCATCATAGTAATAATTTCAGAACTAAAACAATTAAAACTTAATTAAAATTTACCAAATTGAATTATTTTTCAATAATTAATCATTATCATCATTATTATTATAGGCATGAAAAGTAAACCAAGTAAATTAACAAATAGACTTACAGATTATAATTATGAAAGATACGATATAACAAACAATAAACAAGAAACTTTTTGGATTGCCAAACTGGATTAAGGAAATAGTTTACGTATGCTAAATAAAAAATGTCTTAAGTTGCCACAAAAGATATCAATGTCAGCATTTTGTTTAATGAGCTCATTATACCGGCGACACATACGAACCAATGGATTGTAAAAAGAAGTGTTATTACGATATACGTTAAGCGCAAATGTATTTGGATTACGTGAACGATAGTTAGTATTAAGGTGCATAAGTGAAAGCAAGTAAGGAGAATCTACAAAACTGTGCAAAATTTTGTGCAGAAAGATAAGGTCGTTACGCTCACGACGATTTACCAATGTCGACAACGAGAATTTAATCAACCGATCTTGGTACGTCTTGTGCGATCGTATGAGGTTATATCTAAACGAAACAATTCTGAGGCAGCGCTTTTGAATTTGCTCAATACGATCAACGTGAATTAAGTCTATTAAGTATTATACAGGGTGTTTGGCGCACAGAAAGGGTCATCTGCTATACTTTAAGTCCCCATAACACGTTCAATGCCCGACGGTTATTTCTATGTTGACTTTTTAAGTTATTAAACAAAAAAAAAAAAAAAACCGCATTTAAACTGAAATAAAAAAAATCAATAAGATTTAGCCTCGAAATTTTATTTTGATGTGCATTGTAAGATTCTATCAAATTCAAATTTGCTGGTAGTAGTCATCTAGTTTTTTTTTAAATTAAATTCTAAAGTTTCGGAAATGTTAAACATGAAATAAAAATTCCAATTTACATTGCTATAAAAAAAACTAAAAAAGATCGGGATCTTCCGAGTCTCGCAAAAATTCTTTAGTTTATCCTCTTTCAAACGGTATGCTAATGTCATTAAAATAATAATAAAAACTTTACTAATTCGCTAAGTTAGTCCTTCGACTCAAGTCAGGCTGATACTAAAAATTAGGGCTAAATCCTTTTTTTTTCGCGAATAACACGTTCAAAGCAGGTAAAACTTTTATTTTAGTTTAGCGACATAAAATCTGTCCCCCATCTCCTTCTTCAATTTGTTTTATTTGAAATTAAAGACAAAAATTGTTATTAAAATGTTTTATTTGCAATTGATTATTATTCTTGAACAAAACTCATTGTTGTTACAAATCTTGTTCAAAATGTTGGCCTCTTTTACGAATGCAGCCACGACATCTCTTCCGTATTTCTACTGTAGTTGTACGCAGCCTCATTTCACTCTTAATTTACAAAAAAAAGGATTTAGCCCTAATTTTTAATATCAGCCTGACTTGAGTCGAAGGTCTAATTTAGCGAATTAGTAAAGTTTTTATTATTATTTTAATGACATTAGCATACCGTTTGAAAGAGGATAAACTAAAGAATTTTTGAAAGACTCGGAAGATCCCGATCTTTTTAGTTTTTTTTTATAGCAATGTATATTGGAATTTTTATTTCATGTTTAACATTTCCGAAACTTTAGAATTTAATTTTAAAAAACTAGATGACTACTACCAGCAAATTTGAGTTTGATAGAATTTTACATCAATACACATCAAAATAAAATTTTAATTTCGAGGCTAAATCCTATTGATTTTTTTTTATTTCAGTTTAAATGCGGTATTTTAGATTTTTTGGTTTAATAACTTAAAAAGTCAATATAAGAATAACCGTCGGGCATTGAACGTGTTATGGAGGCTAAAAGTATAGCAGATGACCCTTTCTTCTTTCTTTCTGTTGGCCAATTCATTTTGGCACACGATGCGCCAAACACCCTGTATATTCTATTTCTCTGAGCAATATCTAAAATTATTGTTCTGTAAATGGTCTTATACATGTCTAAAATGCGTTTTGCCATTCCTTTCCAACTGGAATTGTGCCGTGTTTATCATCGTGTTTATCGTCATTTGCCGTGCTACTATATGAAAAAAGGTCTAAATAGAACTAGATGTAGCTCCTCGGTTTGATTGATTTGTTTTGTAAGCGCTTTTGTTTACTTAAGTTATTATTCTGAAGAAAACATTAGAACGACGAAATTTACTCTTAATTAAATCATAAAATATCAAGAATGTAGATTAAGCTGAAAATAAAAGCCCTTCCTTCCTAGGTACGGATCACAATCGCGTGCTTAGGTCCGGGGCTGATAACCTGCTGAAACATCCCTTGACTCGTTCAGAGTACTTTAGAGATTCTTTTACAGTTAAGGCTACCAGCCTTTGGAATAACCTTCCGCCAGATGTTCGTCACTTCAAGTCACTTGCTACATTTAAGATTAAACTTCATTCTTTTCTTTTAGCTAGGTCTTAGTCTGCAACAACTGTATCGTATGTAGGTACATGTAGTTTATTATAACAATATATATTAGTAGGTATTATGTATATATCTTATATTACCTATTTTATTAATATAATTATTTTTTTTGTTGTATTTTTGCTAGTTGCCGGTGCACTACCTCTCATTGTCTCCTAATCTGTCCTATGCCACAAAGGTTGTCTGGAAGAGATCGCTTTAAGCGATAAGACCGTCTTTGCCTACTATTATTTTAAAATTTCCTGTTATTTGTTTTGTGTATATTTGTGTAAGCAATAAAGTGTTTATCTATCTATCTATCTAAAAGCATAATATAGCTTAAAACTTATTATATTTATCATCTATCTGTTTTTATATCCTTAGTGCCTTACAATAAACAAAGAATAAGCTCCGAATAGTTATTCCGTGTTTTGTTCCTGTCATGTAAACGTCATTTCAAATTAGAGTAAAAGAGACAAAACACAGAATAACTATTCGAAGCTTATCCTTTGTTTATTTGTAAGACCCATCATAGTAAATTTTTATTCGTCTGTGATTCAAATGGATTCCAAAGTTTAATTTACAGCAATGGTAACACCGAGTGGAAACCATGGTGCAACGATTTTACATTTTGTACATCAATCAATTCATTCATTCACTCAGTTGATCATTCAGTCACAGTCGATTCAGTCACTTTGCTTCTTTCCTCATTCCATCTTTCTTTTACATCTTGAGGGAAAAAATGGCTGATTGTAAATTATACGAGGCATTAGGAGTTTCCAAAAATGCAAGTGAATCCGAGATAAAAAGAGTAAGTAAATATATGAGTCAGATTTACAATTTCCAATAGTAACTAAAGAAATAGCCTTAGAACTATCTTGATACAACACATGTCATTTCATTGCATGCACTCAAATCCATTGTCTTTACTGATGTAATTGTTTTAATATATGTCTTATAATTTCCTTTCAGAGTTATTATAAATTGGCTAAGGAATTTCACCCAGACAAAAATCCAGCTGCTGGTGACAAGTTCAAAGAAATAAGTTATGCCTATGAAGTATTATCAGATCCGAAGAAAAGGCAAACTTACGATAAGTATGGGTTGAAAGGTCTTCAAGAGGGCGGTGGCCAAGGAGGTTTTCAGCCAGATGATATTTTCGGACATTTCTTTGGTGATATTTTTGGTATGGGTGGAGGTGGAGGTGGAGGTGGTGGTAGCAGGGGACGTGGCCCTGCTCGAGGTGAAGACACCATACACACACTCAAAGTATCCTTAGAAGATATGTATGTCGGTAAAACAGCCAAATTGCAACTTAGCAAAAATGTAATCTGTGGCCCTTGTAAAGGCATAGGTGGCAAACCAGGATCAGTAGCGTCTTGCAAAGATTGCCATGGCCAGGGTATTAAGGTATCTTACCAACAGATTGCTCCTCACATGACCCGACAGTTTCAAACTCGCTGTCCTACATGTCATGGTCAAGGTGAAACCATTAATGAAAAAGATAAGTGCCCTAAATGTAAAGGTAAGAAAGTTTTAAATGAAACTAAAATATTGGAAGTACATATTGAAAAAGGAATGCGTGAAAATCAGAAGATATTCTTCAGAGGTGAGGGTGACCAGCAGCCTGATACTCAACCAGGAGATGTGATTATAGTGTTGCAACAAAAACCCCATGATGTGTTTCAAAGAACTGGTGACGATCTTGTCATTAAGCATGAGATAAACTTGACTGAAGCCTTGTGTGGTTTTGAATTTGTTGTGAAACACTTGGATGGTCGTGATCTACTTGTTCGGCACTCTCCTGGCGAAATCATCAAACCTGGAGACCTCAAGGGCATTCAAGGCGAGGGGATGCCACAGTTCAAGAACCCCTTTGAAAAGGGTAATTTGTATATAAAATTTGATGTTGTATTTCCTGAAAATAACTTTGCTACAGAGGATCAATTAAAGCAAATTGAAAGTTTATTGCCACCTCGTCCTGCGTTTGTTATGCCTACTGGTGAAGATGTAGAGGAGTTGAACCTGATGGATTACACAGCCAGCGAGAGAGGTCGAGGCAGAGAGGAAGCGTACGCCAGCGATGATGACGAGCACATGCATGCTGGGCCGGGTGTGCAGTGTGCTCATCAGTAGTTCAATTTATCCTTTATGGATCACACTCAAACCTCACACTATGTAATTTTATCATAGGTAGTTTAATAATATATATATATACAAATAAATATCACAATTCACAATATATGTAAAGGTTGATTACACAGTACCCATGTGTCTAAATTGCTAGTGGTAAATATTAATATTGCAACCACCATGAAATCATAAAGTAGTCTATTTTTTCATTATATTATGATATGACAGCCTTATTAAGTAATTCATTATTTTTAATTAACTGTTGAGCATGTGATTTAAATGCTAGTGAGAGTTTCCTTTCATGTATTTCATTCCAGGGACATTTTTTGTTTTATATGGCTGAGGCAAATAATCATTGATGATATTAAAATATTGTTTTATTTAAAAAAAAAAATCCTGTACCTACAACTAGCTTTTTTAACATCTGAAAAGTCACTTAATACCTACCTCCTATAAGTATTTGCTACTAAGGTTTGAAGTGTAATTTAAATATAATCAAGATTAACAAATTGTAAAGTCATCCATCACTTGAATTCATATTCGACAAATTGGAAAATCATAATTATTATCATCAAGTGTTTTTTTTTTGTTTCACCTGACTAGAAATTTTAATTATCTGAATGATAAGTAAACTGTCCTTCTTGAAAAGTAATTGAGTTCCCTGGATTTTTGCTTGTCATTTACAACATCACATCCAATCCAAGTTAGTATAATACTTTTCTTTCAATAATTTGAAGCTAATTTTGACTGTCTCTGTGGTTTAGTGTTTAAGACCCAGAGATCCCGGGTTCGATTCCAAGTGGGGGGTACATGTTTGTATACTCTGTTTAGTTAGTGGTAGGGCTTGTTTGTCCACTTGGCTAGCTACCACCATCTTAACTAAAAATATGTTGCCATAGCATCAATGTTTGGTGCATGGTGTTTCGCCAGACCAGATAGTGCCTCTGCAGTTAAGGATCCCGGGTAAAGTGTGCGCTTCCACCATTAGCCTTATCATCACTAACTTCAGGTGAGATGAAGGTGCTGTGCTTTCTTGTAAGATTTTTAAAAAATAAGTGAGTGAAGAAAAGACCCATATACAGTTTGTGTCTGCAGTGGTAAAGACAACCCATCTCAGAACCAGAGGTCAGGGTTCGATCCGAGCAGTGTCATTGGTGGTAGGCAGCCCCAACAACAATGTTAACTAGATACCTACATAACTAAATAGAATTTAACAAGATCTTACAACCAAAATCAAATGAAGGGTAATTAATAGATTATTCGTCATTAAAATGATGGACAGTTTATCTGTAGCTGGGAGGATTCCGGGAGAAAGGCGCTTCTACCTTCGACTTTATCATCACTTAACGCGAGCGTTTCCCCAGTTGATTGTTGTCTCATATCTTGATTTTGTGATATAAATAATTAGTTTATCCGCTCATGTACATAATTGTACAATTTACAATACAATAAAGAAAATAAGTGGCAGTGCAATGGCGCTGTGGTAACCGCGCTCTGTGCAACTTTCGGAAAGGCCGGTTATCGGATGGGTAACCAAAAGCTCGTCGTGCCGTGCTCCAGCAGTGGGACATAAAACGACTGACAAATAGTAATGACAACAAATAATGATAAATTAACAATGTTTATTAAAATAACACTTATAACATAGGTTAACATTTATTATTTTGAAGATTCAAAAGACTCGCAAAACTTTTTAAAGTGTTTTCTACTTCTGCAAAGTACATTTAAATTGATGTCATTGAATTCTAATTGCCGTAACTTCTCTATTCTTTGTTTTACAGTCTTTTGTGATGCGGAGAGAATTCTTGGTGTGTTTGCAATATCTTCTACTGTAATACCTTCACTTATAAGATAATCCAGGAAGTGCTTTACCTGTATAGAAATTAAATTATATTTTAATTATAAAAGAACCTCACTTCAATCCAATAAAATTTAGAAATACCAAATTTATAGCAAGTAAAAAGTAAATAGCCTATAATTGTCCCACTGCTGGGTAAAGGCCTTCATCATTGACATCAAGTCATCATTACAATTGATGGGTAATGGCTTTAATCACCACGCTTGCTAAATGAGGGTAGGTTAAAACAAACGCAAGCTATGCATCAAAAAATCCGTAACACTGGTAATCGAACCCAGAGCCTTCGGGTATCGGGCCGAGCGCTTTGCTCGGCTGCTAAGGCGCTTACAAAATGTTACTATAATTTATTTATTCAGGTACATACTGTCAACATCAAAAGTAAATGATAATATATAGCTTGCTGTTTACATCCAAAATGAGTTTTCTTGTTTAGAGAAAATCATGTTGTTTTCATTTCAATGTAGTGATAATAATATTTATTAAAGATAGTTCAATAACTTTGATTACATAAGACAGATTTATAAAGTATTTTCTATTTATTTGGATGTGATCTTTTATTTTCGCAGCTGGCTATTTATTGCTTATCACTGATTTTGTTATGTAAAAAAGAAAACCTTAGTAACTCTTATAGTCTTTAAAGCTGGTGTCCTCAAACACATATCTTCCACAGCTTCTATGGTTGTGTTTAGCCTTTTAGCTAGGTATAAGTGAGTCGACTTATTATTGCCAAGAATATCTTTAGCTTCTTGTGCAATTGTTACATATCTGAAACAGAGACCAGAGATAGTAAGTAAATAATCCCAACACACTAATGAAAATGTATTCTTTCCATACTGTGTAGTATATTTAGGGTTGCCAAGTAAAAACGAAATTAGAATTAGAATAGCCAGAAAGAACTAGAATTATGTAATCAAACCTTTTGAGTATATCCTCAGAACATCTAACCATCCACGGATATAAATTCTCCATTCCTAAGACTTTGACTCTCTCCAGCCTTTCTCGTATTGTATTAGAGTTATATTTAAGAACCCACAAATCTCTTATTATGCGGTCACTTGACACACCCATATCTGAAATAACAATTAATATAATTATTTATTTACTTATTCAAATAATTATTTCAGTAAAACTTCTAATAATTCAAGTCTCACCCAATAGCACATCCAATGATTTTTGCAGCCAAGGGAAAGATAAACTGTATACAAATATTCTCTGAGCTACATATTTACTTAGAAGTGAAGGAGGGCACTAAAATAATAAACAGTGTCAATTAAACAATCAAAACATAAGAAATAAACAAACATGTTAAATCAAATCAAATTAAAGTAAATAAACTTGTTAAATAAAGAATATGTAAAACCTTTAATTTAGAAGATACATAATAGAGCCTGTTCTTACAGTATCCATGCTTTTCATCATTTTTGGTAACCTTATAAATGTGAAGTAATGTTTTATTTGGCAATTTTTCAAATGGTTGAGCATGTTCCAAACTTTGGAAATTCAACTTAGAGATGATTTGTTCTCTCACAAAATTCTTATCTGTAACATTTAAGATCCTCTATTCATTTTGGTATTGCACACACACTTAAAAGTTCAATATTTTTCAAATAGAAGAGTCAATTTTTAATTATCATAAGCTAAAAGAAAATACAGAGACCTAGAAAGTAAACAACATTTAAAAAAAAACTCATTCCCATGCAAAAATTAGTAGTAGTAGGTAGTTTGCTTGCAGGAGTTTACATCACTTGCAGCACCATTCCTAATTCATTTATTTATTTAAATTTATTATTGGAAAACCAACAGCTAATAATCAAAGTTGTAACATAAAAATAGCAACAAAAAGTCAATTACAGGTATATGTCAAGATTAGTTTTGATTAGTTATTCAGATGTTTATTTATTTATTGGTTGTGACAATATCCTAGACATCTGTAGCCAGCGTTCTCAAAATGAATATGAGTGACCATAGCAAGAAATAGCATTGATATAGAAACGCATGAATGAATGCATGACGCATTATTAACCAGTGTTACAAAGCAAATCAAAAGTTTAGAATTGTACATTGAAAATATCAGGTGTTTCAAGATATCTTCTGCTATGCATTTACGTGTAATACCTACCTTCATCGGTTTTTTGTGCGACGGGATTCGTTTTCAAACTCGCTATAGGCGAGAAATTTACACTTTTTGCAAAATATTGCAATTTATTCTTAATTGCTCTATGTTCGGGTAAAGAAACTTTATTTAAAGATGTGCATATTGGTCGAAGTATTATTGCACATGTAAATGATCTTAAGGCCATGGAGTATATTTTTCGTAAACAAATCCGTCAGTATAAAACAATTCCAAACTAAATAAATATTAAAGAAAACTAAACTACCTATTGACTATTGATTCTGCAGAGTACTTCTATTTTACGTGCCAGTGCTAGAAATGGTTCACAATTTCACATTCACAATCACATGAATATGAATCACAACAACACATACTTATGTCAAAGTCACAAACCCTCAAACCAAAAATATTTTTTGGTGTATTGTTTTACGGCTTCGGATGAAATCCATCAAGCCTATTCGTTCATTCTAAACACTTCTTGTCTGTCTTAGTAATGTCATTAGTATTTTTCCCTTCATGTATGATGATGATGAATGAGAAGTGAGAAATGATATGACCCCCCAACCCCTCGAGTATCTCAGTAAAGATGTGGGGCTTTACTAGGTCCTCGAGCCAACTTTTTGAGAGAATTTGAAAAGTGACGTTGCACTGTTTTGTTATATTTGCCAACACTCATGCACACTCACGAACACTTAACGGTTAATAATCCACCATTATTTCACATTAACTTAACACAAATTTTAGAAAATAAAACAAAACCGCAGACATCACTCTTCACTTTCCCGCCAAGAAGTCAAGACCACAGAACACAGTTAAGACCACACCGTTTTTATCTTAGAACAATATTAGATAATTCAATTCAATTCAATTTCTTGAAAAATGGCTAATATTCTGAGGTTTTTATTCCTCATTGACTTTGACGGTTGACCATATTTTGACATTGACGTTAAATTAGACAGATTTTAAAAGTGAATTAGGCTGTATGGTGTAGGTTCTTTTGTTTTATTTCAAGAAAAAAGAAAACACTTTTTTTGTTTTTGCTTTTGAAAATTATAGTTGCTTTGTGTGTTTAGCTCATTTAGCCAGTGTCAAAGTTTTGGTTAGAGAAAAAATAATTTATATTACACGTATAGACGTATGCGAGCAGCACAAAACCGGTCGTTTTGGAGATCCCTGGGGAAAGGCCTTTGTCCAGCAGTGGACGTCTTTTGGCTGAGATGATGATGATGATGATGAATAGATGTAAATGCATGAGTAGTGATGATTAAAAAGTTAAGTGATTCCATCCTAACTCATTGCGTAGGTTGATACCTCAGAATAATAACTAAAGCTATAGAAACCGGACAAAAGTAGCAAAGGTGTCACCAGATTTGTGATGTCATATTTGAGGTAATGTAGTGAGAGACTTTATAACCACCGATCACCGATTAACTGATAACCGTTTGACATAACAATACAAAAAACAAAAACTAAATGTCAACCATTTGTCGCACTCCAACCTCCTTTTCTAGCCATAAGATAGAATGGAACTAAACATAGTTGCACGATTTTTATTTCAGCCATCCTTCTATAGCTTTAGTTATTGTTCTGAGGTTGATACCTTATAAAGGAATTAAGATGGAATGACCGCGTAAGTCAACAGGAAAAAAAAATGTTTTTCGCAAATATTTCAAAAACTATTGGACGCACATCGTGCACAATTACAAGAGATGAGGCAGTATTTTTTCTAATCAGAAATTCAAGAATTTTTACAACTTTAGCTTTTTAATACGTTGACTGCCGCAAAACCAGACGCAATAGAAAATTTATTGTTTGTCGGTCACCGTCACCGGTGTTAAAATTAAATAAATGACTTCAAATCAATTTACTACTTTTACTTTTCGAGAGGCCTATTGTCCAGTTGGGAACTAGTATATAGGCTGTTGATGATGAAGTTTTATTATACTTATCGCAAAATCAACGGATTATAATGGATTTTTTGGCCTTGTGACAAACTTCAAAATAATGATTCAGGAAATAAAAAGACAGGCACTTGTGGTCTAGTGGTTAAAACTGCTGTCTCAGAGCTAGAGGGGGACCTCTATCTCTGAGACAGCGGTTTAGGGTTCGATTCCCGGCGGAGGTATATGAGTGCTGTGGTTTTGTTGATGTAGGGCTTGTTTTAAATTCACCTGGCTAGTTACCACCACTTATCTATTGTTTGTGTCGCCATAATAGCAATGTCAACAGCTTTCTTGTGTTCAAATCGGGTGGTGGTGAGCAGATTTTGATGAAGCTTTCCATGCTTGGAGGAGGTGTAGTGTTGCTGACAGTCGATAGGGAACACCCAAAGGGAGCGCCCGTTTAACGATCCCACGCGACCCGAAGCCCTCAATGGTGGACTTTTAATCATATGGATAGAGTAATTTAAACGTTTTTTTTTTGTATTTTGGTTCCCGGCAGACATCTTTGTTTCTCTTGGGCATGAAAAGTTTCTTTGAGATTGGCTTGTTGGTTTCAGGAAGTTGGAGCATTTGCGATTGATGTGAGATGCCGAGGTGTGAACTGGCATTTAAGGTTTCTTTGTCGCACTTACCGAAGTTATACGCTTCTATCGAATATACTAAACGATAGAGAAAGAGAAAAATGAAGTTAGTGACTTTATGATGTGAGCCCTTCAATTGTTTTACTTAGTATTTTCAATTAGAGAAATCGGTTCAGTTTTAAGTCAAAATAATTTGGTAATAATGAAGATCACATATCCCCCCTAGCGGGATTTGAACCCACATCCTCTGACTTACCGGGTCAGGTGCTGTACCAGTTATGCTATTGTGGCTCTGTCCAGCCTGTGCAAATCTAAATACTCTGTTCAAATGTTAACAACTACGCCATAAACATCAACATCCAACACTTTTCCAAATTGTAATTTATTTGCAACAAAATTTACGTAAAATTATTTAAGAGCGTTTACACCGCACACTAGCGCCACTAATAAAAAAAAAACATATCTAGTAATTAGAGATAGAAAATCAAATTATGCTCAACAAACTATTTGAATGAAGTAATTTAGCATTTTTACGTCACCTACTAAACACCTTACATGTTATGGTTTAATAAAAATAAGACGTTACGGCCAGTTTTAACTATAACGCCATATTTAACTAAACCATAACATGTCAGGTGCTCATTATGTGACGTAAAAATGCTAAATTACTTCATTCAGATAGTTTGTTGAACATAATTTGATTTTCTATCTCTAATTACTAGATATGTTTTTTTTTCATTAGCGGCGCTAGTGTGCGGCGCAAACGCTCTTAAGAGCAATTAATTAAATTATGCTCAACAAACTATTCGAATGATGATGAACATCCAATAAACATCTGACATGTTATGGTTTAGTTAAATAAGACGTTACAGTTAAAAACGGCCACTTTTAACGATAACTCCGTATTAATTATATTTTCTTCATAATTTGATTTTCTATCTCTAATTACTAGATAATTATGTTTTTTTTTCATTGGCGGCGCTAGTGTGCAGCGTAAACGCTCTTAAACCTCAAGAAAAAAAACAAAGGAAATCGATTAAAATTAATTATGGAGATTTTTAAACAAAACGAATTGGCGGCGCTAGTGTGCAGCGTAAACGCTCTTAGACTTCAAGAAAAAAAAAACAAAGGAAATCGATTAAAATTAATTATGGAGATTTTTAAACAAAACGTACAATAGTACTGTTGATCTTCTAACGATTTTTATTTCTATCAGGACTATTCGACCGACGCGAATGACGCGAGCTCATTCTCCTTTTGTCTTGACGTTTATAGCTTTTTTCTTTTCTGTGTTGATTTCTATCACTTAAACTTGAAGGTCTCCTGGGATATGCTAGATCTTTTTCTGGAGATTCAGACCATCTCCAAGAGCGATTACTTCTGAAAAGTAAGAAAAACATGTTATGAACTTATTGGATTATTAGATTATTATTGAAGGATACTTATTGGACTGTTATGCCGTTATTTATTTATGTTAAACGAATATTTGATAAAAAGGGAACTCTAAAGCGCAGGCCACACTGGAAGTAGGTACAGCGAAATTAACTGATACTCATATTTGTTTCACTTCGCTCTCAGTGTGGCCTGCGGTTTATGAGATCACTTTCGTCTTCTACAATGGGTATTTTTTGTATTTACGAAATATTAAAAGACATATTTTAACCAGGTTTTCTTTTAAGATTAACATAGCTGGTGTATTTACCTAAATACAAGCTGTGAGAAATTCCCAGAGACAATTCTCTGGGATCTGAGCGCTCTAAGGGTCAATTTACACCAAAGTGGCAGCGGGCGGCAGCGCAGCGGCCTTAATTTTCACTGTCAAACCTTTTTAAGCTTTATCTCTATTATATAAGGTATAGTATTGCAAAGAATCGGGTAGAACGCGCGGTCGCCCGCGGCCCCAGCCGCGAACAGACAAGCGACCCATCAAAACGTTGGCGGGCGACTGCTGTCAAACGGCAGTTTAAATTGACCCTTTAAAATTTTAACAAAATTGAGATACTTTGAATGTGTAATATCAGTGCCGGATTAGTTATGAAGCAGGAGGCAGCAAATGCTACGGGCTCCCGCCTTAGGGGGTCCCGCGCCTATGATTAAAAAAAAATTTAAAAAATCACTTACTATGCCACACACACGGCACACACGCTAGTAGCTGTGTATTCTTAAAGTAAGAGCTAGTAATTGTATAGGTTAGCAAGTTAGCAACACTACAGTACTAAAAAAGTCTAAACTGTCACTTCGTAAAATACTGATGCTAAAATTAAGTTTTTAACGGCCGACGGAAGAGATTTTGGAAAGATGTCCAACTATCGTCAGCGCTTCCCTAGATGACGTAGAAGATGGTTTGGGCAATGAACTGGTGCATTTTGCTGAACTGCTAAAAACAGATGTAGCTCTGGTATTGACAACAAAAAGGAAGTGTTACGTATTTACTAGAGTTCAATAATAAAAACGGAGAAAGTTCTTTTTCAACGTTAACCTTTCTTTGCTGCCGTGCCGAATCCGTCCCACAAACAATCAAAATTCTATCGTGTCTTTATTCACAGCATATGACAGGTTAAAACGAATGAAATGTTTTAAGGAACACAATGGCTTACGAACGTTTAAATGACCTCACTATAATGAATATAGAAAATGATTTACTTAAAAATATTGACATGGAAGTGTTATTACTAAATTTGCTCAAATGTAAAATCACGAAAAGCGTTTCAAAACATCCTAAGTTTAATAGGTAATTAAAGTAACTTTCACAACAATTATTCAGCCCCAAAATAAACGGATAAACATACTTAGGTTAAATACCAGTAAACGTCCATGACTCGAGTGCAAATGCTTGTGTTCATTACACAAAATTGCCCCTGCCGAGATTCGAACTCGGGACCTCCAAGATGGCGACACCATGAGAACCGGTGTGTAAGCCACTCGACCACAGGGTGCCTAGTGTGAGTTTTGTTTGCTATTCGTATTCATTCGATTGCGTAATTACGAAAACGAAAATTTATATGGCATTCAAGCAGCGGCATACAAGAAGAGTTAAAGTTTTGCCATACAAATTCTCGATTTCGTTAACGTGATCGAATAGCGAATGAAACTCGCTCTTGGCACCCAGGTCGTCAAAAATGCAATGGCCCCGCGCTAGCTTAATCCGGCACTGTGTAATATATACAATGTTTTACCTATTTGAATCAACTCTGATATCAGTGAAAAAGCGGCGTGGATTCCTAAATACATGCAAGAAATTGCAGGCTCTTCCTTTAGGACAGCGTCTTCTTGATGCAAGGCCTGAAATTCAAGTGTATCTATTACTTCAACATAATTAAATATGGAAAGGGCTATGCTCGGAGTTTCTCTGAAGGATCGACTTCGGAATGACGTGATCCGACAGAGAACGAAAGTAATCGACATAGCCCATCGGACCAGCAAGTTGAAGTAACAGTGGGCCGGTCATATTAGTCGCAGAACCGACAACCGTTGAGGTAAACGAGTTCTCGAGTGGAGACCGCGTATCGGCAAACGTAGTGTAGGACGCCCTCAGACTAGGTGGAGCGACGATATTCGCAAGGTGGCTGGCAAGAGCTGGATAAGAGTAGCCGCGGATCGAGCTCGGTGGCGTGCATTTGGAGGGGCCTATGTCCAGCAGTGGACTAGTATAGGCTGATGATGATGATGATGATGATGATGAATTAAATAAAAAATTAAATATGTATATTATAGCTAACATTACTATAATGTACAATAATAATTATCACGATAATTATAATGATAATAACTCTTGAATGAGTATCTTGATAATTTCGAACCCTTAATGTAAGTAATAAAACAAAAAGGGTACTTACCGCATATAGCATTTTTCCATGAATCAACTAGACAGAATTGCAGGGAAAGTTGTCTTCCGCCATACCAGCGAGAATGTAGAGATTGGTATGCTGCCACAGCACAACGCAGTTCTGCGTACTCCACGTATGTGTTACCGCGTAGATGTTTCTCGTAATTGTTACAAACCTGCAAGACAAATAATATCTCTATGAACATTTGTATTTTTTTATACTCGAAATGGCTTCTGTTTATTCATAATTAAGTTAAAAACAAAAAGCTGATACAACTTTTTTTGCAAGTAGGTTTATTGCATTCGCGTCGCATTTAGTTCGATGCGATTAGTCCTCTTCTCTGACCCTACTTATTAGGCCATAGATAGGTTATTATTTTGCGAATAGGTTCTATGTCGACAAAGTTAGGTTTCAGTCTTCATGCAAAACGTGATGAGCCCCTTGCCCTTGATACTTTAAAACAGTAAGATGTTCCTGTTGCATGAGCCCATAGGAATATCATGCCATTATCATATAATTCAGTAAAAGGGATTTTAATAAATTAGTACAAACCTGTATTTCACTTTTTGAAGTTTATCAGCAACCCCTTTATCATCTGAAGGAGTAATAATGAGTAGAGGGACATATTTAAAGTAATATGAAATCTCTCTACCATATACTAAAGATAAAGATAGTAAGTATATATCATAAAATTATATCATTGTTGTATAAAAAGGATACAATTCTATCACCCGCAACTAATATGCACTATGCTTACCTGAAATTGGGTAATTCTACCAAACTTTTCAAATTCTGGTAAAACATCATTGAAAAATTCAACAAATTCTTTCTGTGTATCACTGTCTTCATATTCTAACATCACATCTGTATCATATTCACTAAAATTGGCATTATTTAATCCAAAGTGCATAAAGAAATTTGGAGCCAATAGAACCTGCAACAGAGTTATACCCACTTTATGACTACCCATGGTACTTCTTAGTACAAAGAATAATACAAATTCAATAGAAAATGGTTTTACTTTTATTATTACTGCATTTATCATATACCTTACTAATTCCTGGATACTGATGGTTTCTAGAACATTGGTCACCAAAACGACAACAAGCAGTCTTAGAGAAAAAGGGACATAGTTCCATGTGAGGTCTAGTTTCATGTGAAGTGAGAAGTTCTGCGGGTGGATGAGTGGAGTCACCAGACAAGAACTGTTCTAGTTTTAACATAAACACTTCATGTTGCTTCCTTTTTTCTTCCTCAATCTCTTTTAATTTTGCTTCTTGCTCTTTTTTTCGTTTTTGCTCCATCTCCCATTCCTGCAATTGATAAAATTTATATCATCATCATCATCATCATCAGCTCATTTCTATGTCCCCACTGCTGGGGTACGTGCCTTCCGTATATACTTGGACGCCCAAGGTAACCACAATGCCATAGAACAATTGAATTTCTATTGTCTAGTTTAAGAACAACTGAGTAGCTATGAATGGATTGGGAGAATGGGCCTTAACCCACTATGCGGGCCCAGTGCCGATTGGTGGTTATTAACAACTGCTAATGCAGCCGGGACCAACGGCTTAACGTGCCTTTCGAAGCATGGAGTAGCTCGAGATGATAAATTTTTGGTCACCCATCCGATTACTGGCCTTTGCAAAGGTTGCTCAACTACAGCAATCGCACACCGAGCGCATTAACCACTGCGCCATCGAGCTCCTCCGTGCTTCGGAAAATTTACATGAATATAATTATTTATTTTTGGTGATACTGTTGAACAAATTCAAAATTTCAAAATAATACCAGTTTTAATTTTGCTTCTTGTTGCAGATACTCTTGAAGCAGTTGCTTCTTTCTTTCTTGAAGTGTATTCCATTGCTCTATGGCTATTTTCTCTGCTTCAATCCACTTACGATTTTCTTCCACATTTGACTTTGCAATTTGTTCATACTCAAACTGTTCTAAAGCGTTTTGTTCTATAAGCCAATTTTGATATTTTTCTGATGAATCCTCTAGCAACATATCTATAAATATAATTAATTAATTAATCATTTAAACATAAGTAAATTTACAAAATGTAAAACCTAAATAAAATAAAATCCACTGTCATTTCCGATTTTGAAACTGATTTAAAAGTAGTAAGTAAGTAACAGCCCCACGGCTGGGCAAAGGCATCCATCATTGAAATCAAGTCAGCACTACAATTGATGGGAAATGGCATAACGACTCATGTCCCGACGACTAGGACTGAGTCCATTAGCATTGTTTTTCTATTGTGTCTAGGTTTCTTGGTACAGTAGGTGATAATCAACACGCTTGCCAAATGCGGGTTGGCATTGACGATCACTGGTTGGTGATTGGTGATCACAAAACCGGGCTATGCATCAAAAAAATCTGAAACACAATTTGCCCAACCTGGAAATTGAACCCCGGACCTTTGGGTATCGCACTGAGCTTGACCACCAAGGCGTTTGTAAACTTGTAAGAAATTCAATAGTATAAAAAGGCAATAATTTTCTTTAAGAACAGAATAAAGATTTTAGTTAGTTTTATTTTATATTATCAAATTAATATTTATGGTGTCATTCAGAAATTCATTCACCTACCTCTCAGGGAAAGAAAATTATACACTACCTGTTAATCTGGCTTTTTGAATTCGTATTCTTCGCCTTCTTTCTCTCTTTGCTAGTTTTCGCCATTTTTGATGACTGTATGTAAATTATGATTTATCTTAACATAATGCATAATATAATTATTTATGAAAAAAATGGTAGGTAGGCTTTGCTTAATTTTATAATTATCTTAACATTTACATTAACAACAATGGTGATTGGTGAAGGAAAAAACTATAGCGATATGAATGAACCACAGGGCAGTAATCAGTTACTATTGCCGTTTGGTTGAATATAGATAATAATGTTAACAAGCTCAGCACAGGTCGAAGCAGTGTCGCCCATTATTAGTAATAATGATTACTGGATGATAATTTGAGGCAACTAATAAAAACTAAACAAATTAGAAGTGAGCTAATAATACGAAGATTACAACGGTAAACATGGTGTTTTTTTAAAAAAAAAATATGGTAAACTTACTTTCCCATTATTTTAGGCATTCATTTCAAAGACTTGCTTGCAAAAAAATACATAACAGTTTAGTTTCTTCTAATTTATTTAGAACTATGAAAAACCATGTTCACGCTACACAGAGAGAAAACCCGCAGACAGACGCAGATCTATGTTACGCTAAGCGCAAAAATCCTCAGCTCCAGATCAGAGATGGATCAGAGTATCAGACACAAACAGAACAGAACAACAGAATATTAATTACAGATTACAGTGTGGAACAGAATTTTTTTTTTTTTCCTTTTATGTGATGGCTTCGTGCGATTAGCACATTTAGCCAGTGTCAAAGTAATTTAATTTACAAGTAATACATAAATAAACAATACGATGATGAATGATATTAGAAATGGGAAGTGAGAAATGATATACCCCCCAACCCCTCGAGTATCTCAGTAAAGAGTTGGGGCTTTACTAAGTCCTCACGCGAGCTTCTTGAGAGATTTGAAAAGTGACGTTGCACTGTTTTGTTTCAATTGCCAACACTTATGCACACTCACGGACAATAAACGGTTAATAATCCGCCATTATTTCACATTAATATTCGACATAACACAAATTTTGGAAAATAAAGCAAAACCGCAGACATGACTCTTCACTTTCCCGCCAAGAAGTCGGAGCAGAAATTAATTATTTTGAGAAATGACCTTTTTTTCAGTTAAGATGTAGTAAAGGCAAAGGGATCAACGTCATGAGGTGATACTATTTTGTTGCATGTCAGTCAACATTATGAGTGACCAAAAATGTATCACCTCTACTCTAGCGCCTCCGTGCTTCGGAAGGCACGTAAACACAAGTAGAGATACTAACGAAACACGACACGTAAAGTCGTCACGTCGGTCCCGGACGGAACAACAATGCTACAAACATTGATGATAAGATAAGTTTTAATGACACCGAAAAAAAGAAGACAACCGTATTCTTTTAACCTCAGCCGGCACAGAACACAATTAGGATTAGTCTTTTTTTTTGAAGTATGCAGACTTAAAGTAATATAAAATTCAGTAAATTCTGTGAAAAAAATAAACAGTGTGCAGCCCTCAGAATAATAACTAAAGGTGCAGCCATCATTTGACTTTTCTATCAGGGTGAAACCGGAAGCCGGTATTTACACTGACGGGGTTTTTTGAGTGGAAAATCGGACAGCAGTTTTAGTGCATTCGTTTCAGAAACGCGCCCGAGAACGAAACAACTTGCTGTTTTTAATATTTATTGCTTTTACTTTAGGTAAGTACTTATTTATGTGCTGCGGAAAAATACAGCATCTTATAACTTATTTATAAAACTTTTTTTTTTTTATATTAGAAGGAGGCAAACGAGCAGGCAGCCGCCCATGGACCAAAGGAACCAAAGGAATCACAGATGCGTTGCCGGCCTTTAAAACTAAAGACCAGGCGGACTTATTAACATCAACCAAACCGAGTAGGCACACAAACATGTACCTCCCGCTGGGAATCGAACCCGGGAACTCTGGGCGTAAGACCGGTGGAATAGCCACTAGACCACAGAAGCGGATAAAATTTAAATAAAAGCTTGTTTTAAAAACTTTTTCATTTTTAACTTTATACCCGACTGCGTCAGAAGGAGGGTTATGTTTTTCGAGTGTATGTATGTATGTATGTCTATTTCTTTGGCACGCCCTACAGCCCAAACGGCATGATGGATTTTAACATATGAGGTGTCGTTAGATTTGTTTTGTTTATGCTTCTTCCCAATAGATGGCGCAAACGTCTACTCCCGCTATCTATTGTACATCTTTTTTTCTATGAGAGGCACATCTATACCCAATAGTTAGCTATTTGTAATTAAATTTTTCTGTTAAATAATATGGTTTTTTATGTAGGTTTTCAATTGCTTGGTTATAATACTTTACAAAACTAAAAAGTTTGAAATAAACCAAATTATTAAAATAAAACAAAAAAACCCGACTGCTAAAACAACTATATAAAGAACAATTACATACCTACAAACCGGACTAACATAAAAAATAACTGTAAAGAGAAGTAATAAAAAAGGAAAAAACAAGCTCTACGATCCCAGAATTCAATTTGAGCAATGTTGAATGCGACGTAAAATATTTCCTTGTCGTTGATACCTATACTTACTTAAATAATAAAATCAATAAATGAGTATTTATAAATACATAATTACATTTATGAATATTGATAGTTGTCGCAGACGATCAATTTAATCAGCACTTTCTTTGGTTGGTGATTGTCCCCGCCTGCGACAACTATCAATATTCAATGTATTTTAAAATACTCATTTATTGATTTTATTAAGAATAGGTATCGGACAAGGAAATATTTCATTATTTGAAATTGAATTCTGGGATCGTAGAGCTTGTTTTTTTCTTTTTAGTTATTTCTTTTTACAGTTATTTTTTATGTAAGTCCGGTTTTAACGAGTATATATTTGTTTTTTTCATAGTTGTTTTAGCAGTCGGGTTTTTTGTTTTAAATGTAAGTACCTACAGTCTAGGAGTTCCTCTGACCTCCTTTCCACACAAGGTTAGTTTTTATCAAGACAAATAAAATAAACACAAACACGGCGGGGTTATATTGTTTCATTGCAGAGTTCCTAGTTAGCTCAGTGAAATGTGAATTTCTTTTGAGTTAAATAAAATTCTTAACCTCAGTTCCTATGACCACCTTCTGACTGCATCATCAGACCAGTTCCATGATGCCATATTATTGAATTACTTTCGAAGTTACGTAAATACCTATACCAAGTTTCATCTCGATCGGTCCTCGGGAAGTGATCCAAATCTTTCTTGCAAGATTTGACCACATGCGACGACGACGGTCGCACGACTTGTGCACAATACACTTGTGTTCTGTGATTCTGTGACATGACTGTGACGTCATTGTGGGTAGGCAAGCAGGCGCGCGCGTTTCATAATCATTATCATTTCTAGACGGATTTTAATAAGTAATTTAAAGAATAAAATGCTAAGTAGGTAGTTGATTGCGCATACGATGTGTATAGTAAAAATCAGTTTTGCTATTATGTGATTGATCCTCATTACTAATCAGCCGCTCTCGAACAGTCCTTTTGTATGCATATTATATGTCTAACGTAACGTAGTAACGTATCTACCTTTATAATATCATTGTGGGATAGATAGATAATATATAAATTGTGATGATTTTTTTGACCCACCCATCAGATATGATGGGATGGGGGGATGGAATCATCATTTCACATCACGCCGGCGTATGTCCCTGCCGGCCGCCCCGGGGCTCGGTCCACTTTGGCTAAGTAGGCAGCGGGGTCAATAGAATTTTCACCCAGCAGTAGACCGTCGCAGCCGCAGCACTAAAATTGATTTGTTAGCTACCATCACAAAAGATGCATAAGCATCGGGATGAATAGTACCTACGTTACTGCAATGTAAATTAAAGAGAATGTAATCTATTGCGCCAGCTCAACACTCTCGGGCGCGACGGAACAAGGGCAAATCGATGCTTATCGTTTGCTTTTAAACTAATTAATTTTTGAAATCGTCAAAAGCATCGTTGTACTCCGCCGTCGTCGTTCCGTCTCGCTCCACACTTCCGAGAGTGTGGAGCCAGCGTTAGGACTAACACAATAAATTGGGGGTAGTTATAGTTTTGTTGCCTATTTATAAGCAAATTTCAACAGTGCTAGTAAGAACAATAATTGTATATAAAAGCATTACAATGGCGAGCAGTACTATAAAAATAAAGAATTGCATTTTAAGCAATAACGATAGAGAAATTATCGAGTTATTGAACTCTGGTTTAGACCCCAACTTGGAAGGAGGATGGCCGATCAGATTAGCAGCACGATACGGATGCCATCTGATAGTGAAAGTCCTAATTCAATTTGGTGCTAACCCCCACTTAATAAGTGAAGCAGGTAAGAATTGTTGACCGTATGTGAACTTCTTAATTAGGAAGGTGTAGCTATTCTGCATAATAACCATCAGCGAAAATGAAAAGTAAAGAAAAAGATAGTACCTACTTGATTTCAATCAATCTTATTAACTATTCTGCAGGAGCATCGACATTGCAACTAGCTGTGTATTCGGGAGAAAGCTGGTCTGGTGATAAGTGGAAATTTCTACTATCCTATTGTGATTCTTCGCAACTTGCTGATGGAGCTGCAGTCGCTATAATATTTCAAAATGTATCAGCCTTAGAAAAAATTATATCGACCGGCAGATGCAATACAAATATTCCAACGACGTTGACAGGTAACTATTTGAACGATCGCAATATAAAATTGAATATAAACTAAAAACCAAGTGTTTTAAAATGTGCTATTAACAAAAGCAAAAAGACCTCATGATTCTTATTATTAACTTTAAGTATTTCCTATTATTAGGTAAAACCGTGGAACAACTCGCAAAAGGCTACAAAATGCATCATTTATTGACAGCCACGAGTGTGCAAAATCCAAGCTATTTATCTCCAACCCATTCTCCAAGAAGTTCGAGACATAGCCAGGCGGTAAATAATTTTAATTTTATTGTAACCCATTTCGAACTTTCATTAGAAGTTTCTGCAACACAGTAGGTAGGTTATGTTTTTACTAAAAAGCTATTTAAAAAATGTGATAAGGGCGATAATTGTTGTATATATAATTTCAAAATAATTTACTGATTCACTGTACAATTACGTCATCAGTTGGAGCACGGGACCTTATAAGCCCCCGTGCTTCACCCAGGTGGAGAACCTAGGTGAAGCACAGGTCCGGACCCTAAATTTCTAAGCCTTGCGTATTTTTCATAAATTTTGTGATTGGGATCCATTATATTCAAAACATCCTTTAATTCATTTAACCATAATTTACACATGCATTTAACACGATCCGATCCGAGCCCTTCGGAGAATCTAGTTGGGCACGGGGACACGCACTTAAGTGCGTGATGGTGTTACGTTAGGATACATTTTAAGAATGTAAGGGTACGTTTATATTATTATCTGCGAGTCTGAGTGTAGGTATATAATACCTTTTTAAGATTCCGTACCCAAAGGGAGCCAACGGGACCCTATTACTAAGACTCCGCTGTCTGTCCGGCCGTCCGTTCCGTCGTCCGTCTGTCAACGGGCTGTATGTCTGTCAACAATAGCTTACATACTTACTTACTGTATGTCTGTCAACAAAGCTTACATACTAAAAACACAACTTACAAATTGTTTACACTGTTTCTGTAAAAAAATAAAAAGTATCAAGTTGGTTTTTTTCCATGAAATTCAATGTTTACACCTAAAAGATTTTTGAAATTGCCGCCCTTTTCTAGTGCCACCTTTTATTAGTCAGACTCTATCTCAGCTCTTGCTCCTCACCACCTCACCCTTGTGTTATCTTCGTACTCTTTTTTTGATTGGGATCCATTATATGAAACACATAGGTACTTTACTTCACAATTCTCATAACTTTAATTGAAATCCACACATACATTTATTACAGATTAAACACACAGACAAAGGCAATATGTATAATATTTATGTAAATTTTAAATTATCAAAACAACAATAAGCAATACTTTCTTTTTAGTTAGACTCAAATTTATACATTTTAGACTGAATGTCAGCCAGCAACAAACATAGATTAAAGTTCCAATATTCCAATAATAATCTTTATCTTTATTTAAATAAATCTTCTGTGCGTGTGTTTGTCATTGAACTTCTTCTAAACGGCTGGACCGATTTGGATGAAATTTTTTGTGTGTGTTCAAGTGGATTCGAGAATGATTTAGATTTACAATTGGACCCGGTAGGTGGCGCTGCTTTAGGGGTCCATCATGGGATACGGGCATGAAGGATACGGGTGTTCTTAAGCGGACGAATGATTTGTTTGTTTTGTTGTCATGGAAACTGTCAAAGCGGTACGAAGTCCGCCGGTCAGCTAGTATGGTATAAATTACGATAAATCAACCAGCCTCAAGAAATCGAGTGGAAATCAAACCCAAAAAAAATGTGAAAATTGTGTGTAATGTGTCGTAATCCATAATTTATATTAACTCAACAGGAGGCAAGGAGAACGTCGGCCCTACGACCTCAACACGCACACAGAAACTTGTCGCCGTCAGTCGCAAGATTTTTTCATCAAACAGCAAGTCAAACCTCATTGACGTCGCCAAGAAATACAATGATGGTGCTTTCACCGACCAGCGAACGTATTCCAACGTAATTTGGGTAACAAATAGTTACTATATACTCGTAATAACAAAGTATGTAGGTGACTTTATTTGACGCGGTCGATCATTTAATGACTTTATCTCTATTTTTAAGTAGGATTAGAAAAGGGTAATTATACTTAGCTGAGCAGAAAAGCCATTTCAAAAATCTATCTATATAATTATATGTAGATGAGTATTTATATTCCACCTATCAAAAATACAAAATGCACATTAAAATATGGACACCAAAAAATTATCTCCAACTATAGGCTATAATTAATAATTATTTCATCGAATCTTAAACTGGGTACTTTTAATATATTGGAAGGGATTAAATTGAGATTCTAGAGTAAAATCCTACTCTATTCGATACAAATACTTGATTTTGATTTGATATTTAATAGTACTTTAAAATGCATAGCAGCCTATTATGTTAAACTAGATATAATGAGAATCTATTTATAAGTACTTCTTTCTTCTTTCTACTATCATCATCATACAAGCAATTTTGATATTGTTGTTGTAACGATGACGACGCGCAAATCGCAATCCGCGCTCCGTGGAAAACTTGCGCCACCGCACTCGCCGTCTGGCGTGTGTGTCTCTTCGCCCCCAGACTATAAATTGCAGCCGAGTATGCGTTAGCTCTATGTAATTTAAACATTTTTATTCAAAAATACCTTATCATTTCTAATAAATATACCTACGCATTTACTCGTAATTTATTATAATTAGAAATGGCCGGTTTCACCGCTTCCTGAGAAAGTTAGAGAGTCTATGCAGGGTGCCAAGTGTGAGTTTCATTTGCAATTCGATCACGTTAACGAAAACGAGAATTTGTATGGCAAAACTTTAACTCCTCTCGTACGTCGCCAGGGGCGCTGATTCAATGCCATACTAATTTTCGTTTTCGTAAACGTAATCGAATGAATACGGATAGTAAACAAAACTCACACTAGGCACCCTGGGACCTTGTATCAATAAGTATTTACGAGTATTATCTTTAAAAGCTGTATTTAAGATTTGTTATTCTTAAAATATCTGCCACATAACAGATAGTGATAAAATCGGCTTTATTATGCGCCTGGAAACCAAGTTCGATTATTTCTTGAGATTATATTAATTTGGTGTGCAATTTGTAGTTTTGGTAAGGAACCCATGCAATTGATTAGACGAAGATATTTGTTTTCCGAATAAAATTGCAGTAAATTAAGAAAAACTATGACCCGATACCGCAGGTATTTTAGAACACTTTTATATCTCCAATTTATAATTTTGGTAAATCTGTAACCTTGTTTGGATGATGGAAATACGTTTTCCGTTTGTAAGAAAACTTTATATTACTTTTCTTGTTAAATCTTTTTTATGTTATATCTAATAAAAAAAAAATATGATAACTACTTATTTACTAAAACCCAATCAAGCCAAAGTAAAGTACTGATGTAAAACTATTAAAATTGCGTGTCTGTATGTCATGATATGCTTTCCTAAAAATATTACAAAAAGGTAGAAAATTGGAACAATGTTCTTATGCACTGTCACTGTGCAGAGTTTCTAGTGCAAGTTTACCTCGCCATTCAATCGAGATAAAGTACCTAGTATACTTACCCACCTTCAGTTGACAGTTTCTATGGAAGACAGTGACAATTTGGTTTTACAAGATTATCTCTAGGTGGCTCTGCGCGAATTGTAAAAGAAACTCGCACTCATCACTCAAACAGGTCTCAAATTATATATAATAGATGTTTCATAAAAAGCCTTTACAAAATTTTAATTAAAATTACCTGATTAAATCGCGTGTGCTCAACGAGTAAGAGAGATAGCATGTTATACCTATTTATGTGAAGTCAAAATGTACCGTCATACATAACATTTAGGTATGGTATCTATTTCTTCAATTCATTCAGCATCAACAATTTGTGATTGTTTGTCAATATTTATGATTGTGGAAAATACATTTAGGATAAGCAAATATTATAAATAGATAATTAATTATTTTAAATTGATATAATGCGCCTTAGAAACGTATAAATATTACAATTAATGCTTATTTTGAACTATTTGGACAAGTAACTTTGTAATAAGATATAATCTTAAGGATGACTAATACATTATGTTAGACTTTACTATCAATGATAAAAATAATAAATCGATTTTATCTGAAGAGCTATTTTAATCAATCGAAATAGATACATATTCCCTTCTATGTTTTAAATAAAGCTAATGCGGTAAGGTTACTAACACTGCACATGCTAGAATGCACATGTCAAGGGTCGTACCTAATATTATTAATATTTCTTTAATGTTGATTTTGTTAAAGTTGAGTCATTATGATGAAGTTGAGTCGGCGTACAAAGACTTATTGATTGTGTTTCAGATAACGTTTCGTCGACAAGCTGCAAAGGATGTAATTTTTAATTACTGATAAAATTAAATATTATAAAACATAATATTTTGTACAATTAAGTTATTATTATTTTTTATTCTACTCTAAATTTATTCTTACAGTTATAACTAGTAACTACTTACTTGTGCCTCATTTAAATTATGCTGAATTGTTAAAGTTGATCCAAGAATGCACGCCATTTTGTTTTTCAAACAATTCATAAACCTGATTAGAACTGATCTCTGTAAATTATATTATTGTTTATAAACCTGCCGTATTCTGAGTGAGAGTATTTTACTTTTAATAAAAAAAAGTGTTTTGGCTTATACACAAGGCGTTTGTGTTTTAAAATTATTGCAAAAATATTCTACGTACATACTAAATATACTATGACAATATTATTGTAAAGTTTATTATTTAAATTGTGAATTTATTGTTATTTTCTAAGAGCTTACCTCTTCAGATTTCGGAATCGGTGTTACAATGGGAAAGTTCCTCGTCACACATAACTTCGGATAAGTCAGTGATTCGCCACGCCAAAATTTTACCAAGCAGTACGAAGAGTTTTCGGTTTCAGGTAGTCTGTAGCCATGCTATTGCGAGATAATGTGAGTAGGTAAATGAAAAACATAGTGCTATTTACATTATTTTTCTTAAATAATTAATTTATAATAATAACTCAACTTTATTTGAAGTGTAGCAACTTCTGAAAATCCTGTATTACTTGGATAGATACTGAGATCATGTAGGGGATTTTCAACAATTAGTACTTAGAAAGTTTACGATAGAAGAGAACTTTAGAATATTTCTTCTAGGATTTCGTAGTTATAATTGAAACTAGTTGCAAGTAGACTTTACTAATTAATTAAGAAGGGAATTACTAACACGAAAATGTAGATTTTAATTGCTACTTGCTGGGTATATTGCCCACATGAGAAGGGATGAGAGACTGCATTAGCAGTCGTTAACAACCACCAATCTCCTATGGGCCCGCATGGTGGTTTATGGCCCGTTCTCCCTACATAAATGAGCTGGTGATGATGATCTTTAAACTAATATATTAAAGATTTAAAAGATAAAGTCAGCGCGTCAATAGATAGCTTAAACAAATAAAAAACCGGTTCTATTATGGGATTTTAACTTACAATATTTTTCCAGTGTCGTCGTAAATCTCTATATGACTTAAAATGTTCGCGTTTAGGGATAGAGTCGCAACTTTCTTCAATAACGGCTTTGTTTAAACTGTAATTTTACAATAAAAAAATTGTTTACTGCCTAAAAATATACCAACTAATAATAAATAGTTAACTAACCTAGGTAAAACTCTTATATATTCGCCAGGCAAATAATCATTATTAGATCTGGTTAAATTAACTTTAACAGGCTGCAGTTTTAGCGTTGTCCATTGATCTGAAATTAAAATATATTGGAAGTAGTAGTAGTTATATAAGCTGTCATAGTAATATGTACACAAAGTGGAGTTAGATTGCACTTTGGCAAAGATTTATTCAGAATGTCAGATAACAGTCACAATGAGGACACATTAGTGACCAAATGCTGCACTGTGAAGCTGTATAATTCTTTAATATTAGCCACTCTCCGAAAACTAGGGATAACAATTATTTTTCCCCGAACGTGATTCGAAGTAAGTACCGACACGTACCGATAAAATGTTTTTGTTTTGTTTATATAATTTTTAACGCAAATTTTGTTGCAAACAAATTACAAAAACACAAATGTTGAAAAAATTTCCACGAGCAGAACCTGAACCTGCACCCTTCTGACATACCGGGTCAGGTGCTCTCCCAATTGCGATATCGTGATTCTAACCAGCCCGCCGAAATTATTCAACACTATTTACTTTTTTACTTTGAAAGCCAAAGGCGCCCATTCAATGTCCATACGTCTTACGTACTTCTTAACTGATCTTTAGTAGGTATTTGTAAAAATATTATGATCGGATATTAATGACAGTAGTTGTTGACATTGAATGGGCGCCTTTGGCTTTCAAAGCAAATAAGTAAAAAAAAACTATATCGTGGCGAACTGGCGATGTCAGACTCTCTCTACTTTACTTTGTAAGGTACAAATATAATATTTGTACTGTACCTGTTATTATTGTAGTTGTATCGAATTACTCGGTGTAAAGATAACGAATGGGGAATATATTATGACTTTATGACCAAGGCCCATATTCAACATTATCTTAACATTTTTTTAAATACCTACCGTTGGCAACAATTTGATATTTGATACCCTCTATCGGTCCTTTTGCTGTCAGAAAGTCTCTGTTGTTAACAAGGTAATCCATCCCCAATGTGTTCCATACAGGAGCAAGTTTAGCTGTCATTGTGTACTGGAAGCATATTTGATATATTTCTGGGGTAACTTCCACTATGGCGTCTTCCTTAAAAACAAATTATAAAGACGTATATAAAACAAAAAAGGAAGACAGAAAATAAACTGCTGTACGATAACATGCCCTCGAAAAGCACTTCATCAAATTGTATCTAATGGTCATGACCATTTTGATGAAGTGTTTTTGAGATCGCGTCATACCTACATGCAATAGAATACAAGGTATGTATGTCTAAAAAAATATTTGTTGCTGCACTTACTTGCGATAGAGAGTATTTTATGAACAACGAATTCAATTTATCGTAATCATCACCCATTTTATTAAATATTATATGGACTTTCTTCACTTCTTGTTTATCAGGACACGCCATAATTGAATAATTTGAGAATATTAACATTCTACGAAAATTAAGTGTAAAATGAGTAGGTATTATTGTAATCAAATTAACCCATCGTTGGCCGAGCGTTTACAGTAAGCGCCAAACAATAAAATTCTATTGTGTCTGGTATTTACGGACAACGATGGGTTAATGGGAACAAGTAACAACTATGTTGTGGCATGATAACGTGACCATTTATATTTTTACTCAAAACGGGACTTCTGTTTATGTAGATACCTACGTCAATTGGTAGGTTTACAGTGAAAAAATAACTAATTTCTTGTTAAGTTTTATTTTATTTAATAAAATAGTAGGTATTTATTACAAATGAAAAAAGTAATTAAACAAAATAATGCTTAGTTATTTTTATATTCTTCAATGATGATTTTAAATAAGAATAAAATTCTTGGCACGTTTTTTTAATGTTTACCTTTGTAGGGCCCTATTACATTTTGACTGTGATTTTTGCGTAAAATGGCCAATTTTGGCGTTCTCGATCTCAGAAACGAAAATACATTAACAATTTTGACCTATTGAATAGTGTAGAATAGCCAATAGGCATAGTTCGTAGTGCCAATAGGCATAGTTCGTAGTGCCAATAGGCATAGTTCGTAGCGGCCTCGCTTTTTGTAAATTTTGCTTAACTTTTTAATGAAACCCAAAATAGCAGAGAAAGATTTTCATAAAATGTGCAAAGGCACTTTTTTGAGCTTCTAGATTAAACTACTTTTCTAAACAAATGAAATAAAAAAAATAGAATGTTATCTCTTATTTAGTCGAATAGTCTGTAGCGGCCTCGGAATTTTTAGATATCATTGATTTTACATAGAAAAAAAATCTTATTCTAAACCAAAAAACTTCGAAAATTGCTTTAAGATCACTGTGAATTTCTCCTATTTACGATAATATTATTAAGCAAAATTTATACCAGAATAATTGTTAGGTACTTCATGAGGATTAAATATTTTATAATTAGTTTATTATTCTATTTCGATAAAAACGATAAATACAACTGCAAAATTACTACAAAATGCGATGCGCCACCCGTCCGAACTCAGCTTTTTCTCGCAGAGTGGAAATTTGTAATACTAAGCATGAATTTATTATCTTATTTCGATAAAAACGATAAATACAACTGGAAAATTAATACAAAATGCGAAAATAGGCATTTTACGCAAAAATCACAGTTGAGATGTAATAGGCCTCTTAAGGACCGGACCGGAGGAAAATCGTCTTTTAACAACATTACTTAGTTAGAGCATTTTGATCTGTGTGGTGATCATAAGTTTTTTAAATTTCATACGATCGAAGCAACGCCATCTGACGAACTTGTAAATCTTTATCACTTCCCAAGTAACACAGGAAGCATTTTAAGAAACGAATAGTAAACTTATGTAAAGCTTAAGGTCCGTGTAAACTCTTATATAAGTTCACCGAGCATCTTGACGCCTCATATTGGCATCTCAAAACCATTATGATGCTTTACACTGTATAACGGTTGGATAATGTCATATCAAAATGCTTTTGTAAAGCCTTTAGTTGTAGTGCAGCAAATCTACACGTATCTATACAGCTTTCAGCTGTTTATAGTGCCCTAGGAGGTACAATAACATTTTAAAGTAGTAAGGATATGCTTAATGCTGCTTAATAGCATAAAGTTGTAGCATTATAATTCACCGTAAATCCATTATACAGTTTTGAGCTGTTTCTAGTGCCTTTTGTTGTATAATAGTACTTTTAAGTGGTAAGTAAAAGCCTAGTACTGCTGAACAGCATAAACGTGAATCAATGTAATGCTTGCATTTTTAATGATCAACTGAGTTCTGTTGTACAGCCAATAGCTCTTTAATCAAATGCACGTGACTTATTGTAATGCGTATGGCTTTCATTGTTTTGCTCTTCTAGTTTCTGGCTTAATAATTGTTCACGTGTGAGTATTTATACTGCAGGCGGCACTAATTTGCTTTTTTAAAGGCTCACCGGGCTGCTATAGACAGACACCATTTTGTAAACATTTTATAACCTAAAATATTATCATTCGGACCTATTTATAAAAGCAATAAACCTATAAAACAAGGATAAAACCTTATTAAATATAATGCCCAACCAATACAATTATGTTAATTATGCAAAATACGTTATATACTAGAAATACATAATTGTTTTGGTTATTCCACACATATCTATATTTAACATTTTAGATCAAAACCACAAAATATAAAAAAAATGCGCGTGAAAATTTTCAATGAAACATAAGTAGACATTTTCAGTAAACTACATTGCGCATTAATTTTGATGGCATGAAATAACAAAAAGTCAAAAACTATTAACCAGTATTATAAATTTTGTTTTTACAATCAAGCGTTTTGGCATTGGCAGTCTTCGTCCATTATTATATTGCAAGTCAAAGTAGTATAATTGCAACGTCAATTTATTATAAACATTTGTACCGTGGTGTTAGAGATGTTTTTGCAATGATGTAGGATTGATTAAGTTCTAACTGTAAACACTTAAATAGCTCGTCTAATGCTTTTGTAATGCAATTCACATATTCATTATCAAAAATATTGCTAGCTTAGTGCTTCTGTAATGCGATTAGCAACTTCATTGACCATAATAATGCTTCTTTAATGCAATTGTTACCTTCCTTGACCACAATAATGCTAATATAATGTCTCTGTAATGCAATTAAACAACTAATGTGAACCTATTTAGGTTCTAAAGCCGTATAATTTGTGCCCAAATAAGCATTACAGTAGCCGTATAAACGTTTGTAATGCTACTAAAAAACAAACTCAAAATGCGAAAAAGATACAGAAATGCTGTAAGTCGGCCGTTATACTGCTTTGATGTGTTACTTGGGTTGGTATGGTATTGCAGCCACACCATACAAATTGTAGGTATCTACGTACCTACATACTACCGCGTTGGCTGTAACTCGACATTTTAAATAAAGAAATTATGGAGGTTTTATAGAGAGAAAAATCCAAATCCTAGCTCCATACTAAATCCCACCCGAAATTCCGGTATGTCCCTCCCATACAAAATCACTCGAAATTTATCTAAGTCCTGCACCCCCTTTGCTATACACCCTAACTAAAAGAGCTTATAAATATTAGTCTGGACCTTATGAGGATTTGGTCGTTTTCACAATGTAGTCGTTATGATACCAACCCATGGTCACGCTCACGCACAATAACGAGAACTTCTATGAGTTGTATGTACTTATGGCATTTAAGCAAGCAACGGTGTCAAATGAAGTTTTTCAAAAGACTTCTAAGCACTTGAAAAAAGCATAATTATTCTTAATGTATTTATTTTTTGTTAATATTTAACGTAGCTCTAAATGGGTTCATCATTATGAAGGCTACTTTTTTTATCTCAGAAAATGTTTTTCGCGTGCAAAATTGATTTTAAAAGCTAGTGTTAATAAATATAATTAGTTATGAAAGATGATATTATTTTGACTAAAATACCTAACATAATTTAAAATACCCAACATAATTCGTATTTATAATTGATTCTTATATAACCGACCTGCACTTTAAAATTTTCCAATGGTAATCTGAGGGGGCTGATCGGTCATGTTTGTCTTGAATATTTGCAACAGCTACCAAATATCCCATATTAATAAATGGAGGATTTGTAATGTTAAATTCGTAATTCATATTTTTTATACTCTGCAGCAAAAAAATTAACACTAAAACAGTCAGCTAACTTTTAGTTTATTTTCGCGGCATACGCACAGCACTTATTTCTTTAGAGCGCTTTGGGAAGGCAATAGGATCAAGTCCACACAGCCCAGTCTTTCAGTAAGTTCAAAGAGGAAATTAATATAGCAAGTTTCACTTTATTTGAAGAATTAAGAACAAGTTGTTGAGAAAATAACTGTATCATCATCACCAGCTCATCCCTAGCCTTCCCTATGAATAATAGCTGTATTCTACATTATTATTACTCAAAATTATTTCGATACATAAAGTTATGCTGGTTTATTTTAAGTGTAATGTATGAAAGTTAACCTTTTTACCGCCAACAACTTCTATAGAAGTTCGAGAATTTCGTGCCGTCCACGCCAGCACTTCTATAGAAGTTCTTCTTTGTACCTACTTTATTAAAATACATTTATACGTTGGCGTACAGCGGGACATCGCGTGCAGGATAGTTGGGCGGTGAAAAGGTTAAACATAACTCTTGAAGAAAAGTTAATTAAAGAGTAAAATAAAAGCTATAATAGAACTTCTAAGTATAGAATAAAACCAAAAACAATTTTTCGTTCATTTTGTATTTAAAAAAAGGTATAAAATACATAATTATTAAACAATACAGTTACAAGTTAAAAGTAGCATACAACTAACGATACTATAATAATTAAATTAATGCCTAGCCTTAGCCCTAGCCTTTTAAATCTATGTAAAATGTCATATTAAGTAAAATCATTCATAAAACCCTCGAGTTAATAATCAAAACAATATAATTGGTGGAAAGAGAAAACTGCTTAAGCGCCAAAAATCAATTGGTAGGTTTTGTTTAAGCAGTTTTACCTTTCCACAGAATATGTTTTGCAAAATACAAAATTATTAAAAATCACTAAATGAATTTAGGCAAAGACATAGTACACACGCCTGCACATCAACTTATCCAAAACTGTCAAATTTCTTCAATAAACGTTCAACCTTAAAGACCTTGAACTTAAAGTTCAAAGTCTATTGAGAATTGACAGTTTGTGGTAGTCTGATGTGCAGGCGTGTGTGTGTACAATAATTGGTTCGGTTTAGTAACTTCAAAGTTTTCAAAGGGCAACATGCACCCTTGAATTGTAGCACGCAAAAAGAATTTTTTTTTTATTATTATTAGTTTTCATTGGTTTTGATTTTCAAGCTGATCACGAGCTTTGCGTAAGACACCCTGAGTTTTGTGAATTTCACGACAAATAGCACGTTGGACATTTCTTTTCCTCATGTTCGCTGCATTCAATTGCGACAAAGTCTCTGCTAATGTAGCTTTTGTTCTGGCCAGTTTTTGTTTTAAAGTCATATTTTCCTCATATAGCGAACCTGAAAATTTGGAAAATAATAACTAAAGGTTCCATGGGTAAGAAGCAAATAATGGATTATAAAATGTACAAATAACATTTCAAAGTAAAGCTCACCACACCACTTGTTGTTCTTTCTTTATTAAGTACCATAGTTTAGTTTTAATATTATATTTATAAAACACCTCTGTGGTCGAGTGGTTGGTCCGATACCTAGAGGTTGTGGGTTCAATTCCCAGGTCGGGTAATGTTTCGTATTTTTCGATGCATAGCCAGCGTTTGTGATCACGACCTCTCATTTGGCAAGAATGGTGATTATTAAGCCATTACCCATCAATTGTAGCGAGCGATAAGTTGATTTCAATGATGGAGGTCTCTCCCAGCAGTGGGAACTTATAATTATTAGGGTTAGATGATGTCAAATAGAGCTATCAAATACTTACGTGGTGATAAAATCTCATTTTGTTCCAGACTTGACAATCTATCGCTATCGATTCCTTGATCTGGAGATGTTGGTCGATCTTCCTCAGATGGCTGCCCGTCATTCAACAAAGCGACTTTAACGTCAGCATCTATATCTATAGCAATCTTGCGAGTCGCTTCTATTTGTAACTGAGTGTTTACTTCCAATGCGTTTGCTAATTTTTCACGCGTCTCCTCCAACTCTCTTTCCACCTTTAATCTATCGTGTTGTGCTCGCGCCCTTTCTAAAGCAGCTTGTGATGCTTGCACCGTAGCTTCATCGGCAGCACGTCTTAACGATCGTTCTGTTTCCAAATGTGTCGCTTCCAATTCTTGTCTTTCCGAACGTAACTTTTCAGTTAATTGTACAGCTTCAGCGAGTTGTATTTCAACATCTCTAATTCTAGATTCCAAAGATAAAATTGTATTTTTCATTATTTCTGTGTTTTTATTGTTTTCTATAACGTTCGAACGCTCGTTAGCTAGCATAGTCTTAAGTTCATCCTTTTCTGCCAATAGCTCGTCTATTTGTTTCTTAGTAAAATCTAATTTACTGTTTAAATCATGGTTCTCTTCTTCAAGTAATTCATTTTGCTTAGATAGTTGATTTATTTCTTCAAACATAGCAGTTTCATTAACAGTCTTATTGTCTTCAGAGCGTGAGCCGTAGGAAACGCGTGACCGTCTTGAACGGTACTTGTTAATTTCAGAAGTGGACTCTCTTGCTGCCACTCCGGTATCGCAAAGACCTACGCGGGCAAAGGACACATTTCTGTCTGGTTCCGACCAGCACTCAGACTCTGACATTAAATCCGCTTGTGGAAAATGTTTTAAGCGCAAAGCCTTTTTACTACAGCGTCTATTCTCATCACTGCAAGTGACGTGATGACCAAACATCATAGTTAAATCTTCAATTCTCAATGATTGCGAAATATCTAAATTGCTTTCATCCAATGTGAAATCTTCAGGTGCCATGGACTCGTCAAGTTTTAATCCTACTGGTAAAGCCAAACTTTGTTCTAAAATACTTTCAGCTAACTTTTTCTTGTCCTCTCCTAATACACACCTAGAAAAAATGTTTATGTTAGTGAATATACTTTTTTTTTAAGATGCTAGTGTGTGTTTGTATATTCAATTAAAATAAACTTACTTGTGCGATAGTAATTTGTCCAAAAAGAAAGCTAATCCTTGTAAGCGACGTGTCAATAACTGTTGCAAGTTCCTGAAAAATATTTGACAATAATTATTACCTTAGTGTTAAACACTCGTCAATAAAGCATTTATTTTCATAGGTACCCCAACAAAGACGGTACCCTGCAGCTTCAGCGCCGATGGCTCTGAGAGAATTTTCTTTTCTATTGTGGTATACTTTTGTTGTTATGGAATAAGTGGCATAACTTGTAACATGAGAAATTACTAAAATTACAGCAAGTAGCATTTTTATTTTTTAATCATAACGTGGCGCTAAATCGAAAATTTTAAAGTTAATTATTTATTGAATGATAAAGGATGACCGCCCCCGGGTCCAGACACAAGAGAAATTCAATTGTTTATCGGTGAAATGACAAAAGTGAATTACGACATATTCACACGTACGTACCCAGAAGCATCATCGTTTATAACACTGTCTACATTTTTCTGCAGCTCCCTGACTTTACTTTCCAAATCTTTTATGTGTTCGTCTTTGCATTTCAGTATTTCTTCATATTTCTCCATCTGGGAATCGCTTACATGGGCATATGCCAATTCTTTATTCTACAACGAAAAACATCATATTTTTTTATTAGGTACATAAAATAAAATCTTCAATTGGTGAAATAACGCTGATGAACTTACCAATTTCAATTTTTTTATTTCTTTATCTTGCTGTTGTATTTTTTTCATGCACCCTTTAATCATTTGTAGAGCCTTTCGATTCTCTCTCCTAAGTTTTAAAAGTTCATCCTAAAAAATCAAAAGATATAGTAAAACAGGTACCTACACTACTACCTATAAATATATTTCAACAAAATTAAAATTTTAAAATATAAAAGCAGGTTCTCTACTCACTAAATTTTCGTTATTGACTGTGACGGCCAGGAAATCTCTGAAAATTCAAATTATGTAAGTAACATAAATATTTCTTAATTCGTATCATATAACTGATCTCACAATGCGTACATTTTTGGTGCAAACTTTACTGATTTGTAATATTAGTTATACTATTTTATGTACCTAGCTGTTTTTACACAGCTACCTATATGAAAAGTTTATACTATTTTATGTAGCTGTGTAAAAATATTTTTGTTTTCCAAATAAAAATAAAATAAAATAATCTTACCCTGCGGACTCAGATTCTACACAAGTGTCATCAACAATATTGTTTTTTTCCGTTTCCTGAAATAAAATTATAAACATAAAGTTGAGATGACTTTAAAATGACATTTATTTTTATTTTACTCTTTTGGTGAAAGGATATTTTTGAGATTGATACAATATGAACAAATTGCGGCAACAATTTGAACTATACAGGTTGTCCCAGAATGGGTAAATCAAACTGCTATGGGAGGTAACTTGACCTCTGACCTACCCCTAAAAAATATGAAAAAAAAATATAACACTCACGACTATCAATTTTTTAGTACAGAAAAACATATTAAGATAAAGCTCGGGCTCTGGACTCAAAATCTAGTTATTATTTTAAAAAGTTTGTTTATAGTCAGACCAAACAATTACTTACAATTATTATTGGTAGGAAAAAAGTGCAAATATACTCAAAACACAATAATTATAGGCATAAACGTAAGAAGATTGCATACAATTTCAATAAATAATAAAAAAATAATGGATAGCCATGTGCGTTATTTTTTTTCAAATTTTTTAGGGGTAAGTCAAAGGTCAAGGTTACGTCTCATAGCACTTTGATTCACCTATTCTGGGACACCCTGTATAACGTTAACCTTGCTATAAAGCGTCTTTATCTTTTCTTTTAATACATAATTTATTATGCATAGGGTTTCTTATAATAATCAATAAGCAACTAAAGTGTGGCAAATACCCCTCATATCCTTGGGGGAGACCTTAGTCCAGCAGTGGACGTCTTTTGGCTGAGATGAACTAAAGTGTTACCTGGTCTTGATGATGTTCATTTTTGGCGAGAGCATTTGTATTCATAGACAAATCCACACTATCAGTTGAAAGAGACCCCTGAAATAAATATTGATTTACTTATGGATTATTTTTATCACTGTAATAAGTTTCCAAACCCTTTTAATCGTTATCAAATTATGATATTGTTTTTTAAAGTTTCACTTTGAGAGCGAGAATGGTTAACATATTAAAGATAACGGACTTCTTGGCGGGAAAGTGAAGTCATGTCTGCGGTTTTGTCTTATTTTCTAAAATTTGTGTTATGTCGAAAATTAATGTGAAATAATGGTGGATTATTAACCGTTGAAGTCATGTCTGCGGTTTTGTTTTATTATCTAAAATTTGTGTTATGTCGAATATTAATGTGAAATAATGGTAACCGTTCAGTGTTCGTGAGTGTGCATGAGTGTTGGCAAATGAAACAAAACAGTGCAACGTCACTTTTCAAATTCTCTCAAGAAGTCCGCGTGAGGACTTAGTAAAGCCCCACATCTTTACTGAGATACTCGAGGGGTTGGGGGGTATATCATTTCCTACTTCCCATTTCTATTATCATTCATCATCATCATACAGGAAGGAAATATTGTTTATTTATGTACTTACTTATTACCTACTTGTAAGAAAAATTATTACATTGGCTAAATGCTTGTGTAAAGCCATAAATAATAAAGATAACATGAATAATTTCGAGCAGATCCGTGGTATAGTGTTTCATGTTATGACATGAAAATTAATTATTATTAAAAATTAATCAACAATACATTGATTATTTTTTTTCTTTACTTTACGGCTGTCATCCAATAGCCCGGTCTTTAATAATTTCCATCACATCAGTTAATTACGTTACGTTAACATTACGTTGTATTGAAATGTTTGCGTACCTGTTGTTCCAATACATCAATGGCTTCGGCTGCTGCAGCGAGAAGTTCTTGTTTATCAGAAAGTTGCCTCCTAAGTTCTTCCACTTCAACTTGTAGTCTTACATTATGTTCTAACAGACCCTAAAACATACAATTGGCATTGTAGTGGCATCTATTACAAGTCCTGTGTCACCTGTTTCAGATTTTAAGCATTATGTACTACTTGGATCATCGTACCGCAATAATGATCGCTAAATAGAGCTGCTGTACAAACTATATTCCAAGTTTTGATTATTGCTATACAATCTGTCCGGTCATCGGTGTCGGAGCTTTAAATATCATAAAATATGGTCAACTTTATTGATAAAGCACCCCTTATATGTAGGTTTTCTCTAACCATAATGAAATGCCAGACTTTTAATTATTTATTTTACCGAAAAGTAGGTGTGCGTACAAGTTTGACCATATCTACTCTTCTAGAGGTCCTACGTTTACAAACGAGGTGTCATTAGAAAGCTAAAAAGCTAGGTAAGGAACTGATGCTAAGAATGTTATCACAACAGTTCATAAAAATACAACATAAATTTTTTTATGAAAAAAAAAGAACAAAAGAACGAGTTTTTTTTAGTTATTATGTTTTAAAAAACAAATTAGGTCATGGAACTACATTTTTTATGTTTTAAATAAGTAGTACAAGGTATGTGCTAAAGGCAGACACTAAAATATTAGACCTAACTTAGATAGTTTAGGATTTACAACAGTTTGAACATGACCATTTAAATAGTTCAATTTTGTAGGAAAGTAGAAATAAAAAGAAAAGCTGGTAACTAATGATAATAACATTTTAATCATTCACATAAAGAATTTTCATTTTAATATTTTTTATAACAGCAACAACTCAAAGTGGTACTGAAGACATGCAGTGGCTCTTAATGATACATGACTGGTCGAGCGTCGTATCATCTCCCTGTCTCTTCTCAAATCATTACCGACATCAATTATTTTCTGTTCCAACTCTTCTCGTGTGTTTGGCACGTCTACGTACACTCTCTGCTTCATAGTACCCCACAAAAAGAAATCGAGTGGCGTTAAGTCGGGTGAACGCGGTGGCCAAGCGATCGTTCCACCGCGTCCAATCCACGTCGTAAATTGTTCGTTTAAAAAATTTCGGACATTTACTGCAAAGTGTGCCGGGGCGCCGTCTAATTGTAATATCATACCAGCTCTGTAGGACAACGGTAAATCCAGTAGTGCGTCTTGGAACTGAGTTTGCAGGAATTCCAAAAATCTTGGGCCATTCAATGTCGCCGGTAAAATAAACGGTCCAATTAAAAGATCATCAATCATTCCAGCCCAAACATTCACAGAAAATTTATGCTGAAATGAACTTGGTCTCACGGCATGGGGATTTTCATGAAGCCACAGATGATCATTGCGGTGGTTCGTATATCCCGATCTAGTGAAAGTGGCTTCGTCAGTCCACAAAATTCTTTTTAAAAAAATTGGGTTGTGTCGCACTCTTCTAATAACCCACGAACAAAAAACTGACCTTGTCGCGAAATCCGGTTCTAGTATATCTTGTACCATTCGGAAGTGATACGGATGTAATCCTTCCCTTTTAAGAACTCTCCACACTGACCATCTGGATAAATTCAGTTGATTAGCAATTCGTCTGACACTAAGTCTAGAATCTTGAGTAATCAAATTTAATATTTCTTCTTCCTCTTGGTGAGACACAAGACGAGCACGTTCATTGGCAGGTCTTCTGATTCCATTTTCAGCTAGTCTCATGTGTATTCTTATAAAAGTCCGGGCATTCGGTGTAGGTCGATTTGGAAATCTTCTTACGTATTCTCTAACAGCAGCATTGGCATTTCCGTTGCACAATCCGTACACGAAATGGATATCGGCGAGGTGCTGACTTAAGTAGTAACCGTCTTCCATTGTAACTAACAAGAAATGTTCAACAACAAAATAAAAACGTAACAAAAGTTCAACAATAACAACAAAACTATGTGGTAGATTTTAAAACAGCAAGTAGTGTAATCACAACGCGGAGCGAGGGACGACTGACCTGACAAGCCCGTAACAACTGACGTTTCAGCTGGCATTCTTTTGTTTTTTTTTTACCTGCTCCTGTCCCCGACCCACCGATAAGAAAGTTGAGTTTGCTATGGCGATGAAGGACGCGCTTTTAAGAGGGTCATATTCAGACTGTTGTAAAACCTAAACTATCTAAGTTAGGTCTAATATTTTAGTGTCTGCCTTTAGCACATACCTTGTACTACTTATTTAAAACATAAAAAATGTAGTTCAATGACCTAATTTGTTTTTTAAAACATAATAACTAAAAAAAACTCGTTCTTTTGTTCTTTTTTTTTCATAAAAAAATTTATGTTGTATTTTTATGAACTGTTGTGATAACATTCTTAGCATCAGTTCCTTACCTAGCTTTTTAGCTTTTTAATGACACCTCGTTTGTAAACGTAGGACCTCTAGAAGAGTAGATATGGTCAAACTTGTACGCACACCTACTTTTCGGTAAAATAAATAATTAAAAGTCTGCCATTTCATTATGGTTAGAGAAAACCTACATATAAGGGGTGCTTTATCAATAAAGTTGACCATATTTTATGATATTTAAAGCTCCGACACCGGTGACCGGACAGATTGTATACCTAATTGTTAAGTATTATAATTATGTATAAGCCTTACTTGGACGGCTGGTGGCGACCCACTGCCTAATTTCTCTTCCAAGAAATAAATCCGTAATTTTAAATGGAAGTTTTCTTTGCGTAAGCCGTTAAGTTGCTCCTCATACTGCTTCATACTTATACCGCTAGCATTTGTGACATCTGAAAATAATACAATACAATGCCTCTATTGGAAGATTTTTTAACAACAATTATTTGAAGTTAAGTTTCGTTGTTCAACAAAACCCACCGTGACCATCTGGTGTTGGAAGTGACATTTCTTGTAGTTTTCTTGGGCTTGTACTGAAAAGTTATAAAATATTCAGTTAAAATCGAGAAAGTTACAAAGTAAATAGGCTGTATTTTGAAATATGATCATTAATTATATTTACGTCGGATGCCTACCATATAAGTCGACATTCTATTAACGGGACAATAAATTGGTAGGTATGGCAGAAAACTTAACATCAGGTGAGATCAAGGCTCTGTGCTTACCTGATAATATAAAAAAACACATATATAGCACAGTTCTATATATACCTACAGTTGGACCACTGTTGAACTACTATCTTGAACTATACAATATTACCTAATATTCTGAGCCTACCTATTAAGCAGCGAATGTTAAAATGCCATTACTCTTTATTAAAGTTGTCATCCGCACACATTATATAACTTATTGCACATTGCATGTAGATAGCAGACACAGTGAAACAGTTACTATTAAAACTATCGGTGTATGTAGGTAGGAAGGTACAGGCATTCACGCATGAACGAGAGCGATGCTAGTATAGCCACTAAACAAGGGCCATTACTTTTAAACTTAAACTACGATTTTACGGTTTCGTTACCTCTAAACTCCTACCTATATTACCTATATTACCTATGTTACCTATATTACATGTAATAATTTGACTTTTATTAAACGCTCAGCGATGCGATGTTGTCGTACTGTCATTAGGATGTCGTATCAGACGACAGAGTAGGTAGGTACCTACTAAGTATTATGGCATAGATATACTTTCGTAATAAGTAGATAGGTACCTACGTACTTATTGAAAAAAGGTAAAAAGCAACATAATACAATAGAAATATAAGTATAATACAGGTATTGAGCTATATGTGTACGATGGATACAAAAAACGACAACAATAAAATAAAAGATTTGTTAATATTTGTTGTAATTTCCGTAGGATGCCTTAGGAACGTACCAATACAATTTTACCATATAGGTACCTAAATAATGATAGGCGAGTAACATATTGCACCTAGGTATTTCTTACCTAAAAGGTGACGACACTGATGAAACATTGCTAGCTCCGTGCTTTGAACTGTGCACTCGAGGTAATGTGGCCATTCTTATGAAAATATTCCGAAACGTTGATCACAAAATGATAGATAGTCACTATAAAATTTGATCATGAACACAATTTTTGTAGATCATCGTATTATAACATGAATTATTGTTTATAGCAGTTGTCACGCAAGAGTCGACTGTCTTCACTTTGAGCTCTCAATGAATAATGAAGATAACAAAAACAACGCTTTGAATAAGTCTAGTAAGCACATCATAATTATCTAATGAGTGCTTATTAATCAAAACACTTTTAACAGTGTGTACATAAGGTCATAAACAGTTATACACTGGTATTATTGTATACAGTTTTAAAAGATTAGATTAGCAAAATGATCTCGTGCTGTTTTTACACGAGTCACGCGAAGACTGGATTTAGGGCGACATCTCGTACAGGATTCGGGAAAAATTGTTTTAGTCCCATTGTGATGGAAATAGCGCATGTTTTTGTCTGACTCTAGATTGATAATATAGGGAGCGATGAAAGAGAAAACAATATTGTTAGAACGAGAGGCAAGGGTCGAAGACGGATGCTGCCCGCTGCACAACACAGAAATAGAAGTGCGGCGCCATTAGACACTTCACTCTGCTCCATATTTTCAATTTATGCGTTACTTCCTGTATATTCGTTAGTTAAAACAGTTATTGGGTGTCAATTATAAGACAGTCAATATAAAGCACTACTAACATAACGACACGATTCAAAAGAACCTGTTAAAAAATAACTTAAATAGGTATTGTTTTTAAAATATACGAAAACATTATGTACCTACACATTGAAATGACACAACTTCCTTTTTTACTCGCATTAATTTTACATAATTTATAGGTATTATTTTATTCAGCTGACGTTTTGAATCTATTTAAGGGTCCGTGGTCCGTAGTCAAGTAGCCACAGAAAGACTACTATGATTATTATTATATAGAAAATAGTATGTTAATAATCATGAGCAAGTAATTCATTTATAATTTTATTATTAATAAAAGTTTTTTTTTTAAATAAATACTTAGGTAGGTACCTATTGTTTTGTCAAAGTTACGAAACATTAATATAATATTTACACTTTATAAGTAAACTGTCTTCTTTTATCTATTGAAGTTTAGATTTAGACCCTTTGCAAGTGCCGAGGTCACTGTGCGCTAAAATAATATGAACCAAAACCAGACTACCTACTTACATCCAAGGAAATACCGTAAAGAAAAAAATCTATTAAAAAAAAAAACCTAAGCTTCTCGGGAACTCGAGAATCGCGAGAAACCAGTGGTTTACTTCCAGGTAGCGGTTTACGTTTTTTTAAAACGTTTATTTAATTTGCCTGTTTTATAAAAAAGCTAATTGTTACATGTTTTGTTTACTACGATGAAGGTAGTGTGTGATGGGTGGTGGGTGACGGTAGAGCCGAAATTGTACCTAAATATTGTGGCAGGAATTCAGAACCTATAATACGAGGGCGGTTTGATAAGTCCATGACTTTAAGGTTGAATAAAAACTTTTTTAATATTTTTTTTTGTCTCATTTATTTGGAAACTCACTACGAAGCGCGTGCCGTTCTTTTTTCAAATTTGGCGCGAAAACAAACTTTTTAGAAATAAAAAAGTTAGGCGACTTCTAAGTATTCTTTGAAAATGGAGAAAAGCTAGTTTCGAGTGCTAATAAAACACTATTTTTTACGTGGTAAAACTATTAAGCAGACCGAAAATAAATTGAAAAAGTATTATGGTGATTCTACGCCTTCTCATGGGATGGTACAAGAGGTTCACTGAATTTCGTTGTGGACGTACCTACTACCACTATTGACGTGGAGCGCCCAGGAAGGCCGATTAAGGTCACTACGGAGGGCATGGTTAATAAAATACATTATATTGTTTTGGCAGACCGTCGAGTGAAGATACGCGAAATAAGTGATGCTGTGCACATCTCGACTGAACGAGTTTTTTATATTTTGCATGATATTCTGGGCATGAACAAGCTTTCTGCAAGATGGATGGATAATGCACCGGCCCACTCGTCTGCAATCGCGACATCAAAAATTGTCGAATTATTGCCACACCCTTCGTATTCGCCAGATTTAGCCCCCTGACTTTTTCCTCTTCCCAAACATGAAGAAATGGCTTGGCGGGCAAAGATTTTTGTCAAACGAAGAGGTGGTAGCCGAAACTGAGGCCTATTTTTCAGGGTTTGACAAAAATATTTTTTTGATGGGTTGAAGAGGTTGGAACATCGCTGGACTAAGTGCGTAGAGTTGAAAGGAGATTATGTAGAAAAATAAAAAAATATATATGTAAAGAGAGTGTTTCTTCTTTCCAAAGTCATGGACTTGTCAAACCGCCCTCATAGATACATGCATGTAGTAGTGTAGAAAATGCCTAAAAGCGCTACTGGGCGACAAAGCACTTATTTAAAGGACCTCTTCCGATCCCCATTAAATTAAAAGGAAGCTCATCAATGACCACAGCACTCTTCCCACCCTATACAATGATAAAATAAAGGTAGATACGTTAAATGCATGCGTACAACCGCCCAGTATTGTAAGAGACCCTGAAATCGGACACGACCCTTTTTATTCCAGAATCTTATAGATTTAGCTATTTAAAACACTCGAGTAAAACTCTTAGGTGTCTGCGACTTAAAGAGAATGAGAAAAAAAAAATTGAAAATTGGCCTTTTTTTAACCTGGAAAAAAGCTCTTTGAAAACTAAGCTACATGTTTAAGTTTCACTCACCCTAATCAAAGCCCCCTTCAAATGTACACATTTTAATAGTTAGATGAAACTGTAAAAGTTCATACAAATCAAATTACCTATATTATATTTTTTTCTTATTTTCGTTTTTATTTTTTTTCTCCTAGAAGTAGTAAGTAGTTCATTAAGTCTATTTAAAATGGACGCCTAACTCCATGGAGTCTATAAGTTACAGGAGCTTTTCGAATTGAGTTAGGGTGTCACTAAAACTGAACAGAAAAAATCCGGATTTTTGATTTTGTTCTTCATTACGAAGAACAATTGTTTCATCATCGGAATCTTCAGTACTTTAATATACATCTGGATACGATGGCACACACACACACAACGCACAAGCAGTGCCAGAGCAGCGGGCGGTATGGGTATTTTCTGTTGTTTTCCTTTTATTTGGAGCATACTTTGACTGGATACGACTGGGTCAGAAGACTCTAAAGCCCTGTGGAACAAATCTAACATTGTTCTTTCTCTGTTTAGTTTTCTGCAGTGGTGTTCCGTAAACAAATCAACTACAGAAAAAGATACCTACTCGAAGCAAGTTTTTAGTCAAAACTGTGCACTTTACCTACTGATCGAGGGTAGTGGACTGTAGTTTTTAGCGACAATTAGGTTTGCGATAGAATTCAATAATGGTTGTATGTACCGTACCTACCTTTATCATGTAAGAGATTTAAAGTGAAATAAAAATAGCTTTTTACATTTAAATTTTATTATGAAATTAAAATATACATTATCCGGAAAATTCTACATTTTTTAAGTGCCAACCCTGTTTCCGTATATGCAATAATTGCACTAAAATGAGCATAACATATAGACTCCATGGAATTAGGCGTCCATTTTTATATCAGATAGAAGATCTCATGAACTAACTATGGTATAAATATCTCCGCCTAGTACTGCGTATTCTAGAAAAAAAAGAAATAAAATCGAAAATAAGAAAAAAAAAATTGATTTATATGAACTTTTACAGTTTCATCTAACTTAAAATGTGTGCATTTGAAAGGAGCTTTGATTAGGGTGAGTGACACTTAAATATTATGTAGTTTAGTTTTAGAAGAGCATTTTTTTTGGTTTTTTCAGATTAAAAAAAGGCCAATTTAAAAAAATAAATCTCATAAATTAAAAGTCGCAGACACCTGAGAGTTTTACTTAAGTGTTTTAACCCTTTAACCGCCAGACTTCATATCAGTTGTCGTGCCCTCAGCGCCAAGCACGTAAATCTAAAATAAATACCTACAACAAATAGGGATGTTTAATGGTAGATCGATAAACAATAAACTCAGCTGTTTTCGTTTTAATATTTCAATTTTCGGTCCGGGTGTAGAAAAGGGGCACCCTAAAAAATAACACAATTTTTTTTCACGATATGCCAAAAAACAGCTAACGAAAAGAGATTTAGATTTTTTTTGTATGGAGTTAGATTTGTCTAATAAAAAAAATAACCTCAAAACTCGTTTAACTACAGAGTTCCTATGGCCACCTTCCGGTGCCATCATCAGACCCTGGTTACCATATAGCACCAAAGTACTCGTCAAGATGGATCAAACGAGTCCAAACTCGATGGGGTTTTGTCATTTAACTACCGAGTTCCTATGGCCAACTTCCTGTTCCATCATCAGACCCTGGTTACTATTTAGCACCAAAGTACTCGTCAAGACGGATCAAACGAGTTCAAACTCGATGGGGTTGTGTCGTTTAACTACAGAGTCCCTATGGCCACCCTCCGGTTCCATCATCAGATCAGCTCCATGTCATAATAATTTTGCACTGTCATCCGATTTACACATGCAAGCTCAATCCGTCAAAAGGAAGGGGGTCAAATATCAATTACTAGATTTGATCCAAATATATAAACAAACAAATAAACAGGGCAAGCTAAATAAAACCGTTTAAAAAGCTCATTTATCGATAACATGAACATAATAGCTACACACGCTAAGCACAACACCAATGGAAATTTCCAGAAGGCGCCACTCGTTTATGACGTCAGAAGCGGTAGTCTTTCTCTGACCTGGCGCGGGGTGTAACAACATTCGTTTCTAAACATGCAAGCTAGGGATGGGAATCATCAATTCAGTCACTGACATATTTATACTTATTTTCAAAGAAATTAAATAAAATAAACAATTTCTACAGTAACATTTGCTTTATAATAAATTTGTCAGTATAAACAGAAATATTTTAATTTATGTATCAGTAAATCTTTGCTTATGTCCCGTCCCTATTGTCAGATTTTTCCGAAAGGGGCGTTGGACATCAATACAATTTTCTAAAAATAATATCGGCAATTTATCTAACTTCAGATATTAATTTTAGGTCTTCTAATTAAGAGACTAAAGTGTCATCAATTGTAAATGATTACTTGATTAACTGTTTACCAAAATATAAATATTATTTTCATATAATACAGCGTTGAGTAGTGGTATTTGGTTGTAAATATAAGACTTTGGCGAAATAAGCGCGAAAAAATTTGTTAAAAAAAGGGTTATATAGCTAATCTATAAGATTCTGGAATAAAAAAGGAACTTAAGGGGTACTGTGAACCGTTGCAAAAAATTGTTCGAAATATTTCGTTAAAATTTCAAACGCAGCGGCAGCACAGATAGGTAACATACTCGTATGGGTATTATGTTTTTGACTTTAACTAATATTTAGTTTTTTTAAATATGCAAAAAGAAAGGCGTCGTTTAAACATTAAGAAATAAAAAGACAGCAAGTATGCACTCAATAAAGCCATACAAGAATTGAGAATGAATTAAAAGAATGGCATAATTTAATTTTCCAAGCAAAACTGCACTCACTTTCACCTACGACCGGCGGACGGTCCAAACTAACTATTATTTGTGGTAGTTTTCTAAGTCCTACAACAGACCCCAGGAAGCTAAGTCCAGTCGACAATGGAAAGTTTAACTTTAGTTGAAATTGTATGCTTAGCTGTGGCCGTTAACAAAAAAAAGAAACAGAGGAAAGTGAAAAGATAATTGGGGTCATCCTTTTCACGTAGACCGCATAACGGAAGGTGTATTCCACAAGTCTTATACAAAAATTAGGTTAAATCTAAATTATTAATTATAAAATTAGGTAAAATCTCAATCATATCTAGGACTGAACAGGACACTAATGAAACCTAGTAACCTACGTACTAAACTACTACTATGTACCTACGAGTACAATGAATAAAGTAAGGTACCTACTAACTTACATTTAACAGTTTTATCTTGTGGGCTTAGTAAAACCCAGTTCTCTATTAAATCATCACAAACGCTGTTCCACGACGTGTCCTTCAAGTTTTTATTGTGGTAGTCTTGTATAACACTTGTATTCTAGATACATTGATTTATTGTGGCGTGCACTTGGAGAGGCCTATGTCCAGCAGTGGATGTGTGTGGGCTGATGATGATGATGATGATGATGATGATGATGATGATGATGATGATGATGATGATGATGATGATGATGATGATGATGATGATGATGATGATAATAATAATAAATTTCTTTATTGTTCAAAGTGCAAATGCAGAAAACTTAAATTATACAGGGTGTTTGGAAGGTGGGTGCAAAGCCTTAAGGGGATGTTAGTATGGACCATCTAGAACATTTTGAGCCACACTTGTCTTAGACCAAGTCTGTTATTATTATTATTTTTTGTTGATCTGCGGTTTTATTGCCAAAAATCCAAAATTTGCTAATTAATTGCTAACAACATTCAGTTAAAGTTAAAATGTCTATTTTTTACAATTTATTTTATTAGTGTAATGTGTCTCTAATCGTATCGAAGCATTTTTGAAGCACCATTGTTACCAAAAAATAAAGTTACAGGCCATTCAAAAGTGATAGAAAGTTTGGAAAAATATCAATTTAAAAAATAAAGAAAACAGCTGCAGATGTTCAAACACATTTTAAAACATGCTAGGAGGTTATTGCCCTTTCTTTTGAGATATCAATTACGCAGATATCTTATCATTTCTTGAAATGATGGTGCTTAAACCAGTTAATAGTGATAATATCGATTTTTAAGGAGATTAAAAAAACATCATTTTTGGTGATCTAACTTTAATTTTCATGTTCAAAATGTCGTCCACCATTACGAATACATGCTCGAGCACGTTTTCTTACTTTAGTCGTGCTGATTATTAGCATCATTTTTTGTTTCATCCGTTCAAACGCAGAATGGATTCTCTTCAATAATTCCTCCTTCGTAGAAATTTGCGTCGTGTAGACAAGTTCCTTTGCCCGTCCCCATACAAAAAAATCTACCGGGGTTAAGTCTGGCGATCTTGCGGCCAAAAAAATTGGCCCGTCGCTGCCGATCCAGCTCCCTGGAAAACAATTATTGAAGTGTTCTCGTACAGTTAAGGTCCAATGCGTTTCATAATGGAGGGTTGGTCAACCCTCCTTTATGAAGCGGAAATACCAATACTGGATACTGACAGGAGAATCATGTTTGAACATTGAACCTTAACTGTACGAGAACACCTCAATAATTGTTTTCCAAAGAGCTGGATCGACAGAAACGGACCAATTCCTTGGCCCGCAAGATCGCCTAACCCCGGTAGATTTTTTTTGTATGGGGACGGGCAAAGGAACTTGTCTACACGGCGAAAATTTCTACGAAGGAGGAATTATTGGAGAGAATCCATTCTGCGTTTGAACGGATGAAACAAGAAATGATGCTAAAATCAGCACGACTGAAGTAAGAAAACGTGCTCGAGCATTTTTTTTTTTTTGGAGAGGGACGGCTTTTTGCCACAGGGCCATTTTCAGCTTCACCGGGCTTTTTTGGGGCGGCGAGGTACGTAAAGGGTACCTCAAGCCGTGTTGAAACGAATCACCTTCGGATGATTTTTAGAGGGTACGGCATCGCACACTTAAAAGTGCGCGTCCCCGTGCCCTCCCAGAGTCTCCGAAGGGTTTCGGATCGGATCGGAGCTCGAGCATATATTCGTAATGGTGGACGACATTTTGAACATGAACATTAAAGTTAGATCACCAAAAATGATGTTTTTTAATCTCCTTAAAAATCGATATTATCACTCTTCACTGGTTTAAGCACCATAATTTCAAGAAATGGTAAGATATCTGCGTAAGTGATATCTCAAAAGAAAGGGCAATAACCTAGCATGTTATTAAATGTGTTTGAACATCTGCAGCTATTTTCTTTATTTTTTAAATTGATATTTAAAGTCGAAAATTTATTTTTCCAAACTTTCTATCACTTTTGAATGGCCTGTAACTTTATTTTTTGGTAACAATGGTGCTTCAAAAATGCTTCGATACGTTTAGAGACACATTACACTAATAAAATAAATTGTAAAAAATAGACATTTTAACTTAAACTGAATGTTGTTAGCAATTAATTAGCAAATTTTGGATTTTTGGCACTAAAATCGCAGATCAACAAAAAATAATAATAATAACAGACTTGGTCTAAGACAAGTGTGGCTCAAAATGTTCTAGATGGTCCATACTAACATCCCCTTAAGGCTTTGCACCCACCTTCCAAACACCCTGTATAATTGTCTACACTAGGAGACCTGAGTTGTAGACAATTAAACCTTCCGATGTAAAAATTTTCATCTGCATTTAGTGAACTAGGTTCTACACAAAAAAATAGTTATCTTATAAATAAAGGAATAAAAATAAACTAAAAATAGTAACTCAAAAATTAATTCTGAACAATGAACAATTCTTCAGTCTTTGCGTAATCCAGCGTTAATAGAAAATTTGTTATATTTGTAATACAGTCTTTTGCGTTTAATGGGTAAATGTTAAGTATCTTAGTAATTTTATTGTATAAATGCGCCGACAAGAAATCTTGTTGACGTCTAGCAGAGGCCGAATTGCATCGTACAGCGGTGCATACAATATCATTTCTACGTTTAGATTTATAAATACATTTGTTTAATGGTGTTACTGCATGTTTACTAATAAGTAATCTTAATGTATATAATTGTCTTATTGACAGTACCGAGGATTCCGAGAGCAATTTAAAAGTAGGATACCTAAAACTACGAAAAGCCATAACTTTTAAGAGGGATCTTTGAGCCCTTTCTAAGTGAATCATGTAAGTCTTACATGCACCTCCCCAAGACCCAATACAATAGCTCAAAACCGATTGCACCAGCGCAATGTAAACAGTTCGAAGAAGTTCCTTATTTGCGACGTCTTAGTTTTTTTAAAATATATATAAACTTTCTAGTACGAGCGGTTAAAAGTTTAATATGGACGAACCAGTTCAGTTTCTCATCCAACGTTATGCCTGTGCCGTCTCCGCGTACACACGTAGGTTAGGTAGGATAAACACAAAATGTAATATCGTTCTATGTGCCTGCGACACGCCCGCTCGCCGCGAGTGCTCAGAGGGTAGTCCGGGCGCGCGGGCGGCTCGCAAACACTATATTTAATTTTATAATCGTGTACACCACAATGCCTAAATATTTAGATAAGATAAGATAAGATAATATAATCATTTATTTGCCAAAAAACATGGTAATTTACGGGTGGTAAAAAAAATAAATTACAAAGCGCACATGTTTTGCCATTATAAAAACAGCATGCAAATGTTAAATTAATAGTGTTTGATCTACTAACCACTGGACAGTTACAAGATAATGAGATACATTGATAATTCTGAATCACCATAATGAGGCGCTCGGAATCAACCATTTTAGTTTTGCTTGCGCACGCGATACGACCGAACCGCTTGAGCGTCTGTCATCAACTGGCGCGTGATTCCTCCGGACCGGACGTTTCTCGCGTTCTCCTGTGGTCAGCTCTATACAACTTCATACGATATTGATAGGCCCCGCCCCCCGTGCCGAAAAATAACGGACCGGGTACTCGGAGACGTCCGGAGCATGTTCCGGGTGAAAATCGGGATCGGAAGGCCCCTGATCACATGTAGTCGATGCAGTAAAAATTCGTATATTTGTTTGAGCTACGGATTGAATCCGGGGCCATGTTTTTTCGGGTCCGTGTGATTCCGGATGCATGTAGTCCGAGCCTTAGTAATAAGGTCCGTTTTACCCTTTGGGCACGGAACCCTAAAAATGAATAATGCAATTTACTTATATAGGGTCGCGGCGTGAAGCCCCTTAATTTGTGCTCCGCAATTCGGCACTTCCCTGTCTGCGGTGCTCAGGAATCCAGCTTGGTCGGCAACGGGTATTAGTGGATCACACAGGTAGGTTGGTTGTTGGTATGGCATCACGCACTAGTGCGTGTCCCCATTCCTACTAGATATTCCGACCGACGGGTTTCTTATCGAATCGGAAAGATGGCAGTGGAGTCAGCGAAGGTTGCCATTGTAGCACCCTACCTACCTTACCTATCTACCTCTGGCAGATCAGCGGTAAATATCGTATTCGTATACAAACAACCTTGAAATTTCGTGAAAAAAAAAATCGTGTTATTTTTTGGGGCCTCCTTTTCTAAACCCTACCCTAGTTCCATACACATATACTAAATATCTATTTAAATTATTATTGTGGTATGTTTTAATAGTTTAGAACAAGATAAGACCCCCAGATTGCAACTTTGTAAATTATTATTATTTTTTGTTCATGTTCTTGTTTATGTTTTATAGTGATGCAATAAAAGTATTATCTATCTATCTATCACGCTAAAAAAGGGCGATTGTACCTCTAAGCGACAATTGCGGCCCCACACAGATATAATTTAGTATCTTGGAATGCACTGTGTCCTGTCCAGACTCACCTGGAAATATCATGTAAAAACAAAACTGCTATTAGGCAGAAACAGCAAGTTATCTATCAACAACAAACTAATAACTTACAAATGGTATTCAAACATGTGTGGTATTAAAATTGGCAGGTATGGCATCCAACTTTACTGTGGGGCAACGCCAGCAACTTGAAGATTGCTGTCATTCAGAGACTACAGAATATAGTTCTACTCTCCATATACAATGTGCCTTGGTACGTCACAAATAGTTAAATACACAATAATTTTTAAGTTAACACAGTAAAGGATACTTCCTTATCACTAAAGATATCGTCAGTACAACTAAAAGGACAAAGTATCTCAAGCATCTCCGTAAGCGGGGCCGTATATGAAACTAGCCAAGTCAGACCTTAAGCTTCAATATATTATCCTAAGTTATAAGAAGAAATGATATTTAAAGTTGTTATAAAATATTTTTTGTTGTAGTAAATAAATTTCAGGATGAACTTGGCACCCATTTAGATCTCACTTCTTTTGTCGTTGAAGTCAACAACCAAGGCATAATCATAATATTTAATCACATGATGTTTTTTAGCAACTTTTGGGCCCCCCCTTCACTCCTGGTGAGGTTTTGTACTACCCCTCCCCCCACCTAAGATCATGTGTATTTTTTTGTACATACAAAGTATGTATGTTTAAAAAAAACTTCGAAACAGTTAAATCGAATTAAATTCTGGAAAGGTTGGCTGGAAGAGATCTCTTTTAGAGATAAGTCCACCTTTGCTCACCATTGTTTGTAAACTGTTCTCTGTATGTGTGTTTTTTGTGTAATAAAGAATATATATATAAAAATAAGCAACCATATACTATAGAAAAACAGATAAGGTATTTTTTTTCGGACCCCCCCTTCCCCTTTGGGCATCACGTGATTATGGACGGCCCCTTAGCTCCTTAATTTAGGGAGCAGTGTCTTCAATGGAGGGCATATTCAGCATATCGAATTTTGCACAGCACACCCGCTAATAGTCGTCAGACTGATCATGGATTTAAAAAAAATCTAATTAAGTCAAAATTGGAACCGTCCCATGAGTAAAATCAATCCCATCTCATATTTGTTAGATGGGTCAAAATTTGATAAGTGGCTAAAATGAAACACGGAATAAAATAAGAAAAAAATAAAGAAATACGCATTTATTTATTATAGCTTTTAAATTACTTGCTATTTACCTATTATTAACGACAAAATTACGTTTCGTACACTTAAGTAGGTATTACGGCTTTAATACAGGATTTTTAAAGTTAGGGTGCTAGGACAATTACCAGTTCTACAGGAAAATGACTTTCACTGACAGCTGAATGACAAGGCACTAGATAATGATCACTCCCATACTTGTTAATTGGTAAATTCAATGTAATCAACTACTTCTACCACAATTACGAGTAACTAGTATTTTTTATAAAAGAAACAATAACTTTTCTTCTTTTAATTAGTTAAATTTTTTTTTAAAAAGGAGGCAAATGAGCAGGCGGGTCACCAATAATCACTGCCGCCTATGGACACCCGCAAAACCAGAGGAATCGCAGACGCGTTGCCGGCCTTTAAGGAAGGAATAGGCTCGTTTCTTGAAAATCCCAAGGTCGTAACGTAGTTCGAGGCAACAAATTTCGTGAAAAACGCACAGTAGTAGACCGCCATCCATCAAGGTGATGTGGATGGAATGACAGTCGATTGCGTGTAGTGCGGTGAAGGAAATCAGCGGCAGGGATCAAGCCGAACAATTCCTCAGAACACTCCCCATGATATATGCGGTACAATATACAGAGATCGAGCCGACCTGAAATAACCATGTCGTCGACAGTTCGAGCAGCTCTGCGTTAAATGCGGTCAAACGGAAGGAGTTGGTACTGGAGTGCTTCAGCCCAAAGATGGAAGCAGTATTCCATATGCGGCCTGACCTGTGCTTTGTACAGTTGTAAGCGGTGGGCCGGCATGCAATACTGACCCGCTCTATTAAGCACACCCAGCTTTTTCGAAACTAATTTAGCTTTATCTTCCAAATGACCCAGAAACTGAACTTAACTCGAAATAACGACGCCAAGGATCCCAATAATCGGGTTGGTATCAAGGAGAGCTCTCTCAAAGTTCAGAGGTACGACGAAGGGATGTTTTTTCGCGGTAAATACGAAAACTTGTGTTTTGGAGAAATTTAAGTGGACTAGGTTACGTCGGCCCCAATTCAAGACATGACTTAACATGTTCTCGGTGTCAGTCACAAATGTAATCCGGCTCTCGATGACGCTTTCCAGAGAAATATTAGCTCGTCCGGTGTAGAGCATATCCCCAGTACTGGCGTCCGCATAGCAATGAATGCTGTTGTTATGCAACATGTCATTGATAAGCAGAAGAAACAGAATAGTGGATAACACACCCCTGCGGGACTCCAGCATTCACGGGCTTCATGTCAGAGCACGAACCGTTGACTAAGACTCTGATGCTACGCCCAGAAAGAAAGCTGGCGACCCACGAACACAATTTCTCAGGAAGCCGTATGATGGAAGTTTAGAGAGAAGAGCCCTGTGCCATACCCTGTCAAAGGCTTTCGCTACGTCAAAGCTACCTGCCAGTGCCTCCCCTTTACTCTCGACTGCCTCGGCCCATCGGTGAGTAAGGTACACTAAAAGATCACCAGCCGAACGTCCGCGACGAAAACCATACTGGCGATCACTTAGTAGCTCATTCTCTTCTAGGTACCGTAAGAGCTGGCAGTTTGTAATTGACTCCATTACTTTGGAGAGCAAAGAGATGATGGCTATTGGCTTGTAATTGGACGGATCTGAGCGATGAAATGAAATGAAATATTTTATTTGCTTCAATTTACCTTACCAGGGTACTTTTGCCTCGCTTCGGATCGCCTTTTTGAGAATCGGGTGGACACGGCTGTCTTTCAAGAACTCAGGACAACGTCAGTAGTGTAAGAGAGCCGGAAAAGGCGCGTTAGAACCGGTGTCAACTCAGGAGCTCACGTCTGAAGCACAATGGCAGGAACTGCATCAAGCCCACTCGAGTTATGGATATCAAGGGGAAAAAAGAGCCTTTTGAACTGATCTTTGTAGGAACCGAACGTTTGGCATTGAAGGTGTGCGGGAAGTGACAAATAAACAACAAAACATATGTAACAACAACAAAAATTATTTAGGTAGTCATTTTCCTGCAGTGCAGTCATTATCCTGCTATTGTCCAGCCAGGCAAATGACGACAAGAAAATGACGATTTTTAACATAACCTCGAGTAAACACTGCAATTGACGATTAAAGGTTAATTTACTGAGCATATTACATACCTTTCTTAATACCATACCAGCTTTGAAGTTTCTGGTCAAATTATGTAATTTCGCGTTAAAATCACAAAGCAGGCAAATGACAATACAATAAAACACGTAAGAACACGCGGCACTAGACGAAGCTTGTTGCGTCACTAACAAGATGGCGGGTTTCACGTGTTCCACTACCAGCTAGCTTCAGTGAGTATCTAAGTGCCATCTAACAAACACAATACGTAACTTTTTTAAATTCGCGGCAATTATTTTCTACAACATTATAGTATTATTTTAAACCCAGAATTCAGGTCAGAATAAAACATTATTTTAAATTATAGTGAACTGAAGGTACGAAAATAGCATTGTCGCCTGGCAGGAAATATGACGTGTCATATTCTGCCTTGAAATTTGAATATCGAATTTTTATTTTTTTTACGTTAAACATATATGGTACGATTAAGAAGAAAATATTCTAAATGTTTATCAGATTTGATTTTAAAAGTTAACTATTTTACTGGGTTAAAAATGTTGCAGACTAGATTTATAAACATATATGGTACGATTAAGAAGAAAATATTCTAAATGTTTATCAGATTTGATTTTAAAAGTTAACTATTTTACTGGGTTAAAAATGTTGCAGACTAGATTTAGCCACTTATCAAATTTTGACCCATATAATATCCAAATTTTTGTATAAAAGCTTGCTAGATTTTCTTAAATTGTTGTTATGTTGCAAAAGACATACAGAGTAAGCATACAGAGTATTATATGTATGTATCTATAAATAATACATTATTTTCTTTTGAATCGGATAGGTCTTAGGTAATTATTTTAAACATGTTTATGTTAGTGTAGTACTATTTTACTATTTCCACACACTTTTTTACAAACCGATAGCTCGACGGCTGGAAGAGATCTCTTGTAGAGATAAGCTCACCTTTGTATGTGTCCTGTGTTTAAATGTAGTAGGTATATTTGAGCAATAAAGGATTAATTAATTTAATAGCTTGTCTAGCGATCTCTTCCAGCCAACTTTTATTCTACCTAGGCGGTGGAGGAAAAGAAAGCTTTAACTAATTTGATATAAATAATTACTTTTGAGGAGCTTGATGGCGCAGTATTTAAGGGCCCAGCACGTTTCCTTTGCGTTTTGAACAATGGAATGCGAGTAGGTATGTAATTTCCAAGATGGGAAAGTTATGATGATGTTGGAGATTGGAGATTGGAGCTGATGGTGTTGAAGATGTTGATGTTTGGTGTTGGAGTTTTATAGTAATGAAGCAGTTTGGTGATGGAGATTTTATAGTAATGAAACTGGTTGAAAATTGAAGAAGTAATTGGTCATTGGTGACAAAGTTTTTTTTGGATAAAGGAATTGGGAGAAGTTATTGATGATGAAGTTGTTGGAAGAAGTTATTGATGATGAAGTTGTTGGAGGAAGTTATTGATGATGGAATTGGAGATGCAGTTTTTGGTGATGAAGATGATTGTAATGAAACAACTTTTACGGATCTACTCGCGTTTATTTTGCACATTACTTATTTAATGTTTATCCTGACGTTTCGAACCCTTTGCAGGGTCCGTGGTCACAGGGAGACTGAGGTGTTGGTCATCTCATAATTAGTTGGTAGCTTGTATACCCTCATTTAAATTTAATCAGGTGCGTTCCGTTTTACGCAGAAAGAGCTTACAGTATCTTTTGGTCTGGCAGTATGGTGTCGGGGCTGGGATTTAATATTTTGTATGATGGGATCCCAGGCTGGTGGTAGATTCCAACCATCTTCTCTATTAAAATTAGGATGTTTTTTAATTTCAATAGCCTCGCGTATCATCCTAGGGATGAATCGTTGTTCTTTAACGAGTATTTGTGGTTTATCAAATCTGATGTAATGGTTGGGCCCCTCTAGGGAATGTTCGCATACTGCAGACTTATTTTCGCGCCTATGCTTGACGTCGGCTATATGTTCTTTAACACGGGTTCCTATACTTCTCTTTGTTTGCCCGATGTAAGAGAGCCCACAGTCGCAGTCCAGTTTGTACACGCCTGCATCTTGAAGGGGTATGTTGCACTTGACAGGTCGTAAAAATTGGTTGATCTTCTTCGGCGGCTTGAAGTAAGTGTTGATTGAAGCTCGCTTTAAGATATGTCCAATCTTGTCAGTGACACCTTTCATATATGGAACTACAGCAGGTTGGCGCTCGACTGTGGTTGGTTTATTGCGTTTTCTGTGACAAAGCCGTGGTACTTTCAGTTTATTATCCTGTAGTACGTGCTTGACATGCTGAAGCTCAGCAGCCAGGTGTTGGGTGTCACAGATGCCGCGTGCTCTCTGAAACAAAGATTTCCCTACAGTAGCCAACTGTCTAGGATGGTGGTGAGAATCACCATTGAGATACCTATCTGTATGGGTTACTTTACGATACACAGTGTGACTCAAACTATGATCCGGATTCCTGATAATTAAAATATCCAAGAAAGCTAGCTTACTATCTGCCTCTAACTCCATTGTAAATTGTATTTTTGGATGTATGGAGTTAAGATGATCTAGAAAAGCAGATACTTTATCAGTTGGTAGGATAGTGAAAGTGTCATCTACATACCGCTTGTAGAACCTAGGGGTTACCGGTGCTGTGCTCAGGGCCCTCTCCTCGAAGTCTTCCATAAAGATATCGGCAACGACGGGCGAAACAGGGGAACCCATGGCAACACCCTCTACTTGCAGGTAGTAAATGTCATTCCACAAAAGGTAGCCAGATGTTAGACAATGCTCTAATAGTACTGCATATTCATCAGGCATATCTTGTTCCGCTATGGAATGGCTATGTTATGGAAGACTTCGAGGAGAGGGCCCTGAGCACAGCACCGGTAACCCCTAGGTTCTACAAGCGGTACGTAGATGACACTTTCACTATCCTACCAACTGATAAAGTATCTGCTTTTCTAGATCATCTTAACTCCATACATCCAAAAATACAATTTACAATGGAGTTAGAGGCAGATAGTAAGCTAGCTTTCTTGGATATTTTAATTATCAGGAATCCGGATCATAGTTTGAGTCACACTGTGTATCGTAAAGTAACCCATACAGATAGGTATCTCAATGGTGATTCTCACCACCATCCTAGACAGTTGGCTACTGTAGGGAAATCTTTGTTTCAGAGAGCACGCGGCATCTGTGACACCCAACACCTGGCTGCTGAGCTTCAGCATGTCAAGCACGTACTACAGGATAATAAACTGAAAGTACCACGGCTTTGTCACAGAAAACGCAATAAACCAACCACAGTCGAGCGCCAACCTGCTGTAGTTCCATATATGAAAGGTGTCACTGACAAGATTGGACATATCTTAAAGCGAGCTTCAATCAACACTTACTTCAAGCCGCCGAAGAAGATCAACCAATTTTTACGACCTGTCAAGTGCAACATACCCCTTCAAGATGCAGGCGTGTACAAACTGGACTGCGACTGTGGGCTCTCTTACATCGGGCAAACAAAGAGAAGTATAGGAACCCGTGTTAAAGAACATATAGCCGACGTCAAGCATAGGCGCGAAAATAAGTCTGCAGTATGCGAACATTCCCTAGAGGGGCCCAACCATTACATCAGATTTGATAAACCACAAATACTCGTTAAAGAACAACGATTCATCCCTAGGATGATACGCGAGGCTATTGAAATTAAAAAACATCCTAATTTTAATAGAGAAGATGGTTGGAATCTACCACCAGCCTGGGATCCCATCATACAAAATATTAAATCCCAGCCCCGACACCATACTGCCAGACCAAAAGATACTGTAAGCTCTTTCTGCGTAAAACGGAACGCACCTGATTAAATTTAAATGAGGGTATACAAGCTACCAACTAATTATGAGATGACCAACACCTCAGTCTCCCTGTGACCACGGACCCTGCAAAGGGTTCGAAACGTCAGGATAAACATTAAATAAGTAATGTGCAAAATAAACGCGAGTAGATCCGTAAAAGTTGTTTCATTTCAATGTGTAGTGTTCGCGTAAACTTTAGAAAACAACATAGAAGATGATTGTGGTTTTTAGTGGTGTTATTGGTGATGTAGTAAATTGTGTATAGGATTGGTAAAGTTAGTTGAGATTTTAGGTCAGTAGCTATGAGAATTATAAAGTTAGTGTTTAGTATTGGGTGGATTAGTTAAATTGTATTTTATAGGAGTTGATGGGATTTATAAGAGTTGTTATTTTAATAAACATAAAATTTAGAGGGGATGTTAGAATATAAATTTGAGAGAATTTTATGTCTTATAGTTAATACTGGCTGGCATTCGGTTGAGTTAAAAATAATAGATGTCTTGAAAATATTTAAATATTGTGAAATGGTTGTCATGCTAAGAAAAAGATTATTGTTTACTGTCTTTTGGTCGGGATAAGTTTTACATAATGTTAAATACCTATAATGCTTTAATTGTCGTTTCTAGATGTTAGATCAGTCTAGATAAAGTTTGTGTGGGAAGATTAGTTAAATTAAGGTCAATTAAATTGAATTGCATTTATTTATATAGAGGATCCCAATCCCAAAAGAATTAAGAATTGCGCAAGTGTAAGAAGTAAGATCATATATTTACAACCAATGATAAGTATTATTTATGTACTTAAGTAAAACGTTTATAATAAATGTTTGCTCATAATAAATTGGTGTTAAAAATGTTGGCCTTGGATTGTCGTGAATTTCGTGTCGAGAAGGTTTGATATTTTTATTGAATGATTAATAACCAAGTACAGTAAGTAAAATGACACAAACTTACCCGGCAGCATAGGCTTCCAATGCTTCCGACATAATAATTATCTTCACAAACCAATTCACAATAGAATACTAATAAAATAAATTATTGTGAGCGTGACCTATAATTTTCAAACAATAATTAGTTCAATAAAATAAAAACTAAGATCTCAGAGATTTCCTTTCAAATTTTCAAAACATTAAAACGCAACGGTCAGCTGCTTTTTATAGTTTTTAAAATGAGGCAGTTGTTGTCTTTGTCCTGTTTGTCTCGTTTCCTTTACACTGATTTCAAGGAAAGTCAAAGCATAGGCAACCAATTCATACAGGCAAAATATGAACTATCGAGATCTAGTGCTTTCCTCTCTCTAAAATAGGGTAAAGAAAAATTAGGCTTGCAAGATATGTACGCCACATACATACATACAAACAAACATGTGAAGTTAAATAAATAAGCTAACTCCCCGCCCGATCCTCTAAATGCCACTACACATTTACAGAATACACTAAACATGCACACTAGTTTAGGCTCAAGACACCGTACTCGTAGAACAAGGGTACGTAGAACCGGTTCACACACGCTCTATACATGGTACATGTCTGTACCTGGGCGCTTCTCTCCTCCTCGACGGCCCGGTCTACCTGAGCCGATGTCCGTGGCTTTAGAGGCGCCCTCGGATGGTTCCGCTGCCCGATCCGATCCGAACCCTTCGGAGAATCTAGTAGGGCACAGGGACGCTCACTTTTAAGAGTGCGATGCCGTTCCCTCTAGAAAACCTCCGAAGGTGTTTCGTTTCAACACGGCTTGAGGTAACCCTTAACGTACCTCGCCGCCTCCAAAAAAGCCCGGTGACGCTGAAAATGCCGTTCGAGGCAATCAGCAATCCCTCCCGAAAAAAAAAGAAAGCGAACTTTCTTTTTTTATTATGTATTATAAAAAGAAAGTTCTGAAATTCTGTTTCTGTCATTAGAAATAGTTTATGTGAATTCGCCTGAATTCGCTATGGAAGTATATAAAAAAAAATGTAAAGTTCTAGGAACAAATGTGTGGTCATACCTTAGAGCATTAAACCAACCGGAGACGCCACTGACAAGCGTTCCCCTCTGCCAAAATTATATGACCGGCGGTCATATCGATTATATAAAACTAGTTCTCGCGCGTTCCGGCGTCATTTACAAATCGCGGTGCACGCGTTACGACGTAAGCAAAAAATGTCGAATTGCAGCGTGTTTTCGTGTAAAGAGCGATCAGAAAAGTCGAATGTACAAAAGGATAACGTTACTTTCCATCTGTAAGTATTATTTTGTCTTATTATTGTTGAATAAAGCCCTAAATTTGCAAAAAACTGAAAAATATTGTCAATTAAAAAGTGTTGCTACTAAAACGTCAAGTTGCAACTTTGCGTAACTTTTAAAATTGAATGAGCCAACATTGAATTACAATTTATACTTCACGTTCTTTATCGTTAAAACTGTTTTTTATACAAATGCTTATTTAAATAATAATAAATCACTATTTATAAATTGTTACTTATTTTCGTTTTCCAACGTTTTTTGCAAATAAATTGCTTTAAAAATTTTCAATACTATGAAACTGTATGTTTAGGATCGGTCTACTTCATTAATATAATAGTTTGACGTCCCGTCATTTATCCCGAAAATAGGAAATTTAAATTTAATTACATTAGCCACACTGCAACAAAGTTAGAGCTGCGACAGTACAAAAACAAAACATCGATATAGACTTCATCATAATGTTTATTCTGGCTATATATTTTTCAGATTTCCAAAAGATGTATTTATTATATTTATATATTTGGATCACAACTTGTGAAAATCATGTTTCGTGGACTCCTAAACGCACACAATTTGCTCAAAGCATTTTCAAACTTTTTGTTTTATACTGCAGTCCAACAGCGTGTCGTGGAAACTTTGAAATTATTAAAATATGTGTGCTTTTTATTATTATAAAGTCCTAATCATAACTTCTTTGAAATATTTACAATAAAAATAAAGATTATTGAATTGTTGTTAATTCTTTTTCGTTTAGAAAATAAAATAATGAGGTAAAAATTTTTTGTTTACGACAATGCCTAGTTTTAAGTAACACACAAGTAACACACCGAAGAAACAGTAAAATTTCTTTATTTGGAATAATAAAATAGGGACGCGCGTACGAGCTGAAATCTCGTTGATAGATGATGTCATTGTCCGGCCGTCGCCGGTGTCGCTAGTCAGTGGTTTCACTGCGTCGTCCTTGCTCCCTCCCCCATTGCCGTTATATATATGCAGGTATATTATAAGTATGCTTAACATCCTCCTCCCTCTTGGAAGCTGAGGTTCCAAGGACCTCATGAGAATCGCCTATGGGCAAAGCGCAATTTTTGGTTAATGCTCTTTTTAAGATGTCCTTGGACGTAGTAATGTCCACAACTCTGCAAACACCGTCAGTTCCATAGTATAGTTTGTTGATGCGTCCTAGGACCCATTTCATCGGTGGAAGGTGCTCCTCTTTAATAACAACCATGTCTCCAACCTTTAGGTATGTTTCCCTTACAATATTTTTGCCATTTTTGCCATTTTGATTCGGACCAGCCAAATGTGGAAAGTTCCTTTTTAATTTGTTATTCTATTTTCAGTCTTCCTTTAAGATCCTACGTTACCCACATAAAAGATTGATCTGCGTTATGGAACCATGAAAATACATGTTGTTCAGTTTTTCTGTTCCTTCTGTTTGAGAGTCTAGGTTAGATAGCCAACTATTTTTACAAGCTTTTATTAACATGCAATGTATGTATGTATGTATGTATGTTTGTTCAGTAGGAATCTTACACCTCAATTTTGAAGCAGATATCTTCAACCGATTGAGCTGTAATTTCATGATGAAGTTTTTGTTTGACATGCCAATACATTTTTTGCCACACTTTGGATTCTAAGACTTTGCCCGATGCACGAAGAAAAAATAGATACATGCCTATAGTTGGAAACAACATTTGTATCACTACCTTTGTGAATGGGAGTCAAGTGTGCCGATTTCCACTGTGATGGAAATATACCATTTGAAGCAATTTGTTATAATAATATTTGTAATGGCCCCGCAAGATTCTCGGCATACATTTTTAGTAATATGTTTGGTTACCATGCTGGTTTACCATTTAAACCAGCAAGCTTATTATTAAAGCCTCCTCGATCTCCGGTACTGATAAATTCAATGAGTCTAGAGAAGACATGCAATCTCGAGCAGTTAAGTCGTTCTGAGAAATTTTAGTCACTTGAAGATACTTTAGTTCATAAACCGACTGAAAGTACCTACTCTGAACTTATAACGTCATTACACAATTATATAATATAAAAGCTTGTCGCGAGATTTACTTGTGTAGATAAACAAGTAAATTAAATAACTTGATGTGCTTGTTTTTAACTATTAAAATTTTCGGGCTATGTCATTATTATTGGCATCGACAAATTTAATCGATAGTGTCAAGCCCTATCGACGTTTATATAAAGTTGACGTCAGACTCGTGCACGGACAGGCTATCCCTGTGTGTGAATATATTAGTGTGCGTCTAGTTTATGCTAGTGTTTAATAATTTTGTAGTTGCGTGCGTAGCGACGTCATTGAAAAATGCATCAGTGTGAACTGTATTTGTGTGCGTTTACCTCGTCCCCCGCAGACAATGACAGACTTTTTTTCATAGAAATTCGTGCGCATGGCCTCTCCATTTGGTTTAATGCTCTAAGGGTCATACAATCGAAGGTACACAAAACTAATATTATTAGTGACATATCATAATTACACAGAGAGATATCGTAACTTTTTCTAAAGTAAGTTTATTGGTTTAGCCTCAGAATAATAACTAACCCCCTTACAAATAAACACTATTTAAGCATTTACTTAGTTAATCATTGTTTTGTCAACGTCACACAAACGTCGTTCTCAATTTGAGAAAAAGAGACAAAACAATGATTAACTAAATAAATGCTTAAATAGAGTTTATTTGTAAGGGGGTTAAGCTATAGAAACCGGACTAAAATAGCAACACAATTTCATCAGTTCGCACTATTTTAACTAATGAACCTAGGTGATGTATTGGAATGAGATCGATGTCCCTTTTCTTTCGTTATTTCGAAGGTGTCACCAGATTTGTGAAACGAACTGTCAGTTTTTAAATCAATGTACTCAGGACTTGGATTATTTTATTTTGGATAAAATCATAGATTTAGTATATAGTTATAGATTGGCGATGGAACAATAAAGGCGAGACCAAAAACGATATACTTCAGTGTGCGTGTGATGCGCATGTGTGCGAGGCAAATAGTGCTGCGCGTGCCTGCCTCGACTTCGATTATCGACACAGTCTGCAGCGTCTCGTGTCTGCTGACACAGATCTACTTATAAAGTAAATATCTTTATTTGTATTGAATTTTTATCATCCTCCAAAAAGAATTAATTTATTGTAAAAATATCGTAAGCTTTCTTTTGTAGTATTTTGCAATTTTGCTTCATATTTTATTCTAATCTATCTATATAAATAAAAATGAATCACTGAAATGTATGTACGCGCATAACTTCCGGATCGACTGCACAAAATTTGAATAATCCTTTTTCATTGAGTTTGTTATTATCAGGACAAGGTTTGTACAGAAGAAAATTAAAAGAAAAAAAGATATTTTTACTAAAATATGATTTTTTAAAATATCATGTTATGAAAAGTGAGTGAGTGAGTGTGACAGAATGACGTACAGTTCTTCAGCCAGCATTTGACAACTTCAAACGGACAATACGTCATTACCGCTTCTTTTACAAAAGTAATACCGGTGTTTCGTGTGTTTGTAGGTTTATCGTAGTGTTATATAATGTTATTGATTTAAAGAATGAGGCGTCAAAATATCGGTCGGCGTACGCGTAATGCAAGTCGAGTTCACAACACGGTCCATGAATCATGTTCTTCTTCACTATTTCATACAATTCTAGATTTACTTCGGGAATTTCTGGGCAAATTATTGAGTCAATTTCATCTGGTCTTATTTTTTCGACCATCCACGGTAGAATATGCGCATGAGGCAGTCCTCTCTTCTGCCACTCTACAGAGTACATCCAACATCGTACGTCTCCGAAGACATGATATTTTACAATGAAGTTCGTAAGTGCTTTGAGGTTCTGCTTGAACATTCGTGCTGTTAAATGATGATCGTTGTATGATTGATCGGATATTAACAGATTTCTATCCATTTTGGGTTGCACGTGAAAGTAATAAATAATCTGGTCGCGACCGTAATGGCATACGTAGGTCATAGCATCTTGCGCATTATTCGTGTATGTGCCTCGGGCTTCCCATATACGTACAAAAATATACATATATATAGATAGATAGATAAAGATAGAGTAATACGTATACATATTCCATCTTCTTTAAATATAAAAATCAATTGCTGTTCGTTTGAGTCACTAAAACTCAAGAATGGCTGGACAGATTTGGCTAATTTTGATTTGAAATATTTGTGGAAGTTCAGGGAAGGTTTAGTTAAACGGTGAGAAACATAAATTGTTTGTTTTGTTGTCATGGAAACTGTCAAAGCGGTACAAAGTCCGCCGGGTCAGCTAGTAAAAAAATAAGTTTATTAATAGGTGGTTTTATATTTACAACTAGCGGGCGCTCGCTGTTTCACCCGCGTGGTGCCCGTTCTCGTAATAATATCTGAATAAAAAGTATCCTATGTGTTATTCCAGGTTATAAACTATCTGTATGCCGAATTTCATCAAAATCCGTTGCAGCGTGAAGAAGCAACAAATATACGAACATACACACAAACTTCGCATTTATAATATTAGTAGGATGGAGCCACTTGGCTACGGAACTCCAAAAATAAAAATATAAATTAATAAGAAATAAACTTAAAAACTAAACTTACTAAACTTTTTCAAGAAATTTCCGCTCGACTTATAGAGACCACTGGGGGGTAACCACTAGCTCCTATAGCAGTATTATTGCAGTTGTGAAAAAGAGACGCGTGTAGCGGTGAATATACTCGCGTCTCTTTTCCACAACTGCAATAATACTGCTATAAGAGCTCGTGGTTACCCCCTGGTGACCCTCGAGCTGGCGCGTATTTTGGCCAACGCCTAAGTTTGGTCATTGGTCAGCACTCTCCCGCTTGGCAGCGATTTGGAGTCCCTTTTTTATTTGTAAAAGTTATGTGTTCTTTAAATATATATTTTTTTAACTTCTCTTAATTATAATTTTTATACTTCCAAAAAAAAAGAAAATATATGTACATATTTCATTCCATACATTTATAAGAAATTTATTAGTACGAATATTACCCAAAATGAAAAGGGTTACATTCAAAGCACACCTTTGCCGGTTAGGTACATATCGATAAGAAGTTATCGATAGTGTCAATCTCTACAAAAGTGAGGTTAGGAATAGTAGGAATTCACGTATTTGTTATTATTTTAAAATGAATTCCTATGCAATCACAGCAATAATGTGATAAAAGGCGATAACTTTGCGTGTAGAAAAACTTTTGTAGGAGATCTAAAATATTGCATTTAGACTGCTAAACGATATAAATTGTACAACGTGTGAAATGTATAATTATGTGGGTTTTCTTTCTTAGATGAGTTATATCCAGGTACAGCACACGTAACCATAATTAATCACGTCATTCACGTCTCATATATATACTAATTTACACTTTAAATCTCAGATTTTACAAAAATAAGCGGTATTTGTTTTGTTCGCAATTGACTCCAGGCCATTACAGGCCGATAGCGTGTACATGAATGGTCTCGTCTATCTATCTCGCTCTAACACATGCGTATACTATGATCTATCTCTTTTGTATTGCCAATCTATAACTATATACTAAATCTATGGATAAAATAGGTTTTCGAGAGAGGGTGGTTTTTTTTTGTGTACGCTATCATAAATGACTTTAATGATAAGTCAAGATACAATAAATCATGAAAATACTAAAGATATGTCTGTATGGACTTGATCCCTTTACGTTTCCTACATAAACAGAAGAAAATAATAAAATAAGAAAATTCATGAAAATTAGGTTATTGCAGGTAGGTACCGTTTTACGTCTACATGAATTAATAAGTTTGTAATTTTAAAACATGGCTCTCAGAATTAATATTCGGGGCCTTATGAGCAGAATAATTTTGGCGGATTTGAGACCAGGTATTCGTCTTTATTCTGAGCAAATCGATGTAGCTATTGACGCAGATCAAAATGCTGTTGATCCCACAAAAGATAGAACCAAAGTTATACCAGTGGAAACGAGCATGAGATATTTGCTAAGTGCAGCATACAAACAAAGTTACGGAGAAAACACAGTTTGGGCATTGTATCGTCGTAATCACAAAGGTGGTTTTGCTCCAAAGAAAACAAGAAAATCTTGTGTCAGGAATGGAGTTATTTCGACAGGCAATCCATGTCCAATATGCCGAGATGAATATTTGGTCCTAGATCACAGAAACACTGAACTCCTTAAGCAATTCATTTCGGAGTACACTGGCCAGGTAATAAGTAAAAAAAAGAAGTTGTTTTTGTAGTAAATAAAGTAAATTAGAAACTACAGCAACCACGACTAAGATTTTCTCTAAATAACTTTAAAAACAGTGTAGTAACTAGGATTCTACAGAACCATTATTATAGCAAGAAGACAACATTAATTCCTCTAAAATATTTTCAAACTTTATTCTGTTTATTCATTTTTATTTTTATTATTTTAGATATTGGATGCTTTTGACACTGGACTATGTCGAAAGAAGCAAAAAGAACTACTAGTTGCTATAGAAAGGGCTTGGGACCATGGCTATCTTACATATGATGTGCCATTCAGGGAGTATGATTATTCATTGTATATGAAAAACAAAGTTTAATGATAGTATATATATATTTTAGTGCTAAATATTGTGTAATTAGAATATTAAAACATTTAACATTGACACATTAATTTATTTTTATTATTAGTTTTAATAATAAATTTTTATGGCACTTAAGTTGTCAGAGATTTAAACTTCTTAACTATTAATATTCATTAATTGTTCACATTGGCCTATAAACTATTTTATTGTAGCATGATATTTTCATACAGTTTCTTTACATTATAAGTAAGCATAATCTGCCAATATAAACTTTAGCCATTTATACAATATCTCATATAAACTTCAAAGTTAAATACAGAATACAAATTGAATTGTTTATAGACTAAAAACTAAATAAAAAATGTATTTTGAACTGAATGACGGTTCCAAGATTAAACCTACTGTAAACTATACTTATATTAAAAATAGAACTGTGAAGTAGGGATTATTATGATGCTAAACAAAATTATGCTAAGGATTATGCATCTGTTAATACATCTCAGCTTTAAAAAAATAGGTATTGATGTTTTTTAGAGATGGGCTGAATATTGGTTTGCCCGAATACAAATATTCGGCCGAATGTTCGGTTTACAATAAAACAAACCGAATATTCGGCTGAATAATTCGGTTCATTTAAGCGAGCTTTGCCTAGCCAAACACGTTTGTACAGGTTCCGTGCCGCACTGTGTCAGGTCAGGAATCACTCGCTGCCCGCCACAGTTGTTAGTTGCAATTTCCCGCACGTCACGCTAGTAGTTATTGAGCGCTAATAGTAATTGTTAAAAGCAGTGAAAAAATTCAGTGCTTACGTTACGTCAGCCTTCCCGGTAGCATAATGATCAGTGCAGCCGCCCGGACTGCGGAAGACCCAGGTTCGATTCCTGGCTGGGTCGGGTAGGCATATAATTTTTTCACTGTATTTTATAAATATTTAATTCAGCTTCAGTGCAGCAATTAGCACTTAAAAATAAAAAAAAAGTAAGAATAAAATATGGTACTTATAGTAGTCTTTTTACAAGCCTTAGGTCTTAAAATTGTACAACTTTTATATTCGGTTATTATTCAGCAATTGAACCGAATATTCGGCCGAATGCGCCATCTCTAATGTTTTTGATAAAAAAATCCAATAAAGATTATACTTGGTTTGTCCTGATTTGCTTAATCAAAATATTGACACTCAGTTCCCATTAAAATTTTAGTAAAAATTAGATAACTTTAATGTTTTATAAAAATCAACTAGATAGATTAAAGTATTCATCAACTTTGTGCAACAACAATTTTATAAATTCTCTTCCGTTTACATTACAATAATACAATAATGAATAGGTATTATTAATCAATGTAAATATAATGTGGTTAGAGAACCTTCATATTTAAGAGAAATTGTCCATGAGTTTTGATCTGTTTCTTTGAAGGAGTAATTCTCTGATAAGGGCAGATTTTTCTCTTTCGAGAACTGATATTCTTTCATTCTTCCGATTCACTTCCTGTAACAACAATATTTAAATAGTTAATCAATAATTCAGTAAGTGTGAACCTATAATAATGAGTGAATTTGGACGGTGGTGTCAGCTAAACACTGAAAGCAAGTTGCTTGCTACCAATAGAATGGGGTGAGGTGATTGTAATGAATCATTGGTAAGTTGTTGTAAGCAGGCGTTCCTGAAATGGTTTTTAAGTTAGTAATGGATAGCGGAAAATAAAAACAACTACCTAAAACGCTATTGTATTTTGTTCGAAAATAAGTTTTATACACTTATCAATAGATTTTTTTTTCATTATCAATATAGGAAATGTTAAAAATGATATGCATGCAAAACAAAAAAACAAAACATTTATGAATAAAAAAGTTACAATATTTTCCTTAATTTTAACTTTCATTGCTCTGCTTTGGTGGCTCTGCTGAACAATTGGTAAAAGGGCGTATTAATTGTTTTTCCTTTCCACCATCAAAATGTCAGCAAAATCAAAATCGCTATAATAAATGTCGGTAGCCGAGAACAACTAGCGCAAATCTATTGTTGAGAGAAGCGTATTAACAAATGTTATTTGTATACCTCTGCCAGCATACGGTTCTGGGATTTGAGGACAGCAGAGTTCTTCGGGGCTGGATTCGCGACGAGGGCGGTGGCTGGCAGCGCCAGGTTCATGTGGAGCGATAACTGGCCGTGCCGCCAGCCCGCCGCTAGCGCCCCCAGCTGTCGGTTCAGCTCCAGCACGCGCGCTCGCAAAAGCTCTAGCCTCTCCTGGTGGGCTTCGCTCCAAGGTTCCTGCTCAAAAAAATTGGGAAAAATTTTTCGAAAGTGAGCATTTTTTGATGAACTCAAACAGCTTTAAAGCATTCATAGCCTAAGGTGACTGTTTAAAAAAAAAGTTTAGAGTTAGTTAGTTTTGCTCTTTTCTAGAATCAAAATACGAGTATATAGGTACTCTCTAGGATCTAATAATTAATAATTAAATTTATTTTACCAACTTTTGATATTACTCCACATGCCTAGTATAAGATTTGAAAATCACGACCACTTTACATGTAGGAATATAATACCTTTATAATAAATTAATATTTTTATATTTCATATTACTTAACATAAATAAAATTAAAATAATTATATTATAGGCTCATATCGAATTATTCCCCAGAGATACACTTTCCCCATAGAGACACTTTTAATAAAACTGCGCTTTTATTCCTGTAAGATACACTTTTTTTAAACCCTACCAATTTGTCCTCTTAGATACACTTTTAGGTACTGTTCTGTATAAAATAATTGCTGAAGATAAATAATTTGAATGTATATACCACATGCACAAACAATCTTCTACATACATGTTGCACTAGATTTAATATTTCCAACATAAAGTACTAGGCTACCATAATTATGCAGGAGATTGCTTATTATACAACTACTAAAAGAATATCATTATAATCTGTGATATATGTATTTACAAGACTATATTATTATTTTACATTAATAAGCAATCTTCTGCATAGTTATGGTAGCCTGGTACCTACTTTATGTTGGAAATATTAAATGCAGTGCACTAATAATATTATTACCTATTTAGTTTTTTTTTTCATCTAAAACAGTAAAACACATTTCTATTTAAATGTCCAAGCCGAATGTGTATCTTACAGGAATAAAAGCGCAGTTTTATTAAAAGCGTCTCTACGGGGAAAGTGTATCTCTGGGGAATAATTCGTCATATCGTTCCTTGTATAATAAATCGCACGGGCCCGCGTTTTAACCGCAGGCGGCTGGCTTTAATTTTAATCTGGGCCTGGGTGCCTAGTGCGAGTTTTATTTGATATTTGTACGACATTGAAGCAGTCTTGGTGACAAACGAGAAGAATTAATTTTGTTTTTCATACAAAATCTTGTTTTCGTTAACGTAACCAATTGTCAATTTTAACTCTTCATAGGCTAAGTACCCTGCTTTTCGCGTATGAAAACGGCTTCCAGGCTTTCTTTACATTCGGAGAGATAGATTATAAACGGACGATATTTACCTCCTTAATTACGGGAGCCAAGGAACAAATTATTTTTTTAAGTTTACATTCATATTGTTTACGTTTGCGGTTATAAATATAAATTTTTGTCAGTTTTTATTAATATAATTTAATAAAAACTGACAAAAAACGGTCCTCGAAACTTCGCCCATTCGGTTCATTTTAAAACAACAAATTTTCCAGTACACTCGCGGAGAAATTTCTAAGTATGTTTGTTGATTGCCTCAGACGACATTTTCAGCGTCTCCGGACTTTTTTTAGGGGCGACGAGAAACTTAAAGGGTTCCTCAAGCCGTGTGATCCAAACATCGAATACGGTTAATATTAATAATAAGTATTCATATAAGTCACACTAAACCAACGAACGAAACATAGATACATACAAGACAAGCGTACTAAATGATGAAACCTTCATTTTCATTTATGTTCATGCCATTTTAACTAGATAGGTAGGTAGTAAAGACCGAAGTTTTAAAGTTTGACAAATATCTGTAAAACATTTAGGAGATTATCTTCATTTAAGTGCGTGCAAATTCACAAAGCCTCGTACAAAAACAGTAGGTAAGAAAAACCGTATTTTGGAGGCGCGTTGATGTCTTTTATATCAAAAGAAGTATATGTCTAAAAATTACCACATACGCGCCCATTCGTCCTGCATACCGCATCTTTTCTTGTACTTCTGCCAACTGTTTCAAGTACCACTCCCGTGCTTCTTCAACCGCTGTCAAACCTTGTAATAACACGTCTTTCTCTTGTTCGATTTGTTTCATGCGTTTGAGTAGATTATAGTCTACCCCATTATGCAAGGTATGCCTGCGAGGCTCCCGGCGGCGAGTTGTGCGCCTTAGCTGAGATTGAGTTTCGTTCGATGACCGCCCATCTCCGAGACCTCTGCTTTGCTCTTCTATAGCTCTAGATATTTCTTCAAACTCCATTTTGGTTCCATTTATTTCTTCACTTTCAAAAGCAGTCTCCTCTTCATTCTTGTAGCTTTCTCTTGAGGGTTCTTTTCGATCAGTCACGACTTTTTCTAACCTTGGCGGTTTCGGCGGGCCATAGGTTTTGTGAGGCTCTTGTTTAGACGAAGATCCGTGTTGTCGCATTTCTTGAATTGGTGGATCTTTACGAGTTATTAATTGGGGCATACTAATAGTTCTATGTTGTTGGGTATTGTCGGATGCTTTTATTATATTCCAAGTTGCTTCTAAGTTTGGCGGACCATTGACATCTAGTAGCGGAGCGGAGGGAGGGCGATGCATCTGATTCATTGTTTGTACGTGAATGCCCGTATTGTCTGCGTTGTTATTAATTATTTCCACGTTATTTGACGTACTTTCTACCTGATTACGTAGAAGACAAATTTTAAGGCCTGTACAAAAACGCTCAAATGTAAGTAATCCGTCATGCGATGCAACTTTTTGGAGACTCTCTATAACACCTCGAGGAAGACCCTTCGTGCGATCATCGCGCCAACGGTTTTCAATATCCGTAAGTTTAACATACCCAGTCCGTTTGTCGTCCATAATATCAAAGAGAGTTCGCATTGCTAAAACGAACTGTTTCGGCAATGATTCCATAGTTCTCGGTGACGATTCGTTCATACTGCTATTACATAAGTAACATTGCACCATAAATCACTCATAATAATTATTTGACTTAACATAAACAAATCAACAACACATAACATTTCAGTTAGGTACTACTTTTCTATTAAAGCTGTCCTTAACACGTACATTTCACTTTGCATTAATACCGAGTTGTGAACTATGAATCATTATGAGGCCAATGTTTATTGTGTGACAACGTATACCACATGAGGACAAAATCTGACCGTTTGTAGAACGGTACGTGTGGTGGGCGACTGGACCGGCTAGTGGGGGGAAATTCGCGAGAGATAACAGCCCACGAGTGCGAGCAGGAGAACCGGTCAAACGGCATTTCGGGCCGCGGACACAGGTAGGCAGAGGCAGGCGGCGCGGCGCGGCGGCGGCGGCGGCGCGGCGTGCGTTCGCATAATAACGCCGACCGAAGCGGTTTGACATACTTAGTTATTTTTTAGAACACACATATTGCACCTACAGAAACTCTTTTAATAAAAATGTTATATAGCTAGTGGTTTGAATTGATATTGACATTAATAAGGATTTCAGTATTAAAGCCTTCTTGTCAAAATGCAATATTTCAACTTTATATTTTACTCGGACTTAGTAGGTTGGTATGTCAAACTGCCCAGGGTTTTTAAGGATAAGAAACATTACCACAATCCCTTGTGGAAGTCTATAACACTTGATTGTGTTCTGCGTACCACTATATTGACCGAGGCATGACAGTAAATTATTCTAGGTAAAATTGACTTTAATAAACTTACTTAAAATTAGAAACTCTTGGCTAGCTTAACTTTAATCTAAAACACAGAAAAAACATAATTTATAAATAAATTATTTTGGTATGTAAACCTATTAGAATAGTATATAACTTTTTGTTCTCAAAATCAAAATTCGGACACGTCATAATAAAATAAGTTATATGATTCGTAGAATGTAGCGGCCTTATCACCAGAAGCGTTATCTTCCAGGCAACTATAGGTTAAGCACATTGTTTATTGTAGTTATTTTGTGGATAGAAAATAAATAAATATTATTTTTATTAACTGCAGTGAAGGAAACCGTTAAAAAATAAAGATGGGAAATAGTGTACTAATGGTATTATACCTATATCGGTTTAGAGAACTTTATTTCTCATGATGACAATCGTCACATATATGAGAACATACAAAATACAAATAAACTGAACATTTGACTCGAGGTGGGTAGTCACAATTAAATTCCAAAAGATGCGTTCTCGTTGCTGTTGTATTATACCTATATTCTCAAAATAATACTATTTTATGTCAATGAATGGTGTAAAAGTTTTAGTTGAAAATTGTATGGTATTATAAATAAACTACCTGCTCGCGACTTTGCTCACATATGCTACACTACACGACCTGTAATTTTTAGTCTCTAAGGATAATCCTGAAACACTTCATAATTTCTAACCAGGCCAAATACCGAAGGATTTAACTTTTATAATGACAGATTTCCATACCTACAAACTTTTCACCCCTATTTCACCTCTTTAGGGGAGGTTTTTCCAAAAATGCTACAACGTCATTCTTTATTTTTATTGAAAAATCTAAAGATCGATTAAGCTATCCATTTTTATAGTTCTTACTTTAAATATAACGATTTCCCCAAAACCTCCCTTTTTCCCTCTTTCCTTTTTTACTCCTTCAAAGGTAAATAAACAAAATTCCTGAGACAAGTCATTCTTTATTTCTTTTTAAAAAGCCAAATACCAATTTTCATGTATTTTACTTCAAAACTGACGGACTTTCATACAAACTTTCACCCCCTATTTAACCCCCTTCTAGGGTATAATTTTCGTAAAATCCTTTCTTAGTGGCTGGTTACGTCATTCAATTAACCTAATTAGCTTCAGCGGTTTCAGCTCGGCGATGATGAATCAGTCAGTCAGGACAAGACATAATATATGACATCCCAAGTAACACATCAAAGCAGTATAACGGCCGACTTACAGCATTTCTGTATCTTTTTCGCATTTTGAGTTTGTTTTTTAGTAGCATTACAAACGTTTATACGGCTACTGTAATGCTTATTTGGGCACAAATTATACGGCTTTAGATCCTAAATAGGTTCACATTAGTTGTTTAATTGCATTACAGAGACATTATATTAGCATTATTGTGGTCAAGGAAGGTAACAATTGCATTAAAGAAGCATTATTATGGTCAATGAAGTTGCTAATCGCATTACAGAAGCAATAAGTTAGCAATATTTTTGATAATGAATATGTGAATTGCATTACAAAAGCATTAGACGAGCTATTTAAGTGTTTACAGTTAGAATTTAATCAATCCTACATCATTGCAAAAACATCTCTAACACCACGGTAAGTACAAATGTTTATAATAAATTGACGTTGCAATTAAACTACTTTGACTTTCAATATAATAATGGACGAAGACTGTCTATGTCAAAACGCTTGATTGTGAAATCAAAATTTATAATACTGGTTAATAGTTTTTGACTTTTTGTTGTTTCATGCCATCAAAATTAATGCGCAATGTAGTTTACTGAAAATGTCTACTTATGTTTCATTGAAAATTTTCACGCGCCTTCTATATTTTGTGGTTTTGATCTAAAATGTTAAATATAGATATGTGTGGAATAACTAAAACAATTATGTATTTCTAGTATATAACGTATTTTGCATAATTAACATAATTGTATTGGTTGAGCAGTATATTTAATAAGGTTTTATCCTTGTTTTATAGGTTTATTGCTTTTATAAATAATTATTTAAATAGTGGATTAATTTAGTTTTTTTTTTTTTTTTTTTTGTTGTGGTTCTAAATCCTTAGTGTCAAGTAGCCCATACAATACAGCTGGGGCATGCTGATACTAGCAAGCCAGTGACTTGGGCGAGCTTCCGGACTTTACAATTTCTTATCTTCAAAAATTTTTCCAATTCTGTTATAATTTGCAATCTTTTATCTAAAGGTAAGCTTAAATTAATTTCGTGCGAATTGAATGATCGTACCAAATTTACAAGTTACAGAAGGTTTAAGAACACTCTTTTCCTCATTGATAATGAACCCAATTGAAGTTAATAGGGTTTTAGTAATTTTTATGTTTGCTATACATTGCTGGTAAGTTTGACCGAATAGCAGCCAGTCATCAAGATAAAGTGTGGAAATTAATCCTGCAGTTCTTAGTAGTTTTAATTTTTTAAGGTTAAAGATAAACCGCATTTTATCGTTAGGTTTCGGCGTAAGGAATATACTTGATATAAACTGGTGTTACAATCACCCCCCACGCCGAGCACCTCAACGGTGACGTCATGTGACGTCACAGCCACGTAGCAGCGGTGGCCGACATCGGAGGCGCAAGTTGGACAGCGCGCCACTTTTTGGGCGGCACTCGGCGGCGACGGACGTCTCTCCTAAGCTCTCTTTCTTTAGTTCATATTGTCGTTCATATTGTTAGCTCGGTTAAATTGTTAATTAAATAATTAGTTTGTTGTAAGCGTTTCTTTTTTTAATTAGGATTCCCACTGGTTTTTAAGATCAGAAGTGGGATAGGGCTTCGTGTTTTTCCCGCTCGTTAAAACTATCGCGTTTTAGTTTTGTGAAAAGTTTTTAAATGAACACGTGCTCCCGAGTGATTATTTTCTACAACAGTTAGTTTAACGTTCGTGAATAGTGTGATTAGCTCCGCGTTTTAAACGTTTGGGATTTGAATTTTCTTTCGTAATACGTTCGTAAATAGTGTGATTTGCTCTGCGTTTTAAACGTTTTGGATTTGAATTTCCTTGTGCAAATTAAGTGCGAATGTTCTAGTTGTTTTAAACTTAATGGATAAGTTTGTTGAGTTTTAATTCTCTTTCGAAATTTAAGTGCATAATTCTAATTTTTATTTTAACGGTAATGCGTTTTGAGTTTTTTTTTTGTAATTCAAACGTCTAATTATTTCTTTTGAATTTTTATGGTTATGCTTTTAGTGTTTGTAACTATAGCGGTTACGTTTATAAATTGAAATTGACTAAGCCCATAAGGTTTAAACCTCGTGTGTGTTTCTTTCACTAGTTAGTTCGCTTTATTAATCAATTGCCATTTCTACGTGACGATGCCGAGACATTCGTCTAGGTCTAGAAAACGAGATCGCTCGCGGAAACGGCGTGATAGTGATAATAGTCATCACGGCAAGAAGTCGAGATATCGTGATAGATCGCATGACTCTCGTAAAGAAAGAGATTCTCAGTGTCGTAACGAGTCTACTCGTCGCGGTAACGGTGATAGTGCGGCTGTAGATAAAATTCTTGTGCGTTTAAATGAGATAGAGGGTAGACTTTCTACATCTTCGGTACCGTCCGCAACACCAATATTAGATCCTACTACTAGTCGAACGTGCAGTACACCGGAACTTGAGACTGCAAATAGGTACCTAGCATCCGTTGAGCGACCGCCCAGCCCTGCTGCTGCTCGAGCTACGGGTACCAGCACCAGCAAGGACGAGGACATGACGAACAGAATTGTGGGAGCACTATCAGCTTTGGTACAAGTAAGGTCGAATAATTTTTATGTTTCATCTTTTGATCCAAGTGTGCATGACTTTGAAGTGTGGTGTGCCGAAGTCGATAAGGCTAAGCAGTTAAATAATTGGGACGATCGGGAATGCCTCGGTCGTATTGGTGGATGTTTGCGGGGTGATGCTAAGTCATGGTTGAATGACTGGATCACCAACGACCGCACGTGGAGTAACTTTAAAACAGAGTTTCGATCTTTGTGTCCACGTAACATAGATGTTGCTAATACTCTTTTTGAAATCATGTGCACCGATTCGAATAAATTTTTGACGTATGCTGAATATGCACGCAAGTCACTTTTACGGTTAAATATCGTAACAGGTTTATCCGATGATTTAAAATCTGCAATTGTTATACGTGGCATTGCCGATCCCCAAGTTAGAGCTGCGGCAACCAACGCAAAGCTGCAATCTAAGGATTTAGTTGAATTTTTGTGTGCCTATGTAAAACCAAAGAATGATTATAATTTCAAAACTACCCACAATTCTGTTCGTTCTTCGCAAATAGGGTTACCTAATATGCGTAAGCGTGAAGGGTTTAGACCTGCTGAGGCATGTTTTATTTGTGGCAAATATGGTCATAAAAAGTTTAATTGTCCTAAAAGAATGAGAAGTGACGTCCCGTTTAAGACTGTTCTAAGCGGTAGCGGAAGCAATCAAAAACCGGTATCCATTGCACCTAGTAATAAGTTGGTTAAGCAATGTACTTTTTGTAAAAAAACAGGACACGTTGTTGATAACTGTTTTACCAAGCAGCGCCTTGGTGACAAAAATGTGAACAACGTAAATTTTTGCTTAGAATCGAACCCCAAAGAAGTAACGTAATCTCTGCTGTTATTCAAAATAAGCCCGTTGATGTGTTGATAGACAGCGGCTCTGATATTTCTTTGATCTCGGAATCAGTTCTAAAACATTTTGATTTTAATAAAAGGTCAACTTATCGCCTGATGCGTGGTATAGGGAGTCAGCAGGTAGAATCAACAGCATACATTACAACTGTTATAGAATTTCCTGAAGTGTCTTTCGAAATTGATTTATTTATCGTTTTGCCAGAATGTATTAATGCGCCAATATTGATCGGTACTGACATTTTAAATAGGAAAGGTGTCACTTATATACGAAGTAACGATACGCAACGATTGATTAGAAGCGATAGTTCATCAAGAGTTAATCATATAAGTACTATGGAAATTGATAAAATAAGAACTCCTTTGACAGGAGCTGATCGAGAGCGGTTGTTTTCAATTATAAACGAATTTTCAAAGTCATTTGTCACTGGCACATCAACTTCCACAGTCAACACGGGTAGCATGGAGATTAAGTTAACTAATAATGCTCCCATTAATTATCGCCCTTATAAATTATCGGTAGATGAAAAGAAAAGAGTCCGTGATATTGTCAAAGATTTATTAAATAAAGGTATTATTCGCGAATCACAGTCAGAATATGCAAGTCCTATCATTCTCGTTAAAAAGAAAGACGGGAGTGATAGGATGTGCGTTGATTATCGGGCACTCAATGCTATTACTGTGAAAGAGAGGTTCCCTTTACCACTAATAGATGACCATATAGACAAGCTAGGTAGTTCTAAGTACTTTACTAGTCTAGACATGGCGACTGGTTTTCATCAGCTTCCGATGAAAGATGATGAATCCATATCTAAAACGGCCTTCGTAACACCTGAAGGTCATTTTGAATACTTAAAAATGCCTTACGGCCTTGCTAACGCACCAATAGTTTATCAAAGGGTCATTACTCGGACTCTGAAACCACTGATAGAGAGCTCTAGGGTTTTAAGTTATATCGACGATGTCCTGATCTTGTCTAATTCAGTTGATGAAGGATTAGAAACGTTGCGCGAGGTACTCCAAATACTTACAACAGCTGGTTTTTCCATTAACTTAAAGAAATGTACATTTTTGGACACAGAAGTAGAGTACCTCGGTAGACTGATTGGACAAGGTCAGGTACGGCCGAGCCCTTCAAAGGTAGAAGCACTAGTAAAATCTCCTAAACCCACAAATGTTAGAGAGGTCAGACAGTTCTTAGGCCTCGCGGGCTACTTCCGTAGGTATGTAGCTGGTTACGCTTCTAAGACCGCGTGTATTGCCAGGTTGTTAAAAAAAAATGAGCCGTTCCAATGGGGCTCCGAACAAGATTCTGCACGTGACTTTATAATTAGGTCTTTAACAGAGGAACCCGTTTTAGCAATATTTGACCCTAAATTGCCAACGGAGCTTCATACAGATGCAAGTTCCATTGGCTATGGAGCTATTCTGTTACAAGAGCATGAAGGTAAGCGGAAACGGGTTGTCGGGTACTTTAGCAAATCTACACAGGGAGCCGAGTCTCGGTATCATAGTTATGAACTGGAGACTCTGGCAGTCGTACGCGCGTTACAGCATTTCCGTCATTTTCTTATCGGCATCGATTTTAAAATTATAACAGATTGCAACTCGTTAAAGTTAACCGAACGTAAAAAGGATTTGCTGCCAAGAGTGGCGCGTTGGTGGGTGTATCTCCAGGACTTTCGTTTCACCTTGGAGTACAGAAAGGGTTGCCTCATGCAGCACGCAGATTTCCTTAGCCGACATCCTGTTTCCGTACGCCACATTCGTAACGCTAATAACTGGGCAAAGATTGCTCAAACGGCAGACTCTGAAACTCTTGATTTGATGACAAAGTTACAAGAAGGGCAGTTAGATATGACTAGGTATGTCATTAAGAACGACCTTTTGTATTATAAGTACTCTCCTACCGGAGAGGAGGCCCGTCTCCTTTGTTTCATTCCGAAAGGTCATAGGTTAAGCCTTCTGCGAATATTTCACGATGACCATGATCATATTGGTATAAACAAAACGACCGAATTAATATTACGTCACTTTTGGTTCCCGGGTTTAAGGCAATTTATAAAAAAATATGTACTTCATTGTCTAGTTTGCTTATCACACAAAAAGGTCCCTAGGGCACCTTTGCAGCCCATCCAGTCATGGACTAAGCCCGATATCCCATTTTCTGTCATCCATACGGATGTCCTTGGTCCGTTGCCGGAATCTAGCGGGCTTAAGTACATCTTGATAGTAGTTGATGCTTTCTCTAAGTACTGTCTGCTTTATTCCATGTATAGGCAAGACTCTGATGAATTAAGACGTGTGTTTTCGAATGCGATATCATTATTCGGTACTCCTTCCACAATAGTTTGTGATCGAGGGAGAATGTTTGAAAGCACTGCGTTCCGAAATTGGGTCGGTAGCTTGGGTTGTGTAGTTCATTTCATTACTCCTGAAATGCACCGCGAGAACGGACAGGCCGAAAGATATTGTCGCACTGTTTTAAATATGTTGCGAGTGGAAGTAAAAACTAAAGGTTCAGAGTGGTCTAATGTATTATGGAAAGTGCAACTAACACTTAACATTACTAAACATGCTACCACGCAAAATTCTGCTTTACAACTGTTAGCAGGGATAGATGCTGTCACTCCAGTCATACGCTCTCTGGTGCGGGATGTGACCCTGGAGACTTCCAGTCCGAATAGAGCCGCCTTGCTGACACTGAGCAGGCAGAGAGCGTCCGAGCTGCTTGATGCCAACCAGCGACGTCATGATGCTTATGTCAACAAAGGACGACAGCAGCCCCGCACCTATGCTGTCGGGGACTTCGTCTTTGTTGGCAAGACGTCGCAGAGCGCCGGGAAGCTGGACTCCGGGATGCGTGGTCCATATAGGGTACTACGGGCCCTTGCGCATGACCGTTATGAGCTTGAGTTACTCGCTGGGTCTTATGGCAAAAAGACCCAAGCGGCAGCAGAGCACATGGTGCTCTGGAGAGGTGAATGGACACCGGATGCATGTGAAGCCTTCTTTGAGGCTGGTAAGTACGTTAAGCGGGCTGTGGCCGTTTAATGTATGGCTAGAGGTTAGCTCAGTTACTATATTTGGGACGGGGATGTCCGGATCCCCGTCGCGGCCCACAGGCATAACATGCAAACTTGGAGCCTCTGTTATGGATTTATTGAAGTACTATGAACGGCCGAGTACCATGGCTCTGTCGTTCATGTACGTCTCTTTGTTTTTGTATTTGTCATACTTTTGTTACAAGGGTAGCGCTGATGATTTGATCTGCTGCGATCATGAGAGTGCACGCTCTGATCGTTGTGGATCGATCAGAATCGTGCCGCTTGCGATAAAGGTTTCTTTCCCCTTGCGTGAACAAATAACAATATGAGTTTTTGTATTTCAGATAGTAACGAAGCTCTTGAAGGTCATGCAGATAGGGACCAGTCAGCTACCGACGAAGCAGCGGACGAGGACGCCGCAGGCCCGTCAGGAACGGCCGTGTTACAATCACCCCCCACGCCGAGCACCTCAACGGTGACGTCATGTGACGTCACAGCCACGTAGCAGCGGTGGCCGACATCGGAGGCGCAAGTTGGACAGCGCGCCACTTTTTGGGCGGCACTCGGCGGCGACGGACGTCTCTCCTAAGCTCTCTTTCTTTAGTTCATATTGTCGTTCATATTGTTAGCTCGGTTAAATTGTTAATTAAATAATTAGTTTGTTGTAAGCGTTTCTTTTTTTAATTAGGATTCCCACTGGTTTTTAAGACTGGTTTTTACAAGGTTCGCATTCAGTTCAATATCTACGTAATCACGAATCTACGTAAAAAAGAATATTATTTTCATTACTTTTAACCGGAGTGTGTGGGATCGAATCTTAAAATGCTGGAGCCGAGAAAGGGATTTTATAACCATCAATCCAAGAAATACTTGTTCTGTCTTTCGTAATAAGGAACCATTGGGTTTTAAAGTAACGTAAACGGCCGGCATACTCAACTGAATTTAGTAGCGACGACGTGCCTGTGTCTGCATCAGTGCCGGCAACTGTTGCTGACGCAACGGCTGTCTCCATGAGTGCGCGGGCGGCGGTGGCGGAGGTGGTGCGCGGGGGCCTACAGGCTCGTAGCTCCTCGGCTGTGGGCCCGGCGGCCTGTATGCTGGACCAGGAGCTTTGCGGTTTAAATTCTTCTGGTTTAGTGTCTTCGCCCGCTTAAGTATATTTTTATGGTATGATGCATCAGCCTTTAATTTGACTCCTGATTTAATAATCGATTTAGCTATTTTATTAGTCTCAGCTAACGTTTCGCTAAATAAAAAGGTGTCAATCTTAGTATTGCTAAGGTGTTCTTTAAGATCCTTTTTTAATGAAAAAGGATGAAGTTTCTTCTTGTTAAGAAGACCCCATGATGAATATCGCATAGCCATCGGCTGAGATCCATAAGCTTTTAAAGCGTTTCTTTGTCCATGTCCTTTGACGTAAGTTGGGCAGTAATGATTTCTCCTAGGCAGGAAATAGCACTTGCTATCTGTTTTTGTTTGGCTTCTATACCTTTATCTCGCTTAACAGTGTTTTCAGGAATAGCCACTTTGATTTTGGTATTTATTTTTGGGGGGTTAATACGCAAGCAATTGGCGGGTATCGAGTATTTCGAAATCAATTCTTAACGACCCTCTTTATTAAGACCCTATGTGGATGTGTGTTCAAGTTCAAGGTATTAATATTTTTATTGAATCACCAAAAGTATGACATATTCTAAACAAGTTACGTGTTTAAAACTCCAGTAAACTCCGTTTTTACGTGCAAACCTGATATGTATAAACTCATCCTACCTACTGCAATACAAATCTTGCACTCGCGTATTTTAAAATTTTAACTAATAACTTAAATACTTAGGTAGGTACCTACTTAATTTAGTTTTTTTTTTTATAATTAAAAGCGTTTTATATTGTTATAGCAAAAGAAAAATATTGTATAATGTAACACGCTTTTCCGTGCTTCGGAAGGCACGTAAAGCCGTTAGTCCCGGCTGCATTAGCAGTCGTTAACAACCACCGATCCGCACTGAGCCCGCGTGGTGGTTTATGGCCCGTACTCCTATCCATCCATAGGGAAGGCTCGTGCCCTAGCAGTGGGGACATAAAATGAGCTGATGATCAGGTTTAAATTATTTTAAACTTTTTAACTATTTTTTGTAAAGTTTTTCTTTTAAATATTTTTTAAAATCTTTGTTTTTTAATAAAACCGTTTAACCGAAAATTAAATTTTTAGTTATTAATTTTTAATTTTATTTTCATAAAGAACTATTCTATTAATATAATAAATAAAAAAAATAAAAATAATTTATTTCAGACCGAGATCCATATAAAAGTGTTAGTATGTATACATAATATTCTTATAAACTATGTTGGTGTACAATCATGGTGTTAGTATACAATCTTATAAAAACTAGGTGTTAGTATTAAATTATTTTGGTTTATTAATTAAGATTAGTTGGGGCGGTGATCATTTTAACACTCTCCGCACAAAACTTTTCCACATTGGCGAGTCCCGCCTATCAGCAATAGTATTCAGGATGGTGGCGTTCGGACTGTCCCTAATTCTGCGAATAAGGGATGCTGTTTTTTTGCGGATGATTGCGCCAAAACCATCTGTTTTATATTCAGCAAACATTCCCGACGCACTGCAGAAACGGGGCAGTCCCAACATCATCCTGAAGGTATCTTCATCAATAATATTATTGTATTGAACCCGTAGCATACCCGTACCCGGGCATCGTGCGGCTTTTTAGCATAACTTATCCATAGATTCCCCGTGTAGAAACTAGAAACAATACGCTTTGAAGAGCGTGATTTTCGCTTCTTCACTACAGCGGGAGAATCTATGTATGTATGTATCTATCTATGTTGCCTCTGACCGCCAAAGCCCTACGCTCCCTCTCAATATCTACATTATCTTAAAGATCGTCAGTAACAATGTACCCGAGATATTTAAAAGTGAAGACCCTGCCAATAGTAACACGACCGTTTAGGGTTATCTCGGGCACACTCCACTCCTCTACCTGCGGCCTTAAAAATAATTAATGCACACTTTTTAACATTCTAGATAAGGCCATGGGAAGCAGCATACCTAGCACAGACTCCCAACATTTTATGTAATGATTCCGCAGTCGGGCCCAGCAGCACCATGTCATCAGCGTAGCTGATGTTATTGATACTAACACCATCCACGCTGCATCCCCCACGCATGCTGCTGAGCTCGGCTATGAGATCATTTATATACAGGTTGAAGAGAGAGTGCGAACTGACCCCCCCTGTCGCATCCCGCACTTCAACCTATACGGATCAGACAATGCACTCATGCATGGTCTCAACCATTTTATAAAGTTGGTTTGGTTCCCGTACCAATACTGAAATATCTTCAGCACTGCCGCCGGTACACCCCTGTCCCTCAACTTCTCCCAAAGCACCTCATAAGATACAAGGTCAAAAGCCTTAGAGAGATCAAAAAAACAAGCGTATACCATCTTACGACTGGTGTAATACTGGACAGTGTGCTTGAGACCCAGAATTGCGCTTTCAGTTGATAGTTTGGGCCGAAACCCAAACTGAGCATCATGTACCTAGATTTAAATATTTCTGTAAGATAGACTCGAGCACACTGTCCAACACTTTTGCTATTGTAGTGGCAAGTGAGATCGGGCGGTAGTTTCACTCAGTCTGTCATGTCCAGGCGACTTGCCTCTCGACACGGAATCAATTATAGCTCTGACCTGCTTAGCAGTTATGTGTAATAGAGGCTTATCGCATGGACCGCATCGGACCCAGTACCGGCTATATCAGGCGGTGGCCCGAGAGGGGAGAGAACTCTGAAACGATCCGCAAAAAGCTGAGCAATATCCTCCGGATCATCCCTGCCATCCACGCTCACAGGCAGCCAGGCCTAATATTCAGTTTCCCAGTGGATTTCCAAAAAGTTTTAAAATCCTTAGCATCTCGCTGTTCAGCTATTTTATCCATCACCAGTTGGTCCTGATTTTTACGACACCACTTTAGGCGTTTCTTAAAAGCCTTGCGAGACTCATACATGTCTTCATATATTTCGCCTGCCGTGGGTCTATTGTTTAACACCCAGATTTTAAATGTAAGCCTGGCCTTCCTGTGCGGACTCTGTACATGCTTGTTCCAACCGCACATTGGTTTACCTTTTCTGCGCCTGTCTCTTACGCACTGCCGAGTCTGTGCCGCCGCTCTGGCCATAGTGTTAACAATGCTACAATAAAGACCGTCCTAGACGGATCTGTGGTCGGCCCTATCACATGTTATTATTACAGATGTCATGATACATACTTATTTCCTCATCTGTTCTCTCACCCCACAACACAGCATTTGGAGGCGCGTTATGTGTCACTAGTTTTGGCCTTACAGCATATATGTCACACTATGTAAATGGGCAGATGGTCCGATACATAAACATCCTCCACTACACCTACATCCACAATAGTCTGCCAAGCCGAGAGAGATAATCACGCCCTTTCATTTGGTACCCATATTCAGAAAGTAGTGATGTGTGACATGTTTACACGCCCTCATACCATTCAGCCCTCGGCACGTGCTCACTTTGGCATTGGGTCATCCATCTAATCCATCTAATCAAAGACAGAATCCGCATTCATAACAAACGGAACGAACGAACTTATTTTCCCGATCGAGTTCCTATGGCCATCTTTCAGCTCCATCATCAGACCCTACTAACCCTGGTTACCATCTAGCACCAAAGTACGAGTACTTACGTACGTACGTTGACAAGTCAAGACGGATCAAACGAGTCCAAACTCGATGAGGTTGTGTCGTTTAACTACCGAGTTCCTATGGCCACCTTCCGGTTGCATCATCAGACCCTGGTTACCATCTAGCACCAAAGTACTCGTCAAGACGAATCATACGACCCTAACCTCGATGGGGTTGTGTCATTTAATTACAGAGTTCCTATGGCCATCTTCCAGCTCCATCATCAGGCCCTGGTTACCATCTAGCACCAAAGTACTCGTCAAGACGGATCAAACGAGCCCAAACTCGATGGGGTTGTGCCGTTTAATAACCGAGTTCTTATAGCCATCTTCCAGCTCCATCATCAGACCCTGGTTACCATCTAGCACCAAAGTACTCGTCAAGATAAATCACACGAGCCCACACTCGATGGGGTTGTATCGTTTAATTACCGAGTTCCTATAGCCATCTTCCAGCTCCATCATCAGACCCTGGTTACCATGTAGCACCAAAGTACTCATCAAGACGGATCAAACGAGTCCAAACTCGACCAAGTTTCTATTGCCATCTTCCGGTTCCATCATCAGAATCTGGTTACCATCTAGCACCAAAGTACTCATCAAGACGAATCACACGAGCCCAAACTCGAGGGGGTTGTGTCGTTTAACTACCGAGTTCCTAAGGCAACCTTCCGGTTCCATCATCAGATCAGCTCCATGTCATAACAATTTTGCATTGTCATCCGATTTACACATGCATGCAAAATTTCAGCTCAATCCGTCAATAGGAAGGGGTCAAAGGAGATGTTTAATTTTGTATGGAGAAAATGCCAACACCTTGTACATAATACCAAAATGTAGCTAATGCATGAAATAAGCTTATTCAAAATGATTTTCTTCAAATAAATGAATAGTTTTTACGTAAGAAGTATTATAGATAACCAATAATGGCAAGTTTCGTGATCGCAGGGGGTAATGGTGGTATTCTGTCAATGTCATGTCATGTCAAGTAGCTGTCATAACAAAAGTACTTACCGTATGCATGAAAATTGTTAATGTTAATAAATTAACTTACTTCTGGCTATTACTTTCATAACATGTAGGTAGAGTAGAGTTAAACTTAAGCTGTTAAGTGTCTAATTAAAATACGAAAAACTCACCTAAAAACAACGAATGTAGTAGCAACAATGCAATGGTATCAACAGTAGCAGGGTCAAATGCAAATCGAAGTCCGGGATAGCAGGCAGAAGTCAACAAGTGAGGCAGCAAACGGAAGTCCAGGATAGCAGGCAGAAGTCAACAAGTGAGGCAGTAAACGGTTAGCAGGTAATCGGTCCAAATCAGAATTTAAAAACAGCACAGCACAAAACCACAACGACTCAGAATCCATGTAAAAACGGAATGAAAACAAAACACCGGTTTTTTTTTTAAATCATGGTGACAGTTGCACTTTTAATTACGTTCTTTACAGCTTTGGACACTTGTGTTTAATCTCAGAAAGACATCTCAAGTTGCCAGGTTATTAAAAATTATGTTTCATTTTTTTATTCTTACGCAAAAATGGTAAAGCATATCGGAATATTAAATATATCAACTAAATACATGTATTTAATACTATTTTTTGAGTAGGTGTACATGGTCTTGGCAAAAAATTAAACATCTCCTTTCTATTACTAGTTTTCACCCAATTATATTAATAAACAAATAAATAAATAAACAGGGCAAGCTAAATAAAACCGTTCAAAAATGTGACATTATAGTGTCTCAGACAACTCACTTACCTACGTTATTAAAATCATAACTCACTGGAAGAGTTCAAAAAGTTAATATTAACGGTACAGATTCTTCTAGCGCTCGCTCCAATACTTATGGGAGTGCCCCAGGGTTCAATATTTTTTTTTTTTTTTTTTTAATTCTAGCACCTCCAACATAATCGGAGCCTATTTTATATCTGATTTCCTCATTCATTCCAATTCTCTCTTTTATGCCTCTCGTACTTTCATACCTCATACTACACTTCCATACATCATCTTTTATACTTTTACGGGTGGGATTCCCGTCTAATCTATTAGGCTTTCCATCTGTCTAATCTAGACTATCCTATCCTTTTTTATTTCTTTCATTTTTTCATTTAGTCTTGGGGTAAGAAAAGGCGGTACACATTATTTGTTGCTTTAGGATCTTACCTAGCACAAATTTTTACAATTTTATATACAGTATACAATGTTACAGTACTTTGCCAGATAAGACATAGCATACTACTGCTGCCTGCTTACAACACTATAAATAACAATTATAGGCGAAACAAAACTTAGCTGCTATCCTTATTCCTACTTGTAGCTAATTTACAAATTTTTATACTGTACTCTATGAAGTCTTTCATTGTGTACTTGCACGAAATAATTTCGTGCAAGTTATTTAATTAAAATTAAATTAAATAATTTAATAATTTTTAATTAATTTAATTTTTAGTTCCATAGCAGATCTCTGCTCAAAGTCATATCTGTATGTGCTGGTGGAGGGACAATCCAGGAGGAGGTGGGGGACCGTCTCTTCGACTTCGGGGTCGCAGATGCATGAAGGGCTCGTCCTACACTTGAAGCGGTTCAAGTATTGGGCGAACCCCCCATGCCCGGTGAGGATCTGCGTCAACGGACCTCTCGGCTGCAGCTTCCTTACCATCTTGTGCGCCGATCTAACGTCCGGAAAAAAGAGCTTTGTGACGGAGGCGGTCTGCCCTTCGCGGAAGCGTTGGTCCCAGCTTTTAATCGTATTTTCTCGCAGTAGCCTCTTGACGTACGAGACTGGGCATGCGTCGTAATCGGGCTTCCTCTTTAAGCTCAGTGCAGCCGTCTTGGCCAGCTCGTCGGCCCGCTCGTTGCCCGGAAGTCCTGCGTGCGCCTTGATCCAGAACAAAGATACAGCTTTGTTCTGGGTGAAGGCCCCCCGCAGATTCTAGGGTTCAATATTAGGACCTCTTTTATTTCTCATTTATGTAAATGTTCTACCTTACCACACCGAAAATCTTTGTGAGATAGTATTATTAGCCGATGATAGATTGATTGAATTGATAGAGATTAACCTGCTGCTTAAGAGCGTTTACGCCGCTCATTAGCGCCGCCAATGAAAAAAAAAACATATCTAGTAATTAGAGATAGAAAATCAAATTATGCTCAACAAACTATTTGAATGAAGTAATTTAGCATTTTTACGTCACCTAATGAACATCTGACATGTTATGGTTTAGTTAAATACGGCGTTATAGTTAAAAGTGGCCGTAACGTCTTTACTAGATATGTTTTTTTTTCATTGGTGGCGCTAGTGTGCGGCGTAAACGCTCTTAATGTAAAAAAAAACTAAATGTGTGAAATTCACGATGCCCAATGTGAAGCAGGTTAATAATACCAGTACCAGGACGATAGTTGAATTATTTAACTCAACAGTTTTCCTGTGTATTTACCTTGGATCACAAACCCAATGTGAAGCAGGTTAATACCAGTATCACTATGAAAGATGAAATAGCTAACTCGACAGTTTTCCAGGGTGAGTGACCTTGGATCACAAACTACAATGGGGTTCTAATTTTGCTGCCTTGGCAAGAAGACTTAGCTCAGCTGCCTATGCGGTTAGAACATCGATTTAGAATACCAAATCGATGGGTTAGAAAAATAAGGTCACTTTCTGATGTAAAAACGGCAAGATCGGTTTACCTTAGTTACTTTCACGGCGTCATGTCATATCATATGGTATTTTATTGTGGGGCTCAGCGGCTGACATTAAAACCATTTTTGTGTTACAGAAAAGAGCCTTTCGAGCTATTTATAGCCTTAGACCCCGTGATACGCTGAGAGAGTTATTTAAGCAGATTAGTATTTTAACTGTAGCTTCTTATGAAAATATCGTTAATGTTTATAAAAACTTAGATAAATTTGAAAAAAAAGTAGTACCCATAATTTTAACACAAGAAATAAAAACGAACTTGTCGTTCCAAAACTTAGACTCAATAAGGTCAGTAATTCATTTGTTGGGAAATGTATAAAAATATACTCTAACGGAATTGTCACTACACAAATAAGACAGAAATAAAACAAGGTCTAATGAAAAAAGGTTACTATAAAATTGATGATTATTTTAATGACAAGAATGTGTGGTTAGTCTGCTCGCCTGCACAAAGTAGTTAGGTACACTTATTTAAACAATACTTGCTTCTGGATTGGAAAGGACTCTGCATCAACGTCAACGGGCGGCGGGCGGTGTCTAACGTGACCATTCATATTTTTACTTAAAATGGGACTTCGGTTTAGTACGTCAATTGGTAGGTTTACAGTGAAAAAAAAACTAATTTCTTGTTAAGTTTTATTTTATTTATCAAAATAGTAGGTATTTCTTACAAATCGTCGGCTAAGTATTCTAAGCTGTTAACTCCATTTTTGCCTAAACTGACTTTTTGGTATCAAATGAAAAAGAAAAAAATCACGCTTAATCGTCAAAGATGCTAATGCCACAAACTAACCTCAAACTACAGATAACGTGCCGAAATATATATTTTATGCTAACTCCGCACCTGTCAAACTACGCACGCAATTGTGACAACTCCCGCCATTCGACCCCATTTTGTTCGAGCGTAAGGTTCATTGCGAGTGATCTGCGGAGTTTTATTTCTCTGAATGAAGTTTTTTTGAGATTAGCGTACAGACTGATGTTTTTAACAAAGGTAAACTACTCCTCTATTATATTTTGGTAGTATTGAGACCTGTGTCTAAGTTTGATCGATTCAAAAATGTATGCAAAATATGCTGATGCACTTATTGGGAGTTAGCAGAATTTCATTTATCATCATCATCATCTCAGCCAAAGACGTCCACTGCTGGACAAAGGCCTCCCCCAAGGATATGAGGGGTATTTGCCGTAATCGCCACGCTTGGCAGGCGGGTTGGCGATCGCAGTAGGTTGAGGGTAACCTCAGAGAGATGCTGCTGCCCATCCTCTGGAATGGTCCCTTAGTCGGCTTTTACGACACCCACAGGAAGAGATGGGGTGGTGCAATTCTTTATCCCCGGCACCACACAGAGAATTTCATTTATACTTAACGTTAATGTTTGAGGAGTTGGCTACTTTTATATTTAAATAAATATTTTATTTTAATTTCCCCCGCTTCGTTAGTACAAAGTGTATTGCTATATGCATGCAATGGTTCGGGTTTTTATTCCTGACAATGTCTGCTGTTCTTTAATATTTAACTTAATTATAGTAATAAATTATCATTTGGTTTGGTAATGCATTAACCGCACATTAATAAATTGTACAAACATTTTTTGGAGAGACTTGGGGTACCGCTACTGTCGTAGATTGAGGAGACGAGGATTATATCTCAGAGTGTTTATTACTGCTCTTGGCGAAGGTACAATGTTGACTGGCTGTTCTGCCAAGTCGGAACTATTTATATTATAAACAACTGACGCGTGTCTTACGGTACAAAATCTACCGTTAACCAAAAAAGTATTGTTGACAAATAAGTTGTACAAAAATATAAACAATAGTAAAGCTAAATGGATAGTTTACAATGGGAAAGCTTGGAATACAAAGGACGACAATTGGCAATACCTTTTACGAGGTGTTTGACTATTTTGAGTTTGAGGATAATGCTTGTACAGTTATGCTAACACAATAACAAATTACTTTACTACTTAAACTAATAGAAATTGCGTAACTACTTTTGAATGGCCGGAATCTACGTTAATTTGTTGGTAAACATCTGGCTCGGACGTTTCGTTTCTTCCTCGAAACGTTGCTTGGATTCTGTTTACTGCACGTGTTCTTTTCAGCTTTACCGTGCGGCTACAATTTCATGCAAGGAAATCAATACCAACACATCAAAGTACAGTCACGAGCATTAACATGTGCTTATAAAATTTTTGCTAGATTACACCTACTGTTTTAACTTTTTACGATTCAAAATTCATGCTTTGTAGCATTTTTCTTGTCTTGTTGCCTGGCAAAATCTAAGTTTTCCGAAATTAAATTTTTAATGGACAGCGAGGCCAAACTAGAGTCTTGTTTGAGACATTGGTCTACAATGTCTCAAACAAGACTAACTAGTTTGGCAAGTAAGTTTTTATCAATTTTAGTTTGGAAAAACTGCGTTCGCCACTTGCAACAGTCACGGGTATTGTTAATAGAATACGTAGCGATATCCAGGTCATCATCATCATCATCAGCCTACACACGTCCACTGCTGGCCATAGGCCTCTCCAAGTGCACGCCACTGAGCACGATCCGCGGCTACTCTCATCCAGCTCTTGCCAGCCACCTTGCGAAGATCGCCGTTCCACCTAGTCTGAGGGCGTCCTACACTACGTTTGCCGGTACGCGGTCTCCACTCAAGAACTCGTTTACCCCATTGGTTATCGGTTCTGCGGCTAATATGGCCGGCCCACTACCACTTCAGTTAGCTAATCCTGTGGGCTATGTCAACTACTTTGGTTCTCTGTCGGATCACCTCGTTCCGGATCCGGTCCCTCAGAGAAACTCCAAGCATAGCCCTTTCCATAGCTCGCTGAGCGACTTTAAATTTGTTGACCAGGCCTACCGTGAGTCCACGTTTCGGCTCCGTATGTCATGACGGGTAGGATGCACTGATTGAAGACTTTCGTCTTTAGACTGTGGAATAGGTGACGTAAAGACCCGACGTAATTTCCCATATGCTGCCCAGCCTAGCTGTATCCTTCTTTGGCCACTTTCTCGAAGTTGTTTCTACCCAATTGCAGAGTTTGCCCGAGGTAGACATACTCCTTAACAACTTCGAGAGTACTGTCTTGAACTGCAATCGGTCCCGGAATGGCATGTTCGTTAAACATAATCTTGGTTTTGTCCAAGTTCATCCGGAGACCAATGCATAGAGAAGAATCAGCTAGGCCGTTCAGCATGTATTGTAAATCCTGCAACGTTTCGGCCACGATGACGATGTCGACCGCAAATCGCAAATGTGAGATGCATTCACCGTTGATGTTAATCCCACGTCCTTTCCAGTCCAGCGTCTTAAACATATGTTCCAAAGCATTTGTGAACAATTTGTGAAAAGAGACCTCAACACTTGGATATATCGCCAGTCGACTTGGCATCGTTGCAGAGATTCAAGAACAGCCCAGGTTTCGATAGAGTCAAATGCCTTCACATAGTCCACAATTATACTCCTCGGTCTTCTGTATAATCAGCCTCAATGCAAAGATGTGGTCTATGGTGCCATATCCTCCTCGAAATCCGGCCTGGTCCGGGGGTTGAAATTCGCGCGCCAGACGGTTTGTGATGACTCTTGAAAACAGCTTGTAGACATGGCTTAGGAGCGAAATGGGTCGGTAGTTTTTCAATAGGGTCTTGTCTCCTTTTTTGAAAAACAGCACGACGACACTCTTACTCCACGCCTCCGGAGTTTTCGAAGGGAGACTCAAAATAAAAGCTAAAAAATACAATGACCTACAGCAAATTAAACAAGTCCTGCCAGCAGATTTTCGTGAATTTTACGATAATTTACCGCATGACTAAATGTTGCGATTTTATGTCTTATTATTTCTTTTATTAATAAACGAAATTATTATGTAATTTTTGTTTTAATAGAACTCCATAAATAATAAAATTTGCTAACTCCAAAACCTATTGCAGTAAAAAAAAATATTGTAGGTATAAAAATGCCCAATTTTTGACCCTAAAGTGTATTATCAATAATAAAATTATACAAAAAATGGTGTAATATTGGGTAATGGTAAAATATCTATCAACTGGAGTTTAGATATTGCAGTCGTTTAGTAATTTTAATTTTAAATTATATTTTTATTATTTCTCATAAGTAGTACGTTTGGGAGTTAGCAATTTAGCTTATTTAGCCGACGAAATGAAAAAAGTAATTAAGCAAATGTTCATTTATTTTATATTCTTCAGTGATGATTTTAAATAAGAATAAAATTCTAGGCAAGTTTTTTAATGTTTACCTTTGTTATCAACATTGCCTTAAAGACCGGTTATGGAAAACGGGACAATTTTGCGTCCCGAAGCTTTTTTCGGGGACACCGGGACAGAGAACCGCAAAAAGGGACGGTCCCTTTCATAACGGGACGTATGGTCACGTTACATATACATCACTCATCTTCGTTTGCTGACAATATAGTGGTCATGGCTGAGACCCTCTGGAAGACCTCGGCACAAACTATTATATATTCTGTGCCTCGGCACAATGCTCGGTGACCACAACAGTCTCTCAACAAGTGGGTCTTAAAATTAACATAGAGAAGACAAAAGTTATGTCGAACTCACATGTCGTACACATCTCCTCTGAAGGTTGGGGACTCTGCCCTTGAAGTTGTGGATGATTATGTTTACCTGGGACAAACGGTCCAGATAGGTTGGTCCAACTTCAGCAAAGAGGTCAATCGTCGAATCCAATTAGGCTGGGCAGCGTTCGGTAAGCTACGAAATATCCTCTCCAATATACTGCAGTGTCTCAAGACGAAAGTCTTTGACCAGTGTGTGTTGCCAGTGATGACATTCGGTAATGAGACGTGGTCGCTCACCATGGGCCTTATCAGAAGGCTCAAGGTCACTCAAAGACCAATGGAGAGGGATATGCTCGGGGTTCCTCTGCGTGATCGAATCAGAAACGGGGAGATCCGCAGACGAACAAAGGTTACCGACATAGCCTGAAGAGTTGCTAAGCTCAAGTGGCAGTGGGCAAGGCACATTGCTTGTAGAACTGATGACCGCTGGGGCGGAACAGTCCTTAAGTGGCGACCGCGTACCGAAAAGCACAGTGTGGGCAGACCTCCAACGAGGTGGACCAACGATCTGGTGAAAGTCGCAGGAAGCCGCTGGATGCGAGCAGCACAAAACCAGTCGTTATGGAGATCCTTGTGGGAGGCCTTTGTCCAGCTGTGGACGTCTTTTGGTTGAGATGAGAAATGTAACTATGAGTATTATCATTAATCACAGACCTCTATTAATATAATCATATCGTTGAAAAACAGTATGACCGTTGTTAGACTAACTAGACTAACAAACTGGCTACTAGAGCGGCTTGTGTAGATTAATATTTTTAATACCGGAACAGTTGTTATTTTGACACTGACATGCACGCACATGACAATGACAAACAAATCAAATGACTTAATTTACCCTTGGCTGGAATGTGAATTGGAAAGCTACAGAATTGAATTATTTATACAATTTATACATTACGATGAGCAACTTAAACGTTAATAGTAAAGAACCTGGACCAAGTGATTCGAATGGCAGCATAATCCAAGAAAAACCAAGGCAAGGTTGGGTAAAATTTGATGATGAAACTCAGACTGGGCAAACAAGTGTTCCTGAGACAAATGTATCTACAAGTACAGTGGCTGGCGATGTGGCTTCAACTTCTAGTGCTTCAAATAATCTACCGCCCGCTGTTTTAAAAACTGAAACAGTGCATGTTAATCTGGAGCGTGGAGACAGGGTAACAGAACCAGTTACACAATCTACCTTGACGAAAAACGTAGAATTTGTAAACGTTCGACATGGATTTAGTGAGTACACGCTAATTTATTTAAGCTGTTACAGTTGATTGGTCAAAAACGTCATAAAGATTTACTCTTTTATTTTATGATCAGGCAATGGAGACATAATAGTGACATTGCTGCCTGTTAACACTAAATGGCCATGGGTTACTGCAGCTCGTTTTCGTCCAGAGCTTGTGCCTGAGGAACTAATGGCCCAAGGACTTTCAGTAAGTAGCTAGCTATTACTTAATTATTAACTTAAAGTTGTATAGCTTGTGCATCTTTATAGACATCTTTTATTATACAGGCTAAACTGTACAACCGCGTACCAAGAGTTGAATGTTTGTAATATTTTTATTGAAAAGATCTGTATTAATAAGTAATTTGTGCAAAGTTTGACACTGAGAATATTCGTAGTTTTTTTGAAAAAAAATTATGAAAGTCAATGTTTTTCGCCCTGATGAACTCCAATTATTTTGAGTCTGATTTTAATTGTACTTGCTGGTTGTGTTCAAGCAAAGGTAATGCTATAAACACATTACCTTTGCTTGAACACAACTAGCAAGTACAATTAAAAATCAGACTCAAAATAATTGGAGTTCATCAGGGCGAAAGATAAGCCACGAATATTACGTTTTTATTTTTATTTTATTTTTAAATTACTTAAAAAACACAAACAATATCTCATAATTCAAAATGTATGCTTACCTACATACTTATGTTATAGCATTATTTTTATTATTTACGATATTGACAAATTTTTTGATAGTAAAATTGGGTTAGGGTGTAGCAAAAGGGGTCCGAGATATAGAAGATTTTTTTTATTAGACAACAGAAATCTAGCTCCATACAAAAAAATATTTCGCTCGGGCCAGTCACAGAAAGGGGGAGGGCAGTCACGAACAGAGAGGGAAGCAAATTATCCCATTATACGTTTAATAATGTAACTTTTATAGATTCATAACCTCAAAAGTTTCTTTATTGCATATCTTTGAAACTATGCGTCTTCTCGGGGTAGTAGTAAGGGGGGTTTATGGGCCACCCCTCTCCCCTCCCCCACCCCCAAACCCCCCAATTCCTGGTACGCGGTTGTACAGTTTTACCAATATACATTTAGGCAGAATCTCAGCTGCCAGCTGCAACTATATAATATTACCTAAGTATTTATTAATAATAATATTGTTTATTTAAATTAAACCACTATCAGTGGAAATATTACTACCTACAATTTTGTTCTGCCTAGCAAGAGTAAATTCCTATCAATTTAATTTATTATTCTTATTTTATACTTAGGTAGGTACTTAAAAGATTTTTTTTATTTCAGTTGACTGTTGAAGAATATGTCCATGCAATGGAGTTGCTTGTGAATGATGGCCGTTTTACTTTGTACAATATTTGCTACAAACGTGTCCTTGTCTGTTGGATCACATTAGCATTTCTAGTTCTTTTGGCACTGTTGTTCTCTGGACTGACCGGCCTAACTTTATTTTCTCTTGGAGTGATGTGGTTAATCTTGAATGCAGCTGCTATATTTTTATGCATGTGGATTAAACTAAAACTCTCTAAAGGCTTAGAGCAGTGTTTAGCAAGTGTCAATAAATTGCTCAACAAACATAAACTTATTCTTACTCTGGATGACAGAGGAAAAATTTCATGTCACAAAGTCAACCTGTGTTTTATATACTTCGATTCTGGACCATGTATTGCTCACATCCAACAGTTTATTGAAAGTGAGGAAGGTAGAACAATAATGGAAGGCTGGGAGCAGAGATTAGATGTGGCAGCAAACGACATTGTTATCCAAGGCACACAGTCAACAAGATTATCTCGTAAACAGGTATGTTTTAAATTATGTATTTAATTGATATAAAAAACTTATTACTTACAAAGATTTTTGGGCAAAACAAGTATTCTAAATGGGTAATAAAGAGCAAGATATTAGTGGTACATAACACCTCTAGTTGAAACTGGAGCAAGCTGAAGTACCAATTTGAAATAATTGTAATATAATTACCTATGCCATATCCTTAACATTCTCATGCTCTGAGATGTTTGCATTTTAACACACACAACACACAACACACAACTATTATGGTGATGCATTCTCCTTATTACTAACTGCTATGTTGCTTTTTATGGTGTCAGAGGTGTTGGCTGTTGATTCAATTACATCTTGTTTGTAACGGATTAAGTTGTCCCTTTTTTTAACCCAAACCTTGAAAGTGTTAATTTCATATTCATAGTCTACATATTGTTGCTATGACATTAATTTATATTATAATACAACTTTTATGATTCAGAAAATAAATTGTTATTATTTAACAAGATTATTTAAAAATATATATGATTTATATATGATATAAATTAAGGTTTGAAAGGATAGTTATCATGATGTGTAACAGTTTGATAATTATTAATTGATAATGACTAGAAAATGCTCTTGATAATGTTAACTGTATTCAAACGACGAAGGTTTATTGACTTATGTGCGTGTCTGCGCTTCTTGCTAAAGATTTAGCGATCCCTGTAGTTACTGCATCTATTTTCAAAGTCACATCAAAGTAATAAATTCCTTTCGAAACAAAAAATATGGTTTATTAAGCTGTGTTATCAGCTTGATAGTTTCAAACCCTGATATAAATAACTTTTATCCTTTCCACAAGTTCTGTTGTAGATACTATAAAAACATCAATAAGAATAATCTCATAAGTAAGTAATACATAAAGATGACTTTAACATTTGAAATAAGTATGATAAATTAAATTTTTCCCTTATATACTAATTTAGGGACTGCATGCAGCTTCGTTAGCGTAAACAGTATCCCGTAATGCAGAAGATTTTTTAAAGCTTCTTGGTAAGGAACCTACGAGTTCCATAGGCTTATAGTTCCTAAGGTTTCGTGATTCGTCGCCGTTCGGTCAGCCAATTAGTGATATTTTGCTGTTATATGTTAAGTTTCAAATATATGTATAGATTGGCAATAATAATTAACGATTCTGATTATTTATTAATCTTATAATATTGTAACATTTTTTAGAGTAGGTATGTAACAAGAGTAATTAATTGCATGTTAATGGGTATTTGAATAACTATACAATAATTACTATTTTTGGATTCCTGTACCTACTAAATAAATGTACAATTATTTACGTAGTATAATATTTAGTTTCCAAACTAATAACATATAATCTTAATGCATATCTATAATATGAAATCTGGGCTAAAATGTAAACAATTTTTTCAATAAATGACGATAGAAATGGATACTTAACGGAACTTAAAATGTTGTTTATATTTTGGTGTCAGCAGGCTAGTTTTATTTATCGATAATGTTATACCGTAACCGTATCTGCTGATAGTTAGGTTCTAATAGTAGATTAGTTACAAAGGTGTAAGTAGCTTTATTGGGTAAGAGAAGCATATGAATGTGCAGGGTATGGCAGAGCAAGTGTACCTCCGGTACCTGCAGCGATGGGGCAAAGACTACTTGCGACGCCGCCTCGACTGGACGCTAGACGAAGACGGCGGCAATCCCGCGGCCCCGCGTCACTTGACGCAGGCGCTCTGCCCTTGTCAATACGTTGAGGAGGTCTTGCGCAACAAAGAGCCCAAAGATACCCGCGCGTGTTGCCCGCTCTGCAACCACTGGCTCAGGCGGCGAGGCCTGGATTGACCTAAAGCTCATGACGTTTGGCAAGTCACTATTTTCAATATAACTTTGACAGCTAACTACAAAGCGGAATGTTGTTCATCAACACTTCATATGTCCACAGGAACGTGCTGCACTTCTATACTTGCGTTACGTCGGTAGATGGGGAGCTTACGCCGTCAAAAATAGACTGAATCTCAGCAGCTTGGTTCCAGGACGCCACGGAGAGAAGTACATATGCCCGTGCCAATTTATAGAAGACCATCTCAAAATAAAACCACCGGCAGGTATCGCAAAATATTTTCAAATACACAATCAAAACATGCCAATGCCCTTTTAAAAGAATATTCGCAAAATTAAAATGATAATAATGCTAGAAACACAAAGTTTTAACAGCAATGTTGTATAAAGTTTTACTAAAAAAATAATTAAGAAAATTTAAATTGTATTGAATTTATATTCCGTCCCTTATACCTATAATCAGTTTCATGAATCATGATGCTGTATATTAAATAAGATTAAGTATTTTATAATATTAACTGCTTTAAAGATATTTACCATTTTACTGTGTATCTATTTAAGACTTCGTTTACGTTTTTACTGTTATTCTTTCTTTATCTATCATTTATCATATTCAGCAACAATGGGAATAACTGCGTTAAACCAGTTTCAATTATCTTTTAGCTAACTCCACCAGAAGTTTACTTGGAGTTAAGTCTATACATTACTCGAACAAATAATTATTCATGGTCTTCAAGTTTTATCTATTTCATGTAAAAAAATGGATTAAGTAAACTATTGGGGAAACACAAGAAACACTTGAGACGTACTTATGTTAAAACTAGCCGTCACCCGCCCGCTTCGCTGTGCGAAAATTTGTGAAAAAAAAAACATTGTTTTTATAGCCTATCATTTGCGCAATCTCATGTTCTTACTACATACAAATCTTCATCAAGATCGGTCAAGCCGTTCTTGAGTTATAAGAGGACATACATTTTAGAGCCTACAGATTTATATAGTAGTATAGATCATAATTATTTGATATACTTGAAAGTCAAGTCATTCCGATATAAAATGAGTACCTATAGTATAGGTCAAATAAAACAATAATAATTATTAAACAAATTTAAACGGGGATTAACGCAAACTAATTAGTAAAAAGGTATCATACCTTCTTCGTGAAGCGATTGAAACAAAGAAGCACCCTAATAATTTCCATCGGGAAGACGGCCTTAAACTATCTTCAACGTGGAATCCAGTATTTGCAAAAGGACATCCTCGTTTTTCTTCGCAGTCGGTAAACAACAAATACAAATACAAATAGTGTGTGGCGGTAGTTGGCAAAATAATGTGACGATGGATGAAGACTCTGCCGCGCAAACGGAGGCGCAACATCGCGCCAGCAGTCAGCCCATGACCACGGCCGTTGTAACTCGGTCGAAACGTCCGTCGGGTATAAAGAAGGTATGATACCTTTTTACTAATTAGTTTGCGTTAATCCCCTTTTAAATTTGTTTAACTATGGAACGCGAAAGTTTAAAAGTGTATATACCTAATAATAATAATTGTTTTATTTGACCTATACTATACTTAGACCAAAATAAGTATTTACATTTCCTACCCTAACTTGCAAGTTATATTCCTTTACAATTGTGATTTACAATAATAATTAGGATCTTGCAAAGCGCCAAAGAAACTAAATAACTGGGCAGTATTGCAACATATCACCATCTTGTCTGAAACTTTTAAGATCTTCCATGAACTCCTTGCTAGCTAGGTTTGAGAACCATCAACTGCTCCGGGTTCCAAAATAATGATTCTGTGAATCTGTCAAGTAGAAGTAGAAGCACCAAGCTATTATATTCTACGCCACTCTGATCTAATGTATGCTAAAACACCTTTTTTTAACCGTTTTTGATGTTGACTTTTTCTACAACAACACGGTAACTAGGTACTATAGAAGTCAGCATCGTGTTCTGAAAAACCTTTTTCACCATAATATACTTTTATTATTTACATAATAATTTAAAAATGTAGGTTTCTTTTCAATTCGGTAGCTAATAGGAACTTTAAGGCAACAATATGAGTTTTTATTTGTCCATATTTATAAGTGGCCATATGTAATCATTAAGTTTTATTCGGATTGTAATATAATATTTTATAAATTATTTTTATAATTAAGAACTTATATATTATTACATTTTTCTCTTTCTACATCACTAACATTGTTGAGGACAATGTTTACTGCATTTTACATGTTGGCAAAAGGTTTATCACTTAAATTGCAATGCCTCGATATTGTCAGCCAAGAATTGTTGTGGGTAAATAAATATATTACGAAACTGCTCTTTTAAGTAGATACCTACTTTCTTAAAAAAAATAGGATATCAAATGAGTTTATATAATATACATAATAAAGTACATTAAAATGTACAGAGACCAATTCACTTATAGTTTAGGTAGGTAAGTACTTAAAATACTTTAATAATCTCAAAACATTTAGGGCTCTTTTAAATTAGGCGTTTCGTGTCGGACCGCTACTGCTGCTGCCGTTCCATTCCATTTAAAACAGTCGTGCGGTTGTCGTGGTGTGGTGCGGCTGGCGTTTAATATGAAAACGCACGACAGCGGCAGCGGTCCGACACGAAACGCCTAATTTGAAAGAGCCCTTAAACTACATATCAGATATTTATATGTTTTTGTTTGTTAATTCATTAGGAACTGTACGACGACGGCCGGCACTATCTGTTTAAAGTTTTAGTGACGTTGTCATTAAAATAAGCCCACCTTTATTTTTTTAAAGTCAAGTGCTTGTTGCTTTACTTTGTAACAAATAAATTAAAGTTATCACATTGAGTTATAATGTACGTTATCAATATTTTATGTACCTACGATACCATACGTACTACATACACAATAGTGATACAATACTATTTTTAAAAGCCTTTTAACTTATAAGTTAGCTAGTCAACTGAGTATATTTGAGCTTTTTTGTATAAAATATAAAAAAGTCTTTGTCTTGTTAACAATTTGTTTAATGTCGAAAATAGTTTTTTTTTTAAATCATAAACCAAAGCTCAAAGATGATCATATTTAATAAAAAGGTGTTACCTACCTATTTTAACGACATCAAAAGTACGTATACAATCACAGTATACAATGTAGGTATAATTAATTAGAAATACAGTAATAATGAATATAATAACAATTAAATTTCTTACCCTAAAGGTAGTTTTAAACTGAAACGTTATTTATTGGAACATATATATTTTTAAATGCATAGTATTATCTACACTTTAATTAATTATAATCGCCTTTTAATTTTACGAAATGGTTATACAGTATGTAACAATAACAATATTCTTTGTCAATTTCAAAACACTAACACATTACATTTGAATATGTCATATTTAAACATAATTATGTAGTTCTTAATCTAAAGGACATACTTTCCACGGTATTAATAATGTTGTGATTATATTAAAAACATTCCGTCCTATGTAATCAAGTACTTATTAGAATTAAGATAGCGTATTAATAAATCTGTACACATTTATTTTTATGAAACTTTTGTTGAAAATACATATCTTAATTTATATTATTGTAGTTTTATTGATGCCCTGTTGCGGCTAAAGCGCATGCAATTCTACAATACGACGACAAGAAACGGTTTTAAAAGGAGTTTTTTGGGAATTTGAAGCGTCTGGCGCAAGTAAATGCAGACTGAAAGTATCTGGCAGTATTGATTATTAATTTTTAACAATATTCTCTAAATCATTTATGAAAATCCGCACTGAGACTTTAAGAAAAGTGAGAGATATTTTTGCGTTTTAACACCTTGTAATTAGGTACCTGTTAATTAGTCGTCGTCGACCCAAGCTAGCAGGACTGCATACACTCAAAGTACATACAAACACTACCTACTTAATCCAATTTAAATTAGTTCTTAGTTTCTTCATCATCATCACCTCAGCCAAAAGACGTCCACCGCTGGACAAAGGCCTAAGGATCTCCACAATGACCGGTTTTGTGCTGCTTGCATCCAGCGGCTTTCCCGCGACCTTCGTCAGATCGTCGGTCCACCTTGTTGGAGACCTGCCCACACTGCGCTTTCCGGTATGCGATCGCCACTCAAGGACTATTCCGCCCCAGCGGCCATCAGTCCTGCGAGCAATGTGCCCTGCACACTGCCACTTGAGCTTAGCAACTCTTCGGGCTATGTCGGTGTGACGTTGGGGGTTTAAAAGAAACTACCCAGTCCACGTAAAAAGATTATAATTAAAAAGAAAAAAAATTAAGGTCTATGGGGTCGAATGGCCCGTCTAATGTTATGCTTCCGCAGTCCGGCACTTCCCTGCAACGGCTGCCTGCAACCGACGATGAGCGATGTGAGGGAAGGTGAGCTGCCAAGCCTCAAGCTTCGAAGCCGATCCTCGGACCCTGGAATTCACATTTGTGTCCGGTTAACAACCGCCCTCGCTTTAGACCCCTGTATGTGTCCACCTCACGGATGACAGCTAAGCTACATGAGAAGACCGAAATGTAGAAGGTGAGGTGGACGTAAAAAAAAAAGGCAGAATGGAATTTACAATGTGAAGATAGAAGCAATTAAGAAGTTGTACATTATCTTAAAATGGTACATTTTTATAACAATGTAGGTAGTACAATTTAAATCATTTACACAATATCAACAGTAGGAAAATTAAGGAACATAATATCTTTAATTATAACTACAACTATAATTACTTAAGGAGCTGCACACCGGGAAATTACATACACAAGCACCGGCGGTGATAAGCGTTAATGATAATCTTACACTAAATGATTTAGCTACTATAAACGTAATGTTCAACACTCACCCAATCGGGGTTAACACTTTCACTTTCTAACGAAAACACGCCAACAATGCGTCTTGTGGGAAATGCTTAGACTAATAACTTTTTGTAGAAACAAAAATAACGTCTACGTCGTCGTTTACGTCTTTATGAGACTATCTGCCAGCCTTTACACCGAGTGACGTGCGCCCGCTTTCGGATTGCGTGGCTCAATCCTCTGCCAGCGGTCACCTTGCTCACCGAGACGTTAGTCAAAAAAAACGAACCGGTCCGGCTGGAAACAAAAGAACGCTGCGCGCGGTACAGTTACCACTTCACAATACTGTACAATTTTATTATTTATTACTTATTATTAATTATTAACTTAGTTTTATTATTATTATTAGGTATCATGTAACTGCAACGTTACACGGTTACCTTTGTTCTTCTGCTGATCTCCTCATTTCTGATTCGATCACGCAGAGAAACCCCGAGCATAGCCCTCTCCATTGCTCTTTGAGTGATCTTGTGCCTTTTTATGTGGCCCATAGTGAGCGACCACGTCTCAATCCCGTAGGTCACTGGCAACATACACTGGTCAAAGACTTTCGTCTTGAGACACTGCGGTATATTGGACGTAAAGATATTTCGTAGCTTACCGAACGCTGCCCAGCCTATTTGTATTCGACGATTGACCTTTTTGCTGAAGTTGGACCTACCTAGCGGGACCGTTTGACCTAGGTACCTAAACATAATCGTCCACAACTTCAAGGGCAGAGTCCCTAACATTCAGAGGAGTGGGTACGGCTCTTGAGTTCAACATAACTTTCGTCTTCTCCATGTTCATTTTAAGACCCACTTGTTGAGAGACTCCTTTGAGGTTACCCAGCATTGTCCCGAGGTGTTCCAGGGTGTCAGCCATGACCACTATATCGTCAGCAAATCGAAGGTGAGTGATGTATACGCCGTTGACTTTGATGCCGAGTTCCGGCCCAGAAGCTTGAAAACATCTTCCAGTGCAGCAGTGAACAGTTTCGGAGATATCACATCTCCCTGTCTCACTCCTCGCTACAACTGAATAGGTTTCGAGTTCTGGTCCTGAAGACGGACTATCATAGTGGCGCTTTCATACAAATACTTCAACACTTCGATGTACCGGTAGTCAATTTGGCACCGCTGAAGAGACTAGCACGGCCCATATTTCAATTGAATCGAAGGCTTTTTCATAGTCAACAAACGCTAAGCAAAGAGGCTGGTTATACTCTTCGGTCTTCTGTATAATCTGCCGCAGCGTGTATGTGGTCTATGGTGCTGAAGCCTTTTCGTCATCAAACCTGCGTGCGTGACGATTCGTTATGACTCTCGAAAACAGCTTGTAGGCGTGGCAAGTGAGATGAGCCTGTAGTTCTTCAGCAGGGTTTTGGCGCTCTTTTTGAAGAACAGTATCTTTTTGACTCATAAAGACCACTTCCTAAAACGTCCACTTTCCATAAAGTCCACTTCCCAAAACGCCCATTTTCCATAATGTCCACTTCCTAAAAGCTTTCAAAGTTTATGGAACCACTGTGCGAGTACGACTTGCATGGAAATAAAAGGCTTCGTGTCACGTCTCTGGCGCTCTGCCCCCTAGTACGACGGAATTAAATAGCTTCTGAAGAGCTACGAGTATCGTTCTTCCGCCTGCTTTCAGAAGCTCGGCCGTAATTCTGTCAGCACCTGGTGCCCTGCCGTTTTTGAGCTGTTTGAGAGCCATACTAATCTCGTACAGGCTGATGTCCGGGATGTCTTCGGTATAGTGTCGGGTTAACTTAGCTCTAGGGTCTTTAACTAAGCTTTGTACAGGTGACCGTGTGGATGTGTAAAGCTGCCCATAGAACTTCTCGACCTCCCATAACATCGGACCTGGTCGTGACAGTTCTGCCATCATCGATTTTCAGCGTCGTCAGTTGGCACTGCCCAATACCCAGCTCAATGGCCTCTATAATACGGTCAGTATTAAATCGGCGCGTGTCGCGTTTCATAGACTTCGAGATCTGCCTATTTAGCCGCCGAAACTGAGACGCATCACCTGAGAAAAGCAGAACCATTGCGCGCCGCTCTTCCATTAGTTTTAGGGTATGGTCTGAGAACTTTTTGGTTCCTTTTGCGCGGTGGGTTTTAAAGAACTAGGACCCAACCGTTTGGATAGTTTCCAGAAACCTGTTGCTATATTCGTTTCAATCATTTAGGCACTGGAAGCGATTCTGCAATTCGAGCTGAAAGCTTTCGGGGTTTTGGATTTGTATAGGTGCAGGACGGAGCGTAGACCTTATCAATCGACGTCCTTCCAGCTTAACGTTGATTTTCAATGTGCCGCTTACCAACCGGTGATAGCTGCCAGTTTTAAACGCATTGATCACAGTGACATCATTGGATATTTGCTTCCTCGTCGACATAATAAAGTCAATCTCGTTTTTTGTTGCACCATCGGGACTCATCCAGGTCCACTTGCGGTGTTCAGCCTTCCCGAAAAAGGAATTCATCATAAAGAGTCTCTCCCTTTCCAGAAAGTCTGCCAGCAGTTGGCCCTGTGAGTTCCGATTACCAACCCCAAATCGTCCCACTCTCATCTCATCGCCGCTTCGTTTGGCCAGGTTTGCGTTAAAATCTCCCATGACAACGATGTAATGAGTTTTGGAGGCTTGTGTGGCTCTAGAGATGTCCTCATACGTAGCTTCCATCTCATCGTCAGGGTGTGTCGTAGTAGGAGCATAAACCTGTATGACCTTCAACGAATACCGTTTGGTTATTCTGAGTATAAGGTACGCTACCCTAGGCGACACACTCCCGGTCTCGACAACGTTGTTCACGAGGGACTTGTAGACGATGAACCCGACACCTCCTTGGGACAGTTGCTTGCCCTCCCAGAAATAGAGTAAGTTACCAGACTTGAGGATTATCGAGTCCTCCCCCTCTTTTGATCAGATAATCCAACTATGTCCCACTGTATTTTGCTCAATTCTTACTCTAGTTCAAAAATCTTCTCGTCAGTCCGCAATGTGCGCGTGTTATATAAGGTGACTGAAAAAAATGACAAAAACGACAAGGGTTGGTCAAGTCAAGCTTTTTAAAAATAAAAGTGGCCAAAAAAAAAAGTGTTTTTTTTTTTCAATTTTAATTTAATAAATAGGTACATAACGCATCTAGTACATTTAAATTAAGTTATTCGTTAGGTATCAAATTTATTTTAAAGCGAACTAAAAAAATAATAGAAAACTAATAAAAAATAACGATTATTTACTGACTGAGAGACTGGGGCGGCCGTCGACCCGTCGCGTCATAGCGCCAGCCAGCTGAGAGAGATAAATGCCTACGCCTACGTTAGATACAGTCTGGCTGGAATGAGTGAGACCCCATTTATTTTCCCTTTACAACTGAATTGAAACTCTAACGACTATCGATAACATCTACTTACCTATGTTATGATATGTGTGTTATGAGCGCAATTCCAATTCTTATCTACGTATTACAAAATAAGTCTAACACACATGAATAGAAGTTACAACTATCTTTCCTTTACAAATTAAATATCAAATGTAGGTAACATCTAAAGTACGACCAACGACCGAACTGCCATGTAGGCATTGCAAAATAAGTCAATCACACAATTCACACATCAAAAGAAGTTACTACCTACTATCTTTCCTTACAAATGAATGATGAAATGTAGATAGGTACCTAAAGTACGACTAACGACCGAACTTCTATGTAGGTAAGTAAGTAGTAAGTAAACAGCCTACAATTGTCCCACTGCTGGGCAAAGGCCTCCGTCATTGATATCAAGTCATCGCTACATTTGATGGGTTATGGCTTTATCACCACGCTTGCCAAGTGCGGGTTGGTGATCACAAACCGGGGCTATGCATCGAAAAATCCGAATTACATTTTGCCCGACCTGGGAATTGAACCCGGGACCTTCGGGTATAGGGCCGAGCGCTCTGCCACTCGGCCACCGAGGCTATGTAGGTATTGCAAAATAAGTCAATCACACAATTTACACATCAAAAGAAGTTACTACCTACTATCTTTCCTTACAAATGAATGATGAAATGTAGATAGGTACCTAAAGTACGACTAACGACCGAACTTCTATGTAGGTAAGTAAGTAGTAAGTAAACAGCCTACAATTGTCCCACTGCTGGGCAAAGGCCTCCGTCATTGATATCAAGTCATCGCTACATTTGATGGGTTATGGCTTTATCACCACGCTTGCCAAGTGCGGGTTGGTGATCACAAACCCGGGCTATGCATCGAAAAATCCGAATTACATTTTGCCCGACCTGGGAATTGAACCCGGGACCTTCGGGTATAGGGCCGAGCGCTCTGCCACTCGGCCACCGAGGCTATGTAGGTATTGCAAAATAAGTCAATCACATAAATTACACATTAAAAGAAGTTTCATTCATTACAAATCAAAGATCAAATGTAGGTATCAAAAGGGCAACGGCCGGTCGATGACAAAGTACCTATTACCTATGCGTTATTATTATTCTAAGTACCTATGTTATGTTGTTGTTAAAAGCATTATTTTATTATTCAGTCTTACCTAATAAGCCTAAAGTAATAAGTAATAACATAACACTAAATTAAATAAACAAATGAATGTCTCGCATTAAAGGCAAAGTTAAACATCTGAATAGGTGTAGGTAGGTACTTACATGGTGATAAAGAGCATTCCAGTTTATGTCATCCGCGTACAGCAAAGGCTATGATATGCTTTCCATCACACTTAACAGGTTTTGGACTGTCAAACTAATGTAATAATAACAAAATAAAAGTCAACCTTTGGTATAATTACGTAACTAAATTAAAATTAATTAAGGGAGCTAGAATAACTTATTTATTATTATCGACGCATCGTTTTTATTATTACCGACACTAATTCAGCTTGTTTACAAGTTCATCACCTATTTTACCTACAAGTCTTATAATACATTTTACACCCACTGTATTGCTTGGTACCTAATCATAATTTGTCACTGCACTGATTATTACGTTACTCAGCTTAGAACACTAATCTATTACTACATTAATTAACTAATACGTAAATAGCATCTCTAAGAACTGTTGGTTCGTAATCCAAGGCATTTTTACGCACGCGCAACGCGATAGCTCAAGATGCACAAGTAGACTGCGACAAAAATCCTTGCGTGCAGCCGTGTGAAGGTCGTGTGATTAGGGTTGGAACGCACGAGAAGTAAATTAAAACCATTAGACCATACAAGATATTGACATGTCAAAACTTTTGTCTTTTGTTGATTACAAACTCTTTCACAATTGCAAACATACGAATAGGCTTAACTTAACTTAAATAATTAAGCTATCGTCAAAACTTGCATAATAAGCGAATTTACAATAAGAAAATTTGACGACCTCCGTGGTCAAGTGGTTAGCACTCCGGTTCTGGCGTCGCTATCTTTAAGGTCCTGGGTTCAATTCCCGGTCATGACAATTTTAGAAATAACTGTTTTTAAATTTATTTCGGGTCTGGCCCTTTTACAAGTACGTTTATCCGTTATCTAGTTTAACCATTAAAACAAGTTTCTAAAGGAGCTTAACTTGTGCTAGCTATAACTTGTAACCAAAAACTTTTAATGTCAAGCACTTGTATTGACTATAGTTTTATGGCATTTGTTGGTTTTTTATCGTCATAAAAATATCAAAAATGTTTACTCGTTAAAGTTTAAAAGGAAGAAAGTAACGACTGTGAGACTAGTTGTTTTGGTAAGCATCACGTGATTTCAAAATTATTTATAAATCATTAAAAAATTTGGTCATTTATTTGGATATTACATTACATAGGTACTCAAGCAATTAATACATTTTCGCTTCACCGTTCCTTTGAAATAAAACACATTTATGAATTAGAAACAACGTTATTACGGTCGTTTACCACAAATTCTTATCTTATTAACTTTAAGATATTGAAACTTCAAATAAAGTTGAATAGGTACCTCATGTAGAAATTGAACCCACATCGTCTTCAATGCGGGCGGCTGCGTTGACCACTCTGTCTAAGGCTAAATTCGATGAAGAATTGAAATATTTATGAAATAATCGTAATAATTCATATCGAAAAAGCGCTGCTCATAGTTAGGGGCAGCCCTGAAGCGGCTAAAGTGATTGGTCGACGCAAAAGCTTAGTCAACTGCCGCCACACAGCCAGCTCAAAAGGCGGGCGGGCTATAGGTAGGTAGCACATGAGTACCTAAATACCCGGGTAGTCTAGTCTCAACTTGCGGCCGGCCGAGGTTGTGTTGTTATGTGGTGGGTGCATTTTCGTATGCGCAATTGAATTAATAATAGTACGTATTAGTTAATTAATGTAGTAATAGATTAGTGTTCTAAGCTGAGTAAGGTAATAATCAGTGCAGTGACAAATTATGATTAGGTACCAAGCAATGCAGTGGGTGTAAAATGTATTATAAGACTTGTAGGTAAAATAGGTGATGAACTTGTAAACAAGCTGAATTAGTGTCGGTAATAATAAAAACGATGCGTCGATAATAATAAATAAGTTATTCTAGCTCCCTTAATTAATTTTAATTTAGTTACGTAATTATACCAAAGGTTGACTTTTATTTTGTTATTATTACATTAGTTTGACAGTCCAAAACCTGTTAAGTGTGATGGAAAGCTTATCATAGCCTTTGCTGTACGCGGATGACATAAACTGGAATGCTCTTTATCACCATGTAAGTACCTACCTACACCTATTCACCTATTCAGATGTTTAACTTTGCCTTTAATGCGAGACATTCATTTGTTTATTTAATTTAATGTTATGTTATTACTTTAGGCTTATTAGGTAAGACTGAATAATAAAATAATGCTTTTAACAACAACATAACATAGGTACTTAGAATAATAATAACGCATAGGTAATAGGTACTTTGTCATCGACCGGCCGTTGCCCTTTTGATACCTACATTTGATCTTTGATTTGTAATGAATGAAACTTCTTTTAATGTGTAATTTATGTGATTGACTTATTTTGCAATACCTACATAGCCTCGGTGGCCGAGTGGCAGAGCGCTCGGCCCTATACCCGAAGGTCCCGGGTTCAATTCCCAGGTCGGGCAAAATGTAATTCGGATTTTTCGATGCATAGCCCGGGTTTGTGATCACCAACCCGCACTTGGCAAGCGTGGTGATAAAGCCATAACCCATCAAATGTAGCGATGACTTGATATCAATGACGGAGGCCTTTGCCCAGCAGTGGGACAATTGTAGGCTGTTTACTTACTACTTACTTACCTACATAGAAGTTCGGTCGTTAGTCGTACTTTAGGTACCTATCTACATTTCATCATTCATTTGTAAGGAAAGATAGTAGGTAGTAACTTCTTTTGATGTGTGAATTGTGTGATTGACTTATTTTGCAATGCCTACATGGCAGTTCGGTCGTTGGTCGTACTTTAGATGTTACCTACATTTGATATTTAATTTGTAAAGGAAAGATAGTTGTAACTTCTATTCATGTGTGTTAGACTTATTTTGTAATACGTAGATAAGAATTGGAATTGCGCTCATAACACACATATCATAACATAGGTAAGTAGATGTTATCGATAGTCGTTAGAGTTTCAATTCAGTTGTAAAGGGAAAATAAATGGGGTCTCACTCATTCCAGCCAGACTGTATCTAACGTAGGCGTAGGCATTTATCTCTCTCAGCTGGCTGGCGCTATGACGCGACGGGTCGACGGCCGCCCCAGTCTCTCAGTCAGTAAATAATCGTTATTTTTTATTAGTTTTCTATTATTTTTTTAGTTCGCTTTAAAATAAATTTGATACCTAACGAATAACTTAATTTAAATGTACTAGATGCGTTATGTACCTATTTATTAAATTAAAATTGAAAAAAAAAAACACTTTTTTTTTTGGCCACTTTTATTTTTAAAAAGCTTGACTTGACCAACCCTTGTCGTTTTTGACATTTTTTTCAGTCACCTTATATGTTGCCAGGGCCAGAGTTCGTCGTTGGCCGTAGCCAGATCTCTGCCGGAGATTCTAGTCTATTCTTAGTTATAAATAATTAGTCATTAGTTGGTCATACATAAGTATTAATGACGGTAGTTGTTAACATTGAATGGGCGCCTTTGGCTTTCAAAGTAAAAAGTAAATAGTGTTGAATAATTTCGGCGGGCTGGTTAGAACCACGATAGCTCAATTGGAAGAGCACCTGACCCGGTATGTCAGAAGGGTGCAGGTTCAAACCCTGCTCGTGGAAATTTTTTCAACATTTGTGTTTTTGTAATTTGTTCGCAACAAAATTTGCGTTAAATATTATATAAACATTTATAAATAGCTTACTTCTTAACTGATCTTTAGTATTTGTAAAAATATTATGATCGGATGTTAATGACGGTAGTTGTTAACATTGAATGGGCGCCTTTGGCTTTCAAAGTAAAAAGTAAATAGTGTTGAATAATTTCGGCGGGCTGGTTAGAACCACGATAGCTCAATTGGAAGAGCACCTGACCCGGTATGTCAGAAGGGTGCAGGTTCAAACCCTGCTCGTGGAAATTTTTTCAACATTTGTGTTTGTTTTTTTTTTTTTCATAAGTATTGCATCATGATTCAACTTAAAGCACAACTGTTTTAGTTTTTTATTTTAATAAAAGTAAAATATACATTAGATAAGTATACAATAGATAAGATACTTACAAAAATTTGATCTTACAACTTACTAAATTATAATTATACCTATTATATGTGAATATTTGCACATGGCATTGGTTAAATCACATTATCTAGTAATAGTTAACATTTTACTGTAAATCTTCCAACAAGCTAAATAAACACATTGGTCTTTGAGAAAATGAGTAACGTGGTGGCCCTGGGATCTTGGTCTATTACAGCGTAACCGGGTTAAGGACGGCGAGAAACCTAATGGGACCTCAAGCCAGAGTGACCTAACAATCTCCGGAGGTTTTCGCGGAGCCGGCATAACGCAAGCGAGTCACTATAGGGCGTTTCTGTGAGTCAGATCTGCACTGCACCTGCAACTGTACCTTGGCGTATTACTGTACCTGTGAATGTCAAGTGGGACACAATTCGATCGACTTTAACTATAATTTTAATTTGTATGGAATCTAGGCAGCGGCAATTTTAATTCAATCGACTAAGTATTGCAATCAGGGTGCCAAGTGCGAGTTTTATTCGCAATTCGATCGCGTTAACGAAAACGAGAATTTGTATGGCAAAATGTTAACCCCTCTCGTATGCCGCCAGGAGGCGCTGCTTCAATGCCATACTAATTTTCGTTTTCGTAAACGTAATCGAATTAATACGGATAGTAAACAAAATTTACACTAGGCACCCTGAGGTGCGATTTTTAAACTGTAGTGGCAATACTTAATAATTTGCACACTATGATAGGTAATAGTCCCAGGCTTGTGGCGGTTGTTAACGAACTGCGAATGCACCCGGGACCAACGGCTCTACGAGCCTTCCCAAGCACGGAGCTCTATATCAATAGCTCGGATAGGTAACCAAAGATGATACATTTTTGGTTACCTTCCGATGACCTTCGCGAAAATTCCTTAATCTTGACAATCGCAGACCGGCGCATTAACCACTGCGCTTTGCCCCACCAGTGGGGCAAAGTGGAATAATTCGCGCTATCGAGCTCATCCTTAGGCAAACCGGTCAAAAATTAGTTAACAGTGAAAAGTCTAAAGTCGCACGCTTTATCCCACCCCTCGATCCTTTCAACCTGCTTGCTCTTTCGAGAATCTTTGCCTCTAGGTTGTGCCTTATCGGAACTCCTCTGAGACTAGATAGTAGGAGACGGGGACACGCTGGCGTGATGCGTGATGCCATCCCATCCAGAGACCCCCTGAGGATGTTCCGATCACACGGCTAGACTCTAGCCGCTAGAGGAGCCCTTTGAAGTTTCTCGCCGCCCACAAAAGTTTAGTTTACTTTAGCGTAACCGGAGGTTTTGTGACAAAACCTCCGGTTACCTACGCTAAAGTAGGCGTGCAACAGCAATCTCCGTTAACGTGATTTAATTGTGAATAAAACTCGCACTAGGCACTCGGGAAAGGAAACGAGTGGCAGTGCGAAATAATTTATTATTTCCTTATAGTATTCAATTGAATTGAAATTTAACAATACTTTTTTTTTAAATCACGTTAACGAAAAGTGTTACATTTGTAAAAAAAAAGAGAAGTTAATGTTTGATCATAAAAAATCGTTTAGAGGCAGAACATGTGTTTTAAAACAATTTGGTCATGGGCGCCAAATATTTGCAATTTGTGTTTTAAAGTAAAAGTAGGAAACTGCCACTACACCAAAAAGGAGGCATAAGATAATTATCAAATTTTGATTAAAAGAAAATTGTTAAGGTTTTCTACATAGTCAAATATTATAAGGACTATATTTACTAATCTTGATTTACCTACAATAAATTACCACAACATTGTTTATTTATAGACAGCTTAGTCTCCATTTGGGTTACCAAGTTGACAGTGCGACGAAACGGCTGTATCCTGTATGTACAGACATGCCAGGAGAAATAAAAAAAGACAGATTAAGTTATTGCGAAGAAAGCACGGCTGAAAAAGGAAGACGATGCTACCAAAAATAAGAAAATATCAATTTTGAAGTCTTGAAAAAATTACCACGACGCATTCTTATACTACTCTTTGCCGCACCCTCTGCACCCACCGTACCAGGTCAGGTGCACTACCAAATATGCTACCGTGGCGCTATCTAAATCAACACTATCTACACTTACTTTGGTATGAAAAAATTACAATTTGAAAGAGTGTTGTTGTAAGACTTTGAACGAGTTTGACAGAGCCACGACAGCATAGTTGTTAGTAAGAAAATATTATGTTAAAATTTTAATTAGACTAATTCCTTTTTCAAATGTATAGTTCTTAAACTTTTTTAAATTTTCTATAATTTGGTAAGTACTACAGGATAATAAATATGTTTTTTCTTTATTTGCTTTATGAGAGTACAAAAAAGATGAACAAATAACATAGGTCCTTAAAATATTACCCTCATTGGGTGCATATCACTAGCCCATTTTATGTCCCCACTGCTGGGGCACGAGCCTTCCCTATGGATGGATAGGGAAAACAGGCCATAAACCACCACGCGGGCCCAGTGAGGATTGGTGGTTGTTAACGACTGCGAATGCAACCGGGACCAACGGCTTTACGTGCCTTCCGAAGCACGACGAGGTCGAGATGATAAACTTTTAGCCACCCATCCTATCGTATCCTATGGCACATGAGATCACGTCGGGCCCGCAGGTGACGTTCGACATTTGACGCTATAAATCATGAAAAATTAAATTAAAAGTCGCATTTAGAGAATTTGTTTATTGATGTAGATTTTAAATATGCAAAAATAAAATATGCCAATCATATATACAATTATAATGTGGTGGGCAACAAGTTAAATATCACAGACTATTGTTTACATACCTTCTTCACGTTTTAGCTAGTTAGTACATAACTTTTATATCACAATATAATAAGTATAAACATGTATTGATAGTTTTAAATCTACATAATATAGTGATCGAAAGTATGATTGCAATATAAAAAAATACGCCTTGATCTTTAAGGATACATTATAATAAGGGCAACAAAAAGTGTAAATAAAATTTATCTATAATTGAGCAAAATAAAAATAAATGGTTTTCTATAATACATTTAACAACCTCACCATCAGATATAATTTATTCTAGGTCCGTCTTGCGTGGTTTTTTTGAGGATCCTTTCGTAACATCTCCTGCCGGACAAAGGCCTCTGAAAGATGTGTGCTGTTCTTTCAATTGAGACTCTTTATCCACGCTAGCTATAACGTCTCTATTCCTTTTGATTGCCTTGTCGGCGGGATCATCTCTCACATCAACGGAGGAAGCGAGCGACTCCAGGGAAGTAACAGTGGAGCGCTCTTGAATCTTGTTGCGGACGGAGAGGTCGAGGTACGGTTTATTGGCCGTCTCGGAGACGGCGGCCACTACATGGTCCGTAGATGAACTTTCAGTGACCGGGAGGTCGTCGAGCGCAGCCAGCCGCATTATTTCACGCTGCGACTCGCGCGCCTCCACAAGGAATATACTCTCCTGTTAGAGGCATACAATATGCGTCAAATAAACGTACAAAAAACTGATGCAAATAAATAAGCAATGCGTGAATGTGTGCAAGATATATCATAAAAAGTTTTAAGACTGAAAAATAAATAAAAAACCGTTTTTCTCATCTTACCTTCACTTCTTTAGTAGTATATTGGTCCAGTTTGTCGTATATGACAGCATGAAGACCCATTTCTTTGAGCCTCTTTATGGTATTTTTGTCATTGTTGTCGTCACCCCAACAGAACATAACGAGACCTGCGTCCGTAGCCAGTTTCACCTTAAAAGGAAAGTTGGAATAGTGATACTAGACAAAATATGTTGGTCTAGTAAAATCGGTTCATTACAATGATAACTATTGATAACTTAAATGGAATAAACCAAATTATAGTCGAATCGATACTTCAAAGTCTGAGCCTGAAAGATTAAGGATTGTAAGATCTAAAGAAAATATTGTTGCGAACAAATCCGTGGCAGGCGTGAATACGTTGACATCTCAACTTGCATGATTCTTTTTTTTATTGGCTTATTCGCTTCCTATGCTTACGCTTCATACTGTATAGGTAAAAAAAATACAACTCTAAATACACAAATATGTTCTAGGAATTGCCTTTGTTCATACATGAATATCTCGATTTTAAGCAAACATTATTAGACAACACGACATATTCAATTAAATATTTACATGATTCTGTAAATAAACTTTTATATTTCGATTTATCAATTTAATGTTAATACAAGTCAAATGTACGTAAGTTGACATCTCAACTTATCCATTTAATAATTTTTGCACCTAAATTGACATACTCAGTTATCAAGTTGTGAACAGCTAAAGTTTAAAATTCAGAACATGATATGTGTAGTTGTCAAGTTATAATGATTTATTTAGTTATAAAATATGTAGGTAGTTGTTAAAATTGGTACAGTGTTAGGATTTCAAAGTTGTTTAATATTTTTACCTATCAAGTTGGGTTTTACGGCAACCTATCAAGTTGGGTTTTTATTTTTGATTTTTTTGGCGGGAAAACTGTTTTTGGCTTATAATTTGAAAACTAAGAGGCCCAGAGATTTGAAATTATGCCTCGTGTGTGCTGCAATTATAACGTATTACTTGATATTTAAAACGAAACTCTAACTTATACAGTTACAGTAATTCACCATGTGTCAGCGTGTTACGTGTCACCAGCTTACACATACATATCGAATCGCAGCTCAAAAACTATTCAAGCTAAAGTTTTGATAAGTTTGGAGCCTAATGCTGCAATTCGGCTCTAAATTTTGAGGTATAATACATTTACTGTAGCTTAAATAATTACGAAGATACAGATGTGCAAGCCAGAGACACGGTACTCCAGCTCGCACATAGTTTTATGATCGTAGTTTCAACAGTATTTGAGTGTGATGGTTAGTTTTTTGCTCTCATTGCTGCAGTTATGCTTTAAATTTCCGACTATAGTTTAAAACCCTAGCCTCACTGGTTTGCCTAAACGGCATGTGCATGTGCCAGCTGGAGACACGTTTCTCCAGCTTACACACAAAAAACAACTCATGGTAACGAAGTTGTGGTGGCTCCAAATGTATGACTGAAACCTTTGATTGCTCCAATTATGCTCTAAAATATGGCATGCTTAGAATTTTCTTATGACTATGAGGAAGCTGTGGACACAAACATGGTGCAAACGCTAGTACACAGTATTAATCTTATATTATAGGTATATAACGATAACCGGGTGTCGCCAGCTTCTTATATGTACAAGCAATGCATTTGATTCAGGGTGCCTAGTGTGTTTTGTTTTTACTATCCGTATTCATTTGATTACGTTTACGAAAACGAAAATTAGTATGGCTTTGAAGCAGCGCCTCCTGGCGGCATACAAGAAGAGTTAACATTTTGCCATACAAATTCTCGTTTACGTAAACGTTAACGAATGGCGAATGAAACTCGCTCTTTCGTTTCGCTGTCGCTGCCGGCCGGCTCGGTTTTAAATAACTATTAATTGTGAATATGTGAGTGTTTGGCGGATTTTTGGGGTGAGTTTAGGGACAGAGTTTTAATTTATAAATATGTTTTATTCCGGCAATACACGACTTTACTCGGGACTTCAAATGTAGCGAATCATAGGCATAAAACTTAATAAGCTTTAAACCAGCGCACGCGGGAAATATATCCAAATTCCTCCTGAATCAGGTTTACGAAAGGTATTATTCATCATTTGGTAGTTTTTTTAACAATTGAAACGTTAAGTTAACTTTAATTTGTATGGAATCGAAGCAGCGCCACCTTGTGACCAGTTGGTTTCAGAAGTCATGTATGATCAGAAATTCAGGACATCTTTAAAAAGTCGAAAGTTAAAAGACTGGATTTTTCATTTCATTCAGTTAAAAGTATTAGAACTTATTGTACACACGCCTGCACCTCCTGCACCTCTTCCACAGACTTAGAACTTTATGAGTATGGCATATGGCTCAAAATTCGATGAAGAAACTTGACAGTTTTGTATAAGTTTATGTGCAGGAGTCTGTACATAGGCTGTACCGTATGCCTATAGGCGGATGTTAAGATATTTTAGACTAACTTGCGCTGCTTTAATGCAACTTAACAATCACCTGAGTGGGGTCTCGCAGTAAATCTTCAGTGTGCACGACTATTCCCAAGATGTCGGCGCTAACAGCACTTTGCACAGCTGCTGGAATGGACAAGCACCTCGGGTCGCGATATGGTTGGTATTTTTTGGTTATCCCCTGCAATCATTACATACAGATCCATGAAGTAAAAAAAAAATAGAGGCTTCTTCATATACCATCGGACTAGATCTTCTTCGATCAATAATAGAACTAGATTCCCTATAAGCACTTCACAGTCCGGGAAATTAAACCACAAACACGATTTTGTAATCTTATTTCAAACTAGCTGTGCTCGCGACTTCGTCCGCGTGGAATAGTGACTTTCGGCAGCATTTTTAATTTTTTAGACTCTAGTTCCCGTTTTTGCAACATTTTTCACTGATGCTTCGCTCCTATTGGTCGCAGCGTGATGTTATATAGCCTAAAGCCTTCCTCGATAAATTGACTATCCAACACAAAAATAATTTTTCAATTCGAACCAGTAGTTCCTGAGATAAGCGCGTTCAAACAAACGAACTCTTCAGCTTTATAATATTAATTAATATAGATATATTTCAAATTAGGAAGGTAGATTACAGTACCTATTAGGTATTTAGTTGACAATCTCAATTAAATTTTATATTTGAGACAAGGTTAAGGATTTAACGCCTTGGTGGCAAAGCGCTCGGCCCGTTACCCGAATGTCCCGGGTTCAATTCTCAGGTCGGGCAAAGTGTGTTTCGGATTTTTCGATGCACAGCCTGAGTTTGTGATCACCAACCTCCATTTGGCAAGTGTAGTGCCTGTAACTTTACCCATCACTTGTAGCGATGACTTGATGTCAATGATTGAGGCTTTTGCCCAGGAGTGGGACAGTTATAGGCTATTTACTTACCTACTTACTACTATATGTAATAAGAAATAATAGGTATAAGTGAGCAAACACTGTTATTTTCGTGATGCATTTTTGTTCCGGATTCTTAGTCTAGTACTATTATTGATTGAAGATTACCTTCAAACATATTGTCAACTTACCACTGTTAAAAACATGACTGGATACTTGTTCTGCTTATATCGCACCATGGTGCAAATATCGGGATTGAAACAGGAAAATACGATGCGTCGTTCTTCTGCATGTTTTAAAACCACTTCTAAAACCTACGAAATATAAATAACTAAATGGTTTTTATTAGTAAATAATCAGCGGTCTTGTCGCAGAACGTCACTTTCGCAAAATGTGACTGCAAAAATTTGGTAACTTTCGCAGAATGTAATTTTCGCAGAACGTCACTTTCGCAAAACGTCACTTTCGCAAAACGTCACTACACGGTAGTACTATTAGTTATTCTGTGTCTCTACATAAAAGTTGGTGTTAATTGTAGAGTAAGTCATGAAATATTGACATGTAGTTTAATTAAATGGTAAATAATTTAGTTACATGGTTCCACAGAAAACCAGCGCCTTGGCATAAACTATGTCATGGCATTATGCTGAGTGGTAACCATTTAACAGAAACAGAAACAAACATTTATTGACCACAAGCACCAATTTTATATAACAAAGAAGATACACATGAGAGAAAAAAAAAGATAAGGCGAAAACAAATGAAAACAAAAAAAATAAAAGTCGACAAATATGTTAATTTTAATTGTATTTAATTAGTTTTAACATAAGTTTAAATGCTTGATCAATAAATATTTTTTCTTTCTTTCTTTCTTAGTTATGAGAATTAAAAAAATATATATTGTAATATTTTATATTTTTTACTACTTTTTATAAATTACGTATCAAGATTGCATTATTGTTATAAAGATTAGATTAATGATTTTCTGGGTTTTTTAATTACCTTATCTAAGAGTATTCTGTAATGTTTGTATTAGGTCTTGTTACGTCCATATTGGCTTGAATATTTTAATTTGCTAAAAGTTATTTGTGATTTTGGAGAATTTGTAAGCTATGCAATATTGATATATATTTCATTATAATATATTGTAATGTATATTATTGTATGTACCTATATATATAGTATCGTAATATTAATAATAATATTGTAATATTTTTACTAAGTACTTTTATAAAATACGCATCAACATTGCATTTTTGTTATAAAGATTTGACTTAGGTTGTTTTTTTATTATTACCTTATTTTACGTAGTGTTAGTATTAGGTCTCATTAAATTTTACAATGAAAAAAGTAGTGCGACATTTTGCGAAAGTGACGTTCTGCGAATTTGACATTCTGCGAAAGTGACGTTCTGCGAAAGTGACATTCTGCGAAAGTGACGTTTTACGAATGTGACGTTCTGCGAAAATGACATTCTGCGAAAGTGACCAAATTTTATGCAGTGAAATTTTGCGAAAGTAACCTTCTGCGTCAAGACCTAATCAGCTTATGAATGATCATACCTATACTTCAGCTTTTCATTATGTGAACAATAAAGTCATAAAAGGTGATAAAGCATGCAATTAACATTGTATCTACAAAATCTGTAACCTACCTTATCAACATAAGTGTTCATATCAAAGGGATTGTACAACTCGAAAGTACCATCATCCAACTCCATGGTCCACTTCAGTTCCACATTAAAACCAACATGTGGGTCAATGTTTTTGAGGGCATCTTCTAAAGTAGGAAAAGGCTGGTGTTCCTCCAAGTCCTCATCGTAGAACAATATTTCGTGATTGCGCCCCTCTACTAAGTGGTACACCTTTAAGTATTAAAATATGCATAATAATTGTATATTATTTTATGATTAATAAGAAAGAATATGTAGGTACCTTCTTAATTTGTCTTCTTTTAAATACTACTAAAATGTGTACCTAGTTGTAAATCTTTAATCTCCGAGAAGACATCGCGTGTAAAATATAATATCAGCAATTAACTGAACAGACTTCCTAATTACCTAATAATTTTACTATAAGATGAGCTAAACAAAATACAAAACATTTAAATATTTACAAAATAATAATTTGCACAGTTCAGGAAGAATTGGTAAGCCTATTGACCCAGATTGCCTGAGGGGCATTTTAATCTTTCTCTATAAACCCTTTTTCATAAACTATTATAAAATATAAATCAATACATAGGCAAATATAACAACAACTTAAAATTTGTTATTTTTTTCTAGAACCCATAACCCCAAGTGTTCTGAGATAAGTAGGTTCACAAAAAGTCATATCATCTATTCAAGGAGCATAGTTTAAATAGAATGACAGAACGTAATTGTATTTTTTACAATGAAATATAAAGTAGGAAAGGTAGGTTAACAGGTACCTATATAAAAAGGCACTAAAAATGTTTTTGATAATAAAAACGCACCTTTATAAATACAGTAGCTTAAGGACTGGGAGGGACTGGAAGGCTTAGCTCCACTGAAGGACACATGTACAACAAACCAAATGACAGTGATGGGATTACATAATAATACCTTTAGCTTTTGAAGGTGCTCCAAAGTCAAATCCTTCACAGGCAATTCTAACATTTCAGTAAACTCTACCTCTTTTTTTCTTTTCATTGAAATACAGACATAAAAGTCATGATATATAACTGGTATCATGTCTTTACTTAGCTGAACATCAAATTCTAGCAAGTCTGCACCACTAGCAGCTGCCTTCTTCAGGGAAGCTATTGTGTTTTCACGAATAGCATTTCCTCTGAAAATTATCACAAGTTAAAGAAAAACACACAATAAAAATCTGCTTTTAAAGATTAAGTACTGATGTCTTTAACAGGTTGAACGCCGCGGGTCCCAGACACAATAGAAATTCAATTGTTTGTCGAACATATGGCGTTTAAGGTGTTAAAAATCATAATCATGGTCAATATTCACAAGTGAAATATATTGTTAATTATGATTTTATATTAATCAATATTAACTTACTTTATTCAATATACTCACTCTTTGGTTTTGAAGCTAGCACCTAGGCCTCGGTGACCCACTTCAAGACCTGTCCAGGAAGGATCCCAGTGTTTTGCATAGGACACCTGTAAATCACAGAGCTTCGCTTCCATCGAACGAACAATTAAATATTCAAATTTAACTGTTCCTAGAGGTCTATGCTTTACATTACATGTAACTGGCAGTTCTATAGCCCCTTCTGAAGACTTGAACATGTTTGGTAACACATAAGTATAACCTATATGACATGGTGGATCTTCCGAAGATGCACGAGAGCTGTATGAGTAAAAATCTATGAGATATGCCAGAGCTTGAGGATCTGGAGCAAGCACATTCACTAACATGACATCATTTGGTTTGTATTCTCTGCCAAACTGTTCTTGCGGCTGTGACTGACACACTGCAGGAGAGTTATCTAAAGTAGACACCTCGACAAACACCCCAGATGGCATTTCTGATTCTATTGTGTCAGAGCTTACTGATGACTCCTCCACATGAGGTTCAGTACCAAATGACAGCTTTACGGGAGTCACTTTATAGTTCATCAGTCTACCAGAAAGGTTACTTTTTAATTTCAGAGGATTTTTAACAAACTTAAACTGCACCATTGTCTGAGACGTAAGCCAACCATTGCCAATTTTTTGTTTATTATCATACTCTCCAAATGTATCAACTGTATGGTGTAGCATGTTTACGGTTATAACTCTTGGGTGTATGTTGGTTTCCCAGCGTCGTACAATGACATGCTCTTCAGACAAGGAACAGACTCCATAACGATAAAATATGTCACAAGTATTTGGTATTACTATTTTTTTTGTCCAAACATCAGTACCTTCTAATTCCATAAGAACAACTTTATTATAGTCCCATTCACCTAATTCATGAATACTGCCTGTAATAAAAACTTTATCCTTTGGTCCTACAACACCCACATCTCTTACAGACACGGTAAAAACCCATTCTTGTGATGCAATTTCTTTGACTGGCTCTGGCTCTTTCAGTGACATTTTTCTGGGGGGGATTATTTTTGCCTTTTTTCGGTCTTCTAAAAAAAACCAACGTTGCATGATTTTAACGTATCAAAAATTTTATACACGCAATAAATGTAATCCAATAATTAAGTATGAAGTTGATTTTGAAATAGATATTGTAGGTACTCAATGCAAACTTTATATAAAAATTCTGGCAAAACTATGAAGCAATGATTTTTTTTAAGCGATTTAGACTTGTATGTGGTACCTACTCTGACTTCTTTCTATGTCAAGTAAATGACAAGACACCAATAACACAAAAGGTCAACAACAACAAACGAACAATAAATAATAATTTACCAACCTACTTGGCTATGATGGAGTTCTTACATGCGTTAGTTTATTGACATGAACAATGGATGGTCCACTATGTTAAGCAGCATTAAACCAACTTAGTGCTCTGCTCTCTGTGTTTTTGATATAATTCTGAATCGACATCTCAGCTCAGTCAGAATAGAATAAACCTATTCTTATCTATCTATGGAATAGAATACTAATTAGAGTTGGTCTAATGAATCGAGACACTCGCTATTTTTTGAAGTCTAAGTATTAGAGGTAAGACGTATTTACTAGAACAGATCCACGAACTAGGTATTATTCAATACTAGGCGGCACCTATTTTACTTTTAGAAATAAACGTGATCCACCTAGTATTTTTGTAAATTACACGATTTTCGATCTTACTCTTAAACATTAGAGGTAATAGTCCCATTTACACATATTCGCGTATTGTGCACACCAAGTATTTCTTTCCATTTCACAGTTTTCGACTTTAACACCACGGAATAAGATTCCATAGATCCTAGAACAATAGGTGCTTGAAGTATAGTATTGCGTGATACTGTGGAGTGTGAAACCAATTTAAATTAGTATAAGTATCCTCCTATTTGTATCCGGAGGTTCCGAATGACAAAATTATTATTACTATTTTTGTGTTTTGTCATCCTGCCATAGGTGGTACTAACTACATGGAATAAGCCAGCACTAGTCGACGTCTAGTCTAACCAGTTACTAAGTGAATCTACTAATACTAGGTGGACTACCTAGTAGAATAGGTATCTGGATCGAGTATTAGATAATACTAGGAACAGGTGCACCTAATATCAAATTTACCTAGTACGACCCATCTCTAATAAGTATGACAACATTACAACTGTCACTTTGAAATTACGTAATTACGAGTCTGGTGCATTGCGTTTTTCAACTTCAACTTCAACTTTTTTTTTTTTTTTTTTTGCAACTGGGTCACTTTTAGGTTAGCGACCATTACTGCCAATGACTCTTGAAAACAGCACAGTCTATGGCGTGGTTGACCGGTTATAAAAATGGGTCCAAAACAGGGTCTGGCGTACAGTGTGGTTTTGATTGTGCACGCTGAAATAGACATACACAAGACATTTAGACAACACAAAACATACAGACAATACATGACAAAGGAAAATAACAAAAGCGGGGGCAAGCAATCGATTATAGTATAATTTTTTGTGAATGGATGTATTTAATTAAGGAATTTAAAACTTTTTTGTTGGTGGATGAAAGAAATAGAAGAGATTTAAGATCTATTGGTTTGGGTACACAAGGAGGGAGAATGCTATACAGGGAAACGGATCTGTTTGGGCAATTAAAAAGAATGTGGTCTGCAGTGCCTTCCTCAAGGCCACATACACAGATATATGGGGGATTGAATAATACCCCATCTGTGCAGGCAGGCAGAGGGGGTTCAAGTGTGACCAATACGAAGTCTGCAGATGACCGACGTCGTCTGTTTATCGACTAGACGATAACGATAGAACCATGGTTTAGTTGGGATGTTGGGTTGAATGTCACTGTAATAGCGACCTTTAATTGATTTTGAACGGTCATAATAGAGTTGCCAGCTTGTGTCAAGTTCTGATTTAGCCAAGGAAAAAAGATCGTGAAAGAAGCAATGGAAGTGTTCCGGACTACCTAGTTCTATGGCTTCTTTGGCATAAGAATCGACAATCTCGTTGCCTTGTATCCCCGAGTGGCCAGGGATCCAAGCCAACGAAACCTTAATGTTACGAAGATGGCAATCAAACAGAGACTGCCTGATAAGTAGCACAAGGGGGTAAGTACTTTTAGATGAAAACTGATTGGAGTTAATGGTCAATTAAATATAATAATAAATGGTAATGGTTAATTGCTCTAATGATCCCGTGAGAAATTACATACTTAATAGCTTCTAGGATAGCCACCAATTCTCCAGTGAATACCGATGTATGAGGGGGGCATTTGAAGCTCAGGATATTGGCGTCTTTAGGAATCCATACTGCCGAGCCTACTGCACCATCGTAAGCTTAGAAGAATCCGTGAATATCGTCGTCCAGTCATGCCAAAAACAGTTGATGTTACTGTTGAAAAGCTCATTGGCCCCGGGCTGATTTTTTTCAATTCCGAAATCAAGGACTATATTCGGTTGGAAAATTAAAGCATCATAGGGAGTGGAGCAAAGAGGGAACAACGAGCAAGAGAAAGTTGGGTCAGGAAGATTGTTAAATTTGCGAAAGCTGTTTATCAGACATGGGATAGACTTGTTAAACCAGAAACCACTATCAGAAATCAAAGAGGAGAGTTCACGGAGTTTAGGTATCAGAGGATGATCGGAGAGAGAGAGTTAGTCGGGGAAGATTTCATAGCGCCAAGGATAGTTCTAAGAGATTGAAACTGAATTTTGTCAATTTTAACCAGGCCAACCTTGCTACAAGGTTTCAAGATAAAGGCGCCATAATCCAGCACACTGTGAACAATGGCATTATAGAGCAGTTTCTGGGAATATGGGTGTGCACCCCACCACACCCCTGACAGGCAGCGTAGAATATTAATGTTTGATTGACCTGTATAATTTATGTGCTGGGTCCCGGAAAGGCGTGAGTCTACGATAACACCCAAAAATTTTACTTTGTTGCTAATGGGGATCAGTTGGTTGTTGAAGGCTATTTCTATTGGGGGTATGGCTCTCTTTCTAGTGAAAATTACCACAGTGCTTTTGGAAATCGATAATGTTAGTCTATGTGAAGAAAGCCAATCTCCCAAATAAAAAAGAGCTTGGTTAAGACTGTTAGAAGCAACCTCGACCGAGTTGGAAGAAGTGTAAAGGGGTAAATCGTCTGCATATTGTAAGACATTGCAGAACGGGATGACGGACTCCTCAAGGTCGTGAGTATAAAGACTATAAAGTAGTGGGCTTAACACTGATCCCTGAGGGAGACCTTTCCAGATAAATCTTGGCGGAGAATGGTCACAGTGTCGAACCTCTAATAGCTCTTTCCATCAGGAAGTTGCATATAAAATGAGTCAACTTCTCAGTCAAACTCAGCTTAGATAATTTATCTCTGAGTAAGGAGAGAATCACATTGTCATATGCAGAAGAAATGTCAAGAAACACCTCAACAAGAAACTCATTCTTTGTCAGAGCGATCCTGATGTCGGTAGTCAAAATAGATAAGCTATCCTTCAGAACAATAACTAAAGCTATTAGTTATTGTTCTGAGGGCTATCCATAGTGCCCATTCCTTTGCGGAAGCCGAATTGGCTTCTGGCCAGTAACTTTTTGGATTCTACAAACCACTCCAACCGTTTCTTTATCATATGTTCCATTATTTTTAATAAACAGGAGGACAGAGCAATGGGGCGATAGGATGACGGCAAAAGGGGATCTTTTCCTGGTTTTCGGATGGGGATAACAATTTGTTTTTTCCATGATTCTGGTACAAATCCCACATCAAAAAAGTTATTGATAATATCTAAAAACGTTTTTTTAGTGACTTGTCCGGAGCTAGATAGGAAGGAATAAGGAATATTATCTGAACCAGGGGAGGAATGTCTCAAGTGGTTCAGAGAAGCCTCCTGGCTTCCGTCCTTCCGTCCGAACTCCTGTTCGGACCATGAAAATGGTTCGTCACATCGTTGGATTCTGTTGGGAGGACTATTAGCATAAGGGGAGGGGAGGGAATTTATGACCGGGCAGGAGGGGCCAGGGTGTCAATAAATGTCTTGAGCCAAACAGAAGTGTCGTTGCTGGAAAGGTCGCAGGAAAGGAAGGAGCCACGGAAGCGTTTAATTGCTTTCCTTATTAAAGTCGCAGGAGTCTGGGGAGATATGCTTTGACAGAATCGAATCCATCCTTTTCTCTTTTCTTTTTGAACATTCGCTTAGCCAAAGCCGCTGTTCTTTTAAATAGGAGGAAGTTATCCATGGTCATACATGGATTTTGTTTGGAAAATTCCAGGATTCTACCTTCTGTAGTTACCGAGTAATGAAATACCTACTTTTTGTCAAAATTCCTCCGAAAAGTAAGTTCTAGTTGAGGTGTAGAAAAAAAGGCTACATTCATGAAATCTAGGGAAGATTTTGTTGACTCTGAGAGAAAATTTGTTAGACAAAACCCGAGAACTCTAGCTACAGTACATCCTGAGATATAACGCTAATATGGTTATCCCGCTGGGGTCACGGTGTTGATACCTAAACATGGTTTTTCCACAGGAATGGAGCAAGTAGCGAGTTTATGACTATAGCCAAGATTTTGTGGGTGTAAAAATCTAGCCAATTTTAGTTTCATCGGAATCGGCCCTTAAACAAAAAAATTGGCCGCCATCTTGGCCTTTTAAGGAACCAACTTAATTTGGTCGGCTAATACGGTTAATACGCGTACTTTTAGTATGAAGAAGATATAAACTTTAATTTCTCCTAAAATACTGTACCTAGAAAACTGAAAAGTAGGAACTGGTTAGATTTTTACACCCACAAAATCTTGGCTATAGTCATAAACTCGCTACTTGCTCCATTCCTGTGGAAAAACCATGTTTAGGTATCAACAAAAATCTTCCCTGGATTTCATAGGAATTTTGACGAAAAGTAGGTATTTCATCATCATCATCTCAGCCAAAAGACGTCCACTGCTGGACAAAGACCTCCCCCAAGGATACGAGGGGTGTTTGCCGTAATCGCCACGCTTGGCAGGCGGGTTGGCGATCGCAGTAGGTTGAGGGTAGCCTCAGAGAGATGCTGCTGCCCATCCTCTGGAATGGTCCCTTTGTCGGCTTTTACGACACCCAAGGGAAGAAATGGGGTGGTGCAATTCTTTATCCCCGGCACCACACAGGGGCAACAGGTATTTGATTACTCGGTAACTACAGAAGGTAGAATCCTGGAATTTTCACTGATGGATTCATAATTGAATCAACAAAATCTTAGCACAAAAACTATATCAGTAGCGTGTCTCGTTCTTGCTCGTTTTAGCTCAAATAGTTTTGACGAGCGTGACCTCAGCGGGATACCCTTTAACATGGGATATCTCGATAACTATTGGTCAACAAATTTTGATATTTGCTAACAAATTTAAACATAATATCAACTAAATCATGGCGTTTGAAGCCGATCTGAAGGGGTTATCCCGCTGGGGTCACGGACATAAAAAAAATCACCCACACCTTTACTCTATCTAAGGTTTTATTAAAATTTAAGTAAATAACAAAAACAATGTTATAACCAACTCTGTTTATTATCATCTCCATAAAAACAGTTAACCTATATCTTACAATATGTACAGTTATATACCTAATTAATTATTTACATTCAGTCTTTTCGAGTGTTTAACTCTAAATAACATTAAACTTCATGAGTACAACTATATATTTATATCCCATGGTAATAACAAAATAACAGTGACTTCTCTAGATATTTCACTATCAACCTAAGGCAGTAACAATTTAGAATGGACAGTGTACACCGGGATGTATAAAGGAACAATTATCACCTTGTCGACAAGAACCTTTTCTTTGAAAATATATACAAACAGTTTTCCTGCCTCCGCGCAAATGCCCTCCTCTTCCACGTTGAGGGCCCCCTTCCCAGTTGCCACTATTTTTGCCTCGCCAGTGGCCACCAGCACCACGACCTCCGCGCATCGCACCACGGAAATTGCCTGGGCTAGAAAAGTTTTCAAGACCAGGTCCTTGAGGTCCTGGCATATTGAAATCCATTGGAAACATATTTGGTTGCATATTGAAACCTTCTGGTGGCACCGGAAACATTGGATTAGGCCCACCGAACATTTCTGGACCCATCATCATATTTTCAGATGGTATCATCATACCTGGGGGAATACTACCTGGGGGTAAAGCATTTGGAACTAGTGTTGCTTGATTCATCGGTCCTGGCATTACATTTCCCATAATATGAGGAGGAACCCCATTTTGCCATTCAGGAGGAACCATAGCAGGACCTTGAAATCCTGGAACACCAGGAAAAGGTGGATTCGGAAAACCGTTTGGAAATTGTGCAATATTGGGTGGAAACATAGCTGGCATATTTATATTACTGGATACTGGTGGTGCATTGCCTTTCGGTTCTGGCCAAGGCATGTTTCTAAAATCACTTATATTATCTTGATTACCCGTGATGTCCTCTAATGGTATGATTGTAGGTTCAGAATATGTATGCGTTTCTGTATCGGGTTCAAAAGGTGAGTCTGGTATCATAGACTTGTGGAAATAAAGCGGTTGTAGTGTTCCCTTTTGTCTCATGGCTTGAATGTCTTTTTCTTTACTGTTTTTGCCATGTTCAACCTGAATTTGTCCATCTAAATCTATTAGAATAAGGGGTCTCCAACTTGTCTTTTCTTCCATTACATCATCAGTACTGAGATTTCTAGCTTTTTGGAAAGCATCTCTTTCGTTAATCCTTTCTAGATGTTTCATATCCGTAAATGTTTTCGTAACATTGACCCTTTCAGTTTCATCTAGTTCAAAGTATTGAATCTCTTCCAATTCAGTATCTGGTTTCCACTTAATACTCTTTTTAGGTCCTTTTCTCTTATGATAACACAAAACGCCTTTAAGACCGTTTATGGTCAATGTATGAGGTTCGGCAGTATCCATTGGTTCTTCAGGTTCACTTTGAGGAACTTCTATGTCCGCAATTTCTTTTCGGTCTGGGCTTTGCACAGAAGTCTTTTCTTTGTTTTCTTCAGTGTCCAGTGTGTCTTGGTAAAACCTTGGTGGAACTGATTTACTTTCGCTGTTAGGGCTGGTAATGCTCGTGGGAGTATTAGGAGGTGAACCGTCGTTGGGCGCATTCCCATCTTTCGATCCACTAGTACGTCGTTTTCTTTTTTTAGGTTCCTTTTTGTTGGTTGCTGAAGCATTCAACGCATCCATAAACATGTCACTTTCCAGTAACAACATAGCTGTAACAAACAAAAGATATTTATTAAAAGAAGTTTCAAAGTATTTAAGAGAAAAAAACAGGACAGTTGTATGTATGTAACTCCCCTCGCCCATTTTAAAATGTGATAAACAAAGTAATAATAAATAGGGTAATTAAAAGTGTGCGGCAGTGCATTAGCCGACCAACAAAAGCCATAAACCACCACGCGGGCCCAGTGGGGTGTGATGGTTGCTAATGCTAATGCACGCGGGCCCAGTGGGGTGTGATGGTTGCTAACGCTAATGCAGTCGGGAACAACGGTTCTAAGTGCTTTTTTGTTAAGCCGAACGTTGCTTATCCTTAGCAATTGCGCCATCGATTTATATGTAAAACAAATAGGTACCTAAATAGCAATTCAAAAATGTACAGTAACAGGTTCCAAGTACCTAACCTAATAAACAAATTTACAAAAAAAAAATTAACGACTATAATTTTAGCAATAACGCTAGAACAAGATGACCTGAAACTAAAAACTGTAGGTTAGTGTAGCAGATCTAGCTTGCCCCATGCTGGTCTGGGACGTGAAGAGTATAATTATGTTATATATTCCATCTCGGAGCCCTACTTTGATTATGCTAAATGATGCGCCGTGGTCACCAACGGCGAGTTAACTCAAATTTGGTAATTTTGATGCTGTTTACCATTTTTTAGTAGGGCGACGTGAGAGTATGTAGGTATATCTACCTATCTACTTCATATTGCACAAAGATCTTGCTGAGTGTAGTGCACTAACAGGCAACCATATAAGTTTATTCTGTTCTATAATAGCTGTAAGCTATCTACTACCTAATAAAATCTACAGCACACTGTAGGTAGGTAGGTACCTAAACAGTATTGCAAAACAATAGCTTTTATTGCAAAAGGTCAGGCTTCAATTTTTCTATTTGTTGCGTTGTAACATAATAGGTATTCGCATTAAAAGGAACTATTGGCGTACAATGAATAGCTATTTCAATAAGAGGTTGGCTGCAGCTGCAGCTTCGAATTTTGATGATGAAGCGTTGTACCAGTGTTAAAGAATCTCTTTTAATAATTAAATAAAACAATTATTGAAATAGCACCTTTTTTAAATATGTAAAATAGGTAGTGGTTATCACACAAATATTCACTGTAGGTAAACAAGCAAATCCTGCCCTATCCTTTTTAGAAATGTGTTAAAAAATCTAAATAGGGTCTTTTTAACTAATTTGCCCTACTTAACTTTTATGAAGTGATACCTATTTCATTTTAACTTTTATGAAGTGACATTTCATTAAACGTAAAAAGTAAGTTGGATTTTAGCAACCACATTTTTAAGGTTTTCTAGCTGCTGCTTCTAATCGCCAGTTATGGCTGGCGTCAAATGCAAAGTTAAGTAAAAAATAAAACTAAAATAGTCAAGATTTCTTTTAAGGCAATTAAATCTTCGTAAATTCTTAAACAAGTGCAGGTTATTCAGGGTGCCAAGTGCGAGTTTCAATCGCAATTCGATCACGTTAATGAAACGAGAACTTGTCTTGTATGATAAAATGTTAACTCTTCTCGTATGCCGCCAGGAGGCGCTGCTTCAATGCCATACTAATTTTCGTTATCGTAAACGTAACCGAATATATACGGATAGTAAACTAAACTCCCACTAGGCACCCAGAGTATCAAACAGGTAGGTACGCAAAGTTGGTCAGCATGAGCGTGGTCCAAGTAATAGGATTATTAGTCAATTAGTATGTACAACTGTACAGACGCATGCACATCAACCTATTCAAAACTGTCAAATTTCTTCAATAAATATTTAAGAGGCCTATTAAATTTTGACCGTGATTTTTGCATAAAATGCCCAACTTCGGCGTTTTGGTCAGAGAAACTGACGCCCTAAAACAATTTTGACTTATTATATGGTGGAGAATAGTTTTTAGTATAATTCGTCGCTTTCTGCAATTTTCCCTTATCTATTTATACATAAAGCCAAAATTCCGAAGCTAGTTTTCAATTAAATACACTGACGGTAATTTTAAAGCTCATGGATACATGGATGGATACTGTAAGCAAACGAAATGAAAAATATATAATAATTAAATAGTGGTTAAGTTCGTAGCGGTCTCGGAATTTCGAAATATGAATGGGATTTTTTTTGTAAAAATCCCATTCAAAGCCATAAAACGTTGAGAATTAGCTGCAAATATCTCCTTACTCAAATTAATATTATTAAGTAAAATGTACACCAGTTAACGTTAGTTTATAAGACTTCAAAATAAATACTTTTTGGATGATAAAAATTATTAAACTTCAAATAAATGTTAGTAATTAAAACTGCACAAAATGCTACTTTTGCGATGCGTCGGCCGCTCGTAGCTTACCTACCTACTGAGAAAGCGCAAGTGCGCGCATTTTGTGATATAGGCCTCTTACTTACCTAACTACTTTTATGTTATGAATCAAGTTAAGTCTATTGAGGATATTTGAGTTTGTGGTAGTTTGATGTGCAGGCGTGTGTGTATACATGAGTTTGGGAATGTTAAGTTTGATACGTCGTATGACACTAGTTACTAAATACCTACCTAAATAAAATTCGATATACCTAGAGGTACTTACATAGGTACGCAGTATACATGTTTGTAAATTCTACAGACTAGAGTGTAATGAATGTTGAATCCCAATATGATAATAAAATAGACTAGAAGCAATGCCACTACAAAAGATAAATTAAAAACAATACTTTTATTGTAAGAAATTTCATTATTGAGTTTCCTGTCTTGATTATCTTTTTAAGCAACTTTCTAAAGGCAAGGAAGATAATATTGTAGTTATTTTTTGTTTCCTCTTGGTAAACGACTGTCGTTTTATCTTGGGTTTTTAACAAGCCAATGAAAATTCAAAAATAGCTTAGTTTATATACCAATGATAAAAAAGGGGTTGCTAGCTTGGATAGTTCTAAGACCCAAGAAATAAAGTGCGCAATCAACTTGACACTTCTAGCAAGCGTGGATTACTGTGTGCGTTAACTGTCTCATGGAAAGTCATAACGCAGAGATAATATATTTTTCATTACTTAAGAGTAAACTATTTTTCGATCTACTTGCAATTGCGCAAACAAATAATAAAAACTTAAGATGACTAATGAAAGTCGCGAAAGTATGTTATAGTTTTTTAATACTTTCACAAAGCAGGTAATTTAAAAACTCAAGTTTTAACCTAATACCTATTATATTATTTTAAAATACAAAGTAAAAGTCTGAAATCTGAAACTTTTGGGTTTCAGACTCCAATTATATCTGGGTTTTCCTTAGTCCCTAAAGGCGAAAATAGTCATTTAACTTATTTAAATAACATTTTTAAATGTAACACAACATTAAATGGTACAGGTAATGGTATAAGAGCATCAAAAACAAGGTACTTACTTAAGAAAATTTGGTATTATTTCTACTTATGACAATTTCATCCATACTTTAAAAAAACTTTTACTAGCTACTGCTAGAGGGATCTTTCTATACTCCTGAGTACCTATTGAATGTTGGGTGATAATTTTCTTAAATACGTAAAACTTACATAGATTTTATAATACTGCTATAATATCTACACTTGGTACGCTCATTCCGATATGTCATCCATTAAAAAACTTACTTTTTTTTCAAACACTATTAAAGTTTATTTAACTAATCAATTGGCTAACCGTAAAAAGACCAAAGACTTTTTATTTCGCTTGAAATATGGTACATAGGTCTTAGTTATCTATATATCGATCACATATTTCACAAGAAGCTGGTACGCAAAAATTAATTAAAAAAACTATACCTACAATAACAAGGGAAAAACCTGAGTTGCAGTAATGTTCTAAAGAGCTGAGGGGCTAAAGTATTCTTGCAAAGAATAAAAGCATTTATTAATTAACCATTTCTTTAGTTCTCTCTTAAACATAGTTATTGGCATCATCATGCAGCCTGATAAATAAATAAATGCCATAAAATACATAAATTTTGATGGCCATTATGTAACTGTTTTTTGCACATGCCGCAGTTGTGACTAAAGGCAGTATTAGTTTATTAGGGTATCGACTATTAACTTTTTAATCTTTCTTAAAAAGTTCGCCATTTAACCGAACAAAAACAAAAATCTCATAAACATACGATACGACCGTTAAAATTCTGTTTTTTAAATAAAGGTCTACAAGAAGTCATGATATCCACATTGCAAATTGCTTTTATGCATGCCTTTTGAGAAATTAGGGCCCGCCCGATATGACAAGAATTCCCCCATATTACAATGCTGTATCTAAGTAACGAGCCTACATAGCCATGATAAGCTTGAACAGCAGTTAATTCATTGCTAACTTTCTTGAGTCGCCACAACGCGTATGCAAAAGATTGCATTTTATTAAAAATACCAGTAATATGTTTGTCCCAGGTAAATTTATCATCCAAAGTTATTAGTTAAGTTATTAGTAGGTATTAGTAATAAAAAGAAATGAACGTTGTGTAGGATACCGAAATGCATAGGCCTTAACAATACTGTTTTATTCCTTATCGCACAGCATAATAGTTAGGTATGGAGGTACAGTCAGCCGTAAGACTAAATGATCAACTGGTTTATAGCCTTATTGGTTTTTAAGGACCAGAAAACAATGTAAGCAAATACTTTTTGTTTTAGATAGTTTGAACTCATCAGTTCCAAGTACTTACATCTCTACTTATTTGGAATTGCGATAGCAATCATGGATTCTGAAACGTGGCTGTGACTATTTACTTTTACAGTTTGATGTACCTACTAAGAGTGACGTACATTTACGTAAATAGACAGCCAAAAGAGATTATTCACGCTTGAATCAAAATTTAAAGTCTGTGCCACCCAACGCAAAACGAAACGAACACGATCAAACTTAAAAAAATATATGAAACAGACAAAGCGAGTGCTAATTAATAGTAGAAAAAAGTAAGTGGGTGCAGGGATGAAATCAAATTTTTCGTTGCCGGCACCCTAAGACTTATTTTGTCCAGTTAGAGTGATCTCCTTTATGTTCGATCCTGCGCCACGGGATTATTACTTTCATTATTACCTATCATTGCCGCGGTGTCTTACACCATAATGTACTAGTGGGTAGGTAGTACGTAGACATACTAGATACTTAGTTATCTAGTAGTTAAGTACTACTGTGATATTAGAAAATAGTAAAGTACTTTACTGTACTTTCAAGGGTCTTAAATAAATTAATTCCATAATTTTGATAGGTGTATCGAAATCACGTTTTAGATTTAATCAAGAATACTAAGGACCAGATAGTGTCTAGTACCGTTCTACCAGAAGTGACATGAAATACACTACGAAATATATTTTTTGCATAATTTACATAGGTATCTACAATTTCATTATTATGTTGCATGCCGTTCAAGAATTTACAGCGTCAAAAATTATCTTTGAATAAGAGTGAGGAGCAATCGTAATTGATATAAGTATTATAGCGTGAGAATTAAGTCATGGGTTCATAAATCGGACTCTTTTGGTGCGTCTTAGACGATTCCGTAAACTTCCTAGCGAGGCCAAAGGAAAGCTTTTATTTCGTACAAATTTCTGGTTTTAATATTTAGAATACCTATATAGGGGCTACTACTGAGATTACAAAGTTACGCAATTACTGTAGACGTGCCAGGCCATGTGGCATGCTATGTAGTTGCTTTAGCTGGTGTGTTTAGCACATTATCATGATTACGTCCGTCGCGTCACACGCGCGTCGTCATCGCATTCGCAGCATAGCGGTAATCAACAATAGACAAAAAATATGCATGCTTCGTATAGATTTAATGATATATTAAGTTTTCAATATTGTCAGTACATTTATAGGATACGATAATAAAGACTGTTTTTTTTTAATAAAAATGGATGGCCTCGGTATTGACTTTATTTTAATGATACTTTATGCTGTTATTAAATAGGATTCCGTGCATATTGGCGCCATGCTGGCTCTAATAATGCGAAATCGCGTACCTAGTCCAATTGCCAACCTGTTTATCAAGCAGCTGTTACCGTTAGTGGCATTCGGCAATGACACGGCAAATGTGGACTTCAAGTGATCCAACGTGTGTTATGTATTGGCGTAGACCAGCGACAACACAAAGAAAGTAATCTATTGGTATGAGATCATACGACCGTCAAGACCAGGGTGCCTAGTGTGCTTTGTTTACTATCCGTAGGTATTCATTCGATTACGTTTACGAAAACGAAAATTAGTATGGCATTGAAGCAGCGCCTCCTGGCGACATACGAGAAGAGTTAAAATTTTGCCATGCAAATTTTAGTTTTCGTTAACGTGATCGAATGGCGAATGCAACTCGCACTAGGCACCCAGTTCCCAGGTTCATTACGCGAAATTTTTGGTTTCTTAGAATGTGATCCCAATACCTTGATGGTGTTGCACGTTGTGGCATAATTTTTGCGTCTCACACCTATGAATTAATCTGTCGTATGCCGCAAATACAAAAGTTAAGTACTTTCATTAGAGAATGTAGTCACTAGTTTGTCGATAAACCACTCTCGTTGAATGTACGGATGCCGAAATACGGTAACAGTTGTTCGATAACAGGTCGAAAATTAGACTTCCCGGTTTAACTTAATTACAGCTAGAGTTCATCTTTAAACACTAATGGTATACAATTAACTTTGAATAAAACAAATAGGTACCATGGGAACAAAACTTATTTTAAAGTATTTTATTTTAACGATCTAACCTTAGTACCTAGCTAATTCTTGATTTTGTATTAGGTACAATATGTATAGTATGGGCGAGTTAGGTACACCTTGCAATTGACGTCATAGGGAGAGAATAGATACGAGCTATGAAAACGATATAGGTAGGTACACGATTGCGCGAATAGTTCAAAGTTAGATACGAATAACTAATTTCAAGTGACACTATCGTAATCATGCAGCATAGTATCCTACCTCGGTCTCATTTGACGTTCGTGGTCAATTTCTTGAAATGCATCTGGTCCAGAACTGGTCATATCTAGATGATATCGTCTAGATATGACCAGTTCTGGATTCAGCCACTTCTAAGAGCCCTATTACAAATCTCCACTGCGAGAATAGGTATCGTTCGGATGGCTGGCGCATCGTATTTTCTAGTACCTAATTTTACAGTTGTATTTATCGTTTTTATCGAAATAGGATAATAAATACATGCTTAAAAATTATAAAATCTTTATTCCTCACATGAATTAACAATTATTCTAATTTTGATCAATAATATTATTATCGTAGATAGGAGAAATTCACAGTTAACTTAAAGCGATTTTCGAAGTTTTTTTGAATAGAATAGAATAGAATAAGTATTTATTTGACTAACACTGTACACACTCAACATTCATAAACAAAAGATTAAATAAAAGTTAATATGCATACGTTGCTACATGCAGTGTCGCCAAACAGGGTCTGCACTTAGGGTTGCCAGATGGTTTTAAACCGGACTGTCCGTATGTTTGTCCGGTCAAGAAAACCTTCGTAAACCGGACAAAAGATTGATTTTGTGGAAAGAATTTTTAGCGTAATGGGAAATGTATGGACAGACGAAAGAAATCGTCTCGCCCGCCGTAGACACTCACTGGTCAAAAGTGAATTGTGCATTTTCTTTAATATAACTGCTAGTTGCACAGAATTCAAAGATGCGATCTAAAGCAATGAAACTATATGGCAGTGGCATCGATCACTAAATATATAAAAAAAATAGATTAAACTGTTAATTTAGCATAATAATTTACTTTTAGTAAGACAAATTAATGGATTTAAGACCAATTTTCTGTAAATTTAATTGAGTAAATAAAAATTACAAACAAGTCCGGTTTTGTTTTTCAACTCATCTGGCAACCCTATCTGCACTCAGCATGAGCTACGGATTATCATACGCGCTGATTTTCAGTAAACCCTTGCATGACGTGGAAGTAGGTAACTGACACTGAACACTATAAAATTTGGTTTAGAATAAGATTTATTTTCTATAAAATCAATGATATCTAAAAATTCCGAAGCCGCTACGAACTAGGTATACGACTATAAAAGAGATAAAAGTGCTTTCGTGCATTTTATGAAAATCTTTCTCTGCAATTTTGGGTTTAATTGAAAGTTAAGCAAAATTTACAAAAAGCGAGGCCGCTCCGAACTTGCCAATAGCTATTCTACACTATTCAATAAGTAAAAATTGTTAATGTATTTTTGTTTCTGAGATCAAGAACGCCAAAAGCAAAAATCAGTAGAGGTGTAATATGGCTCATAATAAGACTAATTCTAAATAGTACCAATTCTGGATTTGACCTCTTCCCTAAACGTCCACTCTTTGTACTGTACTCAAAAACGGTTGTTCCCAGTTGTCCCACTGGCTTCGTTCACACTGGTGACCAATAAGGATATTTTTTTTGAAATATTTGTTATTAACTTGAAATAATAATAAATAATGCTTAAAAAGTACTTTTCAGCCTTATTAACTTCAAGTTACTTAGGTATGTCTATTTTTCATATCAAAACTTTTGGCCATTAATGGCTGCTATGAATGAACTGTGGCGATAAATGAGAGGAGTCCTCCAGGTCTCAGATTCATTTGTCGCCTGTATAGCATGAAGAGGAGCACAATGAATATGAAAAGGAAATATAGAACAAATTTGGATATAATTTTGTGTACGTACGTAAGTGGTCAAATCCAGAATTGGTTATTTAGAATTAAGTCTTATTAAGAAATACAGAGCTGGTCATATCTTTAGGAAATGGACCACGAACGTCAAAAAGTCTCTGGCATGGAGAAGTACCTACCTAACAATGTTGTCCGTTCTTTTTAGTGTTCTGTTCCTTTCACGTGTACCTATATATACTATTTTTAATAGTTAATCGATGTAGCAATTTTGTACAGATATAAAAGGAGTAGGTAGGTAAGTAACGACACTGATTGGAATTGATTCAAAAATTACTTACATTTCCTATGGATTATAGGAAAGTGGCAACAATAGTCTATATTTATGTTTAATAACTAATCTGATCTTTACATATAAATTTATTAATTCTCATTACATGAAAGAGGCAATTTTACAAAATATTGCCAGAAACATGCGTAAATGGATTTGTATGATATTAGATATGAACTTACATACATGGGTGTACCTATCTACCCACTAAGTTAGTACTGATGCATGTATCACAATTCACACGGGAATAAGTACCTACCTAGTAGGTAAATAGGCACATGCCTTTTTACTATTTTAACTGAATCACCGAAAATGAAATTTTGTGGAAATATTTTAAATGTCGCCAGCAGTCGCGGACATGCATTTTCAGCACGTAAAGATTATATTTTAGCCATTTATATTTCGTTAAAAAACCGAAAAACTCAAGAGCGGATAGAGCGATTTTTGAGATGGTTTACAGGCTGTATACGCATATCAGACTAGCATTATCTCCGTTAAAAAAACGGATCAATCACACAAATCAATTATTGAAAAAGCAAATTTGCGATGCGCAACGGTACGTGACATGTTCCGCTGCGGCATTCATCTAATTAGAGAAAACAACTAGCTAGGACCTATGTGGATCTCGACTCATCTGATAAATCTGTGACTTTTGCGGTATAGGCAACTACACATCAAATTTCACTCTCTCTACACACGCTATGCGGCGTCTATTAACGTGCACTACCTATCAATCGAAAAATAAACAGTATGCAACAGGCAGCGAATACCGCAGCACTATTTAGACTTCGATATTTACTAATGCAATATAACGTACACAGTTTCTCATGAACTTGAGGCACCCTCATGGTAGGTACCTAGGTCAAAGTTAAGATCTGTAGTAAATACATATGTACCTAGTTTTGACCTATCTAGGTGATAAAGCTGAATTGTGAACATCGCACTGCCGTGCAGTAACGAGTTGCGGATCCCGCTTTAGATAGTGCTGTCATGACGGACGACGCTCCGCTTACGGAAAACAGGTAGGTACTATTGTGCCACAGCCTGCGTGCGTGAAGATTTCATTATCTCACTCCGCTCCGTATGTCCACGTACCTACGCGATCTTATGAAAAAGTTTGTTCTTCATTAGGCTCCAAAGTAATGGGAAATAATGGGAATTCAAAAGCTTATAAAACAAATAAAATAACAGGCCATGAAATATTAAAAAAATAACATATTTTTGATCCTGACTGCTTTCCTTATCAATAACAATTGGAAAGCAATGAAGGAAACAATTCATGTGCTTATAGACCTACAATGTTTTAAATCCTACCGATTTATCATTAATCATATCAAGCTGTTGGTTACAGTTGTGCGTGATGTTTTCAAATGAAACTTAATTGTAGACTTTTTCCTCGCGCACAATAACCACGTAATAATTAGAAGTACTACTAAAATCAAAATTTATTCAATAAAAATAAAGCAAAGATACTTACTTCATTTCAGTTCATAGTACCTACAGTTATAGTATATTTGAGTAGGTACCTACCCACTAGGGTTGCCAACCATACTATATAATATAGTATCCTGCTATATTAGATGTCTAACTACTAAAATGTTTTTGTTTTGTTTATATAATTTTTAACGCAAATTTTGTTCCGAACAAATTACAAAAACACAAGTTATTCGTCAACTCGCACACTTTAAACTCGCACAGATGTGCGAGATGGCACCTTAAATAACTGCGTTCCATCATAGGTATTTTGCCCCCGTTGAACATCGATCCGGGGTTGAAAAAAATTCCACGAGCAGGATTTGAACCTGCACCCTTCTGACATACCGGGTCAGGTGGTCTCCCAATTAAGCTATCGTGGTTCTAACCAGCCCGCCGAAATTATTCAACACTATTTACTTTTTTACTTTGAAAGCCAAAGGCGCCCATTTAATGTCAACAACTACAGTCATTAACACCTGGTATGTCAGAAGGGTGCAGGTTCAAATCCTGATAGTGGAAATTTTTTCAACATTTGTGTTTTTGTCTAACTACTATTATTTTAAAAATATAATTATTATAGTAGGCGAAACTACTATATTTTATCAGCAAAGTCGCTAAAATCAGTCTCTATTATCTAAAACGGAACACGCCCTTAATCATAGCATAAATATTTATCATATTTTACTTCTTAAATATTCATTTAAGAGATAAAATAAATATTTTTTAATATACTATATTTTTTAATTAATTTCCTATCTACTATATTTGTATGGGTACATACTGAATCCAAAAATACTATATTTGGTCTAAAAAAAAGTTGGCAACCCTACTACCCACCCTGAATGGATTGGCTGGTCGTCAAATAGATAAAAAAGTAGGTACGAATAAAAAAATGGTTTTACGATTCGAAAAATTTTTTGTAACGCGAACCATTATACAAGCTGTTTGGTGCATCGTGTGCCAAAATGAATTAGCCGACAGAAAGGATCATCTGCTATACTTTTAGCCCCCATAACACGTTCCATGCCCGACGGTTATTTTGATGTTGACTTTTTGAGTTATTTAACCAAAAAACCCAAGATACCGCATTTAAACTTAATTTTAAAAAATCTGTAGGATTTGGCCTCGAAATTAATCTTTATTTTAATGTGCATTGGTGTAAGATTCTATCAAATTCAAATTTGCTGATAGTTGTTACCTATCTAGTTTTTTTTATATTCAAGTCTTAAGTTTCAGAAATGTTAATCATGAAATAAAAAATCCAATTTACATTGCTATAAAAAAAGAACTAAAAAGAATCGGGATCTTCACTCTCTCGAAAATTCTTTAGTTTATCCTCTTTCAAACGTTATGCTAATGTCATTAAAATAATAATAAAAACTTTACTAAATCGTTAAAACAGTCCTTCGACTCAAGTCAGGCCGATATTAAAAATTAGGGCTAAATCCTTATTTTTCGTGAATAACAATATATAACGCATTGAATTGAATAGTAATAACGCATTGAAGCGGCTTTTGTGACAATTAAGAGTGAAATGAGACTGCGTACAACTACAGTAGAAAATACGGAAGAGATGTCGTGTCGTGGCTGCATTCGTAAAAGAGGCCAACATTTTGAGCAAGATTTGTAACAACAATAATAAGTTTTGTTTAAAAATAATAATCAATTGCGAATAAAACATTTAAATAACAATTTTGGTCTTTAATTTCAAATAAAACCTATTAAAGAAGGCGATGGGGGACAGATTTAATGTCGCTACAAAAGTTTTGACCTGCTTTGAACGTGTTATTCACGAAAAAAAAGTATTTAGCCCTAATTTTAATATCAGCCTGTCTTGAGTCGAAGGACTAATTTAGCGATTTAGTAAAGTTTTTACTATTATTTTAATGTTATTGGCATACTGTTTGAAAGATGATAAACTAAAGAATAATCGAGAGAGTCGGAAGATCTTTTTTAGTTTTTTTTTATAACAATGTAAATTGGAATTGTTATTTCATGTATAACATTTCTGAAAGTTTAAAATTTAATAAAAAAAAAACCTAGATAACATCTACCAGTAAATTTGAATTTGATAGAATCTTACATCAATGCATATCAAAATAAAATTTTAATTTCAAGGCTAAATCCTAGATTTATGCGCCAAATACCCTGTATATATTAAAAATGGTTCGAAGTTAGAATGGTCTAAACTGAAACTTGTCAATACGGGGAAATCAAAGGTGATTATACTTTCATAACCCATTTTTTTAAAAGAACAATATGAATCTGTCCTGATTCGTCGGATTTTCAATATCAAATGAAACTATGGAATTACCGTGACTCTACTTCTGTATTTAATATTAAAAACTAAACATTTACAATAAAAACAATTTGAATTAAAGATAAGTCGGTAAAAATATGATATATGCATACAAATTAATATACAGTCTATTTAAACAATCAAAAACTGATATACTTTTTTCAACAAAGTCATTGACAATTTCCAATTTATGTAATTATTTATATCTATATTATAAAATTCTCGTGTCACATGTTAGTTGCCATACTCCTCCGAAACGGCTCGATCGATTTTTATGAAATTTTATGTCAATCGGTCGTAATCTATTTTTCATACCCCTAAGTGATAGATAAGGGTGGTCCACCCCCAACATTTTTTTTCCAATTAAAATGTTCCACAATTGGTTTGTTTTGTTGTCATAGAAACGATTTGATTGTATTGTTGACATAGAAACTGTCAAAGCGATACGAAGTCTGATGGGTCAGCCAGTAATTAAGATAATCAATGTAAATACTGGTTTACCGCATGATATATTTAGTTATACAATGTTATTTTTAGTTTATACGAAACTTGAAAACTGTTTGTTCAGAATCAGTAATAGAATCGATTTCAATATTATTTATATCATGTCACATTTTGACCAAATAATATTTACAAATACTCAAATAAAGTATACCCTACTAAAAACACACAACGGGACAACACAAAAAGCTTATATATATATTATTTTAATTTATTTGTACTGATTTTTTTAATGAAAATATTTGAATCGTGTTTCGATTTTCGTATAAACTAAAAATAAGGTTGTATATTGATAATTCCGACGGACGAAACAAGAATACGACGAATCAGGAATCCGACGAATCAGGACAGATTCAACAATATCAATAGATGTAGCTACCTAGTTACTTGATCATAGCTCAGGCACGCCAAGGCCTACCATAACCATTTTTTTTACTGATCATGGGGATATGGAATGGTCCATTGCACGTGGAGAAATTAGGTCTATCTTGATCTAACATGATACTTAGATAGGTACTAAATTAATATTTATTTCTACGAATTAACAAAACCAAATTTCATTCCATTACAAAGAACATAAAACTTAAAGATCTTAAATATTTTTTTAATCCATCGTACCTATTTCTTTGTGGTTTATATTAACAAAGGAGACTAGCATACTGCGGAATGGTACGGCACGTGGCTTCCATAGAGCGTTGTTCCCTATTTGCTAAGCAGATTGATTCGGCGCGGTTTTGATCGGATTTTATAGCACTATCACGCGACAAGTCACAAAGCTGAACGGGAGCAGAATTGAGTGAATAAAATTCTATTATTTTTACGGAGTAAATTAAGTATTGTATTACTAATTATGAATTAGGTCATACATAAAGCATTATCTGGAACGACCTCATCTGAATAGTAAGCGTAAAGTTTAGCGACACAACCTTAGATGGTTCGACTGAGGACAAACCTTTCATATTCCTACTACTAGTTCCTATTTCAACTACCTTTTAAGGCCAGAACGAAATTATTGTGATGTTTTTTTGACTCGTGAATTTTTAATCACCCGCATTGTCTTATAGGGGTGTAGGTATAACGAATCATGATCATTAAACTTTTATTTAAAGAATACCTACCATAACAAAACGTAATTACGAATACTTAATACGGTAACAGATACACATTCTTCTATCCAAAAAAAATATTGTTATATTATATTTTACTAGTAGTAAACTAAGTAATATAAACTCTGTTTTCACTTATATGAAATATCTTAGTTTTTAATTCTGGGAATAATTCTCCTTACAATAATATGTGCTTCAATAAAGCCGACCGAATATTATTACGTCTGGTATGGTATCAAGAAAAAAAGAACCTTATTGATTATATAATGTTATTTGTATGCATTTCGCGCACTAAGAATCGGTTAGGTATGTAGTCTTTTAGAAAAACCCAAATAAGTACCCTATTCTAAATTTCAAAATATATATATAGGTATATATAAGTACTTCACTGTTGTGAGTAACTTGCACGTGTATTTTATTTCAATTATATGACCCCTTCGTGGATTATTGAAGATACACATCTGGAGCGCCGGTGGTAGCCAACAGCTCTGCCGCGATCTTCAGGTAGATCCTCTGAAGGTGCACCAGTATTTGCCAGGTACCTTTGTTTGACTCGCTTCTTTCTTTGAACAAATTCAGGTCAGTGTAGAACGAAAGATTGAATTGTTGAATAAATTTCAGCATTTATTTCTAAGAAATATTTTACAAGTGATAAAAACACTTTGGAACCTGTTAAGTTATACATTTTTGACTTACCACTGACGTTATTGCAACCTAAACTACAAAACACAGTTGTCGCCTCAAACGAAGGTTCAGGATGCCTTTTATTACCTGTAAAAATGATAAATATTAGTAATAGATTCTGAAAAAATAATAGTAAGGAATACTTACGCTTCGGTTTGGGAGGGATCAGTTTAATAGACCCAGGTTTTTCTATTGGCTCGACCGTTTTAGGTTTCTTTTCTGGAGGAGATTCATTATGTACAGGAGATGGTCGTTTTGGTATTGATACTGTCGGAGGTAATACAGGAGTAACTTTTTTATTTAACAGTGACGCACGGGACGGAGGTGGCTTCACTTCTTCTTCTAATCCATGTTTCCTAAATTTAGAGTGAAAGGTTTTTACTGTTTTCGGTTTAGGGTCCTCAGGTTTCCTGACTTCAATGGATATTGAAGGTTTATCCTTCTTAACATCCGAAAACTTCGGTATTTTGCCTAATTTATGAATTGATGGAGTTGTGTCTTCCGATTTTTCATTTGATGTCTTCCGAGGATCCGTATTTTTATCATCGGTTTTGTTTTTATCCTGATCTTTTTCTTGGCTTTTGTCTTTTTCCTTATCTTTGCTTCTTTCTTTGTCAGATTTAGAGCTTCGATCATCTTTCTCTTTACTAAACGAGCTTGATTTCTCAGATTTTCGGCTATCACTTTTGGACTTAGAACTGTGCGATGAATATCTATCTTTCTCCCTTTTGCTACTGTCTTTATTTTTACTACTGGAACCGCTACTTTTACGACTGCTTTTATGTTTATCAGAAGAAGATGATGACGAATGTGATCTACTTGAATGTTTAGAAGAACTTGATTTAGAAAGACTATTTTTGTCACTCGACTTCTCTTTACTTCTGTTTTTATGTTTGTCTTTAGATTTTTCAGAGCCTGAATCTTCTTTTTCCTTTCCATCATCCATTTGTGATAACACTTGCTTACCATCTTTTAGAGTAATTTTTAAAACTGGTAATGCTTCTTGTTCTTCTTCTGTTTCTACATTTTGTTTTTTTATTCCGTCTTCTGTTTTCACGAAAGTCTTAGAAATAGGGTCTGCTTTGAATGGTTTAAATTCGTCGGTAGCGATGGATCCTACTTCGATGTTTGTCATATGTTTATCTGTACTACTATCCTCTTCTAATTTAATATTTATATCCGTATTAGATTCGGCGTAAGCATTTGAAATTATTTGGGCGATTTCATTTTCTTGAATAGGCACAACATGTTCTCCTTTGACAGTTTTTAGCCATTGTTCAACTAATTTCGTAGCCAACGCTTGAATATCTAAAAAGAAAAGTAGTAAATGTACGTTTAAAAAATATAAATAAATAGTTGAATACTCAAGACACAGAATTCATAGACAGCGATTGATGAATAAAGACTCTTTGGACTCTCTCAAATAACATTTACATAATTCCAAAAATCTACATTATCATTTAATTTAGCCATCAATACATGAAATTTCAAACATACAATGCCCTAAAAAGTCTTAATATTAATATATGTATACAGGGTGTCCCTAGGCTTTGGACAAATAACTGCACGTTCTTATGGTACTTCTGACCAATATATATTTTTTATTCAGAAAAAAAAGTTTACATTTCCGTGAACAAACAGTAAAAGTATAAATATTTACATCATCGCTAGTCGGAACGGGGGTACTAAGCCGAAAGGAGGGTAAAGTATACTTCATCATCATCATTTAGTGCCATCTTCATACTGAAGTTTGGAGATCAGTATACAAAATGTACTGTGATCCCATACAGCTTGTTTTAATTGGCGATAACTAAGTCCAGTCCACCTTTTGATATCGTCCAGCCATTTGCAAAGTATACATGATAGTGAATAACTTTTTTTTAACTTTTTTTTAAAATTTACATTTGAGTGGTAAATCTAGTAGGCTACGGATTTGACGTAGGTTCTCAGCAAATAGGTTTACCTCTAATGTCAACGTACGGGCATTGTCAAGAGTCGAGTTTTCTCTCCATAATTGGACTAATGTATCCAATAATATCAACTTTTAATTTGTTTTTTTTTGGTGACCGTCAGGGCTACAACAGCGTTATTTCTTTTGAAATCTTAAAAAGCTGTTAATCTAAAATTAACAATTTTTAAGGAAAAGTTCTTAGACAAAAGTTATTCACTATCACGTTTACTTTACCCTCCCTTCGGCTTAGTACCCCCGTTCCGACTAACATTGTAAAAGAAAACATAAAAAGGTTGACATTTGTCTAAAACTAAGCCGTAACCTGTTTTCTAGACAAAAGTAGTCTTTCTGGTTGCGTAATTTGAAAACAGACAGTAGAAAAAATGTTTAAAAAAAAGAGAAAATATAACACATTCATACTTCTCATATAACCAATATGAGAAGTATTATAACTATCTAGTATTTACCGAAAAATCAATGTTTTTCAATTAATCACTTTGCCACCATTAAATGCACGTAGCATTGAGGTTCCTGTTTGATTCTACTCCTGAAGCTACAATTTTGTTTAAGGTTAAGTTTGCTAGATTTTTATATTTTAGTTTTATCTTTGTCTTGTAAAAAAAATAATAACTTACAGCATTTCTGAGAAGTAGCTATACACGGGTTTTCAATATTTGTCCAGAGCGTACGGTCACGTTGTTTTTAAAGTTGTTGTATGTGTTGTTGTAATGGATATGAACAAAATACTGAAGTATTTGTCACCTATTGACGTATACATAGATATAAATAAAAATTATACAACGAATAAAGAAAAATGACTTAATAATTTTTATGAACTTATAAGATACTTTTAGAAATGTTGCAGGGTGAGCCCAAAGAGTTCTTAAGTGTGCAGTATTTTAAATTTAAAACAAATTAAAAAACTTATTACTATTCGTTGTATTACCCGAAACAGAGAAACATTATGTTCTGAATTTTAGGGTTATGCCACGAGGACCCCCGATCTCCCTTCAACCGTGGCGGAGGACCCCGATTTTTAATTTTCTTGATAATGTCGATTAAAAGTCAATTAGTGTTAAACGATTTTTGTAATACTTTACTTAAAATACGACTAGACTTAATATTAAGGATCAGGAATAAATGATAAGCTCTAAATTAATGGTTAAAATAATCGAATATTGTAATACAATATAATAGTCTGTTGGATCAATCACAAATAACAAAACTCATCAATATACTTCCACATGGAGAATGTAATGTAATAATCTTATTCGAATTTTGCATATTTAATATGGACAATCTAATTTTTTAAAACTTTCTTATAAATAACTAATGATCAACTTTAGAAGAATACTTTGAAAATGTACTTAATTATTATAGTTCACGTTCGTCCCATATTTGAAAAAGCCTGCTCCTGTTTATAGAATAACCCTTGAGCGATATAATTGTAAATAGAAATCATTGTTCGCAGTTCATCGGCACAAAGAATATTTTAAGCTGGTACCTTTATTTACCGAAAGCTCGGTTCGCCGAAAGAATGTTAAAAATAATAAATGTTTCACCGATACCACCATTTGCAGATAAGGCAATTCGCTGAAAGCTCCACTGGGCGAATTAGCTTTTTTCGTTCCTTCCTCGTGGTCAAACTAAGTAGTCAAACTGCTTTGACTACGAGGAATTTTAACATTCTTAGTGGACAAACTGTAACTATATAATCTCTTTCTGTAACTATATAATGTTGCACTAGATTTAAAACTTCCAACATAAAGTACCAGGTTACCATAACTATGCAGGAGATTGCTCATTAATATAAAAGAATAATATAGTCTTGTAAATACATATTAGCAAAGATTATAATAATATTCTTTTATATTAATAAGAAATCTCCTGCATAGTTATGGCAGCCTGGTACTTTATGTTGGAAATATAAAATCTAGTGCAATATGTATGTAAAATATTGTTTGTGCCTGTGGTTTATATAAGTGACACAGGCATACAATTGTGATTTTATTTTTCATTTTCCCTGTACAATAAGACTACATCGTATACAGTATGTTGAAAGTGATTATATACCTAGTTACAGTTTGTCCACGAAGAATGTTAAAATTCTTCGTGGTCAAATCCAGTTTGACTACTTAGTTTGCCCACGAGGAAGGAACGAAAAAAGCTAATTCGCCTAGTGGAGCTTTCAGCGAATTGCCTTATCTGCAAATGGTGGTATTGGTGAAACATTATTACTTTTAACATTCTTTCGGCGAACCGAGCTGTCGGTAAATAAAGGTACCGGCTGAAAATATTCTCTTTGTACCGATGAACGGCGAACAGTGATTTCTATTTACAATTATATCGCTCAAGGGTTATTCTATAAACAGGAGCAGGATCTATTTGAAACCACTATTGTGTCGGTAGATACCCAAAATAATACGTATTACACGTTGAAGCACTTTTTATGTCGACGGACGGTACGAGTATCTCTATTCTATTTTTACATTAGAAAAATGACCAGAAGTTATCAAATTTATCGAAATCGGGGTCCTCCGCCACGGGTGACTGGGAGATCGGGGTTCTCGGGGTCTAACCCAAATTTTATGACTTCAGATATTTATTTTTTATAGTTATAATAAACAAATTTGTGAAATAGTCGAGTGTATATACAAAAGACTCACCAAAACGATGTCCGTCCTTTGATAACTCTTTAACAAGTTTAGGACAATTATTTGTCTTTAATCTCTCTATGTCGACAGGACATAACAGCATAAGTTCAAGTAGTTCTTTAACTAATGGCCAGTTTTTAGCAGCTATACTTTCAGTTAACCACATATGAGCTAATAACCAGCCTCCAGAACTCATGAACAACCCTAATAAATCAGTTTCTGTACATTTCAAGATAAGTATATATATACATTTAGATACCAACTTCTTTGAGAACTTTGTCATTAAACTGTAACAAAAAAATATACAAATATAAATATAAAAAAGACGATGAAGAGGTTTTCTGTAAACAAAATTGCGATAAATGTCTTACCCAGCCAATCTTTGAACTTCATTTCGGCTTTTTATTCCCCCGTTTGGTGATAAAAGCACGCTGAGGCAGTTCAGCAACTGAATAGGATCAATGCGGGGCTGTAACAAAAAAAGAGAAAATTAACACAACCATTTCATATTGATTATTCGAAGTCAATTAAATCTTGAAAAACAGACAATTTCATGACGGCTTAGGCTGTGTTGATCAATTAGTTAATATCTAATTAAATGTTACCATGTAATACTAATAGTATCTTAATAATTTTACGACAATATTAGATAGAGATAAATGCCAGTTTCATAGATTTTAGACCACCATAAACTGACTATATGATAAATTGATAACGGATCCAAAAGTCCCGTATTCGATTCAATTCAATCACGTAAGACGAAGACCAAACGCTTCCTCAGTGTAATATTATAGTGAAAAAGAGAAGCGCCTAAAAAAAACAAAAGAAAGAAAAACTTATTCTTCAAACCCATCCTAAGTAACGTACCTATTATGATTATGTAAATTATATTGAATATAAAATTTCGAGTTGAATTGCCGTGAACCGTTACTCCCAAGTTGTGTTAAATTAAATTATATCATTAGAATTAATGGTATTATTGTAATCCTAGAAAGTCTATTTGTATTTGAAAGTAATATTGTTATATGACACAAGGCTCTAGCTTAGTTAAAATCTATGTAGAATCTATTCTACCTGACCTTCGTGGTATGAAAAAAGTTAGAAATACGATCATAGTCAGTGCTAGTAATGAAATAAAAACAGAACATAATTAAAGGTTGTCAAAATAAATATAATGTTTTTTTTCTAGACTAGTTTAAACAAAAACGAGTAAAATATATTCGAGCTGGTTTGTAGTGCTGGAATTTTTTTAATAGTAATAAATAATGATAATGAATATTTAGGCTGACTATATAATTTATGGTGTCACTTTTTCAGCAGAATTTTCTTAGACGAACCTAAGTAGGTAGGAACCAATTTTTATAAAGCATTTTTAATTAAAAATATATATTAATTATACAACGGAAATGGCTTATATATTTGTAAAAAGTCAAAATATCTAGTAATACCTGTTCTAAAAATTGTTTTTGCATCTATCTAACATTGCGATTGTCCAAAAATTGACAGCTTATTCAGGTAAAACAACTTTAAATAAAAAAAAAATTTTTTAGAAAGACCCTCGCACAAAATGTGTTGGAGGTACCTTTCGGTCGATTTGGCTAAAATATAGTCTGTAACACTGATCGATCGAATGTATTAAGTTACAAAGTTACACAATAACCAGTTTTGGAGATATTTTAATGTTGAAACCAAAACATTGTTATCACGTTACAATAGTGATTTAAAACCTAATTACATCAAGAATAATATAATATTTTTTAAATATAATTCTTACATTAACAAAACATATTTATTATATTTAGTTAATAATATTCTTAAGAAAAAGTACTATTAATGCCCAAAAAGTGTAAAGGAAAAGCCGTTCGGTGGATTCGGCAATAGTTTAGGAAAATAATAGGTTTAAGAAAACTAGATACAATAATATGTACATATCTAACATGGTTTTATTTCAAAATTTACCTAGTTTTAAATTTGCATATAATATCTTTTATGCATAATTTTAAAAAATATTAGCTTTCTGCACCGTTTACGCTCAGAATGCCAACTTCGCGAAATGCCAAATTACAATTATAATGAAATGCAGGAGCAGCGAATGCTACCACAAATAATAAAAATAACTAAAAAGTCCATATGCAATACCGCAATATCTTTATTTGTTACTACATAATCAATACTACACTTACAATAAATACACTTGGGTCGTATCGCATCAATCTCAAATCTTGATTGGATGACATGTAAACCTATACAACGTGTAACAGAAAGTTGTGGTCAAAATGAAAAGATCCAAAGTGTATCCAATCTAGATCTTGTATGTGTTGTTACTGAGACATAATTATTAACTTTAGTTGTCATGTAATTGTAAACTAAATACTTATATTAGCGAAGTCAGGCGCGCATAAGCAAGCAGCAGTGATTATAAATGTAAGTACACAGAGGTTACTAAACCACTAGGGCTGTGACTTCTTTAATAATTTGATTGCGAATTGAAATATTTAATTAAAAATTGCATAACAAATTAAAGTTAATAATTTTGTCTTAGTAACTCTGCATACAAGATCTAGATCGGATACACTTTGGATCTTTTCATTTTGACCACACCTTTCTGTTACACGCTGTATAATTGTTACAATCATTGTTAAAATCAGATAAACAATAACTAGGTACGGTTACCTTACACTTTAAAACATAATATAGTATATGGCAAAAATAAATTAACTCAAATAATAAATGTCAACACAAAAATAAACAAATGATTATTTTTTATATTCACTGCTCCTGAATGTTGGCATTTTGCGAAGTTGGCATTTTGCGAAGTTGGCATTTCAAGAATTTGGCATTTCAAGAATTTGGCATTTCAAGAATTTGGCATTTCAAAGAATTTGGCATTACGAGAAGTTTGCTATTTGCGAGCGGTTGGCATTTTGCGAAGTTGGCATTCTGAGCGTAAACGGTTTTGTTCTCTTTCACTCCAATTTGAAATGACGTTTATATGACGTTTATATGTCCGCGAAATTTTCGTAAAAAGGGTTACAAAGTTTTTGATGTATTATTTTTGAAAAATGTATGAAACAATGTTTACATATTTAATTTATGTTTTATGCATTATTTAAAAGAAATATTAGCATTCTGCACTCCTTCACTATACAGGGTGTCCCTGGAAGTGTGGATCAAATCGAACAAGGACAGGAGGTCATTTCCAATCTTTTTATCTCTATGAATGTTGCTTCTATTTGTGACAGTTAAACACGCTTAAACACGCACTAAAAAATTTACTAGGCCAAAACTTTGTAATATTTTTTTTTTCTTAATTGACTTATGTTTGCTAGCTGAATAAAAATATTACTCTAAGAAAGGCAAATCTTCCTACAACATTCTGAAAAAAATCAAGCCTATAAACTTAAGAGTTTTTTTGTTATGATTTTTTTTTGTGTGAGCTCATGAAGAAACCAAAAATTTATTGTAACTTTATAACTGTCAAAAATAGAACCGACATTCATAGAGCCAAAAAGTTTGAAAATGACCTCCTCTATGCCCTTGTTCGATTTGATCCACACCTCCAGGGACACCCTGTATAAACTATAAGTGTGCGAAAGGAGATCATTCGGGCTTCATACATTTTTGGACCGCTTATGAAAGTGCCGGCCAACAAAAAAAAATTGTACGTATTGTTAGAACTAGCCATTTGAAGTAATAGTTAATATGGCACAACAGTTGTAGGATTGCTCTGAGCCAAGTTATACAAGTTCGATGATTCATCATTTTCATACATTTATTTATTTTTTGCGTATTGACGCTTGACGCTTCACAATGACAATTGCTTCGGATCATTAGTTCTAACAATATCTATCATTATTTTATGTTTTCCAGCACTTTCAGGAATCAATAAGTATAAGAAAATGATGAATCTTCGAACTTGTATAACTTGGCTCAGAGCAATCCTACAATTTTTGTGCTATATTAACTATTACTCCAAATGGCTAGTTCTAGTAATACGTACCATTTTTTTGTTGGCCGGCACTTTCAGAAAACGCCCAAAAAAATGATGTCCTTTCATACTCTCCGTCCGCGCAATTTTCGTAAAAAGGGGTAGGTACAAAGTTTTTGCTTCACGTATTAATATCTGTATGTTATATTCTACCAATTATTTTTCAAGGTAACGTATATTTACAATTAATTAAGATGGTTCGATAACAAAACCCGGTTTTTAACATAAAATATTGAAAAAACAATTGAAATCTCTACAAACATAGGTATTTATAACACAACTTTCAAGCAGGGTGTTAATGCTGAAACTCGAAACAGTTTAAAGAAAAGAGACAAACATACGGATAATCTTTAAGACTGGCACTCCTAGTGCTAGCCATCAACCCCCATTACATCCGCATTGATTTAGAATTTCACCAAAAATGCAGCGTCTTACTGCAACCAACAGAAATACGCTGCAATCATTGCCCTCTCAATATATCAATTATAAACCTAGGCTTCAAGGCTGCTATTTCATATCAGAACATATATTTAATAACGTTTCAAGTACTTTGATTTAACTTTGTGACCACGGATTTTTTTAAAAATTAGGACACCGCCACTCAATTTGGTCGTTTTAAAAAGCAGAATCTAGTGAAAGACCTTGTATACGAACGCACTGGCAGCTAAAAAAGGCAAATAGAGTAACGACTTCCGCACAGTACAGCAATAGGTTAGTGCAATAGTGATACATTGAATAAAACTAAGTGTAGTACCTAGTAAAGGCCCCATTCACGGACACTCCATTCGCGCCTTATTTCGAGGGATGTAAAGAGTGATGGAGTGAAGTGCCCTCGAATAGGGGCCATTAGGTCCAGGTGCACCAGTAATAGTTTTAGGACCTTCTTGGTCAACTTATAACGTATAGCATCGTATCCTTACTGTTGGTTCGGTTAAGTTAAAGCGCAAACATTTTCAAAAAAGGCACCAAAAGCGCTCATTGTCAATGGACAATGTGACAAACGTAATTTTATGAAATGACGATTGACGTGACAGATAATGATGATGATGACCTTCCGTATCACTTCTCATTCGCTACATTCATTACTTTAGGCACTCTACGGACAGACCAACATTAGTTGCAGAAACTATCAATTTTATAATGGTTTCAGTTAATAATTGCAGCAACCAACAGGCCCAATTTACAGTTCATAATCATTTCAAATCAATGGTCAACAGTCAGTGTTTGACTTTTGGGCTTACTTATTCTGTTTATTTGTAAGGACAAATAAACAGAGAATAAGTAAGCTTCGAATAGGTACCTAGTTATTCCGTGTTTTGTTCCCGTCATGTAACTCCATTTCAAATAATAGAGTAAAATAGACAAAACGCGGAATAACTATTCGAAGCTTACCTATTCTCAGTTTATTTGTAATGGCGGCACTTCACTTAGCGTATCGTGTTCGCGTATTTGCATTATTTGTCCGAACACGGCAATATGTAGGTACCAACCGACATGGTTTGCTTACTCATATAAGAATAGTTATCTGGGAACTATCTACAAATGCGCCCCATCTACTGATACTGAGGCACGTCCATCACTGTTGCATTCAATTTGTTTGTGAACAAGCAAATATTGTGTCATATTTGAGTTGTTTGCCCGTACAGTCCATGTGTGGATGGCTTGTTTGAAATATGTATTTCGATTATTTGGGCAAACACAACGATATTGCCACACGAACACGCTAAGCCAAGTGAAGTGCCGCCATAAGGCCCTAATGTTTCGTATTATGCAAATTGAGCCATAGGTAATAATAAGAGCTACCTACTACAGTATATCTAATTTTAAAAATTATAACCATAGTCACGGTTGAATATGTATTTTGGCTTTGCAGGCCTTTGCCCTGCAGTGGGAAAGTAATGGCTATATGTAAAAATAGATAGGAGGCTGGGATTAAATAACCACTACCTAGTACCTACCTATCTACGATGTGATCCTAAGCAGATGAAAAACTTCTTAAAAATTTGTTAATTTTTTATCTATAGCCTCTTGTTTTGTTATCCTAGGAAACAGGACTACCATAAATATAGGTACCTAGTCCTATTCTGCTTTGACGAGTATATGTATTATGGGATTGGTAGTCTTACACATAAATAAATACTTATAATAGTTTGGTCCCGGTTAAAAACGGTAATTTTAAGCTATTTGACATTTTTTTTGTAAATTAGAGTTAAACAAGTCTATAAACGTAAGGGTTTATGAAACTAAACTGAGTATTTTAGAAAACATATTTTTTTTTTTAAAGTGTTGGTATTACAGTAATATAACAAAAATCGGCCGAGTGCGAGTCGGACTCGCGCACGAAGAGTTGCGTACCATTATCTATAAAAATATTTCAAGTTTCTACCTGTGATCGTTGTTAAGACCGAAAAAAAAAAATTTGAAAAAAAATCACGTTTGTTACCTCCTTAAATATAAATTTTATTTTAATTTAATTATTTATTTTTAAAGTAAATAATATTTAACCCATTATTCTGTGAATATTTCAAGCGTCTACCTGTTGCCTTCTAAATATCGAGCAAAATAAAATCACGTTTGTTGTATGTATGGGAACCCTCTTAAATATTTATTTTATTGTTTTTTAGTAAGTATTTGTTATTATAGCGGCAACAGAAATACCTACATCATCTGTGAAAATTTCAACTGTAACTATCACGGTTCATGAGATACAGCCTGGTGAGACGGATAGACAGACAGACGGGTACGGAATCCTAAAAATTAACAAGTCGCTTAGATGGCCGCAAACCGGTATGTTTACCCTACCCATCTCAACAGCAAAGCGGCAATGTCCTACATTTTTAGATTTTAAAAATAACATTCAAACATTACTAGGATTAGAAGGATAATAACACTTAGTATGCACACGGAGTTGGCAAAGCGCTATTTTAATTTGTGTTGCAAGTTTCAATAGACTGTGTTCGTAGGTACCTAACCAAATTATGTAATAACCTAGCCTAACCCAGCATTACGTAATTATTATTTACTAGTAGGCTCAGGCGAATAATTACCTACCTAGTTGGAAGTAGTTAGGTAGTTAGAAGCGATTAATAGACATCGATAATTAAGGACAGGTACTTATATACTTAATACAAAAATATTCGTTTCACGTTCCTATTATAGGTAGGTATAATATACTAGGTACCTACCTACCTACCTATGTAGTGATGTGGCAATAAACACCATTACACAATAGTGCAAGACTTATTTGATCGATTTAGGAAGGTAGGTACCTAGGTAGGGCCTAGGTAGGTACATAATATATTTTAGGTAGGTAGGTACTAAGGGTTCTCTCTATCTATAGCAACCCGTGTTACCAACTAAATCAAAATGGTAAAGTAACATAGGTACCTATCGTGAAATAGATAGGTACGAATGTAGGTAGGTAGGTACCTACCCAATACCCATCTATTTTAAGATACTACGCAGTATGCGCGTCACGATGACCTCGTTATACCTACCATACCTAGGTGGGATTACCTACCACGTTGAATGTATTAAAACAATAAGTTACATAGGTAGGTTATAAGAAATACCGACTTATTAGAGGAACAACTAAGTACCTACATAATTTAATCCCATTTATTTTCTAAAAAATAGTGTGACGACACACGCACCACACAATCCAGCAATAAAGATGGCGTCTCTCTGCTATCTCTATACAAAGTTCGACAAGCTTTATTTTAGGTTCTAGGTTGGATGGTAGAAAGGTGCCTACGCTATTAGATTGAGTACCTAACATAGCAACGCATACGATGGGTATAAATACTTACTTATTTTCATTTACTTATTGTGCAATTTTCAAATCACCTACGTAGGTACCTACCTACTTCTCAGAATAGGTAGGTACCTAGGTACAAGCCGTGGGTAAAAGTAGGTATGTCAAATGACGCTGCACAAGGCCCTATAAAATACTATTAAATATAATAATCGAGTTGTAAAAACAATATTCAAACTTACCATAATAGCTATAAATGCTTGGCTATGAAATGTAGGAAACACGAGACACGACTGCTATTGCCATGCCACGCCTAAGCTGCCGATACAAAATGGCGGCTCTTTGTTGCGTGGTGTTTGTAACAAAGCAGTTTCACGTTGGTTCACTATAATCGTTCTTTAGTTGTTCGTATTGAAAACACTAATAATTACATGTACATAATAGTCAGTCCACGAAAATTTCGATAAATTATTATATTAGCCTTCATCAGGCTGATTAAAACTAAAATTATGTAATATTATAATGTTTTTAACTTAGACAACAACGAGACAGCTGTTGTTTAATATTATATTAAATTGATAATATATAAATAGGTAATGCTTTCCCTAAGCAACAATTACACTTAGTAAGAATAAATTGGCAGAGACCAGGCCAGGCCAGCTTCGACTCGACGTTCGCACACGGCTGGCAAGCGTTAAAATTGGCTGATGAATGAAAAAAAAGAGAACGGGAATATAAAAATCAATGCCATTTAGTGTTGCCAGGCTTCAACTTATCCTACCCCAAATATTCTTTGTACCACCTTTAACTACTTGAAATGAATGCAATAAAGGAATTGATTTGATTTGATTTGATTTCAATCAAATTAACACTGTTCTAATACAATTTTAAAATAGCTCTGCTCTTTAGTATTATTTACTTTGTTTTATTTGAATGAAATGAATAAATAAATAAAAGTTTATTTGGCACAAATATACAACAACAACTAAAAATAAATCATCATCATCATCATCATCAGCCTATAGGTACTAGTCCACTGCTGGACATAGGTCTATCCAAGTGCACGCCACCGAGCACGATCCGCGGCTACTCTCATCCAGCTCTTGCCAGACAACTTGCGAAGATTAAAAAACAAAAAAACAAAGCCAAATAGGTAGCTATTTGTAGTTTCTCTAAATCCAAAGGGGTACTTAATTTAAATAAGGCAACGTTATTATATAACAATAATATTCTAAACATTGATCAAAAGGTTACTAATTTAAAAAATAAAACAAATACTTTCCACTCGAAATAAGATAAAAAGTATACATTTATTCTAAGCTCGAATTATTGTACATACAGTACTCACTCATCATAGATGTCTGTGACCATAATAAGAATGTGAATAGGTACTGGATATTATGTCATGTCTATCCAGACAGCAAGTAATCAAGAAACTTAAAATATTAGAAAACTCAAAAATACCACTACATCAAGGTAAATTAATTTAAGTTGGTACCTCCGGTACCATAACTACGACAACTTGACGCAAAAGCGATCGATTATCTTCCTCTTGGTACTCTATGGTTGTTACAGCCACTCCTATTTATGCATATCCACCACAGACCAAATAGGTCTGTGATAGTGATATCCACTCAGAACACAGACGTATTATACGTCTGTGACTCAGAACAATAACTAAATTAGTTATTATTCTGAGGATATCCACTCCTTAGTTATTATTCTGAGATCCACATTATCCACTAGTGCGTTCCAGATTATTTCTAAAATAAAAATAAAATTTTAATTGTTTTTATTTTTTTAAATAGTTATTCTGTTTTATTTAGGTCCTTTAACCGGATTATTATTAAAGAATAGTCGTATTTTTTGCGTTGGTTAAAATATTTTGTGAGCAATCATACGTATTTCAAAATAATGATAATATAGGTTTATCATTATCATCATCTCAGCCAAAAGTCGTCCACTGCTGGACAAAGGCTTCCCTAGGCCAGGCTAAAAAGTTTGGAGTAGATACGGTGTTCAGTCGGAGTATTGTATTTTTCTGAGGTGCGATTACTGGACGAGACGACCGACAACAACCGACGGTGCGGTGCAGGTTTAAGTCATCATGATAAACTTAGAGAAAAATCATTTTCAAAATATCTCAAGAATTCTGCAAGAGCTACAGCTTACAGAGGTAAGGTCCTCGAATATTTTGTATTAAAACTTCAATTATCATTTTACATAAATCACCATTATTCTCACCACTCGTCATTAATCTTTTCCAGATTTTAACGAAACAAATATGTGGCTGTATAGGCTAAGTTACTTTATTTTCTAATAGGTAGAAAATAAAAAAAACATGTTTGTCACTTGTCAGACTGTCACTGACAGCCAACTGATGGCCGACTGGTTTTTATCAGAAATTTGCTTAGAAATTGAGAAATAGGTTTATGTTTTGTCCAGCTAAACCAATTCAAGTTAACCTAAATAAAAATGTGGAGCGATTCCTTGTTAATAGTGTTTATTTCAATTTGCACAGCATTTTTGGGAGAAGGTAAACACTTTATGCAAGATTTATTCTTATTCAATTATCAGAAACATTTAGCCTTCTTTTATCTAGATCTAGAGCCATGAGCATAAAGTTTAAACTAGAACACTTTAATTAATGTCATTCCCGTTTTGGCACTTGTAATTCAAATACCTACCTATTTTAATTATCTTCACATGGTATTTTACAACATTATTTTCCGCAGGATTGACCTGGATTCTTGTTTATAGAACGGAAAAGTATCAAAAGCTTAAAGTGGAGGTGGAACGACAGAGCAAGAAATGTAAGTACTTAAAAGTTTTTATTCAAGGGTAGCTAGTAAGAACAAACACCAAAAACAAGCTATAATCTAATTTTAAAATAAATAATTTTCCATGTATTTTTATTGCAAATATCATATAAATTAACAAGTACAAAATTAAATAAACTTATCTGAATTTATAAAAGGCAAGTTTTACTAGCATTTAAATAAAGTATCAATCAACTGTTATTAACTTTAATGCTTTATAATTTAAAAGTTTAATATTGTTTTCTAAAGTTTACGCAACCACTACACATTGAAATGAAACAACTTTTACGAATTGTAAATTAAGAAAATTGTATTGTAAGAATATTGGATATGGAATCAATAAAACTTTTTATATTAATATTTTTTTGCAGTGGAAAAACGTAAAGAGGCTCATGGTGATTCTTTGGATAAGCAGCATAAGAAAAAAATTGAACGAGAGGAAGAGCGACTTAAAAATAACAATAGAGATTTATCATTAGTAAAGATGAAGTCAATGTTTGCAATAGGATTTGCATTTACAGCATTGCTGAGCATGTTTAACAGCATGTGAGTATTTTTCTAAATCTTGTATGGCCAAAAAGGAAAAGAAAACCTTATAGCTTTACTTTAATTGTTTCAGATTTGATGGCAGAGTTGTAGCAAAGTTACCATTTTATCCCATATCCTGGATACAAGGATTAAGTCATAGAAATTTACCTGGTGATGACTATACAGACTGTTCTTTTATTTTCTTGTACATATTGTGTACAATGAGCATCAGGTAATATTGAAAATAGTTTTATTTTAGCTAGATATAATTGTTGTCAAACTAAAACTTGCTAAATGGAAAAACAGTAGTTATGAGATTATCAAAGAAAATCTTCTGTTAAATTTAACATTAAGGTAATTCTAGTAACTGTTGCCAAATTACCCTCGCCCTAGCTAAATGCCACTACACATTTACAGAATACGCTAAACATGCACACTAGCTTAGGTCCAAGACACTACTCGTAGAACAAGGTTACGACGAACCGGTTCACACGCGCTCTATACCAGGTACAGACATGAACCTGGGCGCTTCTCTCCACCATCACGGCCCGGTCAACCCGAGCCAAGGTCCGAGCCTTTAGAGGTGCTCTAGGGTTAGGTTGTTCCGCTCCCTGATCCGATCCGAACCTTTCAGAGAATCTAGTAGGGTATGGGGACACGCACTAGTGTGTGATGCCACATAGCAGGTTTTAGTTTAACAACAATGATAGATTAGTTACAAACTGACACGTATTCACATAGTTTATTAATGTGAATAAGTGTTAGTTTGTCCTTCTTTTGCATTGGTTATGTTGTTATAAGGCAGTAGTGAGCAAAGAGCTCTATCTAATAATTCTCAGCTACTCTTCTCTGCTTCTTACAGAACCCTAGCCTAGCCTAAACATATTTAATAGAATGAGGGGACCATTTAAAACCCTGTGTATTTACACTAATAGTACACACAGGACACGTGAAGGCATTGTGGGAGGAGCATGCAACATAATCAAACTTTTCCCTTGACTAAGGGCTGATTTTTCAATCGTCAGTTAAAGTATAATCAATCATTGAATAATTATGACATCAAAATATAAAAATATGATAAACATAGAAAATATGTCACATTGACAATGTTATTTGTTAGATAAAACTTATCTGAGGATTAAAAAATCGGGCCTAAGGAGATTTTTCACTAAAAGAATAATAACCCAGACAGCTTAAAAAATAAGAGTGGGCTGTAATAATAATAATAAGCATTTATTCATTGCTTCACAGTGGATACTGTTGTCCTAGTAAGAATTTGTTCTAAACAATTAAAAACTTAATAAACTTGAAGAGCTAGCTAGAACAACAAAATCCTATTGATTTTTTAATCTCCTCACTACTTATCCTGTGTAGGCAACTGGTGTGCCTGGCAGTGATAATTATTTATAATAAAAATAGCATTTATGTATTAATACAATATTTTTTTTTAGGCAAAATATTCAAAAATTACTGGGATTTGCTCCATCTAGAGCTGCATCAAAACAAGGTGGTGCACTATTTGCTGCTCCTCCAGCCCAATTCAAGTAAAAGCAAGAAGTAAATAACAAGTAACCAAACAAATTTAATTTATATAAATAAATTTAATTTATTGAATTAACATTTTTTATTACATCTACTCAAACAACAACAACAGAACTTTAATAAATATTAAATTCTAACAATGGTTCATTTATAAGTAGTCTATCGAAACTAAATCTACTTAAATCAATTGTTGTGTAGTGACTATCGATTATTAATTCTGCTACAGCTCTTCCCAAACCTGGAGCATGCTGACAGCCTGAAACATATAAAATACAATAAATAAAATAATAAATTATTTTAACCCATATTACCTACCTATACAACCTTATTTTTAGTTTATACGAAAACCGAAACACGGGTCAAATATTTTCATTTAAAGAATCAGTACAAAAAAAATTAAAATATTATCTTGAAAACTCACGAAGTTACAAGCTTTTTGTGCTGTCCCGTTGTGTGTTTTAGTAGGGTATACTGTAATTGAGATTTTGTAAATATTATTTGGTCAAAATGTAACATGGTATAAAAAATATTGAAATCGATTCTATTTATTATAATATCATTGGATTCTATTACTGATTCTGAACAAACAGTTTTCAGGTTTCGTATAAACTAAAAATAACATTGTATAGTGTTTTATTAATTGGGACAGTATGAGGAAGTCCGAAACCATAAGAGATGATATTATAGAGAAACTGGACCCTATTACTAAGACTCCGTTGTCAGTCCGTCCGTCTGTCTGTCTGTCCGTCTGTCTCCAGGCTGTATCTCATGAAACGTGATATTTAGACAGTTGAAATTTTCACAGGTGATGTATTTTTGTTGCCGCTATAACACCAAATAACTAAAAAACAATAAAATAAATATTTAAAGGGGCTTTCATACAACAAACGTGATTTTTTGCTTGTTATGCTCGATATTGATAACGGCAACAGGTAGACGCTTGAAATATTCACAAAATATATTATTCACTTTAAAAATAAATAATTAAAATAAAATAAATATTTAAGGGGGCTCTAAATATTTAAGTCGGGCTCCCATACAACAGACATGATTTTTTTTGCCGTTTTTATAGATAATGGTACGGAACCCTTCGTGCGCGAGTCCGACTCGCACTTGGCCGGTTTTTATATTAAGTATCTTACGGGTAAGCACATGCCTTAATCTCACTTGATGTTAAGTGAAGATAAGGCCAGGTGGAAGCGCACTTCAGCCTTTTTGTAAAAACAACTTTTGCATAGCAAATTTTTGGCCAAGTTTGAGTTGTACATAAAAATGAGTCAATTTGATATTTTTTTTAAATGCGGGTCAAATCTGAAAATTGTTGTATGTATGTAAAAAAATCGTAGCAGCGAAAGTGATTCAAATTTAATGATTTTTTTCTCATACAATTTGTACGTAAATGGCCTCATGGCTCATAATAGCCATGGCCAGTTTTTTGAAATAAATTATTGATTTGTTACTTTTTACAATAGCAAATTTGATTTTATTAATGTAAAATTAGTGGTCGCCCAGTGGTCGAAATTCGACCGTAATTTTATTAAGTCTGCACGGATTGTATCTAGAATGTGAGTTTGGATTAGCATTGACAGATTTCGGCCGCCACTCTTCCATTTTTGAAATTTTTGTAAAGAGTATATATGCTCGGTGGCGTGCACTTGGAGAGGCCTATGTCCAGCAGTGGACTAGTATAGGCTGATGATGATGATGATGATGATGATGATGATGATGATGATGATGATGATATATGCGCGTGTGTCAAATACGCGTGTCTGTCAAATACATGGTAGTGTGTGTAATGTTTGTTTTATTGATTAAATATATTTTTTATGCATAATTAAAAAAATATATTAACATTCTGTACCCCTTCTCTATAAATAGATATATTAGTAGGCAATGATATTATATGAAACGAGAAGTAGATATGTCATAAACGCGCGCATGGAGAAGACTCATTTATAGCCCAATTGTCTCATGTCGCAATCAGTTTGCGTCAAACAAGCCACAGAGAGAGTTGTCAGTGGCAGTTGAACAAAAATAAGTAAAATGCCGTCGTGTGTTTCGAAAGTGCACAAATTATGATGCTAAAGTAAACAAAATACAAGGGATCTCTTTTACCACATGTGAGTATGCAAAGATACTTAGATTATTTAGTATATTTCAATAAAAATATTTTTCCAAACAATCAAATAACTGACGCAAAGACGTCATGTCCAGGTAAAGAAAAGAGCGATCTAATAGAAACATTTGAAGTGCAATCATTAAAATTATAGTTATCTCTTGAGTGCTATTTCGTATCTTTTGTTTTAGTTTTTTCTCATTTAAAGAGCGGCGTTCAATGACTCATTTACGCTCATTGATTTTGATTTAAGTTCTAGGTTAGGAAAATTTGTGAAAAGTTGGTTAGTGTTCCGTTTATTGAGTTTTTTTTTGTTTCTCTATTTTGTGACCTTCTCATTAGAAAGGATTTAAAAAAATGTATAAATGCAGAAACCTGTAATTGGCTTTACATATTGTAATTATCAGTAGAATAAGTACACATTGTAATAAGCTGTTGGTTTCTACGAGTATAAATAAATAAATACTTATCAGTGAAACTTGTCAATGTGTGCAGTTTTGGATTGCTCGGAAAAGATTTAAAACGCAAATTACTATGAACGTAACATACCTATAGTTAATAATATCATTGACTGTAGGTTAATCGAGTGACGTAACCAGCCACTAAGAAAGGATTTTAAGGAAATCACACCCTAAGGGGGTCAAATAGGGGGTGAAAGTTTGTATGAAATCAGTCAGTTTTAAAGTTAAATACATGAAAATTAGTATTAGTATTAGGGTTCTTGAAAAGAATTAAAGAATGACTTGTCTTAGGAATATTGTTTATTTTTCTTAAAATGAGTAAAAAAGGGAAAAAGGTGTTTTTTGGAAAATCGTTATTTTTAAAGTACTTAATAACTAAGTATCAAAATTAATATTTAATCGATCTTTAGATTTTTCAACAAAAACATAGAATGACGTGTTTTAGCATTTTTTGAAAAACCTCTCCTAGAGGTGAAAAATAGGGGTGGAAAGTTTGTATGGAAATCTGTCATTCCTTAAATTTAGGTATTTCGGCCTGGTTAAAAATTACGAAGTTTCAGGATTTTTGGAAAACGATCCCTTATGTAGGGGATGAAAATTTGTAGAGGAGGTTTCAGAACGGACCAAAATTAGTTATACAGAGTGATTTTTATTACGGTTTTGTGTTACACTTTTTACTAATTATAGCTCGCATGGATAGGCTTTTTAATGATACAAAATGAAAAACTAAAGGCTTCGGCAAACCAAACGCAGTTCAGTAGCAGCGCAGTTTGAATGCGGGCCCGCGCAAGTTGTAATACAAGAAACTCTTTGAACTGCGTTACACCAAATTTTAACGCGGGCCCGCGCTCGAACTGCTCCGCGCCCGCGCCGCACTGCAACTGCCGGACGACAAACCAGGCGGTGCAGGAGCGGGGCAGAAGCAGCAGGAGCGGGGCAGAAGCAGCGCGTGCGCGGCGCAGAGCAGCTCGAGCGCGGGCCCGCACTGTCGTATAACTATGGCGGCCATGTTAGCATGACTCACCGGGAGCAGGGCGGTCGCAGTGCAGCGCAGCGCGTCGAAAGCGGTTGACGACTGTTGTATTTTTTTACAACCGCGTGATGGAAATAAACGAATAAATTATCGAAATAGTGCGAATAAATAAATGTTTGTATGATTTTCAAGACAAATATTATTAATTGATGCAGATCTTCAAAATAACTTCTTGACATTCGAAAATATGTGAAAAATTTATCATCATGACTTCTCAGCTCCCTGCATAGACGATGATATTCCACATATTCTTCTCTTGTATTGATATCATGAACCCAAATACTTTTGTTTCGCCTTAGAGCCAAAATCATTACGAATTCTTCTTCATTCATTACGTAGTGAGCGAACCATTTTAGTCGGTCTTCGCTGTACACGCTCTTACAGTGCAAAACAATGCCCTTTAAAGTGAGGACTCACTTAAATTCCAACAGTGGACGCACATAAGTCTTGTAAAGCATCTTACTAATATAAACTGGAAAATGTTGCATGGGCTCACATCCATGACATACAGAAAGCCTAGTGCGAGTTTCATTCGATTTTCGATCATGTAAAAGAAAGAGAACGAAAGTTTGTATGGCATTGAATTAAAAAATTAATTAAAATAATGCATATGGGCGGGACCGTCAAATTCCTAAATTAAGTTTTTTTTCTTCTTTTGTTCAATTCTATTTCAATTACTTATATATCTTTATTAACATAATATTAAGAAACCTACTAACACCTCTGTATGGATTTTTTTAATCTGAAATAAATGTTTTATTATTATTATAGGTACTCTTTATTTATTTTCTTTCTTAAAACTAGATTTTTACAATATTAAAAAAAAAAACAATAAGACATTATAAAAACCTAATCCTAAAGTACCGCCAGCAGCGGGGCAGGGCCCAAGCTACCGGTGGTCAGGGCTGCAGAGTGAGGAACTTCCTGACAATACGTGCCGTGTCAAGGAGTACTGCCTTTTGCATCTGACCCTTGACCCAACCTTTCAGCGAGAGCTCTAGGTGTTGATCGAGGCTCTTGGCTAAAAGACCGTTTGCCGAAACAACTATCGGTACAATAATGGTTGAATCCACATCCCACATGGAGGTAACTTCGTGAGCAAAGTCAATGTACTTACTTAGCTTGTCCTTCTCGGCTTTCACGAGGTTCTCATCATGAGGTATGGTGATATCAACCAGTATTGCGGCGCTGGGATCGGTCGACCACCACGATATCAGGCTTATTGGTGACAATAGTCCTGTCCGTAATGATAGAGCGATCCCAGTAGAGCGTTACATGACCATTTTCGAGTACTGGCGCAGGTGCGTATTTATAGTACGGCACCTCCGAATCAACAAGATCCAAGAGCAAGTTACTGGTGAATTATTTTTGCTACTTGGTTGTGTCTGTGCAAATACTCTCCGTTAGTAAGATGAGAACAACCAGAAATAATATGTCGGAGTGATTCTCCTGGACGGCGGCATGCACAGATGTCGACCGTACCGTCCCTCATAATATATTTCCGGTAGTTATTCGTCTTGATAACTTCATCTTCAATGGCACAGACAAAACCTTCAGTTTCCCCAAAGAGGTCACCGAAACGTAGCCAGTTCACTGAGGCAGTCAAATCTACATCTATTATTATTATTTTTAGATTTTTTTCTCTCTTTCTGTCTTCCTCTACGGGCTTTTGCCAAGTATAGGAAGTTAAGTGTGTTAGTACTGTCGTGTGTGCGAAAGTGAGTGTGATAGCTGAATGTTTATTAGTGAATGTGAACTTAATTTATCTACTGGGATTCATAAGACAAGAACTTTCGGACAATCCTGCATTGAAGTATCGCCTCCTTGTAGAAAACGAGAAGTTATTTTACCATACAAACGAATTCTCGTTTTCGTTAACGTGATCGAAAGGCGAATGAAACTCGCACTAGGCTCTGTATGTCATGGATGTGAGCCCATGCTACATTTTCCAATTTTTTTATTTGAGACAGTTTGCTGATCTGCTGAACATTCACTCGTTTTTTTGGGGGCGGCGAGAAACTTAAAGGGTTTCTCAAGCCGTGTGAATCGAAGCACCGTCTGAGGTTTTCTAGATGGAACGGCTACACGCAGTACGCACGGCTACATGTCTGTACCTGGTATAAACCGCGTGTGAACCGGCTTGTCGTACCCTTGTTCTAGGAGTACGGTGTCGGGGGCATGTTTAGTGTATTCTATAAATGTGTAGTGGCATTTAGAAGATCGGGCGGGGGACATTTACCAGTTGATATCAGTAAGAAGCTTGTCCCAACGCTCTGGCTTTCTGACTACTAGCATGTGCCACCCTTAAGTCTCCTATCATATCTATATATATATCTCCTATCATAGCTATCAGTTATTCCCTGTGTGGTGCCGGGGATAAAGAATTGCACCACCCCATCTCTTCCCGTGGGTGTCGTAAAAGCCGACTAAGGGACCATTCCAGAGGATGGGCAGCAGCATCTCTCTGAAGTTACCCTCAACCTACTGCGATCGCCAACCCGCCTGCCAAGCGTGGCGATTACGGCAAATACCCCTCATATCCTTGGGGGAGGCCTTTGTCCAGCAGTGGACGTCCTTTGGCTGAGATGATGATGATAGCTATCAGATCACCGTTCTTACAGACCTTTATGTAATTTTCCTACAAAGTGTGTGCCAGTATGCAGTTGATTGGTTACTGGGTATCATTGTACCCCAACGGTTATAGACCCAGTAGTGCGAGCACGGATCTAACCGATCGATAAATTTATCGGTAGACAAAACCGTTTATCTATCGAATTTTATCTACAACCGCTAGCACGGGACTCGGATCGGTAAGTTTTATCGTGTTCTATTTTAGAGATATTTAAAAATGGCAACACGGCAATTTTATCGTCCCGTTCGTTCATCATTCATTCGAATCTTATATTTTTAATTGTTATTGATTAAATTCTCTTTGTTTTGTGTTCTATTTCTTATCGTGTAAGGTTTTTAAAGGAATTTTAATATTAATCATTTATTTATTTAATATTTAAGCATTTCTTCCTCTAGAGGAAAAAGTTTTTAATTTTTAATTTTTAAGTATCACATTTTCTAAGTCGTTTAAAAAACATCGTACCTAATATTTACTTAGTTGTTAGTGGATTACTTTTAGTAGATTATTTGCTCCATGCTTTTGTAAAAAGCCGTCAGCAATTAGAGCCCTTTCAGCAGCGGTGCTGGAAAATCGAATGTAGACGGGCAAAAGACGACGCACAATAGCTTCAGAGACCTCCTTCACAACTTTGCTAACTGTGCATTGTCCCAACGCCAAGTTATATTCTTGCCTAATGCTGCTAGTGAGGACCGGCAAAAAGTAGATTGTTGAGGTTAGAATAAAAATATGAAATAGGAAAAGAAAAAACTAAATTCCTGCTACTTACAACAACATGGACGGGCAATCCGTTTGATCTAATCCGTCGGATGGCGCCCCAAATGCTTTCGATAACCACAAAGGCTAATTCTCGGGATATGCGAAACAACCTCATGAATCAGAATCTGCTAAATCCATGGGGTTGTTTCTCTGCCTCAGATGGCGCCGGACAATGTTAGTTTCTTCGCGACGTCGCTGTTACGTCTCTTTTGCAACCAGCAAAAGGTGCCCGAATTCCCTTTTTTCACGACCGCCCAAGAAAAGTGTAATATTTAGTAACTTTCCAATGGCGTCGAAAGCGTCGAAAACTTTATCTACCAACTTTTAGATGCCGATAAATTTATCTACACATCGATATAATTTATCCACAAGAAATGTCATTTTCGAGTCCCATGCTAGCTTTTAAACTAAATAGATAAAATTTACCGATTATATCTACGGGTCGATAAAGCAAGTCCCATGCTGCCGATGTTAATTTGTCGACTTGAACTGTCAAATTTTATCGTCTAATGTCACTTTATCAGTCGATAAAAGATCCGTGCTCGCGGGGCAGTACTGACAGTACTATAGACAGTAGGCTAAAAACGTCAGTATTTGCTTTAAAAAATTATAAAATTAATTATTTGATGGATATACCTTGTTTTCCAAATCCAGCTGCTATATACAAGTTATTGTGATATGGATGGGGTCCAAAAAAACCACTATAATCGTATGTATTGCAATCTTGCTTCTCTGCAGTAAACTGAAGGACCTAAAAAAAATATTAGAATTTTTAAATCTTCTATATTTTGTTTTTTTACCTATGTAACTACATTTTAAAATATTGTATTAGAAAGTCGTAGTATTACTCCGTCCTGGTGGCCAGTATCTAATTAACTAATAAATTAACAAATAACCAGGATATAATTAATTGTTTATTAGAATAGTTATACAAAAAAGCATATTTTTTTGGGATACCTGTTGGTTCACTATATATAATTTTTGATTGTTGCTTTGTATCTGTATTGGTGGGGATTAGGATACATACCTCTGCATTTTCACAATTTGGTATCCTATTTAGCAATGATGGTTTTACTACATTTAAGTAATATTCTTCATCTGTTAGGTTTTCAGTTTCAGTTGTTATTAAAGGTACATGGCCACAGAATAAATTGCTCTCCAGTCCATTTCTTTGTAACCAGAGTCCACTTGTGTCTGTTATTATTGGAGTATTTAAGCCTGTCTCTTTAGCTTTACCTCCTATTGAGTATACTTTGTAGTCTCTATAACATAAAGTAAATAATTTAAACTATGTTAGCACTTATTATTATGAGGTTATTCTTATGAGGTCATTAAATTATAGAAAGGTTATAGCCCACTATTGTAATAAAAAACGAAATATCACCTTTTTTCTATTGGCAAAGGTAATGATAGCAATCCTTCACCAGTACCAATTTTTGCCATTCGTGCAATACTAGCAGAGTCATCGCCAGCTGCTAAAATGCATGCAGCAAACTTAATTGCATGTTCTTCATTGTCTGGTGTTCTAAACACCACTCTGTTTATTCTTTCAAAAGTGCCTGGAGTAATGCCTTCCATTAGCACATCTCGTTGCTTTTCTAATTCGAAACCAACCACTTCCGCATCTATATATGTAGCCCCAAGTTCCTGTGACTTATTAACAAGTCCTCTTAAAAATGCCCGTGGATTGAAGAGACCCTCAGACTCAGTTCCAAGACAGCCTTAAAAATAATATAAATTTGTAAGGGAAGAGAAAATTGATAACATCAAATCGCAATGTATTAGTAGTGTGATTGTCTGCCTAACAAACTTTATGCAATGATACTGTTAGGTTCTTACATATGAAATTGTCATTTTGTATTAAGATTTTTATACAAATATATTTTTCATACTAAAGTTTTTTCAATTTTCTTAGCAGATATTATTAACATAAGTTAATCATAAAAATAATAGGGCAGTGTGTTTGTTTCACTAGCCAAATATAGCAGCCCTTGAAAAGAAAAAAAATACAAGTCCCTTCAAAGCTACAATAAAACAAAAGGTCAATTCCACTAACAAAAAAGGGAATTCCGGGTAGTTCATACAATTCTTATTTGGTACTTACAACACAGTATCAGAAGTCTTCATTCGTTCAAAAATATATTTTTCCTACTTCGTTCAATTCCTAATTTGTTCAACATTATATTTTTACTATTTTGTTCAATTCGTATTTCGTACAAATACAAGCTCCTTTCTTTAAAAAAATTAAATCAAACCTCCAGAAATATAATAAAAATGACTGTCATATTGACTAGTTTTATTGGAAAATAAAAAAAAGTAAAGAAAAATAAGTATTAAAATAAGATTTAGTAGTGAAGAAGATAACAATAATAATTCTAACTTGCTTAGAAGCTTTGAGGAAGTTGCCGCATGAGTCTGATTTGTACAACAAATATGAAAATTATGATTTTATTTATAATAATAGCAACAGCGATATTGCTACTAACCAGATAAATAATTGCGAACCCATTTATACAAATTCACAATTACTGAGTTATTACAATAATTTAAATTGGTAAAGAGTGAATAGAAATAAAAGATTTTTTTCAAAGTTATATGTTTCTGGGTAACAGTTAAGTTTTTAAAATTTAAAGTGAAGTATAAGTTTTTTTTAGTTACTGTTAGTTAAATTAAGTTTAAAAGTAAGTACCACTACAAACATTATTTTGAGTTGTTATTGAGATTAATTTTCAGTTAACTTATACTAATAATTATTTCGTTCATTTGTTTTTTTTTGAATGCAGGTTTTTTACTTTTGACCTCTTATTTCTCGTTGAAAGACATTGTACGAATTCAGGATAAAAAATGCACGAATCGTGAATGTTTATCAATTGTATGAAATAGAAATTGTACCAACTGAACGGAATTAAAAAAAGGATGTCAATTAATTATTATATATAATTATTAATTTATTGTCTTTACAGACACAAAATAAAAAATTACTGTTATTAGTTATTACTGAAGCCTAAGAAACATGGTTTTAATTAAATGTGTATAATAATACATCAATTTCATAGGTAAGGACCATAAGGACCCACTATAAAGGTAGGTAGATAATATGTTATATGCACACAAAAATGCTTTGAAATTTTTTGTTTTCATTTTTAACCTTTTCACCGCCCAACTATCCTGCACGCAATGTCCCGCTGTACGCCAACGTATAAATGTATTTTAATAAAGTAGGTACAAAGAAGAACTTCTATAGAAGTGCTGGCGTGGGCGGCACGAAAATCTCGAACTTCTATAGAAGTTGTTGGCGGTGAAAAGGTTAACCAATTGCCAGCACAGATACACATTTTTAATTTCAAAAAATATTTATTACAACATTTTCTAACCGGAACTGTCAATTAATCCAGTTGTCTATCTATATCATTCTTTGAGTGCAACTGAGGCCAATAGGTTACGGTTTTCTTCTTTTGTTCGGACTTTGGGGTGCTAGTAACATGTCTACCTTTTTTACATAAGACTATATCACTTACCCAACTTAATGTCATGTGTATTAAGCCATGGATACCTTTGCTTTACATCTGAAGAAGTAAGCAAATTACTTTTTAAACCATATTCAGCTTGCAATTTTACATTCTGTTCCATTTTCTCAGCATATTTTTCACAAGCCAGTACTAAATTTTTACAAGGTTGATATTGGATGTCAACATGAATTCCTAAATGCTCTTTTATATTTCTTAAAAAATTTGCACTGTACTGAGAAAGGTATACATTTTCAGGCAATGAAAAGTGTTGAGTCAATGCACCTAAAGACGAATTGTTTTTGACTTCCTTGTACTAAAATAGAAAAGTGTGATAATACATGAGTATGTTGACTAAGAAATTATAACAAGACAAATGACAATTCTTTGGTACAAACCGTTAGATCCTTTTCCAGTACAACTACAGAGATACCTTCCCCAGTTCGAGCTTTAAGCCAATATGCAACGGACGAACCAATAAAACCTCCACCGACTACAACAATATCAACATGTTCTGGATAAACTATCGGTTTATTCTTTGAACCAAGGAAAGGCATATCTCTAGAAAGTATATCCCATGTTTTATAAAATGGATTTTTGTGTTTAGTATAAGTACGTAAGTTATTAGAATATTTGTTTTGTAATACACTACGGTAAGCTCGTATTAAATACATTTTCAAAGACAGAAAAAATTATTGATGGATGTTCTTGCATAAATCATATAATGCATAGATCGGTACGAATTTCAGTCATCGATCTATCATTGAATTAAATTCATTTCGATTTCTTGAAAATGACTCTCGCTACGATTTAGCCAGTGTCTGAATGAAAATGCAAAAAACATTGATTGAAAAATCTCCCACAAGCCCACAAACTAGGTAGAGATACTAACGTCAAGCAAGCCCAAGTTTTTTTTAAAGTGTTGTTTGTTCCCTGAGGAAACGGCTAAGGTCATAGACCATGCTGCCATGTCATTAGTTTCTTAAATTCATTAATAAGACTATAATAAACTATATTTATAGGATGATGATGAATGATCATAGAAATGAGAAGTGAGAATGATATACCCCCCAACCCTTCGAGTATCTTAGTAAAGATGTGGGGCTTTACTAAGTCCTCAAAGCTCACGCGGAATTCTTGAGAGAATTTGAAAAGTGCCGTTGCACTGTTTTGTTTCATTTGCCAACACTCATGCACACTCACGAACACTTTGACGGTTAAAAATTCACCATTATTTCACATTAATATTCCACAAAACACAAATTTTAGAAAATAAAACAAAACCGGCAGACATGACTCTTCACTTTCCCGCCAAGAAGTACCTACAAGCCCAAGCAAGCCCACACACAAAGTGCCAAAATTTTTTTTAAACTATAGTTCGTTCCCTGAGAAACCGGCTAACGTCAAAGACCATGCTGCCATGTTAGTTGGGTGCGTTACCCCAGCGGAATGTTGTCGAATTTCTTGGATTCTTGATATAGAATAATTAGTGCTCCATCTCGTGTAATTGTGCGCGAAATCTTAAATTTGTGCGTCCAGTAGTGTTTGAGATATTCGCGAAAAACAGATGCCGCTGGGGTAACGTTACCCCAGCGGTACATTTTTTTTCCTGTGGCCTTATCAAAAAAAAAAGTACCCAGGAAGATAGATCTTGGGGCGCTGTAAATGTGCGTGTTAGTCTTAAATATGTGCGTCTTATAATTCCGAAGTTATTCAAAATACCGCTGGGGTAACTTTTGGGTGGTTGCTGTATCTCGCGAACGGTGAGGCGCACCAATATGATTTTTTTTTACACACAATGTAATGAATTTGTGCGTAATTTCAGCAAAAGCAGAATTTGAAAAAAATGCACCGTTCTGAAGATATATTTATTTTGAAGAAAAAGGATAATCGGTCCTAGCTCCCTTAATACTAACCCTAGAGACTAATTTCTGATGGTGATTCGTACCTTATAATACCCTACAACGTCTATTCAAATCTTAAAAGCTTACTGCAAGTCGTTAATGAGTTAGGTACTTTAAATGTCACTGGCCCGTGAGGTTATTTTGGTCGTCGCTTACATGAGTTTGGTATGAACCAGCAAATCACTTATTAAGCAAATAATTAGTGCCTTCATTCAACGAGCCATTTGAAAATTTTCAGCCCAATCCACTTATTATTTAAAGATTTATAGTAAAAATGGCAAATGAAGCGAAATACAGTGATAAACCGACCAAGTTAAGATGAATATCAAAAAGCGGCCGCGCCATACATGACGCTAACCTTCTAAAATTGATGGCATTATGATCGGTACAGGTGCAAACACAAGCGATAGACTATTCTTGAGAAATAAAACACCGATGCATTTTTGTTATTATTTATTAATCACTGATTGTTTATTGTATTATTATGTAGTTAGTTAGTATAGTTTGATGAAATCAAGTAGTTATCACAAAAAAATCACTACCTATTTATTTCAGTTTCGTTATGAACTATCAGGTATGTTGGTAATGTGTAATAAGCAGCAATGTTTTTTTTGTCATACGACTGCATATTTGAACAAAATGCAACTATGAGAAAATGTTTATCTTCATATAGATAAAAAAACGTTGTACCTAGGTAGGTAGTAGGTACTAACAATGGTTTACGATTCACAAATATAAAAAACATTATTACATATCACAGATCAGTATAACTGCACAATCCGTATTCATTCGATTACGTTTACGAAAACGAAAATTTGTATGGCACAGGCAAACAGGCAGCTCTACTGCGTGTTTACGTACCGAGCCGAGCAGCCGTAGGTAGTCAATCCAAAGACACGGCCCAGTTAAAATACTGTAACTGTATAGGTACTTATTTATACTGTGGTTGTGCAGTGTTGGGTAGTGTTGCCATATAAGGAAGCACGATAAGAAAGTAGACAAAAATTTGCCACATGTATGCGCGCTCTTTTTCTTTTTGCGTATCCAACGTTGCCAGCGCGAAGCGACAGTAAGTAGGTACAGTATGTGTGTGTGTCAGTGAAACAGCGTCGATGAGTAGACTATAATAGCTTATCAAGATCGTGCTTACCGCGCCCACGGGGTACAGGGGTTGGCGGGGACGAAGTAGCACGCAGTCCGCCGCACGCGGTGCGCTCGCTTGCCCTCCCACTACACCGCCCGCGTCCCTTCCGAGGACCGTTATACCTCGTCCCCGCCAACGCCTGTACCCCGTAGGCGCGGTAAGCACGATCTTGACAAGCGATAGCTTTCTTATCATTTCATATAGATTTAGGTTTAATTTTGACGATGGCGTTTAATGATTAATTTCAGTTCGCTTTCATTATTCATATATTCATTCATATACAACCTGGAGATGACACCACGACAATAAATTACCCATAGTATACCTAATGACGCTCCCAATCTATATATAAAAAAAACATTTTAAAACATTCAATAATTTAGCCACAGAACATAATTTTTAATTAGTAACATTTACACATGATGTATCTGTTATTAAACTAGTACGGCCAGGTTAAAGACCTCTCATCGGTGTTTTAAACACGTCGCAAAACTTCATCTGTTCTTAGATGTTAAATCCCGATGCAAATCAAAGCATATCATGCCTAATGCTGAAGCTATAAGAGTCAAAAAGCATCAACCCAAGTTACGCGGAAAGAAGATTATTGCATGCGTAAGTGATGCATTCGTGATGCATTCGTAATGACTCGTGTCAAACGAAAATTTAGTATGTACGAAAGGGACAAATATTGGTTTGTTTGTGTTAGTTTTTTTCTACTGGCTCGGGCGGCGATCAGGTGACAAGTAAATATTTATTTTATTTAAGTAGGCCAAGTTCAGTATCGCCGCGATCCTGTGACGTAATACATGTCTACGCGTTTGATGCGCCGCCGCCGCCGCCGCCCGATCGCCCGGCGGGGTCCTTTTGTTTATAATTGTTGACAATTGTTATGTAAGTGTAGTGACTAATTAATGACTGATAAAGACGCAGTGCGAATTGTGCGAAATTTAACGCTTCGTTAGTGGTGATAGGACACGTAAAATAGAGTTAGGTATCTAGTTAAATGATCTGGATTGGGCGAAATTGACGCTTATAGTTAGTCTTTTTTTATTACGATGCCTCGGTATTCTTATACTGCTTCGGAATACACCGACATGATTTTAATTTATGGAGAATGCAATGGAAACGCTGCATCAGTTATACGGACATACCGAGAGAGATATGGAAACACTCGTGTGTGTCCTATTAACGGCCGCGTTATTGTCCAAGCTGTCCAGAGGATACGGGAAAATCAAGGTTTGGTCTCGCATGTTGATAGGGCTCCTCCCGTACCGCGTATCGCCAGTCGTGGTACCAGCTAGATGGGACTCCAGCTCATTCAGTGGTGCCTGCCAGAGAGCGTTTGTCTCAACGCCAGCAAGTTCACCGACCTCAGCGACCTCACGCCATTAGATTTTTTCTTGTGGGGCTATGTCAAGAATTATGTGTACTCAACAGACGGACGTTAATACTGTAGATGAATTAAAAATACGAATAATAAGAAAAATTTAAAAACATGGCCGCTAATAACATTTTGAGAAGGTGCAATTTGAGTGTTCGGGTTCATGGGGTACACATTGAAAATTTCAAAATTTAAAAGCAAAATGAATTATTTAAACTTTACCCATAATAAATAATGCAAATTGCAAGTGCAACGTTGTGATCTTATTCGGCATTAATGGCGCCAAAACGTCTCGTCACCTGATACTGCGCTGTTGCCGCTCTCTTATCAAAGGTCAGTCACCTAACATTTCCTAATGGTGTTCTATTTTGCTTGCGTTTTTGTTCTATTTAGTTTGTTTGAAAAATCAAAAAAAAAATTTCAGTGCTAAGATTTATTTGATAGTTTCAAATTATTTCTATGAACTAGTATAGCCAATATTTTCATTTATTGTCGTAGTGTCATATCCAGGTTGTATGGGTTTTCATAGCAGAGAATAATCTCGGGCAACAAGCTTGAGGCCCGTACCAGCCAATGGCTAATGAAATCTGTTGATGTTGAAGAGCGAAGGTCGCTGAAGCTTATTATTATACTTACGAAAAAGTCGATGTAGGCACCTACATTTTGAAAACGAATCTTATAATATAGTGCTGCAACGTCACCTTGGTGCTTGCTTGGTTACTCCAAAACTGTAGCAGTTGTGCTGTTTATGGTGACTGTGTTCAGAGGTATCTTTGTCACGATAAGTATTAATACAATAAGCAAAACTTTATGACCCGCCTGAACTTAAATTCAGTGCAAGTCACTCAGTAGGAGCATGGGGGCGCGAGTGCTGACTTGCCCGATTGTTTTTACAAGCACGACCTCTCATTTTGTGAACTTAAAGTTTGCACCAAAATATCCTATAGTTAATATTATTACTTATATAAAAACATAAATTTATATGACATTTTTACATTATAAAAAACAATTATAAACGATAATTTACGCACATACGGGCTTTAATTTAAAATAGATAAGATTACATTTAAATGTCAAAGTAAAAAGTCATAAAATGTTAAATTTCATTATTTCTTTACTTTACGAATTTATTGTGTAAACGTCTGTACAAATAATGCCATCAATTTATGAAGGTTAGCGTCATGTATGGCGCGGCCGCTTTTTGATATTCATCTTAACTTGGTCGGTTTATCACTGTATTTCGCTTCATTTACCATTTTTACTGTAAATCTTTGAATAATAAGTGGATTGGGCCGAAAATTTTCAAATGGCTAGTTGAATGAAGGCACTAATTATTTGCTTAATAAGTGATTTGCTGGTCCATACCAAACTCGTGTAAGCGACGACCAAAATAACCTCACGGGCTAGTGACATTTAAAGTGCCTAACTCATTAACGACTTGCAGTAAGCTTTTAAGATTTGAATAGACGTTGTAGGGTATTATAAGGTACGAATCACCATCAGAAATTAGTCTCTAGGGTTAGTATTAAGGGAGCTAGGACCGATTATCCTTTTTCTTCAAAATAAATATATCTTCAGAACGGTGCATTTTTTTCAAATTCTGCTTTTGCTGAAATTACGCACAAATTCATTACATTGTGTGTAAAAAAAAATCATATTGGTGCGCCTCACCGTTCGCGAGATACAGCAACCACCCAAAAGTTACCCCAGCGGTATTTTGAATAACTTCGGAATTATAAGACGCACATATTTAAGACTAACACGCACATTTACAGCGCCCCAAGATCTATCTTCCAGGGTACTTTTTTTTTTATAAGTCCACAGGAAAAAAAATGTGCCGCTGGGGTAACGTTACCCCAGCGGCATCTGTTTTTCGCGAATATCTCAAAAACTACTGGACGCACAAATTTAAGATTTCGCGCACAATTATACGAGATGGAGCACTAATTATTCTATATCAAGAATCCAAGAAATTCGACAACATTCCGCTGGCGTAACGCACGCATGTTAGTTCCTTAATTTCATTAATATTCATCATGAACTATTCCCCAGAGATACACTTTCTCCGTATAGACACTTTTAATAAAACTGCGCTTTTATTCCTGTAAGATACACATTCGGCTTGGACACTTAAATAGAAATGTGTTTTACTGTTATAGATGAAAAAAAAAACTAAATAGGTAATAATATTATTAGTGCACTGCATTTAATATTTCCAACATAAAGTAGGTACCAGGCTACCATAACTATGCAGGAGATTGCTTATTAATGTAAAATAATAATATAGTCTTGTAAATACATATATCACAGATTTATTATTTCTTTTTAACGTGTGGTACAGTCTGAATCTAATATTAATTAATATCCTCTAATAATATCTATAATCTAATACTAATTTCCCTAAACAATTGATCGGAAAACATTCGCATGGCATGTTTTCCGATTTCACAGATTTTAATAATATTCTTTTAGTAGTTGTATAATAAGCAATCTCCTGCATAATTATGGTAGCCTAGTACTTTATGTTGGAAATATTAAATCTAGTGCAACATGTATGTAGAAGATTGTTTGTGCATGTGGTACATAATACATTCAAATTATTTATTATTTACCTAAAAGTGTATCTAAGAGGATAAATTGGTTAAAAAACGTGTATCTTACATGAATTGATTTCGGCAACATTGGTTCTGTTGTTGGCGTCCTTGGAAGTTCAGATACAGGGCGGAACATGAGTCCGAGTGGCACACAGTTCAGGACGAAGGCACCGATGAGAGCCATCGCTCCCCTCTAGCCATATTCGGCGATTAAATATGATGTGAGTGGCGCAAATAGAAATGTTCCTAAGCCCGACCCACATACTGCTATGCCTGAAAAATAATAATTATCGTTATTTACAAATACGTTGTAGGTATATAGTTATTTTATTTATTAATAATCCAATGTGGTATTATATTTTAGCACTAGATAGAACGAATACTACTAAAAATATATCTGCCCTTAATATTGATACATCGACATTAAACATGTTTTGCGTCGATTGTAGGTATTAAATATGTTATCTTAATGTGTATCTCTGAGGAATAATTCTTCATCATCATTATCATCTCAGCCAAAAGATGTCCACTGCTGGACAAAGGCCTCCCCCAAGGATATGAGGGGTATTCATTAGTATTATCTGTAATAAATCCTATGATGATGAATGATAATAGAAATGAGAAGTGAAAAATGATCTACCCCCAACCCTTCGAGTATCTCAGTAAAGATGTGGGGTTTTACTAAGTCCTCACGCGGACTTCTTGAAAGAATTTGAAAAGTGCCGTTGCACTGTTTTGTTTCATTTGCCAACACTCATGCACACTCACCAACACTTAAAGGCCTTTTTCCTGTCATGCGTATTTTCACCCGCATAATTATGATACGCTCCGGGCCACACGCAGAACAAAGATTTCGCTCACCGCTGCAGTGTGTGTCGTGCGTGTCGCCAGTGAGTATACTCGTGCACAGAGATGAACGTTAAAAAAGTAGTTATCGCTTATATATTTTCAAAAATAAAAAAATATAAAAAACAATTCAGATTCCTTATCTTGAAACTAGATCACTTACTGGAATGTTTAATGTAATTTATCAAAATTAAGAAATTAAGGTCAAAAATAGGTTTAGAAATGAAACGCAGTATTCAAATTCAATGTCAGAAGAAGAAGAATTTAATAAAAAGAAAGGCCAGCTACCCCCATACATAATAGTCATTGTTTTTTCCAGCCAAGCAGCCACCCTTGCATCCCGGTTTTTGTAAAGGTCGTCCTGCTTGTTCCACAACAAAGGGCGAAAATGCACTTAAAAAATAAGTCTCTCTGTATCAATTTTCATTTTTGTTTGCGATTGTATGCGTACAATGACGATGGATGCGGGCAGCCCGCATGCGGACCAAACCCGCACGCGGGTGAAAATACGTATGACAGGATAAAGGCCTTAACGGTTAATAATCCACCATTATTTCACATTAATATTCGACAGACACGACTCTTCACTTTCCCGCCAAGAACTGCTACTGCCAATTTTTTTTTGTGTGTATTGTTTTACGGCTCCGGATGAAATCCATCAAGCCTATTCGTTCGTTCTAGACACTTCTTGTCTGTCTAGTTTCTTAATTTCATTAGTATTTATCTCTTCATGTATGATGATGATGATGATGAATGAGAAGTGAGAAATGATAGACCCCCCAATCCATCGAGTATCTCAGTAAAGATGTGAGGCTTTACTAAGTCCTCGGGCCGACTTCTTGAGAGAATTTGAAAAGTGACGTTGCACTGTTTTTTTTTCATTTGCCAACACTCATGCACACTCACGAAAACTTAACGGTTAATAATCCACCATTATTTCACATTAATATTCGATATAACACAAATTTTAGAAAATAAAACAAAACCGCAGACATGACTCTTCACTTTCCCGCCAAGAAGTCTCCCTAAATAATATTAATTGACATTGGCATTTTTGTTTAATTAATACTTACCATTTATGAAGAAGGTAAATAATTTAACATATAACAGCATGTCCAAAAAACGAAAGATAATCCTTTAGCTGCGGGTGGCTCACATCATGTCCTAACACATACTGGAATTTCAGTTTTATGAAAGTTTCACGGTTTTCGAGATATCGTTTCTTTTTCATTTTTTTTTAGAAAAATCTTTCCTCGTTTAGTTTATTCATGCCATTTCTACAAATTATAACTTTTTTAAGGCCCATTTTTTTCAAATACTCATGGTTATTTGTTTCATCTAAAACAATATTCTTTTGTTCCCTAAAACGCTGCGAAAACAACATAAAAAAATCTTATGCAAAGTTTTCATACAAACTAAATCAAACGGCTGACTTTGATAACCGGTGGTGTAAAAAAAATGTACGAGGCAGACCGTGCCTATTACTTTAAAACATTGCTTAGTTAATGCTAATTTAAAAATGGTATTACTGTTTTACATTAATTTATATGAATATTTTCTTCGCCAATTTTAATTACAATGACAATTGTCAAGGTCAAAACTTTATGGAAGCATATCAGGTACCGAACCTTTCTACGATTTCATTGTTCATATGTATCAAATCATGAAATAATACTTGTAAGGTAACTTAATTTTAATTGACTTTTATTTTAATAAAATCCGAAATTGCTACCTTCGTGCATTTAAATTACCATAAAAAATAAAATTAAAAAGGAATGTAAAACAGTAATACATTTAAAGTAATTGGCACGGTCTGCCTCGTACATTTTTTTTACACCACAGGCTATCAAAGTCAGCCGTTTGATTTAGTTTGTATGAAAACTTTGCATAAGATTTTTTTATGTTGTTTTCGCAGCGTTTTAGGGAACAAAAGAATATTGTTTTAGATGAAACAAATAACCATGAGTATTTGAAAAAAATGGGGCTTAATAAAATTATAATTTGTAGAAATAGCATGAAATAAACTAAACGAGGGAAGATTTTTCTAAAAAAAATGAAAAAAACGATATCTCGAAAACCGTGAGACTTTCATAAAACTGAAATTCCAGTATGTGTTAGGACATGATGTGACCCACCCGCAGCTAAAGGATTATCTTTCGTTTTTTGGACACGCTGTATATGTTAAATTATTTACCTTCCCCTATGGGATATCCCATACAGTCTAGTCTTTATTATTATTTTTATTTAATGATTATTTACTTCGATCGACTGTGACGGAGAAGATGAGTGATGTGAAACCTTATTTATTTTTAGCCCTTATATTGATTGTACCAGATTCCTGGAAGAAGGATGGATCAATTTCGGAGGGCTTTCAGTCCACCCCTTTAAAAAAAATTATAGTCTCTTTTCTACATAATCGCACGAATGTACCGAAAAGATGACCATGCCAGCAGACCAATGTTAACTTATGTGACAGATTCAAATACAAAACAACTAAAAAAGATAATTGCGACGATAATTTCCTCAGAATAATAATAAAGCCATAGATTCTTCGTTATTCTTCGTTCTTAGATAAATGATTGGTTGGTGAATAAATGACCAATCATTTATCTAAGAACTAAAGCTATAGAAACCGGACTAAAATAGCAACACAAATTCATCAGTTCGCACTATTTTAACTAATGAACCTAGGTGATGTATTGGAAAGAGATCGATTGTCCCTTTTCTTTTGTTATTTCGAAGGTGTCACAAGATTTGTGACGTCATATTTGTAATGTGGTGACTTTATCGACTTTATTATCGATCTAAATAATTGAAAACAACAACATATTATTTCTTTTGTCACTATATTTATTAAACATATATGTTAATTTTGTCAATAAATACACAATAATACAACCGAAACCATCAATTGCACCATTAAACAGCAAACTCATTGAAAAGCTTAGAGCATTCATAATCATAACTGGAAGAGGCATACGCTTTAAATTTCAAGCAAAATTTTCTGCCACTTCTTGTGGGGGGAAAGACACTACCACAAGAACATACAATATTGAGTTGTGTCTTAATGCTCTAAGGTTGTGTCACTATGCTTGCATACATAAGAAATTTTATAACACATGTTAACTTTTACAAACATATATACAATACACACAAGCCCAGCTTATCCATACACAAAATACGCTTGTAAAATTTATTCGATTTGTAACCGATTTGAAGGGATGGGACTACTATCGATATAATATGTATTTAAGTCGATGATTTTCTTTTGGGCTGTATTTAAATAAACATCACTAACTTTACCTTACTACTAGGATGCATATCAATAAATACTGAATGTACATCAAAGGTTAAACTTTACTGTGCTTTTAGTATTCTTGATAATTTATTTAAAATTTTACTTTTTTATTAAGTTTTTGATACTGAACTTGGTTAATATTTTTCAGAGTATTGTGGTAAACAAGTGCGTAAAATGTAAAAAAAAAAAATAGGAAATCCACTGTCGTCTCGTTACATCTCTCAGTATAAATGAAAAAAAAAACGAGCGAGCCTTAAGTTTTATTAAGAAAATGCGCGTATTGTTATGGCGCATAGAACATACAATCGTATTGCAAACCTTGGAATAGGTATCATCTTGGAGTACACCAAAAACAACGGCGTGGCGCTTGAATAAAATGGTCACCATACATTTTCAAACTATACAAAAATTACTAAAACCGATTGAGAAATCAGTCATAGCTAAAAGCGTTTTATTAGTTTGTCAATGCAATGGCTGAACCACAAGACCACCAACTAAACTTCTAAAATCTAAATATATACTACGTCATAAGATAAAATTTTACCAGAAAGTATTGAACAACCAGTCTTTGGAAGTTCGAGTGGGAATCGAACCCGCGTCCCTTAGATTGGAAATATAGCATTGTGAATACAAAAAAAAAAATATATTTATTTTTAGTTATGCCAGATGCCTCATTAAACCATACAATTTAGATTACTTATTTTTTATTTGTTAAGAAATAAATAACTATGAATAAATGAATGCCGTCCCCTTTTTCTGTAACCGTCTCAGAAAAAGAACAGCCTTTTTTGCCAAGACCATGGGTTGCACTACTTGCACTGCACATGACATGGCCCAGACTAGCGCAGAATCAAAGCGAGCAGTATAAGCAAAAAGAGGCTTATGCCCAGCAGTGGGTCAAGAGGGGCTGATGATGACGATGATGATAAAATTAATGACAAATAATTGAGTCGAGACTCGAGACAAATATGAATTACTTTGACACTGACTAAAGGAGCTAAAGGCACGAAGCAATCAAAATCACTATGAAAAAAAAGGGTAAATGACTATGATATTAGCGACACTGACATAAGACGTCATTTGCGGATCTTAGCGCAATCCCATCCGACCGAATAACTAAAAAAAAACATAAGTAAGGCGCGTGCAGTGCAGAAAATTGTGTGGCGCGTGCGTGCTCCATCCAGAGTCTCCACTCCAGACATGCGAGTGAATTGAAAAGATCAAACTAAACGTAACACATGTTTTGATTGAATTATTTTAAATACAGTGAAATTAACTTATAATAGGTAGATGTTCTATGATATCTGCAATGCAATGGCATATTCATTAATTTCCACCGAAATGAATATTTTAACATCGTAGATTTATCTTATCGGTAAAATTATGTTTGAGGAATAATAATTAACGTGTTATTTTTTATAAAATGTTTAGTTTTTATTAGATTATCTACATAAAAAATATGGATTCCAAATATTCAGCAATAGGAAGGGAGAAAGTGGTCAGAACAAATTTCAAAAGAAAACTTATCAATAATTTGCAAGGAGATAACACTAAAACTAAAAAACCTAAAATATGTAGAGATGAACAAGCACTTATTACTCTTACTAATGGACACACTATTGAAAACAACAATTACCCAAAAGGTAATAATAAAGAAATAATGGTGGAAGATTTGCAGGCAGCACGAAAACGATTGCCTGTGTTTATGGTTAGATCAAGGTTAGTATTACACTAAAACCAGAAGTTAAATTACAACTTAAATGAACATTTGAATGGAATAAATTCTTAATAATAAGGTTTATCTTTGAATTTTAACTAAAAGCTATGTTCTATATACCTACTTAACACTACTCCTTGTTTTTAAACTTTAACCTTGTATAGCTATAGTGCTCATTTAATCAGAGTTGGACACTATTCTACTATGCTTATTACAGATTGTTGGAAGAAGTAAGAAAAAATGAAACAATGATATTGATTGGGGAAACTGGCTGTGGAAAGACTACCCAAATTCCTCAGATAATTCACGAAGCTCGACTTGAAGGACCCGGAGCAATAGCTGTTACCCAGCCCCGTAGAGTGGCCACCATAACTATAGCACTGCGAGTAGCTGCTGAAATGAATACTCCTATTGGCTCCTATGTTGGGTAAACAGATTCTTCTTTTAATAAAATATTTAAAATATAAATAATAGAAATTTAAAATAATAACAACAAATAACTTTTTGTTTAATTTATGTAATGTAAAATATGGTTATTGGTAAAGTATTTTTATTACTAAATTTAATTCTGTTATTCTTTTTGTTACTTATTTAAGTTTAATAAAAGGCAAGATATAATAATGATAAACACAATTTAAGTTTTCATTGAGGTGACAAATTGTACCCAAATTATAATAGTTAAATTTATTTCAGATATTCTGTGAGGTTTGAAGATGTTACTAGTCCAAAGACCAAGGTTAAATATTTGACAGATGGCATGTTGCTACGGGAAGCTATTGTTGATCCATTACTCAAAAAGTATACTATTGTAATACTTGATGAAGCACATGAGCGTACTGTTAACACAGATATTCTCTTTGGCATTGTCAAACTGGCTCAAAAAGAAAGAAGTATACAAAAACTTAGTCCTCTTAAGGTAATAATAAGGTCCTAATAAGGGACATAAACTACTTTTCATAAGAGTAATAATAGACAATAATGCATGTGGCAAGCTAAAACAAAGATGGGAGGACACCTTAACCACTTTTTGCCAGAGTGGTACGAGGTGGCCCAGGATAGAGATGACAAGCCTTTACCCAGCAGCGAGATACAATATGGGCTTATAAAAAAAAAAAAACTTTCTTTTGAATTAATTTTAACTGAAATTTTTTGCTTATGACTGTTTTTGATTTCATCTTAGTATATTTGATGATGTTAAATATTTCAATTTTTACTACAGGTGATTATAATGTCAGCCACAATGGATGTAGATACATTTCGAAAGTACTATAATAACTGTCCTGTTATTTATCTAGAGGGCAGGTCATACCCAGTGACTATCTACCATTCGAAAATGAAACAAGAAGACTATCAGTATGCTGCTGTTTGTACCGTATTTCAACTTCACGCTTCTTTACCGGCAGAGTAAGTCATACATACTGTGCTTGTATAGGTATTAATAATAGTATTAGTCAAATTAACTGTTTCACCATTCTGCAGACCATATAAGGCATACAACAATTGATTTAACCATATTTTTAGTTATTTTTTGTTGGTTAGTAACCCTGTTGATTTAAATACAATCCAATTTTATTTTCAGTCATGACTTTCTAGTATTTTTAACTGGACAAGAAGAAATTGAAACGGCTATGTATAATATTAAACAAATTGCTAAGGTAAGCATTGTTCAAATATATGTTTAGACCTTGTTATATATTTTTATAGAAAATGTCATAGAACTATTTCTTTTTATTAATTTACCTTAACAACACCTTGAATGTTACAGGAAGCTCCAGGACCGCCTATTAAAGTGTGTCCACTATATGCTGGTTTGCCAGCAGCAAAACAGTTGCAAGTATGGAAAGTTCCACCTCCTAATACTCGCAAGATAGTTTTAGCAACCAACATAGCTGAAGCGTCTGTAACTATCCCTCGCATAAAATGCGTCATCGATTCAGGAGTTGTAAAAGAGAGGTATTTATTTAAAATCATCATTCCACATAAAAAAAACTAGAGCTATAAATACCAATTTATATTTAAAAATCGATTGAAGCAATGATTTTATATAAGTAAAAAAGCTAGATAGCGCCGGAAGACGGTCCGAAGAAAAGAAGGCAATCGCATCCATTAGGCCTCAGTTGCTCTCAAAGGAGTTGCCAAACAAAAAATGCCAAATTTCACTTAACTATAAAAACATTGTGCTGCTGTTGATAAAGATGATGACGTATTAATCGCAGGCAGTACTGGATACACCTTAGGGCAAAAAAGGCACGCGCCTATGGGCCCCGCGACGATTAGGGGCGCTCCTTCAGAGAAAAAAAAGTATTTTATTTGCTAAGCCTAGAAGATAGGGGCCCCGGAACATGCAGTGCCTAGGGGCCTATACTCGTACATTGCTTAATCTTTTGACTGCCACAGTCGGCTATAATCGATAAGCGATAGCGTACCTTGTACGCCAACGAAGGCAATAATCGACAATACTTCAAAATAAAAATATTTAGAAATTTTGGAATCCTTATTTCTGTTGCAACTTGTTTTGCAACTCTGAATTGAGTACCTTGCGTACAGAACACGGCGACGCATTTATGGTATGGCGGTCAAAGGTTAAGGCTCAGCGTATGCCGAGACGCAGGCGACGCAGTTCCGCGCAGCGCAGAGCAGAGCAGATTTTGTATTGCATGGATGTGCTTAGAGCTGCTACGCTGCGGCACGTGTCTGTACTGCACGGCGTCTCGTTGTAGTGCCGGCACAGATTTCTGCGCGACGCGTTCGTATCAACACGTGCTTTTTACCATTATATTATAATTTTGTTACAATGACAGAACAATTAAAAGAACTCTCTCGATAGTACAAATTCTCCATTAGTAGAACGATTTTTCAGATAATCACTTTGTCAAATAATTTTTCTACGCTTTACAGACTGACTTAACGAAAACAAGAATTTGTATAGCAAAATTTTAACTCTTCTCGTTTGTCGCCAGGAGGCGCTGTTTCAATACCATACTAATTTTCCTTTTTGTAAACGTAATCGAATGAATACGGATAGTAAACAAAACACATTAGGCACCCTGCAAAAATAGCAACAACTCACGTGAATGAAGTGTGATACGCTTAGCCTCGTTGTCTGATTGCAGGACGTGGTGCACGCGCACCGGGGCGGAGCGGCTGCGCGTGGCGCCGTGCGCGGGCGCGGCGTGCTGGCAGCGGGCGGGGCGCGCGGGCCGCACGGCGCCCGGCCGCGCGTACCGGCTCTACACCGCCGCCGAGCTGCGCGCGCGCCCGCCGCACGCCACGCCAGAGCTCGTCAGGTACTCACCAGGCTTTGGCTAGCCGCTCTTTCTCCTTCTTAGCCTTTCTCTTTTGTCGCCATAACATCAATGTTTGTAGCATTGTTGTGTTCCGGCAGCTAGAGATAATCTTATCTCTAATAAAATGTCCAGTGCCAGTGCCTCATTAGTTGAGGTTCCCGGGTGAAGTGCGCTTCGATCATTGGCCTTATCATCACTTTACATCAGGTGAGATCAAGGCACTGTGCTTAACCGTAAAATGTAAAAAAATAACTTTGGATGTGTTTCGTACCAATTTTACTCGCACTCAAACATACGAATTGAAAACGCACACTGGTTGCGTTTTTCTCAATTAAAATGCCAAGTGACACCGCCACCAAATGGTAAAACAAGGTTCATCATCATCATCATCATCTCAGCCAAAAGACGTCCACTGCTGGACAAAGGCCTCCCCCAAGGATCTCCACAACGACCGGTTTTGTGCTGCTTGCATCCAGCGGCTTCCCGCGACCTTCACCAGATTTGAAAACAAAACAAAAAAACAAGGTTGATTTTTGTCAAATGTTCAAATATTTTGGTAGGCTTGAACGTTCAGATTACTATAAAACAGACTGACTGAATGAGAATTATATTTTGAACGAGGTGTTAAGAATCAACTTGCGGGTCAGCTAGTGAGGAACAATCTTGCTCCACTAGCTGTCCTCGCATCTGGACTCAGCTTCCGCTTAATATCAGGTAAAGCAGAGTCATTTGCCAACCTTTGTAATAACAATAAAAATAAAGTAATAGCTTATTTTTGTTCCAGATGTCCTTTGGCGCCGGCTCTGCTGCTGCTGATCGCCGCAGGCATGGAGCCTAATACATTCCCACTGATTGACTCACCACCGGTGGATGCTGTCAATGCTTCTCTAGTCTTATTAAAAGAATTAGGTATTACAATTTTTTAATATACAGTTAAGTTTTGGCCTAAATACTGTTCCACTTCTGGACATAACCCTTCATCATTGAAATCAGGTTATCACTACAATTGATGGTGGGTATTGGCTTAACAATAACCATCACCACACTTGCTAAATGCGGGTTGGTCATCACAAACCTGGGCTATGCATCGAAAATACGAAACATACTACCCGACCTGGGAGCTGAACGCAGAACTTCCGGATATCGGACCGTGCTCTTTGCTACCCGACCACCGAGGCATCATTAGAATTATTAATGTACTGTTTTTAAAACATTATACCAAATGTAAGATGGAGTTCAATATTATATTCATAATAAATATAGTGTTACATTATATCTATTTCATTTTTTCAGGTGCTATCGACAGTGAAATCAATCCAAAGCTTACACCTCTCGGAAAGAAGATGTCAGCGTTTCCAATAGATCCTAAATATTCTAAGATTCTTCTGAGTGCTCCAGAATATGGCTGTTTGGAAGAGGTAACCAATAGGTTTACAACAAGTTAGTTGTATTTGTGGAGTTAATTGTCTTATATAAAAGGATGTATACATGCAGTTTTATTATTTTCAGGCGTTAAGTTTGGTAGCTGTCCTGTCAAGTGAAAATGTTTTTCATACTCCATTGCAGAAAAGGGAAGAAGCGTTAAAAGTGAAGCAGAAATTTCTATCGCCTTTAGGGGATCACATAACATTGTTGAATGTGTACAAAGCATTTTGCAAGGCGCCTTTGAAAAAGGTGGGTATTGTTATGTTATGATATATACTGGGTATGAACAGAAGCTTAACGAAAACGAAAAATAGGGATTGTTCCCATCATTACTATTATTTTCTTGTATAGAGCCATACCTGGGAACCTGATAGTTAAGGAGTTATTGAGGAACAAAGTCAAAACTTTTTTTACGGTTGTTGCGGAATCTGTTTAAAAAGGTTATTAGTAAATTTTCTTCTAAAAGAACATTAGCCTTTTCCTTCCATTTTCAATTAACCTTTTCACCGCCCAACTATCCTGCACGCGATGTCCCGCTGTACGCCAACGTATAAATGTATTTTAATAAAGTAGGTACAAAGAAGAACTTCTATAGAAATGCTGGCGTGGGCGGCACGAAAATCTCGAACTTCTATAGAAGTTGTTGGCGGTTTTTACCGCCAACAACTTTCTCTTTTTTAACCTTTTTAGGTTAAAAAGAGACAGTTTTAAGTTACAAACCGCAATGAATATCGAAGGCACATAATGATGCTGCTCGCGGCCGACCGTCTCGTGTCGTACGCTGCACACTCACTCACATGCACACTAAGTTGCACGCGTTCCATTGCGTGTCATCATCATAAATAACACTTGTTTTTGATACCCAAAAATAAAGTCGTTTCCTAGCAATTATTTTTACTTAATGTTTTTTAGTTTGATGTATACTATGCGTATATTATTATTACAGCTTCGGTAAGGTCTTTAAAGGGGTAAGGTTTTCACACTCTGTATATGTGTATGTAAGTGTAATTGTCATTTGAACAAGTGAGGATATTTTCAGCTTATTAATGGAGGTTGTTTTTTAAAATCTCAAAGTCAAAGTCAAATCATTTAATCGACATAAGCCTTCACAGGCGACGTCAAAACTATAAATCAAAAAACTAAAAAAAACAGTTTAGACAACACTACTGAATCTACCACTAGTTCGGATTTTGGGAGAGCCTTCGACCGAGAAGAGCTGGCAAGAAACTCAGGCTTATTTCTTTTTCTTCATCTTTATTCGAAGATTTATATGAATATTTATTATCAAATATCTGCATCGTACTGTAAATGATTTAAAGTTACTGCAAGTCCTTTATGATCATGCTGCTTAAAAATGAAAACGTCTACGTGAAATTTGGCCTAAAATATTGAATAAAAAGCAAAATGTCTACCTGGCAATATGATTTTGTGCGTAGGCACCACTTGAACTACATTTTACGAATTGAAATTTAGACATTCTGATCATAAAGGGTATTGGTTGGGTCAGTATACAACAGGAAGATGTAGTCTTAAACTTCTCTGTACTGTTTAAAATTTTTATCTCGATATCATGTTTTCTTTAGTCATTATCATTCAATTAACATCAAAATATCAGCTTTTGATTAAATGTAGAATATAGATTATATTGATAATACAAGAGCATAAAAATAAACTCTTGTTTAATTGTTTCAGCAATGGTGCAAAGAAAATTATCTTCATCACAAGAATTTGTCTCACGCTTCTGATATACGGCACCAGTTGCTGTCCGTCTGCCAGAGGTTGAACTTGACAGTTTCTAGCTGTGGATCTGCTTTAGACCAGGTACATACCTATGTTTATATTATAGGGTTTTGTATCAAATCTTCTATAAAGATAAGAAGAAATTAGCAGTATTAGTAGCCATTTCACAGTGTGTTACACTTTGAAAAATTCAAATTCTCTCAAGTCCGTATGTAAAGTCCCATATTTTTACTGACACTGAAACTTGGGGGAATTTCATTTATTATTCAACATCTTTAATTTTCAGACTTTTTTCTAACAAACTAAACCAATTAAAATAATGCATATCATGAAACATGCTGTATCTTTACTAACACGCAAGCGTCAATAAAAAGATAGTGTACAGATACACGCACACAATTGAAAAACCATTGTATGACATTCATATTCATTGGTGAATTATGATAATGTTTTGTTTATTATCTCGGTAACGAGCCTGTAGTTTTGGACCAAATTTGGTGAGCATGCTCAGTGTGATGTATAGATGCTCCCTCCCCGATATACGATGCTTAAAAACATTTTTGATTGTCACAACAGTTGTTAAAATGTCTGCTGAGCGGTCTATTCACGAACTGCGCGTGGCTGCGCGGAGGCGGGGGCGGGGGCGCGGGGCCGGGTTCCGGGGGTCGCTACGTGACCGCGGCGGGGGCGGGGGCGGCGCTGCACCCCGCGGGGGCGCTGCACAGTGCGCGGCCCCCCGCCCCCCGCCGTGCTGTATACGGAACTGCTGCATACTAGCCGCGCGTACCTTATCACAACCTCGGCGATACAGCCGCAGTGGTTGCATCATGTGGCCCCGGAGTACGCGAGGCGGTGCCGCGCTAACCGGTGACACTCGGACAACATTAGGCCCGGGAGGGTGCGTACTCGCCTGTGAATCATACAGATTATAGGGCATGTGGCTAAACAGAGCCAATGCTGTAACTACTGTGCCACTGTGACTCTCTACCTAGGAAACAATAGTAATCAACACTAATGGACGGCCAGTGGTCAAATTGTGACGGCAGTTTTTTCTTATTTTATGGATTACGATTCCTATGACTTCCAAATTTAATTCTATGGCCATTAAAAATAAAAAATATGGTTCTGTAGTGTTTCAAACACAATTCATTAGCAAATTTTCATTTCACAGGCATCATCTGTCAATGTTTCATTTCACAAACTATTGCTTTAACAATGGCATCAAAACATAAACATTCAAATGGCAAGCTGTCATTTTAAAAATATTAATTTAATTTAATTTTAAAAGATAAACTGACATGTTAAAAATTTTCAGAAAACAAAAAGTACGTTTTAAAAATTATATACACCTATATTTTAAACGATACAGTAATAATTTTCATAATAAATAAATCTTCAAAATATTGTTTCTTGTGCTTTCCCGCCGCAGCCGCGCGCTACACTCTCGCTTCGCTCGCTCGGCTTGCGCTTTGTTTTGGTCACTGATCTAACCCTTTATTTTGTTGCTCTCCGTTCTTTCTGGCCGGAATATTGGCTTATGTCTTACTGGCCAAGTAACCATTATATTAAATTAAAAATTAGTAGATCTTTGTCCATTTGAAGTATTTGTGATAGAATAATTATTTGTTAAATAAATGTATAACTTTCGAATTCATATACATACATACTAGTATATGTATATTTTATGTGTTCGTTCGTCGACCTATTTACTCTGTAAATTTTTGAAACAATGAAACAATGTTTATTTAATAAAATTATTTATTATAAATAAATTTTATCTTTCCACATTCTATGAACTTTAAACTGTGCTAAATCTCACACTCCTGCGTGCGCGCATTGTTTAAAAAGGGGTTTCATGAAACAGCTTGATTACAATTGACGAAAAGAAAAGAATACCGTTGGCCTAATTTATAGTGTCCCTGGTCTCTGTCTCACTAAACACAGACGGTCCGAAATGTCGGTATCGCATAAAAAAGCTTCTGTCAATTTGTATTGTTTGCTGTTGGGTGCCAGTTCATTCATCAGTCTGAGAACTATTTTAAAATTGTAAGGACTCGGAGATACACGGGTCGTAGGTTATAATTTTAGTTTTAAGAGTTTATCTAATTTTAGGGAGAAGTTTTAAAATATTTTTGTCAAATTGTTAGTGTGCCTAATTAAGATAATTTGTTTTGAAAATTACGTTCTATTTTAATTGTGTTTATGTTATTTTATTATTGAACATAATTGTGTGTGTGTGTCTGAGCACGCAGAATTTATGAAGTTATCACAGATTTATATAAATATTAAGATTTGCCTCTGTATCTATTTGATCAGTTTTTAAATCGGTTACGACAAAAAATAATATTTTGTAGTCAGTAAGTTTTGCCTTTTTAAATTTTTGAACCATACATGTATGTTAATATTGTACAAAGTGATGTTTTTGTTTGTATGTGGGGGAACTATCTCTGGTACTACTGAATTGTTTTTAAAAATTATTTTACCTATAGAAAGCTTTAAATATAAGCTACAATTCATTTTCATAATAACGGAATACGGTGTTCACGCACACAAAATTGCAGGCGGTTACCTAATTTATTAAGTTAAACTTACTATTCAAGCTAGCATAGCTTCGTTTACTGATGAAGAAACCTGTTAATCAATAAATTTTATCATAAAACATACACATTGAATTAGTTACTGTTTGCACAAACTGAAAATACGTTAACATTATAAAAAATCTGTAAATCATGTCATAAAGTGTACACTATTGTTTTGTAAAGTTTACGCGAATATAACATTTTGGCATTTTAAAATATTATTATGTTCTATTGAGTATAATGCAATAACGTGTCCTTCTTAGTCGGGCAATCTTGGCATGGCATTGGTCGTGGTTATGAGAGCAGTCGCTCACGGTGGATTGAGTGAGTGAGCTAATGAAGTCTGCCCATCGGGTTGGCGAGCGACCACGGGATCTCTTGCCCTTCATTTTGCCCTAAACTACATTAACATGTAGATGAATGTAATAAAAAAATCCTACCAATATTATAAACGCGAAAGTTTGTAAGTATGGATGGAAGTTTGTTACTCTTTCACGTAAAACTATTGAATGGATTTGGATGAAATTCGGCATACAGATAGTTTATAACGTGGATTAACACATAGGATACTTTTTATCCCGATATTCTCACGGGAACGGGAACCATGCGGGTGAAACTGCGAGCGGCCGCTAGTCAATGATAATTTAAAAACATGTTTAAATAAAAGAGTTGGAATTTTTTAAATCAAACCGAAGAGGGAACAAACTTTGTTATTGGCATTTTATGACCAACCTCTCGATATTAGGATAAATCTTTCATCTCGTTGAGGGAAAAAGTGAATGCTCTTCTCATTATTACTCGAGTTTTGGGGCCATTTATCGGCGGGCGTCTTATCGACGGCCTATGCTCAGATTGCCTAATGACCTTAATGGCTTGCAAGGGTTCTTCAGTAAACTCGCTGCTTTATTTATATGCTTTGCAGACATAGATTTTAAAAATATACTCATAACAGTAGCTAAAACCTATACAGAATTAGAATTAGAACAGTTTTAGAATATATCTGTGTTGTTTAGTGAATTGAAAGTAATCTTTGATATCAAAATAAACAAACAATTTGGCCTGCACAAATAGACATCAAACTTCTGTGTCGCTTTAGGCTTTAGCAGAGTGGATTTATTTTACGTGTATAGTGCGCTGATATTTTTTCATTAATTACTTGATCGAAGTTACCAGAATTTGTATTGTAAAACCAACTGTCACACTTGCCATTAGGTGGAGCTTTGCAGCGCTTCGATCCCATACCAATCGCATACATACATCTCTTACGACCTTTCAAAAGCGGTAGACAAAGCAACGAACTCACTAGTTTTGACTAGACTTACTGTTAGTGACCTTGACGCCACATTTTGCTTAATCAAAGTACAGTTCCGAGGTTTACCTAGGAACACTACTACTATCGTTTAGTCGATCGAAAAGTTTACTATCGAATAGTGAGAACCTCGTACGAGGAAGACGGGTTCGATTGGTATCTATAACTATCCTGTGGTAAGTTAGAACCTGCTTATGTGACCACCTAGCATTTGAGTTGTATAGATCTGTCTCCAGTACAATGATTATAGTAAAAGAGACGGACAGACGGACTACAAAGTGATCCTATAAGGGTTCAGTTTTTTCCTTTTGAGGTACGGAACCCTAAAAGTACGAAAATAGGAAAGGACAGTCATCAGCTACTGGTATGGTAGTACTACTTAGTAGTACTACTTACTACTACTGGTTGCTAGAAACCGTGGCATATTAAAGGATTGACACTGGTGATGTTACAGGGCTTATTTTTTTTTAAATTATGTTAAGACAAATTGTAAACTTTTTAGAATAGAATAGTCCTATTTGCATTCTTAGAACGCTCAAGTTGAAATTAATGTTCATTGATAAGTAGGTAATACACCTCGTTAGTTGCACATTTTATACCTTCGCTTTTTTTGTATAATGTATAATTCTAAAAAGTTGGTGCTAATGTTTGTAAAAAAGTATACAATACAACAGATTTGTTAAGGAATAAATTAAGTACCTACATAGATAATTAAAACATTTTGACAATAAGTTTGTTGTTTTATTTTCGAAATTACATCTATATAAAGAGGTAAAGTTTGTGACTTTCTTTGTGTATTTGCGGAGGGTAATTTCTGGACCTGCTGTTCCAATTCCAAAATTTCTTTCACAGATATAATGCTACATGCCTTGCGGGTAACATAGGCTCCATTTTATTTTGATAAACAAATGATTGAAATTTCTATCAAGTCACTGACTTGATGCTTGACTTGATAGAAATTTCACACGCCCAATGATAGATATAGCGGTCTATCTATATCATAATAAAATATGCTATTTACATGTTTACGCAGATTACGTGCGCCCAACGATTTTTTTTTACCTGTACCTGTACCTAGGACCTACCGAATTATTTTTTAGCTTTTAGTACAATTTTCTGTAAAACTGTTTAGATTAAAAAATTATTTTACTAATTTTTTATTTCCAAGTTTTTAGTTTCTCATTATTCATTTTATTTTTATAAAGAACTATTCTACTAATCAAGTCCTTTCATTTGATACCATATTGAGGAAGTAGTGATGTGTGACATGTTTGTACACCTTCATACCATTCAGCCCTCGGCACGTGCTCACCTTGGCATTGGGTCATCCATGTAATCCATCTAATCAAAGAGAGAATCCACATTCATAACAAGCTGAACGAACGTACGGACGAACTTATTTTCCCGAGTTCCTATAGCCATCTTCCAGCTCCATCATCAGACCCTGGTTACCATCTACCACCAAAGTACTCGTCAAGACGAATCATATGAGCCCAAACTCGATGGGGTTGTGTCGTTTAATTACCGAGTTTCTATGGCCATATTCCAGCTCCATCAGCAGACCCTGGTTACCATCTAGCACCAAAGTACTCGTCAAGACGGATCAAACGAGTCCAAACTCGATGGGGTTGTGTCGTTTAACTACAGAATTCCTATGACCACTTTCCGATTACATCATCAGATCAGCTCCATGTCATAATCATTTTGCATTGTCATCCGATTTACATACGCATGCAAAATTTCAGCTCAATCCGTCAACAGGAACAGGCTAAAGAGCTTCCATTATATGAGGAACGACTGGATTTTTTTTAAATTAAACAGTTTGAAGGATCGTAGGATTTTGTTAGATCTCACACTACTTTACAAAATAGTTAACTAATTGCGGACTGTCCCTCTCTATTACAGCTAATAAACATAAATGTACCGCAAAGGCTTGCGCGAGTCGGCAGGTATGCCCCTTTCTCTGTAAAATGCAGTAGGACCAATGTGGGTCACCACGCCACCATGAATAGATTACAGCGGCAATATAACCATCATATACATATAACATATCAATATAACCAGCCTTTAGGTAAGATGACATAAGTGTCAAGCTTAAGTCCTTTTTGTACAAAACCAACTTTAATTTAATTTAGTGTTAATTTTGTTGGTTGTCCTATTAAATAAAATAAAATAAATAAAATAAACAGGAAGGGGTCAAATTTCAATTACTAGATTTGACCCAAACAAATAAATAAACAGGGCAAGCTATATGATATATAGATGTAAGATTTTGATAAATAAATAAATAAATAAATAAATAAATAAATAAATATAAAACCGTTTAATTATAGTTGAGTGTACATGATAGTAATGTACCACAAAAATTTTAGTCATCAGTAGATTTAAAAAAAAGTTAGCGGCACGATATTAGCTTTTATCTACACTAATGTTGTAACGTTCTACTAATGTTTCCAATACTTGACTTATAATTACTACTGTTATAGCGCAGACAACAAAACACTCAATTTAAGCAATTTCACATGATGGTATAATATCCACATCGATATCGTAAAATCTCATTATAACATCAATAAAACGCGACCAATTAACCTGGCGAGCCTTATGTCAAAATCCTCATACAAGTTGTATAAAATTTTGATATTAGGCTGGCTTTTGAAAACAGTTGGGTTATACGTGAAAACTTCGTCGAAACTACTAAACTTACATACACAAAACTCTTTGGTAAGATCTTGTGCCAATTAAATAAAAAAAGAACAGCGCGCGCTCGCTCCTGATTGGCCCTGCGCGCGCAGCTGCGCTCTCATTGGTTAGATTTTAATGGCGGCAAGTTCACTGTGACAATACACGTACGCGTGAATTTAATGTTTCGCAGTGTTTTGTTTTTAAAATACAAATTAAAAGTTAAAAATGGACAGCGACGATGATATTTGTACGCCTCCGAATATTCTAGAATTGGCAACAAAAGTAACTCACAATCTTTTGCCAGAAAAATCTAGAAAATTATATGAAAAAGAATATAATAACTTTTTGGCATGGAAGATCGAAAAGAAAACTACATCATTTTCTGAAAATGTCATTCTTGTGTATCTCAAAGACCTCTCCGACAAATTCAAGCCATCTTCTATGTGGGCTAAATATTCTATGCTCAAGTCCACACTGAGTATCTACAACAATATTGATATCACGAAGTATTCAAAAGTCATAGCGTTCCTGAAACTTAGTTCAGAAGGACACAAGGAAAAAAAGTCCTTGACGTTTACATCAGGTCAAATAAAGATGTTCCTGAAAGATTCAGGAATTCAGGAACAGAAAAAAGGCATTGCTTCCGGCGCACCTCGGCGACCCTTCTCATAGATAGCGGTGGTGATTTGACCGCACTGAAACGACACGGGGGGTGGAAGTCTTCTACTGTGGCTGAAAGCTACATTGATGAGTCTTTAATGAATAAAATTCAAGTCTCAAATACGATCTTGAACAGTATAGAAAACAAGACGAATGAAGTAATTATAAATATTCCAACTCCGTCTACGAGCTCTACTGCTTGCCCCGCGACCGCTACAGCTGCTGGATCAATAATTAACATTAACTTTCAAAATTGTACCATCCAAAATTTGAACAATTATTATAAATAAACTATTGTCAGCTTTTAATCTTGTTGTTTGACTAATTGCATTAGTGAAGATAAAGTAGTGTATGCAACTGCATATAACACGGGTATTAAAACACTCGTTACTATTATGAAACTCGCTGCGCTCGTTTCATAAACTCACACTCGTGTTTTAATATCCTTCATTATATGACAGTTGCATAATGCTTAAAGCCACAATAACGTTTTTCATGTTAATAATTCATATGATTTTTCAAGGTGATTTTTAAGTAAACTTATTAGGCACAATAATTATATTTATCTTTATTAGAATAAATAGTTTATCACCCGAGGAATTTTATGACGATAAAATTGCTCTTCACTGCCAGCGTCTAATTTGGTCGCTTAGTTCTGGAAATATTACGAAATCAAAATTAATTCACAGAGAAGTATCTACCTGCAAATTTTATTATTTCCCTCTATGAACAGATGAGATAACATTTTTTTTGCCATTACATTGATGTTTTTTAGATTAACAAGCCTTACCTAAAATCGATACCGGGACCTCTAGGTCTGGTTGTCTAACCATTAGACCGTAGAGGCGATTGCTGTTCTAACTTGGAGAAATAAAAATCTCTTCTCGAGCACTAATGCAAGTGACGCTGAAATCGAGCTGGACGAACTGGACAACCCTGCTATACACTGCTTTAAAGTTTATACTGACACCCCCTACCAACCTATCGGTTACAAAGTAGGTGTCAGACATCGTTACGCAAGCGCAAGGGACCATCTACGTCAGGTCATAACGCCAGATCAGAACACGCCGGTACACATCCTTCATCCAGTACTTTTAAGACTAGTGTTTCAAGCTAGTCGCCCCGTGGACACGTATAGTCCACTATCTATTATCCAGATAGGTCACCGGAGCTGTAAGCTCGCTCACTTCTCGTTGCACTAAGAGCACAACTCGCAGTGTACCACTGCTCGGGCCGTCAACTCTAAAGTCGACTACCAAATGTCCTCTTTGGTGGCGGAGTTGTAAGCACACTCACTTCTCGGTACCCATCCAGGCACCTAATCAATTCCAAATTCCTACGCGGCTGATTAAACCGGAGGCCTTTGCATCTAGCGGGCACCTCTACTAGTTCCCAATAGATTGTCTCGTAAAGTACATATAAGGAACATCTTCATCGTCATCATCATCATCAGCCTACACACGTCCACTGCTGGACATAGGCCTCTCCAAGTGCACGCCACTGAGCACGATAACGGAACATCTTATTCACGCATTTTTTAAAATATATTTAACGGGTAAGCACAGTTCCTTAATCTCACCTGATGTTAAGTGATGATAAGACCAATGGTGGATGCGCACTTCACCCGGAAACCCCAACTACTGAGGCACTAATATCACGTTACCTATATCGTCGGAGGCTAAGTATCATCCAGATGTCTTGGGCTCAGTTCCCAGGTCGGCAATGTGTTTTTCTGATTTACGGAAGCATAGTTCCGTTGGTGATCCGCATTTCGGAAGCTTTGTGATTAAGCCAATACCTATCAGTTGTAGCGATGTCTTGATTTCATTTCTTGACTCATATCACGGGCTCCTCTTAAAATCAGCGTTGCAGTTTCTTGAAGCTGCAACTTATGCTGAGAGGAGTCCAGTTCGTCGTAGCATTTTAATCTTAACTTTATGTAGGTATTATGTTAGGTAGGCTTTATGTTTTATTGTTAGAACCTAAGCCTGAACCTACACCGAATAAATAATTTGAATTTGAATTTGAATTCCAATGATGGAGGACCTTGCCAAGCAGCGGGACAGCATATAGTGCTAATTATTAATATAGTTAATTTTATGTAAAAAATAGTAGGTAGTGATGGCACTATTAAAGCTTTGCGAGACAATTTTAATCGTAGAGATCATTCTAAAATCATCAGCATCATCAGCTGGTCAACGCATATTCTTAATTAGATCTTCTTTTCTATTTTTAAATTTATAAACCTCAGGAGTAAACATTCGCACTGGTGGGTAACGAATTGAGAAAAAGGTGCATTAATAGTTTTTCTACCAAAACAAGAAACTATAAACATTGTTAATAGAGAAGTTTTTGACATAGATTATTAAAGAAAAACAAAAAACTAAAGTATGTGGAAAATGTAAGTAGGTACTAAAATAGGATTGGACGCGGTGCGCCCAGTCCTTAACTCCTGGACCAAGCCAAACATGGAGAGCTAACATTCATCTGGCGCAGGCGCAGGTATCTACTGTCAGGACATGAATGTTTTTTGAAGTAGGTACCTGCATTAGATCGCTTAGAGAAAGGCTTCACATTGCTTGCAAGAGTGCAAACTTGGGAGCAGCAACGACGCACCGTAACGGCGGTGATTTGGCTCCGATCTCTCGCTGGCCAAGAAGGTAAAGAAAGGTCATAACTGGGCATCACTATGTGATAGGTTATTTTGGGAAGATTTAAAGCTTATTTGGATTTGATCCATCCTTAGTTTTGGGTAAACACCCCGTACCATCTTGGGGGAGTAGAAGTCCCCATAACCGCCGTGTTTTCGCAAACGCAGTGTTACGCGAAATGCATGCAAAAGGAACAGTTTTTATAATGATTCTTATTTTTTTATTTGGGAGACGTAGTATTTATCGAAATAATACGAAATCAACGTGGTTGTCCACGCAAATCGCAATCGCGGGCAAACTGCTAGTTTATTATAATTTTAATTTTAACAGGTTTGCATTTGCTTCAAATTTTCTGACCTACTTGACGTTTTTTTAATAAGCACTCAAGAAGCCTTAAAATTGACATCTAAATGAGGGACGAGGCACTTGCCTCATTAAAATTACGGCTGGGAGCGGGACACAATGTTAATTGGATAATTATGCAAATTCTACGAAATAATTCATTACGATTTATGATGTTCACACAAAGTGAATTCGTAACATTATCTCTTGTGAATTGTCGTATCGGTGTTTAATACTCGTAGTTGTCTGCAGAATTCAAGGTGCAAGCAATTCCTTAAGTGTGCCTTCTTTAGACAGTCGGTAGGAAGGTAGGCACTACGGTTTAATATTGACGAATTTACGAAATGTGGTACGTCTATACGTACACTCGTGTCGTTTCTATACACGACAAGAGTAGCTGTTGGTAATTAAGTAAATCAACAGAAGATAGCGATACCAAAAGAAAACAATTCACTTATAATTTATTACATTTCTTTAATTACCCTAGTAAAAAATCAGTAGCCAATTAATCAATCGATAAACAATTGACGTTCATCTCATCGCACCGCTGTAAATTAGTTTCTGCCTTCATAGTTTCGAATATAATGAGCTGAACTTTCCCATCGTGTAGTAGGAAGTAAGCACGGGCCTCGTAATGGGACTTTTCGAATGGATGACGTCGTCAATAATACTCAGCGCGCCCGTTTTTTGTGTTTTTGCAGCTAATAGCCTAACTTTGCTGTTAATATATTGTCTGCTTTTGATACCCCATTTATTACGACGTTGGAAAGGGCCACTTTTTGTTTTTTTTTATTTCTCATATATATGAATAGATAAAAGTCTAATGAATCCTTTATGCGGGTGCTTTGTTTTTTTATGTGTATACGATAGTCACTTTATATTATTAGGTCCTGGGTCGGCGGACCACGTATTCACATCGATATTGACACTCGTGCGTACGAGAAGAAAATGTATAAAAGCTTTCGAGAGCAAATGGAGTATGGATATATGGATATTTCCAGAGCGACCTCTCGGCAGGGTCCCGTCTCCAGGGACGCGCTCGGAGAACCTCATTATGTGTATCGCATCAACATTACGTCCTTTTACAATAAACACTAAACGATAAAGCGAAAGGGTCTCGATTAATAGGACGGGAATAAATCTCTGAATTCATTTATAGCATTGTAAGATATATCAAACACAATTTAATATAAATAACATCGAAGGTTTACTTACATTCGGCCCTTTTCTAAGAGTTCACGATTATATTCGATAGATTCCTAGTAAGGTAAGGCTGAGACTGTAAATTTACTGTGCACTGATAATTTCGGTAAGTTAAAGAACCACACAGATAGGCAGACTTAAGAGGACCCCCCGCTACACAAGACTTTAAAGTTTATACTGACACCCCCCACCAACCTTACGGTTATAAAGTTAGGTGTCAGACATCCTTACGCAAGCACAAGGGACCATCTACGTCAGGTCATAACGCCAGATCAGAACACGCCGATACGCATCCTTCATTCGGTACTTTTAAGACTAGTGTCTCGAGCTAGTTGCCTCGTGGACACGTATAGTCCACTACCTAATATAGAGATTGGTTACGAGCTGTAAGCTCGCTCACTTCTCGTTGCACTAAGAGCATAACTCGCAAATTCCATTGCTTGGGTCGTCAACTCTAAAGTTGACTACCAAATGTCCTCTTTGGTGGCGGACTCACTTCTCAGTACCCATCCAGGCACCTGATCAATTCCAAAATCCTACGCGGCTGATTCAACCGGAGACTTTGCATCTAGCGGGCGCCTCTACTAGTTCTCCATACTAGTGCCGGAGATGTTGGAAGCCTACTCAATGAAAACCACCGAGCAAAACAACCAACTATGGACAACTCACGTGCCCCGCAGATCCTTTCGCTTCAGGCCCCCTCCGGACCGCAACTCGGACCCGCTCGCTGTGCACGAAATGGAAGCCTGGCCAGACCTCAACCAGGCAGACGAACATTCCTACTTCTTCAGCTAACCACATAGCCACCACGAGTCCAACCCATGCCCGGGGCCTGCCGGAGGCGCCCGCGAGGGCATAACCGGCAGGGGACCTAGGATTCGGAACTTCCGTGGTACCCTTGAAAAGACAGCTGGATCCGTAGTTCCAACTACCATACCCTACCTATCAGGGTCAGTAGATAGGGACTTAAGACTTAAGAGGACACCCTGCTACACACTACTTTAAAGTTTATACTGACACCCCCTACCAACCTTCCGGTAACAAAGTAGGTGTCAGACATCCTTACGCAAGCGCAAGGGAACATCTACGTCAGGTCATAACGCCAGATCAGAACACGCCGGTACGCATCCTTCATCCGGTACTTTTAAGACTAGTGTCTCGAGCTAGTTGCCCCGTGGACACGTATAGTCTACTACCTAATATACAGATAGGTATCCGGAGCTGTAAGCGCGCTCACTTCTCGTTGCACTAAAAGCACAACTCGCAGTATACCACTGCTTGGGCCGTCAACTCTAAAGTCGACTACCAAATGTCCTCTTTGGTGGCGGAGTTGTAAGCTCTCTCACTTCTCGGTACTCATCCAGGCACCTGATCAATTCAAATTTCTACGCGGCTGATTAAACCGGAGGCCTTTGCATCTAGCGGGCACCTCTACTAGTTATCCAGACGGGTGCCGGAGATGTTGGAGTAACCACTCAGTGAAAACCACCGAGCGGCACAACCAACTAAGGGCAACTCACGTGCCCCGCAGGTCTTTTCACTTCAGGCCCCTACCGGACCGCTACTAAGACTTGCTCGCTATGCACGAAATGGAAGCCTGGCCAGACCAACCAGGCAGACGAACATTCCCACTTCTATAGCTAACCACATGCCACCACGAGTCCAACTCATGTCCGGGGCCTGCCGGAAACGCCCGCGAAGGCATAACCGGAAGGGGGCCTAGGATCCGGAACTCCCGTGGTACCCTTGAAAAGACAGCCGGACCCGTAGTTCCAGCTGCCATACCCTACTTATCAGGGTCAGTAGATAGGGACCTAAGACTTAAGAGGAGTAGAAATATACAGTTAGGTAACCAACTAATCATGCATGCCTACCTAAATGTTGACCTAAGTTTAATTATGTTTGAAAATGGATTGCTAATTTACTAGGATATTAAGTAATTAACTGCGTTCTTGACTAGTTTTTAATTAAGTTCATTCGCAATAAACTAGCGTATTTCGTGTGCGTGTGTACTTAGGGGCACTGAGGGGTACCTAGTGCTTGTGTCTCATGATAAATAATTCCCAGTTTCTTTTCAGACAAAATATTAGTGTTTTTTGTGAAAAGGAACGTGTGCCTAAGCGAATCCTCATAAGCAGGTTTACGTTTCCAGTTTGTGACTGAACGACCACCAACACTACTTACCAAGGTACCTGCAATATTGACGAAAAAACCGATAAACAATTTAAAAAATAGCTTAAGCAAATCACATTAACTATTAAGTCACCCTTACCTGAATGTGGATTATTATGTTTTTTGAGATACACTTGAAATCGTTTGCATGATGCTTTTCGTACGGCTCAGCGGATTTGCTACAGTTGCTTGCAATAGTATAGAAACTCGTTTACAAGGTAAAAGCTTTCCATTTGCCGGGGAAATGCTGGAGTTACGACGACGACGACGCCTCGCCTAGTACATCTATCTACACGTGCATATTCTACAAATATTAAATGAGCAACAATGGATGTTTGTTTGTTGTTTGATCAATACAAACCGGCTGAACAGAATTGGGTGAAATTTGGTGCACAGGTAGAGGATATCCTGTCTATCTAACTATGTGCTTACATAGCATGAATTTTTATCGTAGAAAATCATTTAAAAATGCACAATGGCACATTTCTAATAGACCGAATCTCATGAAAGAAAAGTCGCGGGCAGAAGCTAATACAATAATAATCCACATTAAAATACCTATAAGTATTTAAAATGTTCAAAGGTATGTCATCATCAAAGATCACATACATGTTTACTATCTTGATCGAAGGCATAGTGGCTCTAGCTGGCCGTTACAAAATTGTGGCTTCGATCGCGAGGATAATTTAATGTTTTATTCTTTACATGTGTTTTTACTAATTGCTACTTGTTGTCTACACCGTGATACATTGAATAGTTCCTAATAATCAACAGAAAAGAATCTAAACCGCAAGAATAGAATTTATTATTATTTTTTAAAGTTGCTAGTTTGTATGTACGTTTTTTTGACGGAAGCTGTCGCTTACACAAAAGGATGGATGAATTATATCTTATATAAAATACACTTATTACGTTGAATAAGTACACTTACTATGTATTCTTATTTACTAACTGTAATAGATAGAATAGAAAAAAAAAATTATCAGACAATTTTGCTTTCAATAAAACTGCAACATTTCCTGTTATTTTCGGTTAGTTACCGACGAAACTGTTTATTTGCCCTAAAACGCATTAAATGGAACGTAAGAGGAAAAGCCGGTTGATAACAAACGGATCTCCTACGCCGTCGTCGGCGCAATAGGCAGGACGCAGTAAATCAGGCGCTTTTCCTTAGTCAAAGCCTTTGATTGGTCGTTTCCTTCCGAGTGGCACCGGCAACGGTGTGTAGCGGTAACTGGCTTTATTGATAACCACTACAATATTGTTTTGTATAAAAAAAACTATAAGTACTTATATCATCATCCATCATCATCATTTAGTGCCATCTTCATACTAAAGTTTGGAGATCAGAATACAAAATTTTCTGCGATCCCTTAAAGCTTGTTTTAAATGGCGATAACAAGACCAGTCCACTTTTTGATCTTCTCCAGCCATTTGCGTCGCGGACGTCCCGGAGCTCTCTTTCCCGGAATTTTGCCTTCGACGATTATACTTATATCTAGGAATGTAATCACAGAGCAAAGAATTCAAATATCTATGAGTATAGGTAAAAACAAGAAAACGTTATTTCTTAAAGACAACATATAAGTACCGCCATTTAAGGTAAAAATAAACTGTTTCGTTACGTAAACTGTGTTATATTAATTGAGATAAGAAGAGTGACTTGCACCCACTTTGCACTAAAAGTTATTGATCACAGTTTATCACGAGCGCTTATTAAAATCATCATTACAGACAGAATTGTTATAATACTAAAATTCGGTTTCGTTGCAAAAATTTAAGCGTTTTTCACTAAATACCTATATATAATATTCTATTTAATAAAATAGGTAGGGAATAACTTTTAAATAAACATTTTACGCTGAAATAGATTCCAATTTTCCTGGAGTCACACAGGTTAAAAGCTACTCTACCATGTAATTAAAAATATTGTTTCCACTACATTATATATTTTTAAACAATATCAATACATTTCTATCCTTTGCTACGAATAAGTATAGCTAATATCTGAGAAAGTAGTCTCAACACCTCTAAGCTGAGACCAAAAAGTTGCTAGCACGCTGCTTTCCCAGTTAATATTTATTATTCCGTGGCACGAAGGTGCAATTTACACATTGCGGGCGAGCCGTGGATGAAGTCTCACTAGCGTATATGTGTTCACCGCTGACAAGAAATATGGAGCCTTTGTACCTTTTAGCCGCTGCTCTATTTGTTCATCTTTCAATAAGATTTATTATCGTCCCTTTCTTTATAAAAAATATTGTATCTTTCAATTATGGTAATGTCATTGAATCCACGACGCCAAATGGGCTATGAAACAGGTATTTTACACATACATATAATGGTTAGGTACATAAGAGCTGATGGCATTCTCTCGTAGGTGCGGCTATTTATCGGGGCGATAGGCGCAGAGCGCGGTGCGGCGGAGGGCGGGCGGAGGGCGGGCGGCGGGCGAGAGGAGACAATCTCTACGATGGCTCATTCACTGCTGCAACGAGCCGAGCAGAGAATTGAATTGGAAGCAAATGTGCCGTACGAAGACTGCCGTCGAATATAAACTGAACCACTTCCAAGTAAGCACCCCGAAAACTCTGATCAAATTACGATGGAAATAAAAAACCGCCGGTAATAATTTGGTATACGAAGACTGATTTAGCAGATTAATATTAAAGCGTAGGTTATTAGTTGGGCTGATGTAGGTGGTCGGGCGCGGCGGGCCGTGTCTCGGGTGTCAGTGGTGAACTGGCGAGTCAAGGCGTGCAGTCGACAGGTATTTGTAATGAGAGGAGGGTGACGCAGTGAGGCTGTCACTCCGGCTTGTCCCCGTGCTGACTCAGCAGCATCTACCTCCATAAGTTTGCTCTTCCTATTTATTGTGATATTGTAGTTACACTTCTCCTTGGTAATACAATACTAAACTGTTAATTGCTTTTTAAGTTACCCTTTTCATAAACTTTAAAACAGTGACAATAACAGTCTAATTAACTGCCATTATGAATAGAATTTTCTATTATTATTGCATCCGATTTGCGTAACGTTGATTTTGTTTATTGGGACATACAGACTCGCAGTTAGGAGAACTGTCAAGAGAAAAAACTAATGGTGAGTATGTGTAAAATTATTCATGTGTTTATTATTAACTTTCAGTTTATAAATAAATAAAATAATTTTTCTAGGTTTGTTTAATAATATAATATCGAATCACTATTGAGACGTTATTGAGTCAACAGACTGGAGACCCTGGACGGACACATGGACCCTCACGGCGGGCGCGGCCTGCGGGTTGCGTGTGAGTGGCGGAAGCCTTTGGGGCCGGCTCATTTCCGTGCGTGCGTCCGCCGCGTACCTCCCATTTCCCAATGCAGATGTCGTTTGCGATTCTGAAATCTTTGCCTTAGATATTTTCAGTTTTTCTTAAGAATTATTTTATTCGATTTATTTGGTTTGTCAACAATTGTTACTATTTAATAAGCAATAAAAACAAGGGTCGCTAATCTGATGGTGCGATTACCCATTATAGACAAACACAACATTTAATAAAATATAATCCTGCAGTGTTTTGCCAACACAGGCGCCATTACCAAAACTACGTTAATACGATATGTAACTCTTCACATTTTTCTTATGTCTTCAAAACGACTTTTTGTTTTGCCTTTCTGTTTACAAAGGGAGTGTGCTAGTTTTTTTTCTCACTTATTAATATATAATTATTATTACTTCTAAAAGTCAATACCGGTTGTTAATATTATTATACTTACACCTTTAATTAGGACTATGTTACTTAGGCTTCAGTAATAACAATGATTATTAATTTTGTGTCTTTATCGCTCAATTTTTTTCATATTTAGCTAGTGAAACAAACACACTACACTCTACATCTTTTATAATGTTAAAATAAATAGATGCTAAGAAAATAAAAAAAACGTAAGTATGAAAAATAAAATTTTATAAAGAATCTTCATACAAAACTCCAATTTCATAGGTAAGGACCTTTTATTTTTATTACAAAACGAACATACTCCAATTAATATAATTACTTGATTTGTTGTGTAAGTTTTGGAGTAATGAAAGATCAATAAAATAGTTTATACCCAGAATATATAAAAAATCTTGAGCAATAATGAACATAACGAATTTTTCTGTCAGCAAACCTACACCCGCATTTCATTATAGAAAGAATGCTATAACTGCGTAATACTCTATGGAATCTGCAAATTGGTGCGCGAGCAGACGGAAGTTTCCTGAATGCGTACGTTAATTATGGGGTGGCATTGCACACATTTAGTAGTAATTAGTTTAAACGTTCTACTAAGCTGCATTTTGGGGCAGGAGGTGAGGCAACTGCTGTATTTCACTACAGTCTAAAATTAAACTTTATACGTCTCGATATAGTTTGTTTCCTTTCCTTAATTAGTTGCTTGATGATATGCGGCCAGCACAGCATTTTGGCGGCTGCAATATCATGATGCCTTGGTAAATTAAAGGTAGTTATTAATATCTATGCCCATTAATGATTAGTGTAAAATAACAAATAAAAAATAAATAAATAACTGTTTAATCTTAACCTAACTGACACAAGCCAGCCAACTAATGGCTGGCTTGTTTTAAGACCGCTTCATACATATATGATAAGTCCGATAAGATGGTGGTAGCTAGCCAGCATCCACCATCTTATCTAAGTCTGTCGCCATAACATAACAACAATCAGTGCTTTTTTGTTGAGGATTCCTGGTGAAGTATACGCTTATTCAGGTGCGACTAAGGACCCCTAACTCTTTATTCGCGCATGTGGATTAAAAAATATTGTTACATATTTGGTATCTTTCACGTGTAAAAAAAGGAACATGTAAACTTTACACTTGAAAAAGGAAGTGGTCGTTATGGGAAGTAGTCGTTATGGGAAGTGGTCAATCTGAGAAAGTAGTCATTCCGGGAAGTGGACGATCTGGGAATGGTCATTGTGGGATGTGGTCCTTTTGGGAAGTGGTCATTTTAAGAAGTGGACATTATGGTACCAAAGGAAAAATACGACGGATACTAATACCTTGATAGCTCAGTTAGAAGAGTTGTCGCACGGATTGCAAACAGTCGTGGGTTCGAGTGGGTGATTATAGTTTCGATATAAATATGTAATATAGCAAAATAACAATTGAAAATAGTTAAGTATTTTCTAGATTCATTCAAAACATATTGGGATCGCCTCCTAATCCTAAGTAAATATATTTTCAATCCGTGACGTAGAAAATTAATTTTGCGGGTCGGGTCCGTTTCCCGACAATCAAATGGTCGAGGGTCGAGGGCACCCGACGATGGCTGTACCTACATTTGTCATCTTCATGTACTGGACCTATTTACTGTTCGACGTTGACCTGGATTTTATGATTTGACCCCGGACTTGAGGGACCGGCGGCGCTTATAAATTATATTTTATGGATATTTGTAAGACTTTTGATTGTAGATAAAACTAGATTTCTTAAAAGTTACTGGGGAAATAACTTTACATTGCATACGTTTTTACATCATAATCATGAATGACAAATGCCACAATGCTCATTGAAATTCAAATGTGGGTAAGTGATTTGATCGAGCATGTCCAATGGATTAATGCCCATTTTCACCATTGACCTCCTAAGTTTTAGGTGACCCCTAAACCATGTTTCATTTTGTTTTAATTTTTGCCAACTTCTCATTAATTAATAATGAATGTTTTTACAACACATAACTATTAACTAAGACAATTACAGATATCAAATTCTAATTCATCACAAACACTAAAATTTTTACTTGTTTTTATTTCGTATATTGGCACCTCTGACAACAGCCTCCATATATTTTATTAGGCTATTTCTGTATTTTTTATTCCCAATTATTGCTTGAATCAATTTTTTGTTAACGAAACCATCTGTCTTTTGCTTTAGTTCTTGTTTCGCCTTGGCATTTATTGGGCATTCTGTTATTAGATGTAAGAGGCCTCGTTAGCATCTGTATCACAGTTGCACAACGGGCTCTCCTAACACTGGAAGCGGTATAAGTAGTCAGAGAACCCGCCGTGTCCCGTTAGTGCTTGGGTGAGGAGGCCGTTTAGGCTTATTTTCCTGACAATATTGTAGACTATTTTCGCGTCTGGGAAGAACAGTTTGGTGGTGCCAGCAGTGTCAAAACGTGAAAAGGTGCGGTACCTTTCATTCCATATGTTAATAGATGCTTGACGAATGCATCTCTTGACATATGATACTGGGCACCGGTCGTAGTCTAGCGTTCTCCTCAACATTATGGCCGCCTCTTTCGCAAGTTCGTCAGCGCGCTCATTCCCCGCTCAGACCCGCATGTGCCTTGATCCAGAACAAGAAAACTTCCTTGTTTTATATCGCAGCTAAGTCCAGGTTCCGCCTTGTCTCTACTGCCAGGGGATGAGGAGACTTGATGTTGGTGACTGTCTCATGTGCCGCCCTAGAGTCGCTGTAGATGCCGAAAGTAGATTCCTTCCTCCCGAGGATTACGCTTGTGGCTTTGTTTATGGGCAGAAGCTCCGCCTGGTACATCGTGCAGTACGCGGGTAAGCCAAGTTTGACAGCTTTGGTTTCGGTCTTACCGTGCCATAAGAACAGTGCAGACCCAACCTTACCGTCAATCTTGCTCCCGTCAGTGAAGATACGCACCGTCTGCACGTTGTACCGGTCTACCAGTTCTTGGTCTACCAGACAGACAAAGCCTCGGTCCACATCCAAAGCGGGATGAATTACTTCATTAAATCCTACCGCACGCTCAACCTCGCTGTCTTTTGGTATTTATGGGGTTGACCCTCTCCTCGCTGCATACAGGGCGGCTACCTCATGTATACGGAGGTCTAGAAGAAGTAACCCCGTCAAAGCCAGAGCTGAGTTTAGTGAGACTGTGCGGTAGGATTTGCAAAGTTTCTGAGCGAAACCTCTCTGGACTGAGTCCAGAAACCTACGCGTGCCTATTTTGTTTGCCGCAGAAGCCCACGCACATGCAGCGTACGTGATCACTGGCTCAACTGCGGCTGTGTAGATGGAGCGGACTATCTCTGGGTGAAGCCCCCGGCTAACTTTGGCCGCTCTAGCCAATTGCCTGTAGAGTTTGAGTGCCTTGTTGCATACATTTGCGACGTGTGCGTTGAATGTGAGTTTGTCGTCGATAGTGAGACCAAGCAGCTTGATACTTAGCGACACTTCGATGTTAACCCCGCCCATATTCAGTGATGATGGTGTGTCATACTTAAGTTTCCTCGTCAACACCATGGCACAGGTCTTGTGTGGTGCAAACTTCAACTTATTTCTGATGCCCCATTCCTGAATAAATTCAAGGACCTCATTGGCCTGCCGCTAGATCTCACCCGCATTACTCCCGCTGAAGACCAAAGCCACATTGTCCGCAAACGCCTGGGCACATATGCCATGGGTGTCGAGGAGTTTAAGGAGTGGGTCGAGGAGAAGGTTCTTTAATATGGGGCTGCCAATAGGCCCTTGTACGCATTCTTTGTTGGTTTGCTTGGCATATTATATGTTTTACCGGCGTACCTTACCTCGACGGTCCTATCGTCGAGGTAGTTCCTAAGCAGCCTCTGGATGTTCACCGGGCAGCTTTCCTCAGCAAGTCTGACCTTTATGGCAGGCCACCAGGCAATATCGAAGGCGCCGTCTATATCTAATGACACTAGGGTCATGAGTCTTTTGGACGTCAATCCTTCCCTAATGTGACTCATTAGATTATAGAGGGCATCCTCGGTGCTCCGCCGGGGCATAAAGCCGTAATGACGAGGACTGAGTCTCAGTACGAGGTGCCACTTGAGCCTCTCCACGACTATCTTTTCCAGGATTTTGCCCAGGACCGGCAGAAGGCCGATCGGTCTATAGGACTTGGGCTTTGTGTAATCGTCCTTTCCCGGTTTCCTAAGGATAACTACCGCTGCGGCCTTCCAAGGCTTCGGGAAACATCCCAGGTTCAGGCATTTATTGCAGAGAGCAAGAAATGCTGTTGGATCCTGGGAGATTGCCTTTTGGCATACTTCAGCAGTAAATCCGTCGGAGCCGAGTGTCTTCTTGAGATTGAAGCTGTTGGTCGTATTGTTCAATTCGGTAGAACTGAAAGCCATTATTGTCGTTTGTTAGTATGTCTGTCCCTAGGTCTGATTTTAACCTGGTCTCTCTATGTACAGCTAGGTACTTATGTACTCTGCTCATCTTCCGGATAAAAAGTATCCGCAAGAAGCCGAACTGACTCCTTACTTGTGAGGGCCCTATCACCTAAGATCAGAGGCATATCCTCCCTTTGTTTAGTAATTTTGCCTATGACCCTATAAATACCCTCCCATACTCTTTCGCGGTCTTGTTTCTCGCAAAATTCCTTCCAGCTGGAAGTTTGCGCGGCGCGTGTGTTATCTTCGTAGGCTTGTTTTTTCTCCAGGTATCTTCTGATTACCGTATCCCTACGGACAGGCGCAGCATTGCGGATCCTTCTGCGCATAGTGGCGACTAGTCGCTTCTGATTGGCAAGTTCTTCCGTCCACCACGCTATGGTGTGTGTACTGTTTAATTTCTTTGCAGGAATACTGCTAAGGCAAGATTTTGTTATATTATCTGTGAGTTGGTGTACTGTAGTGTCAAGCTCTTCGCAACTGTGTATATTGTTTATCGTGTCACTGTTGTGGTTGCTGGTTTGGTTTAACTGGCCCAGTTCTATCAAGAACTGGGACCAGTTAGCTTTCTTTGTGCTGTACTTGCGTGTCGTCCTTTGTACTTGTGTGCGCGTAGTCTTTGATAGCAGGATGTTGTATGTTATGGCGTTGTGGTCAGTGTTCTCACCTTTGGGATGGTTTCGCCAAATACCAACTTGGGGCACTGGAATCGATTGACAGGAGAGCCAGAAGGCTCATTGACGATGACGATCTGTTTCACGCCAAGCTGCAGAGCTTAGAACATTGACGCCAGGTCGCAAGTCTTTCGATTTTTTATCGGATTCACTTCGGAGAGTGTGCAATGGAATTGTTCCTCCTCTCTCCAATTTGATTCCTCCATTACCTATCTATCACAGGACATAGTTACACAGTGGAGATTCCACCCATGCGTACGAAGCGTTTTGCGTCCACGTTTTTCTTACGTACCGCAAAGCTGTGGAACTAATGTCTCAGTCTGTGTTTCCTATCAAATATAATATTTGGGTCTTCAAATCACGAGTAAATCGGTAACTTCTAGGCAAGCATGTTACATCGTAGGCTACATCATCACTTACCATCAGGTGAGATAGTAGTCAAATGCAAACCTATCGAATTATAAAAAAAAGCAGGATGTTGTATGTTATGGCGTTGGGTCAGAGTTCACCAAATTAGTATCGACCATCCAATCGTCCACTATGCCCAGTTTCATCAGTGCATGCCGTCACGTCTATGTAACTACAAAGTAATTGCCCCCCGCCGATGGTGTCGAAGGTGGGCGTAGACCCCTGATTGAGTATATGGAGCTCTAGCTCCTCAAGCGCGCCTGGCAGGTCCTCCCCTCTGTGGTCTTGGACCGGGCTCCCCCACCAGTTGCATTTGGCGTTTGCGTCGCCGCCGATGATGAGGTGTTTAAGTCCACTTAGACCCTCTCTGATGCGCCTTAGCTGGACCAGGTAGGGCTCAATGGGGAGATCGGGCTCGAAATAGAAGGATACCACGGCGATTTCCCAGCCGCGGAGTCGGTGTCGGGTAGATGTTTCCTACTTTGTGGTTTTTCTTCAAATTATGTTTGTAAGTAGTAACAGAAAGCGTATCTTAAATTTAGTGTTTCCGACAACAGTGTGCCTAGTGTATAAGTAATAATATATTAATAATTGTTATTTAACAATGTGGAAACCGTTGTACAAATACCTATAAAATAAAAAAAATATATTTCTATGTATTTTTATGGAGATCAGTGTAATAATGGTTTTCCTAATTTATCCCCCGGTGCCTGAAAATACCGTGCAGACGACGAAGAACGTTGCCTTCAGTCTACTTCTTAACTGTGTACTCAAATACACGTTTAATCAACATTTATGACTTAATTCTTCTTTACAAACACGGGGATCTAGCTAGATAATATTTTAGATCAATTCGTATGTTATTTTATGATGGGATTTTATTCTATAATACGGAGTATTTTCCAATATTATGACGCTGACAAAGTGCATACGACTTACACACAGTTAGCGCAGTGACTTTCAAAGGAGCACTCGCGTCTGTATTGTACGATTTGTACGGAGACGTTATACTAAGCAGACTGTGGTGCATGGAGAACCACCAGACTAGTCGTCGACTGAGAATGTCATCGTAATAAGTTTTTTTAACATAGCATAGCCGTTCTATTTTAAGGTCAACAAAACTATTGCCATGACCATATGCGGAAATCACATAATATCTCACTCATAAGTGCTGTAATTAACTGCCTCAGTGGTCTATTGGCCACCACCGGTTTAGACCCAGAGGTCGGATAAAGTGCTACCTGCAGCCTTATCTTATTATACTATCCTAAAAACCGAATATTGTAGAATAATAAAAACAAAAATTGTAATTTTATTAAGTGTTTCAAATATACCTAGTAAGTATTTCTATTTATTTTTCCGAACATACACAGTAACTCTATGGAAAAGTTCAATCGATTTAAGTAAAAAATTGTGAGCATCATTCAGTGTCCGAGAAAGGAATAGTTTCGAATAAATACTTTGGTGTGAACAAAATAACACAAAATTGTTGTTATGAATAATCGACGCCGTAGCGGAACCATCAATCGCCAGTTAGGTATATAATGTGACATCGAAAACTGATGCTTACAAAAATTCTAGAACAGTCGCAAAGTAATAAAAATAGAGAAATAATAAAGATTTTCACGTTGTGTGTGAGCATTAAGTAATTGGCAGATATTAACGTCGAAAACTGTGACGAAAGGTACGCTTAAGAGCGTTTACGCCGCACACTAACGCCGCCAATGAAAAAAAAAACATATCTAGTAATTAGAGATAGAAAATCAAATTATGCTCAACAAACTATCTGAATGAAGTAATTTAGCATTTTTACGTCACCTAATGAACACCTGACATGTTATGGTTTAGTTAAATATGGCGTTATAGTTAAAAGTGGCCGTAACGTCTTATTTAACTAAACCATAACATGTGAGGTATTCATTAGGTGCCGTAAAAATGCTAAATTACTTCATTCAAATAGTTTGTTGAGAATAATTTGATTTTCTATCTCTAATTACTAGATATGTTTTTTTTTTCATTAGTGGCGCTAGTGTGCGGCGTAAACGCACTTAAGGGTCAACGGATATATTTCTTCGTCTTTTGTTGTTCTCTTTAATTGCTAAATTTCTTTTGAGAGAGTTTACTGATTGCCTCAAACGCCATTTTCAGCTTCACTGGACTTTTTTGGGGGCGACGAGTAACTTAAGGGTTCCTCAAGCAGTGTGAAACGAATCATCTTTGGGGGTTTTGCAGAGGGAACGGCATCACGCACTAAGGCGAGTCCCCGTGCCCTACTAGATTCCCCGAAGGGTTCGGAACAGATCGGATATTGCTACAGGATTATTAACCGCCTTAAAAAAGGTGCAAGTTCGCAACAGATCGGATATTGCTACAGGATTATTAACCGGCTTAAAAAAGGTGCAAGTTATGAATGTAGTTTACGTAATTGTTTAGGAATGTATTGTGCTCATAGCATAAAATATAGCATAGCAACCGATTTGTGTGTGACTTTCTTTCCATAAAAATATTTTTAATGTATTTAAATATAATAGTAGGGGTACTACAGGTACCAATATAAGTAAAAATATTAAGCAAGGTGAAAATATTTTTAACGTATTTAAATATAATAGTAGTGGTACCTGTAGTAGTAATGTATTTGTCAACTTTTGCCAAGCAGTATTTTCAGTTTAGATATAAATATAAAATTGTTATTGCAAATGAGGTTTTAAGTAAATAGAAAATCTAATTTTAAAGTCTAGAACATAAAAAAGAAAAACAGAATGAAAACACAGACATTTCGACAACGTTCACCCTTCTACTGGTGAGGGATGAAAGTCACTTTTATAGGAAACTTTCAAATGTGGAAACTTGCTTTCACAATTGTTCTCAGACGGTTCTGTTACGCTCGGGCATGCCTATTTACCATTAGTTGCTTTTATTTGTTTCGGTAATGGTGACCCTAGCCGTATGTCAGTTTTATCGCACGTTTGCTGCACGTCTATCGTAAACAAGGGCCCTAAATCACCTCACTCTATTTGGGGTATTTAAATTCATCTCAGCGAAGTGGAAAATATGGTTGATAGACAAACTTTTTAGATTGTTAGAGATGACCTATGTGAATGCATTATGTTACCTTAAGAATAATCAATAAAAAATTATTTGTAATTCTTACTAGCATTTTTTAATGAGTTGTATATTTTTTGCTCTAATTTATATTGTTAAGTTTGTTATTACTAATTACTTAGGAAATTGATGTAGTTTTTCCTTCTTTACAATTTACACACACTCTCCACATTTGCATGCTGCCGTGGCGGTCGATAATAAAAGGCTGTACTTAGCATTTAAGATGTTATTGTATGTTACATAGTCTTTTATTTAGTACTAAATAAATAAATAAATAAAATGTATCAAGTATACAGCGAAGTTATAGAGCAAAGAATATAAGAGTTACTCTTTCTCCCTAAGGAAATCGGGTACAGCGGTTTCCGCAATGCCAGGTCACTGGATGGGTAACCAAATTAAAAATACCTTACCTCCTCTTCGAGTTAGCAGTGTTTAAAGCTCGCCCGGTCGTTGTGGAGAGCTTTTGAGGAGGCCTTTGTCCAGCAGTGGGCATCTTTTGGCTGAAATGATGATGATGATGATGAAGGCTCACCCAGCATTAGGTCAGCGTGATAGATTATGGCCTTCTCCTCATGAGCTTTTACTCGCTTATGAGGCCTGAGCGCAACAGTGGGACGTTCATAGGTGGTTCATAAAAGATAGAATATGAGTTTAGATTGGCATTGGCCAATCAAAACTCATATTCTATCTTTTTTAATTTTTCATTGCTTAGGATATAATCTGTGCAGCTTTAATAAAATATTGTTCAGAAAACACTTTTTTATAAAAATTACGGGCGAATTTCGGCCACTGGGCGACCACTAGTATTTTCTAAAGAGATAAGGTGTACACATACTCGTATTATCTAACGGATAGTTATTCGGATATTTAATGATCTAGGGTTCCATGAGCTTTAATTTCGATCCAAAGGTGGTTCAACTTTTGTCTGTTACTTTAGAGACTATGACTACTTTAATTGTTCTTTTTAAATAACTTAAAAAACATAAATATCTAAAATATTTTGAATGCAGCTCTAACAAATAAGTCTACCGCAAAGGATACTCGATCCTAGTTTTTTTTTTTTTTTTTTTTTTATACTTAGCACGGCAAATGACTCCATACCACCTGATGTTAAGTGAAAATGGAGTCCAGACGCGAAGACAACTGGTGCAGCGTGAAAACAACGCAGCATCAGTCAACCTCACTCTGCCGGCCCACAAGGTGCTTCTTCACGCCTCGTTTGAAGGACCCAATATCATAGGAAGGAGGAAAAACGTGTGCTGGTAGACTATTCCATCTTTTGGAAGTGCGACAAAGAAACGAGTCACCAAATTTCTTTGTGCGCGATGGGATATGTGTGACAGTAAAGCGATGACTCCGGAGAGCAGCACGTGTACTTCTATGGAGGAAGGGAGAAGGTGGGATAAGGTCAAAGAGTTCTTCAGAGCACTCGCCGTGGTACAAGCGATAGAAAACGCTGAGTGACGCTATATCTCTACGCAATTGTAGGGGTTCGAGAGTATTAGTGACCTCTGCATTGCCGATAATGCGTACAGCGCGACGCTGCAATCTGTCTAAGGCATCGAGAAGGTACTTTGCGGAACCGTCCCAGATGTGCGAGCAATACTCCACGCAAGACCGTACCTGAGTCTTGTACAAAAGACACAATTGGTCAGGCGTAAAGAATCGCCGCACTCTGTTCAGGACACCGAGTTTTCGTGAGGCAGTTTTGATCACGGCTTCGATGTAGTCCTTTTGATTCAGATCACAGCGAATCGTCATACCGAGCATGTTGATATTGCTCTGCAGGCTTAGAGATGTGCCCTGAAGAGTTGGAAGGGGAAGGAATGGTGACTTCTTGGCCGTAAACGCGCATACCTGTGTTTTCTTGGCATTAAACTCAACAAGATTATTGGAGCCCCAATTAGATATGAGGTCCAATACCCAATTGAGCTCAATGACAAGATTCACTCGTTTCTCTTCAGTTTCGACTCGCCCAGCCGCAGGGTGACCGTTATACCCACCGTGCACTGTACTATCATCTGCATAGCAATGAATATTTCCAAGTGCAAGCATATCATTGATATGCAGAAGAAACAACGTGGGTGACAGAACGGAACCCTGAGGGACACCAGCGTTCACTGACATGAGCCGCGAAGCGCATCCATCAGACAGGACACGAATTCTACGCTCGTGCAGGAAGCCAGCGACCCAGTTGCAGAACTGTGCAGGTAGACCGTATGCCGGGAGCTTGGAGAGAAGAGCTTTGTGCCAGACCCGATCAAATGCCTTGGCTATGTCGAGGCTAACAGCCACCGACTCACCACGCTTGTCAATAGCCTCACCCCAGAGATGTGCGACGTACGCTAGAAGATCACCCGTTGACCGCTTCGGCCGAAACCCGTATTGGCGATCGTGAATAATGGAGTGTTCTTCTAGGTAGTGGACAAGTTGTTTATTTAAAATGCGCTCCATTACTTTGCACAAAACTGAAGTTACGGCTATGGAGTTCAACAAGCGCACGTTTTACGAGTGTGTTTTTCGCAAAGCTTTTTAAACAAAATACGGGCCGCCCGTTATTTACGTAGGTGTAGTTTTGTAGGGCGGCACCGAGCCGTTTTCTCTAAGAGTAGTTGCTTATGGGAGAGTAGTCACCCACAACAGACTTCTTTTTGGAAGTGACGGTGTATAGCGTCTTAGAAGTAGGAGGAAATAACTACTGGAAAATGTATTTGGTTTGCATAATTTTATAAGAAATTCAAAAGATAGAATAGGAGACAGCACAAAATCAATAAACCACAGTTGTTTTTATGACTGCAATCTTTTAATAGCAGTCAGGACTAACTCTTATAAATATCTTATTAGTATCTTCTAAAGTACGGAAGGGAAAAAATATGGAAAATTAGGAAAGATGGAAATTAAAAAGAAAAGTTATAAATGCGAAATAATATGTATTTATTTTGTTTGTAATTACGACTGACGTAATAATTTGCAGAGATACAAGCGGAGAGCCCGAGAGTACCATAGGCTACTTTTTATCCCGGGTGATCCAATGATAGGTTAAGATTTTTTTGATATACATATTTATTTGTAAAGTTACACCATTTACAATATAGTTTTACATAGTAATATGTGTATGTTCATAAAAACTATATCGATATTCGAAAAATAAATAAAATACCAAAATAGAGCAACAAATATAGTGATACTTTTTAACCGACTTCAAAAAAATAATTTTTAACAAAAAAAAAACCGACTTCAAAAAACAGGAAACTAAACATAGTAAAAACAGCTCTTAAAAAGCAAGAAATAATATTGAAATCATATTATTAATTACCTAGATACACATCAGTTTTAAAGAAGGTCTATTAAAGTCGGGTATAAAAAAGTGACAACTATAAAAGTTCAAATGAAACAAAATTGTCCCCCAGCCGACCACCAACCACCCGACTTCAATAGACCTTCTTTAAAACTGATATGCGTATCTAGGTAATTAATAATACGATTTCAATATTATTTCTTGCTTTTTAGAGTTGTTTTAACTTTTTTTTGTTTCCTGGTTTTTGAAGTCGGTTTTTTTAAACTGTTTTCTTTTCGTAGGTAAACACATAGATCATCACAATAAAAAAACGATTACTCAGTCAATACCATTTCAGGGACTCACCGCCCATTCAAATGTAAATTGTGCGTTTGTAGTAAAGCGTCGGCGGCGGTGGAAAACTTTTGGAATTTATGTGTTTCTTTTGCGTGCAACGTTTATGTTACACAGGTCTTAGGTAAAGCGCAACTTCGCTAAACCGGGAGCGCTTTTCTACTTTAATAAGTTTCTTTGTGCCTAACGGGGACTTGCTGGCTGCTTCGTTTACAGAATACCATTAGCGTCCGATTGAACGTGAAACAAATACCTACTATAACGAATCAGCTTCCCCTAATCTGCTCGCAAATTTCTAAATCGAAAAGGTGCTTTTTGAATGAGAACGGCGCTTTGGTGTCGTAGGATTTAACGGTTATTGCGACGCAGAAGCCATATTTGTCCTTAATGTCTGTATTTTACAATTTGGCTATCATTACTGCGTTTTGGTTTCTCCGAAAACGACGTATAAACTTTTTAAGGAAAAAGCGAACCAAATTTTTACTTAGAAACAAAATTTTGTTTGTTTTTAAAGCATTTTTGTTGACTGTATTCATAAGAGGCACTATTCTTTGTCGGTGACTTGAAGACAAATATTAATAATGATAACATAGAAATGCAATACCATAGTTCTCACGCATGAAACGATTTTGCTTCTTTGATAGGTAGGTATAAATACTTTTGTAAATATACTTACCTATATCTCTACGTTTGGTATGTATGTTCCACCAAATGCTGTATATAATCAAAGTGGAAATATTATGTATGTCGGCGGTGAGGTTTGTAGGTAGGTACGGTCGAGCAAACTTGGATTCGTCGATAACACTGTTTATCTTGGATCTTCAAAATAAAAACGCAGTCGTATTCCTTACAGTCACTTTAATGTTATTTTAACATCACAATTAAATAACTTAGAAACAGTTGCCCCGATGCAAATAGATTTTAGAAACGAAGTGACTGCGCGTGCGTACTCTCCAACCGCTCCCGTTCAAATGTGTCCAGTCTGTTGTCGCGTCAGCCAACTGACGTTGACGTTTCGCGTACCTATTATAGAGCATAGGCTGCACAGATCACACTCAAGTATAGACTATACTTGTCGTTTCTAAGCGATGCTAGCGCCATGTCTCTGATATGTATATACACTAACCCCCTTACAAATAAACTAAGAATAAGGTCCGAATAGTTACTCCGTGTTTTGTCTCTTTTACTCTAATTTTAAATGACGTTTACATGACAGGAACAAAACACGGAATAACTATTCGGACCTTATTCTTTGTTTATTTGTAAGGCGGTTAGTATATACACACTACTACATAAAAAAAACTTTTCAAATGAACAAAATACTAACCTAACATCCATCTGTAAAATAAAATGCATTCCGCGAACGGTTCGGCTGATCAGTCAAAAATTTCAGCACCCGAATACGGAAAAAAAATTAAAGAAATGTATATCCGCTATTGTAAGTCGAGCTGATCCAGTGAAATATGAAACATGTAGGCGAACTGGCGGCGAGCCAGATGCTTGCATCACACTATAACAAAGGGTTTCATATCAGGAAATTGTTCCTAGAACAATAGGGGAAAATATAAGCCTCTTGTATGACGACTCGGAGATGGCTCATACTACAAATTAGTGTTAAGATATGGCTTTTTATGCAATAATATTCGTCAATTGGTTGAATTTAAAACACGTTCAGGGCAAACATGGGTATGTTGAAATAACTACTTTACAACTTGATCACTGTATGAATCGTGTAGAAATAAATAACCGTAGCTATTATTATGGATTAAAGAATAATAATAACAATTATGTTTATTTTTTTCATTCTACTACGTTATTCAAATGCATATGAGGGGAGAGATATAAATCGAAAATCTTTTTCTAATAGAGATAAATAGAAAAGTATTATTGTAAAATGTTTATTTGTTATTTTAAACAATAAAGCTGAATATAGCGTTTGGGAAAACGACTCACTTCAGATATGAACGGAACTTACCACCTTTTACAATCTTTGTGACAGCTCTTTCAACTGAACTGCGAGGTATTCTTCTAGTGTTAAAAATAGTGGTGCAACTTAAATATTTATCAGCTTAGGAATCAAGAATATTCGTCGCTAGAGAAGCATCTTGTTCGTTGAATAATTCGTTGCTGTTCGTCCTTTACAAGAGTCCTTTATAATTTAAATAAAAGTGATACAAGATTCATAACGATAGGAAATGAAGGAGAGTAGTTTTTAGCTTACCTATGGTTTGACCATCTTTAATTAAAAATAAATACTTAATAATGATTCTTTAAGATTTAAATTGATAGCAAAAGAAGGAACGGACTGGTCCAAACTTTGCCTATTTTAAAAGAGTTTTTATTACTTTTATAATAAAAGAACACGAATATTAAACCTTATAAACATTGACACTTATTGATACTTACACAATGATAGTAAATGAAGGAGAGAAGGCAGCAGCTTACCTACAGCTCGTCGCCGCGCTGCGCTAAGAGCGCGTAATCCCGCGGCGCGCCCGCTGGCTCGAGGCCACGCCACGCTTCGATATTGTGTTTTTCACTGGTTTTTTTAATGCAGCCCAGCTACAGCTTATCTGCTGAAGTTTTTGTAATGTGTAATTTTATTAAATTCAGAATAGATTACGGCGAATTTTTATTTTTAAGGATCGCATATAGACATTGGGGGTAAGGGGTCTGAACTAACACCATTTGAGGCCTTAGCCAACCTCTCCTGCGTGTGGTGCACCCTGCTGGCTAATAGACGAGGCTCTGGCGACCGACCGATGGCGGGATAACCATCACAAGCGAACGTAGCTACAAAGTGCACAGACCATTGTCGGGCAGCTGCGACACCGGTGTGATTAGCTACGCACTGCGATTGCCAACCCGCATGCCCAGCGTGGCAATTATGGGTAGACCCTCCATGGTGACACAGAAAGGACCGTGGCCCCCAGTTCCCGGCCGCCCTGCTATTCCTGATCACGGCGGCGGTCACGGTAACGGCAGGGCAAGGTGTGCGAAGAATCCCCGGGTTACGGAAGGCCGCCACAAACAACTGACCCTAGCAACGTACAACGGACGCACGCTACGGTTTGACGAGCACCTGGCGCAGCTCGAAGAGGAACTCGTGAAGATAAGGAGGCATATTCTTGGGTTAAGACCGAAGAGAGGGGGAGGACACCGTAACTCTTGAATTAGGCCACCTTATGTACTACCGAGATAGGCACCAGCTATCCCAGGGTGGCGTAGGGTTCCTGGTAAATAAAGCCCTTTGTGGCAACATTGTAGAAGTGTCGAGTGTGTCGAACAGGGTAGCGTACCTTGTGATCAAGCTAACCGAGAGGTATAGCCTCAAGGTTGTGCAGGTTTACACACCGACCTCAACACACTCGGACGATGAAGTAGAAGATATGTTCGGAGACATATCCAAGGCTTTACACTTCACCAGCAAGGCCCACTACAACGTTGTCATGGAGGACTTCAACGCTAAAGTGGGAGTACAGAATTGACACGAATCGGTAGTTGGCTCCCATGGTTTTAGTAGCAGAAATCATAGGAGGCAGATGCTCGTCAACTTTCTCGAGAGGGAGGGGCTATTCTTGATGAATTCGTTCTTTAAGAAACAGCCCCAAAGGAAGTGGACATGGCGAAGCCCCGATACTGTGACAAAAAATGAGATCGACTTCATAATGACGGACAAAAAGTATATATTCAGAGATGTCTCAGTGATAAACAGGTTCAATACCGGCAGCGATCACCGACTTGTCCGAGGCTCTCTGGATATCAATTTTAAGCTAGAATGTGTCCGTTTAATGAAGGCCAGGCTCCGTCCTAACCTGCTCCAAACTATCGTAGAATCTGAAACGTTCTAGTCAAACCTGGAGAACCGATTCGTTGCCGTGGAAACCACAAATGCTGTTGACGTCAACCAGACCCTCAAAAAGGGGTTGGAATCCTCAGGGAGGACGGTATGAGGTTATGCGAGATACAGAGTAAAGGCCAAAAGTCAAACTTTTCGGAAGAAACCCTTAGGCTCATGAAGAAACGACATAAAGACCCCCCTGTCACTTCGTCCGAACAACGGGCTATCAACCAGAACGCTACGTAGCTACGACCTCCGACGCTCCAATACACACTTGGTTGAACGAGCGATTGAGCAAAATCTGGGGGCCGAAAGTGTTTGTCCGGTCTCTTGGGAGAAGCCACTTGACGAAGTTGACTACAACCAGTGAAATAGTCGTTGCTTCGAAACCAGAGGTTCTTTCGGAAATTGAAAACTTTTACAGCCAGCTAACGCTTCGCATGCATCTGGGATGATATCCAAGTGTTGAGGTCTTCTTACAATACCGCCTCCATGTCCGTCCAAGTACAGAACCAGCAGACTAAGCATATCCCCTTGCATCGTGGTGTGAGACAAGGGGATGTTATATCCCCTTAATTATTCACAAATGCTTTGGAAGATATGTTTAAGACGCTGGACTGGAAAGGACATCTCACAATTGCGATTTGCGGACGACATCGTTATCGTGGCCGAAACGTTGCAGGATTTACAATACATGCTGAACGGCCTAGCTGATTCTTCTCTATGCATCGGTCTCCGGATGAACTTGGACAAAACCAAGATAATGTTCAACGAACATGCCATTCCGGGACCGATTGCAGTTCAAGGCAGTATTCTCGAAGTTGTTAAGGAGTATGTCTACCTCGGGCAAACTCTGCAGTTGGGTAGAAACAACTCCGAGAAAGAGGCCAACAGAAGGATACAGCTAGGCTGGGCAGCATATGGAAAATTACGTCGCCTATTCCACAGAGTCAAAAGACGAAAGTCTTCAATCAGTGCGTGCTACCCGTCATGACATAGGAACCGAAACGTGGACACTTACGGTAAGCCTGGTCCACAAATTTAAAGTCGCTCAGCGAGCTATGGAAAGGGCTATGCTTGGAGTTTCTCTGAGGGATCGGATTCGGAACAAGGATCCGACAGAGAACCAAAGTCGTTGACATAGCCCACAGGATCTGCAAGCTGAAGTGGCCGAGGGCCAGCCATATTAGCCGCAGAACCGATAACCGATGGGGTAAACGAGTTCTTGAGTGGAGACCGCAGTGGATGTGTGTAGGCTGATGATGATGTTGATGATACAGATATTTCAATAGAGTAATGCTTCGGATACAGTTATCATTAAAGTGCTAATTGTAGAGCCAGCTACGTTATCCTCAACGTTTTTTTCAGTAATGTGTATGATGACGTAAAGGAAACTAGTGCGAGTTTTATTTGCAATTCGATTACGTTAACAAAAACGATTGTCGGTCGTATAGACCCTCGTAACTTTCAATGCCATACTAATATAAATTCTCGTATTTGTTAAATAACTCGCACTATGTACCCTGTACCTGTTCTGGAATAATACAATCAATGTAATTCGATTGTTAAACTTTCTATTTTACTATTACGTGCAGCCCAGGTTCCATAGTCACATGGTGGCGGGATATTTATGTGTAGTGTTCATATAAACTTTACAATACAAAATTATTTAACTTCGAGTACTTCCTAACGTGAGCGATTGTTGGAGCTCGCGAATGACGCGTTCACAATTGACATTGCCAAGTTGTAAACGACTTTTTACGACTGTTTTATCTTCCGTCGTAGCGCAATATAGGACTTGGTTGGAACTTCACGCGATAAACGGACTTCCCTAACTAAAACTACACGTTACAGCCTCCGAGGTGTTTATTTCGTGACGGCAGATGAGGTACATAGTTTCAATTAAATTACTATATTTTTGAGGTTTAAACAGTTTACTCTCAAAAAAGACAAATGTCCCACTTACATAATATAAAAATAACATAAACAAAAAAATCGTAATAATGATCACCGAAAATATTCATTTGACAGCTTAGTAAGTAATTATTAATAAGTGAGTACGATTTATATTGTTTTTTTATTTTGATAAAGTTCTACTTTTGTTATAAAATTAAAATCTTTAGTGTGTTGTTCTGTTATAATTTATTATTTCATTTGTTTCCTAACAGAATCGCAAAGTTACTATGACTTTTAGCAGATTCAGGGGTTTGATATATTAATTTCACCATTCACCATTGCCATTGTGATGGTGATTTTGAAATAAAATATGACAAAATATACACATTGATACACAAATACTTTTTAGTTACTTACAATTTGTTTGTTGGTACTCTTTTACAATTATAATAGCCAAAATAGACACCGGTAACTTCGAATAGGAGTGGGAGCTTCCATCCCACTCGTAACGTAATTGATAGCATAGCGTGGGTATTTAAAATAAGATAATATAAGATAAATACACGTTATTGTACACCAATAGTAAAACAGTTGACGAAAGAAACTACATAAAAATACACGTACAAAGGGCGATCTTATCTCTTATGGCGGAATGATCTCTTCCAGACAACCTTCGGATGGAAAAAAAGATTCACTGGTTGAAAAATCGTAGCCCTGTGTGCTCCTGTTTTAAGAAATCTAAATTTACGATGTACAGTGTTTCAAATTGTTATATTTGCATGCACGAAGCTACTTTTTACCAAAAATTGTAAAACTTTTCTTATCTTGGATAATTTGTTAAGATCAGTTAAAAGATACTAATGCCTGATTTCACCGAACGACTCCTAAATTAAAGATAACCCCTAAGTCATTATAGGTAACAGTTGTTGGAGCAAAACCGTCACCTAAAATGGCTTAGGGGTCTCCTAAAACTTAGGGGTCAATGGTGAAAATGGGCATTAAGTAGGTAAATATAGTATTTTAATACAGAAAAGTAGGAAAGTGACACTCTCCTATTCAGCGAAAGCGGAGTCAAGATGCTAAAACAGCTAGGTGGTTACGCACGCCGCACTAGCAGCCCGCCTCAGCTTGGCTTGCTATGCTGGCTAAACTAACTATTTAGGACGGGATAATTGTCCAGTAAAAGAGAGTGGATTGTATAAAAGACGGTAGTGCATTTCGTATCCGTATATACTAGTACGGCCTTAGGCTCGGTTGCTTACTGAGCTTGGTGACCAACCGACCTCAGTTGTCCACCGAAGCTGTCAAAATTAGAAAATAGGCTGTTAAGATAAACGACCGCGCTATGTTGTGCGCCCGAGTGGCTGACGTCGTAAGTAAGAAGTCGTATTGAGGATTGATTGTGTGTTGCCGATCCAGTTCTTCTTTGATATTGTTAAATTATAATATAATTTAATATTAATTAAGGAATTTTTCGTTATTTTATTAAGTGAGGACACTTAAATATATAAATGCTACGTATGTACTTGTCGTAGATTTCGAAGTAGTGTTAGTTAAGTTAAGAAATTATAATTTTATACAGACCAAATAGTTGGAGCAAATAAATAAATAAGGTCTACTTATCAAGATGTTTCCCTTTTGTAATAAATAAGAAGCATGGTTCTATTTCGTACTTGCATGTAGAAAATTGAAGTCGTTTATACGCGGCGCCTGTTGTGAAGACACGACGCGTCGCAATCTCAGCGGCCCATAAATCTAGCTGCACTTCACAACAGCACTGTACTCGTTGTTAATTAACGATAAATTCAATATGCTACTGAAGGGAACAGACTTTGTACAGTTTATATAATATGAACAAACTACATGCAACGAGGCCGTATCTGAGAGTTTTATTTGAGAAATATTTATGATCGTTTTGTAGAACAAAACATTGTTTTATCGACCGACTATCCTCTTGTTTAAATATCACGCGGAAACTGCAAAATGGATTTCATAGGCCCACGTAGCACGCAACCCGCATGTCATATCACAAAGAGTGTCTGGATGCTTCTTTATATCTTGCATCTCGCTTAGATTTTTAAATTTTCACAACCAAATAGGTTTTTTCTTATCGTTTTTTCGTTTATCAGAAAAAGTCGTTTTAAATATATGCCGTCAGTATACAATAGTATTAGCTTATCAAATCGGTTAATAGGACTAGTCATCATCATCAGCTCATGTTATGTCCCCACTGCTGGGGCACGAGCCTTCCCTACGGATGGATAGGGAAAACGGGGCATACACGCGGACCCAGTGCGGATTAGTTACCGACTTAACGGGTTAACGACAGCTAATGTAGCCGGGACCAACGGCTTTACTTGCCTTCCGCAGCACGGAGGAGTACGAGATGATGAATTTTTGGTCACCCATCCGATGACCGGCCTTTGCGGAAGTTGCTTAACCTTAGCACTCGCAGACCGGGCACATTAACCACTGCGCCATCGAGCTCCTCAACAGGACTATTATTAATGTGTTAATAGCGCTACATAACACAATAATAAATAAACCAAAACCAATACCATATTTGCTTTACAAAATTAGTCTTAGGCATTAGTTTGCCTTAGTTAGGTGATAATAAACCACATCAATGCTACTATTCACAGCAGTGACATAACGGGTCATCCAAATTAACATAACACTGGCATAGAGTGGGGGTAATTTGGTACATGCGTCCATAAACATCTCAGTAGTGTAATTACTCGTGGAAGGGAGGATCCTTCCAATAAACAAACACATAAATAAGGCGGCCACACAAACATAATCCACAATTAGTCCAACGAGCAATAGAATAAAATGACCACTGTGCTTTCTATTATCGGCCGATCTTTATATCTCCAGCGCCAGAGTTATGTGGCGGTGTAATACAGAATCAGGGGGCTGCTATGTGTGTCCACGATTCATATTTGGTTTGCTAATCTGTTAACAGATGGGAAAGTTAATGAATAACGGGTATAATGCTTTTGAGCATGTATCTCAGGGTGTGGAAGCTTGAGAACGGTTTAGATAACGACAATATGAACAATTTGCTTAGGCAAGCACTGTTAAGGTTAAAAGGTTTACGGAAAAAATGGATAAACAAGGTTTTACTTTAAGGCATACTTATTTTCGTATGGTAAAACCAAGGCTCCCGAAATAGCAGCCACTTCATTTTAGTGATGACTTTATCATAATGCTACACACATTATTGGGTAAGCTACTGATACATCGCCATTACACACATAGCAATATCGCATTTAGAATTGAAAGCATACAACGTAGCAAGATACGAATTATTTTTATACCGACGGACGGCCTGTGTAGTGGTTACCGTAGCGTGTAGACGGTTGCAACGCCACGGTATCAATCGCGCGTTCCGATCTCCTAAAACTTTTATTTGTTTTTTCGGCCACAGCCAGCGGCATGAAACATTTAGCGCCGCACTCATCCGGCCAGATTAGAAAACGTCAGGCTTACAAAGGAGTCATTTGCCGTGCTAACTATAAAAGAAACAAATATTTTTCTTAAACACACACATGCTCGCATAAAAACACACACGAATGTATAACACACCCCCCCTCGTCGAGTCACGCACTCAAGTGCGCACGAATGCACACACACGCAAAAAACAAAGCCGCTTAAGGCGACGCATTGGAAATTTACGTGGCGGGGATCTTGATTTTTCCCAACAATTACAAAAGATATAAATAAATAAATAAATAAATTAATAAACTTTTCTACATTCACACCAATTATCTAGCCCAAGAAAAGCTTAAACTTAAGCTTAAGATATGAAAGTGATATTTGATGACATGATTTTTCATTTAATTGACTTCATTTTGCTAGTTGCAGAAACACGATTTGTCAACTTTTATAACAGAGAAAAAAATATCAAAGTAACCTCTTTTAAAACATTGATTTGCATTTTACAGGCAAACCAGACCGATTTAAGCATCTAAATTTTCTTAGTAGATTAGTCTTAACACACACTTCAATATGTTAGTTCATTTTTTTTAAATAATTTGTAGTTTTAATTTGAAGGAAAAAAAAAACAGTTTTTCTTATGGTACGGGGCGCAAACGCTCCGTATTAGATTAATTGTTTAGCGGTGCGTCGCCTTAATCTTTACCTTCAAAATAAACAAGAATATTTATAAAATACAGTGAAAAAATTAAATGCCTACCCGACTCAGCCAGGAATAGAACCTGGGTCTTCCGCAATCCGGGCGGCTGTACTAACCATTATGCTACCGGGAGGGCTGACGTATGTGCTGAATTTTTTTACTGTTTTTTAGCGGCAGAGTGCCATCTATCCAACGGTTATTGCAACCTGTGATTGCAACCGATGGCTATGCAACAAATTCATCTTTACAGATGAAATACCATAAATTTGATAACACAACGCTATAGTTTTTACTTTATTACTTTTTTGTAGTATTTCATCTGTAAAGATGAATCTGCATAGCCATCGGTTGCAATAACCGTTGGATAGATGGCATTCTGCCGCTAAAAAGCAGTCAAAAATCAAAAAGCAGTAAACAAGAATATGTTACAAAGAGTGACATCAAAGGAGTAACTCATCATAGTTAAGTATTTATTAAAAGAATAACTTTAACATACGTATATTATGTTTCTATTCCATAAATTTTGTTAAATATCGATACGGTTTATTTGGCGTATTGGGCGAGCGTGCAAATAGAGCACGGTGCCACGTTCGAGCTACATCGAGTGCAGGGAATGTTGGCTGTCGGTTTAGAAATTTATAGATCCCGCCAGTTCCCTGCGTCGCCGACCGCTGAGCTCATTCTGTTACTTACCTTGGCTTTCGGTACACAGTGTGCACAGTGATCGAGTATCGACATGTAATTTAATTTACATATTGGCAAATAGTCAACGTTGATTAATTGAATTGAGCTTGCTCAACATCAAAGTGATCTTGAACTGAACTGTCTGTAGTTAGATAGTTACTTTGGTAACTATAATCAGCTCAGCATTGTAGGAGTTGTTGATATAACATGTGTACAAGCAACATGTTTTGATAACTATTACTATTTTTTTTTTACCTATAATATATTTTCTTCCTCTTCTTCAGCCTGTCGCCACCCAATGCTGAGCGTAGGCCTCACCCTATGCACGCCATCTCTCTCTGTTGGTAGCCTTTCCAAACCAGCTCTTTCCAGCTACTTTATCGATATGGTCTCTCCACCGAGCCGGTTGCCGTCCTACATTTCTACGTCCAGTTCTTGGTCACCATGTTACCTTGTGTGTCTAACGTCCGTCGTTACGTCTGCAGACATGTCCCGCCTAACTCCACTTCAGGATGCTCACGCGCTTTGCTACGTCACCATCGGTTAGTCTTGTACGCCTGCGGACTTCGGCATTTCTTTTTCGGTCCCGAAGTGCTTCGCGCGTTTCATTGCTCTTTGTGTCGCCTGCAAGCGATGTACTATTTCTTTCGTAAAAGTAATATTTTTAATAAAGCTTAAATTAATAGAAAATATGAAATTGATACTGGCTGCTTTTGCTAAGAAAAAAGCATTCAGTTAGGAAACATTTAATCTCATATTGATCTCTATCTATTCAGCTTTTAACACCTCAAATAACAGAAGCCGGGACCGATACTTATTTGATAAATTAAAGATATTACCAACATAGCACGTTGTCGTAGCGTTAGTAAACTGTGGCGCACTGGTAGTAGAGTGCAGTAGCACGGCTGTCTACGAGGTGCTACGTCGTAACGCTCTCGTAGCACGGAGTTCGTACCTACTTTGTAAGGCGCGCAGTTTGTGTAATTGGGCCTCGATAAACTTTGCTAATATTACTGTAGGAAGCGGATGGTAGGTAGAATGCCACATTGAGGAAGGGCAAAGGGAAGACTTTCCTCCGAGCTGGGTGGTATAGCTCGGGGACCGAGGTCCAACGGATGTTAGTTGGAGGTGTTATGTATAGCAAAGGAGATGGTGACACTTCGCTACCGCGATGCAGGCTTCCCATACTATTTCATCGTCGTAGTATGGCGACGTCGCTGGTATGCGTTTGTGGCGCCATCTGTTGACACGGTTTGAGAAGGTATTTGCTTCGTGTCAAATAATGTGCGGCGTATGCGGTAGGTGGAGCCGCCACAATTACTAATGCGGCTCTAATACTTTCTAATATACTCGAAGTTTTTTATTTGGGTCGTCTCGGATATTGATTAATAGGTTCATATTGTATTAGTACTCTGATATGAAATCAGCTAATTCATACAAATTTTAACTTGACAGGGCTGATTTTTCAATCATCAGTTAAAGTTTATTCATTGAATAATTTGACTTAATGACAGATTCTCTTTAGAAATAATATAAAAATATGTCACAATGACAATCTTATTCCTTAGAAAAGACTTATCTAAGGATTGAAAAATCGGGCCTAAGTATATCTATAATAACTATAGTTACAGGTACTATAGGAGTTATTCGTCAACTCGCACACTTTAGACTCGCACAAATGTGCGAGATGGCACCTTTTGATTTTACCTATTATTTGTGTCGTCAACTCGCACATACGTACGAAGTACAGTCGAATAAAAAAATTTAAACAAGATTAATGTAATAACTTAAAAATAACTAACTATTTGCTACTCAAAATAAGAATGCGGCGGGGCCGGCCTGCTCTGCGCTGCAACTCCGCAAGATATATTTCCGGAAACTAGCATGAATGACTGTTTCTTTTGCATGAATGAAGTTTGTGGCGAAAAGCTGACCAAATAGGTATCACGAAATCGGCTCGAAAACACATAAAAATGTGTTGTACTGTTTTGGCACATATACCCAGGGAATATATTGACAGTGGTTGGTTATACATTAAGTCGTTATGTCCAAATGATGAAAGAATTGTTAAATTTACTGATTTTTTCGTAGATACATGGTTAAAATAAAATTCATTATTGTTGTTTACAAAAAAGTATTGCACATTTTTGTCTTTATTATTACAAGAAGATGACTATTATCAAGCGTTGTATTTAAAAAGGTCTAATATCACAACAAAAAAAAAGAAACATGTGATATCGATAAGCATATCAATACCACTAAAAAATTGTGTGGAACTATGTATCCAGCAGCTTGTTGTTTGATATAAAATTTGATTAAGGTATGATTTTAAAATTTTAAAATTTAGATTTTTGAAGACTGATTTTGCTCTATTTTCTATATGGTAATTTTTGTACTTTTATATTATTATATTAGGTATGTTTTAGACTTTCGCGTTGGGTTTTCCATAATTGATGTTTTTATATTTATTATATTATTATATGATTATATTATAATGCTATGCTTGATGTTGATTTATAACTTAAATTTTGAACAAATAATTTTCATCTGTGATTTTTTATAAGTAAATTATAATTTTAATTTATTAGAAAAAAGTAGTGAAATACTTTTGTGATGTTGTTGATTAATACTAAAAATTAGTTGTTATAATTTTACGTTTATTAGTAGGTAATTTTAGTTAAAATATAACACAACATCGACTGACTATCCGCCCTCACCCCTTTCCCTACATGGAAGTCGCTGCTTGGTGCTGGCTGGCCGGCTCCGCTGGGTCTCTCTCACGGGTCTTACCCGGTGGGCCGAGACCGCCCTGCCTGCCCTTTGTAGAGAGGACACAATATATATCTACACTAATTAACCCCGCCTGTGATTGATGATTTTATTTCAATTTTTATATTTAAATTATATTTTTTTATAAGTAGGTATATATGTGATTTTGTTGATATATATTACGTAGTAAGTATAGTAAAACACACGCTAGTTGGCAAACCAACTAGCGTGTGTTTGTTTAGTGTCAAAACACTGCTTAATTGAAATAATAAAAATACCCACATACATACTTTTATAAACATACCGCACGACATTATGCTACATCTTTTCCCTTATAAAAAAAATATAAAAAAAACAGCTAGATCTAGTAAATCTAAGCTTGATAATAAAACATACCCAGTAAAACTAACTTAACAATTTTTTTTTTTTTAACAATTGTTTTTTTCTTTTTTTTTTTTTTTACGTAATCGTACGTGGTCTACTCTATGAAAACAATTATAAAATTATTTAAAAAAAATATTAACAACAGCTAAATCTAGTAAATCAAAGCTTGACAATAAAACATACCCAGTAAAACTAACTTAACAATTTTTATATTTTTTTTTCTTTTTTTTTTTTACGTAATCGTACGTGGTCTACTCTATGAAAACAATTACATATACTTGTTGTAGGTACATAGTTGGTAAGCAATAAATACACACATGCTTTAATCTCTATTAGATGAACCAAAAATAAAATTTGTCAGCATTCGTGCAGTTCGTTCTCTAGACCTTTCTATAGGCCCATTTGGTGGAGACGGTGACGGTGAGGACTCGCATACGGCAGAGTTAGATGAGCTCGTCAAGCTTGTGTCACCACCCGCTAGAGTACTTTTGGATAATAGTGGTGGTGTGACGTCTCTCACCTGTTTGCGCCGGCGACGAAGAGCTATACCCGGCACTACCGAAGGATTAGGCTCATAACGCTGTTGTGGACAGAAAAGTGATTGCCTCACAGTGTGAGTAGCGGATGCCTTGCGTACCACCAGATGACTACGAGTTCGACGAAATTTGTTTCCCTGCTCATCCATCACTATAAATGAACGGGGTTCCGGGGTGCGTTCTACAATCGTAACTGGTCTTCTATGTCCATTGCATGCCAAAGTAGCCTTATCACCCACCGATACTTTACTTAATGCCCGCGCCGATTTATCATATTGTTCTTTAACGTAACGTCTCTTTGCCATCAATGCTCGATAATTGCTATCATTATCAACCGGTTCAATCAATAATTCTGGCGTAATCGGTAATTTAGTTTTCAGACGTCTACCCATAAGCATTTGCGCTGGAGAATCCATTCCACTTCGAGGTGTAGATCTAAAATTTAACAAACTCAAATGAAAGTCCTGCCCTGAGTCTATACATTTCTTTAACATATTTTTTACTGTTTGAACGGTTCTCTCACTTTTGCCATTTGACTGAGGATAGTGCGGCGATGAGGTAATATGATGTACTTCCCACTCTTGCATAAATAATTTAAACTCCATCGAATTAAAAGCGGGACCGTTATCTGTTACTAATTCGGCCGGTATACCATGTCGCGCAAATTGTGGTTTCATAAAATGTATGACCTGCCTGCTACTGATTCCATTCAACTCCCCGACTTCGACGTAGTTGGAGAAATAATCTACAAGTATTATATACTTTTTTTTTCTATATTCAAATATGTCTGACGCCAGCTTATGCCAAGGCAAAGAAGGCACATGGTGTTGGACGAGCGGCTGCCGGCGCGGGCGGGGCGCGTGCAGCGCGCACGCCGCGCACCGGCGCACCGCGCGCTCGACGTCCTCGCTCATGCCCGGCCAAAACATTACCTCACGGAGCGCGGCGCTTACACCTCTCTATGCCCAAGTGGCCCTCGTGCACACGATTCAACATCTCCTCCCGCAGTCCACGCGGAATATAGACACATTCTCCTTTGAAAATCATACCATCTATATGATGTAGTTGTTCACGATACGGCCAAAACACATTTACTTTCACATCAACGTCGCGTCTGTTCTTTGGCCAACCATTTTGTATAAACTTTATTAGCTGCTTACAGTCTCTGTCGTACTCTGTTTCTTTTTTGATTAAATCCTTTTTGACATCACTGAACGGTACATGCTCCAACATAAAACATGTCTGAACATCGACTTCTTCAGACACACGATCATGCATGGTTTCACTCAAGGGAGCCCGTGACAGTGTATCCGCTATATACATATACTTTCAGGGAACATATTTTACATTAATATCGAACCCTTGTACTCTTAACATCATACGCTGTAATCGAGCCGGTACTGACACTAATGGTTTATTAAATAAAGCCTCGAGTGGTTTATGATCGCTGTGAACTATAACATCAGACCTGCCATATATATATTGTCGAAAGCGTTCCACAGCAAACACTATGGCTAGCATTTCCTTTTCTATCTGAGCATATCTACTTTGCGTATCAGTAAGTGTAAGCGATGCAAACTCCACCGGGCGATCATTCTGAAGAAGCACAGCGCCCAGCGCGACGCTGCTGGCGTCCACCGACAGCACCACCGGCGCCTCCGGCGAGTACAAAATCAACACGGGTGCGCTCGCTACTTTACGCTTCAACTTATCAACTGCTTCCGAATGATATGGCTCCCACAACCACTCAATGTCTTTCTTTAATAGATTTCTCAACACATTGACACATTCTGAACAATTCTGAATAAATTTTGATAAATAATTAATCATGCCTAGAAACCTTTCCAACGACTTCCTATCTGTAGGATGAGGCATGTTCATTATAGCCTTAACCTTGCAATCATCTGCTTTCATCCCGTTCTCATCAAATCTATGACCTAGATAAGTTATTTCTGAAACACCAAACTTACATTTGTTACGATTAAATTTAATTCCGATCTTTTGAGCACGCTGAAATAAAGACTCTAAACGTTTATCATGTTCTTCTTTAGAACGTCCCCATACTATGACGTCATCGCTGAACGATTCTATTCTTTCCAAGTCTTCCAAGTGTTGTCTAAGTTTTCCATGGAAAACTTCCGGTGCACAACTTATACCATAGGGTAGACGCAAAAATTGGTATCTGCCAAACGGCGTGCCAAAAGTACAGAGATCAGCACTGGCATCATCTATTTCGATCATCCAAAATCCACACCGAGCGTCGAGCACACTGTAGACGCTGGCGCCGCGCAGCTTCACCGCCAGCTCCGTCACCGTCGGCAGCGAGAACTGCGCGCGCCGCACCGCACGGTTTAGAGGCCTAGGATCTAAACATACACGAATGCTGCCATCTTTTTTAGCTACCAAGACAATTGCATTGACCCACTCGGTCGGATGAGTGACCTTTCTTACAACACCGAGTTCTTCCATTCTTTTTAACTCCGCAAGTAATTTATCTTTAAGCCCCAATGGTATTTTTCGAGTAGGACACATCACAGGTTGCACATTTTTATCATAAACAATACTATATTGTCCTGGTAACTTTCCTAACCCTTCAAATAAATTTGAATATTTATCTATATTTATAATATCTATGTGGTTTATCAACTCCATAACCATACACCCTTTTAAACCCAATACATTTTGACAGTTCAAATCGGCGACTACAAATGGTAATATATAATTTTTATTCTTGTAACAAATAGTTAAATCGTTTATACCAATAACAGGCAATAAGTTTCCAGTGAAAGAATGAACTCGTTTCGTAAAAGGCTTAAGATCATTAATTGAGAACCCTAAAGTTAAAAAATCATTTTTAGAAATAACATTTAACATCGAACCCGTATCTACTTTAATCAATAACTTTTTACCGTTACATAAAACATTTTCAATCCATTCAATAGATGACTTACTCAGTTTTTTGTTCTCAGTTAAGGTGTTCACGTAGAACAGTTCCTCACCTTCACTATCCGCCGAATCTACACTTAAATTTAACACTTCACGCATTTTATTTTTACGCGCACACACACGTGAAAAATGATTTTTTTTATCACAAACGAAACACAATGCGTCACGCGCCGGACACCGATCACCGCCAGCACAGCGGACGCTGCCGCAACGGTCGCACAGCGACGCGGCACGGGCCTGCGCGCCGCCGCCGGCGACGCCCGCGCGCCGCGCCCAGCCAGCTCGCGGCCGCGCGCGCGCTCGCCCGCCGCCGCCGCGCGACCCGTAGCCGGCGCCCCGTGCCGACACAGCATTCACTTGCACCTCCTCTGCACCATCGATACATAAACTTTGTTCTTTAGAAATCTCAGCTGCTTGACAGATTTCTATGGCCTTCAATAGTGTCAATTCGTCTGTACGAAGCAAGCGGTCCCTTACCGTGTTATTCATAATTCCACAAACTATCTTATCGCGTAATAAGCTCTCCTGCAAATCACCGAACTCGCACTGCTGACTCAATAATCTCAAAGCAGTAACGTATTCGTCAATAGTCTCACGTTCATCTTGATTACGTGTAAAAAACTTGAAACGCCGCACGGTAACATTTGGTTTGATACAAAAATGCTTTTCAAACTTTTGTAGTAAGCAATCTATGTCATCCCCACTTTCTTTATCCTCGAATATAAAAGTAGTATAAACCTCGTATCCCGCCGGTCCTATGAGGTTAACCAACAAGCTCGCCTGCACTTCTTTCGGCTCTTTGCTCACTCCAGACGCCTTCACGAATACTTCAAATAGCTTCCGCCATTTACGCCACGACTCTGCCCTGTTAGCCGGGCCACCTTCGAGTGATAATTCCGCTGGAGGACGCGCGTGTTCCATAATTTTAGCGTATACAGTGCAATTAACTATTTGCCACAATATAATAATAACACTTTTTAACACCTTACTCAAATAAATTAATATTTAATTGAGCCACCGCTGTCACCATGTAGTAAAACACACGCTAGTTGGTTTGACACTGCTTTATTGAAATAATAAAAGTACCCACATACATACTTTTATAAACATACCGCACGACATTATGCTACAGTAAGTTTTACACGTTTGTTGCGTTAATTTTTTATATAAGAAGCCGAATGTTTGTGTGATATTATTGATTTTAATACTTTTAATATTTTTTTGTTTTATTTTGTACTTAATCATAACTGTCTAGTATTAAACATTTATGGATTATAACTTTTTCCAAACCTTTTTGTAATTGACTGTACATGATTACCTCAGATTTTAACTGTTGTGCGAGATGACGACACAAATAATAGGTAAATTCAAGAGGTGCCATCTCGCACACCTGCGCGAGTTTAAAGTGTGCGAGTTGACGAATAACTCTACTATAGTCATTGCTTAGCCGTATAGTCAAACAAAAGTATTTTAAAATTAAAATGTCATGGTTATAAATAAACTCCTTTGTAAATGCAGAGTCGTTACGTACATAACTCGGCAACGATTGTGATGTGAAAGAAATGTTTAAAACCAACAAAAAGTTTGAGTGGCTTCTCGTTACGTCCCGTGGCTGGTACCTACGCACAATAAATGAAGGAAAAAATTAAATTATTCATATGAAACAGTGGTTTCTTAATTACCGAATCATCTGATCGCTTCTTATTGATGGTGTTTGGCATTTCATAAAGTCATTTATTACATCCCCTTTAACAAAGTACCTAATGTGCCAAGGAGTCTTTACAGCAAGATAAAATAATATGTAAAATACATGCAAGTAGATCCATTTATTTTATAGTGTTTCATTGGCAATAGGTAGGAATGCATGCTGGCTCGTTGGTCAAGGTTAGTGTCCCTGATTAGCGCGGTTTTCGATATGGATCATAGTATGTGTGGTCTTAGTTACTACTGGACATAAGCCCAGTCCAGTATAGGCTGATGATGATGATGATGATGACGATGATGAGGTATGAAGACTAAAAGCAATGTCGATCCTATTCGCCGATGCTTGTATAAATATTTTTTGTACGTTTAACTGTGATTTTAAACCATAGTACAAGATTTGCTTAGTTTTGGTTGGAATAAAAATTTGGAGTAATTTGTATTTAATGAAAACATCGTATTCTGTAGTTAAAAGAAGCTCTAACTCATGTAACATTTAGAATTTTTCTTGGTCTGCTTTCAAAAGAAAATTTAAAACTACTAACATAATACTAGTGTTGGAACACCAATAATCAGCTCATTTTGATGTCCCCACATCTGGGGCACGAGCCTTCCCTATGGATGGATAGGGAAAACGGGCCATAAACCACCACGCGGGCCCAGTGCGGATTGGTGGTTGTTAACGACTGCTAATGCAGCCGGGACCAACGGCTTTACATGCCTTCCAGAGCACGGAGGAGATCGAGATAATACATTTTTTGGTCACCCATCCGATGATCGGCCTTTGCGAAAGTTGCTTAACCTCAGCACTCGCAGACCGGGCGCGTTATCCACTGCGCCATCGAGCTCCTCCAACACATTGGGAACACATTGGGAACACCAATAATGTATTTTAACTACATAAATGTTTATTTTGGGTAAAAAAAGGCACACCATGGAATTATTCATTCTTTTAGGTTCCATTTCAAGGTAAGATTAACCACTCAAGGTTGAAAAGAAAAAGGGTTCGGAATTGGAGTAGACAAAAAAGGTCGCGAAATATTCGACAAAGGGTAAATCTGGGGGAGGTTAAATTTAGTGAGAGGTAAATATCCGAAATGAGATATTTGTGGTTATGAAAAGAAAGTGTATTGTGTTTGCAACTCCACGCTTTGTTCGAATTGCAAAGCGAAAGTGATATTTCTTATACGAGTATTTTTTATTTATTTAGTCTCTTTTGGTCGATTAGAATGTGATTAGAATGCGCTTAGTATTATCAATTTATAACAGTTGTATGTCTTTGACACGTTATTAGTAAGTAATTTTAATCTGTGTATTTTTATCGGATGACATATTATTTATTGTTTGATATATTATATTTCCACATTTTCACTTGTATTGTTTACAGTCACGAGCATTAACACGTACACAGTTTTGTCTAGTTTTGATTCTTAATTGATTTTATTAAGAGTAACATTGTTTACATGTTAATGCTTGTGACTGTACCTATACCTTGTTTAATATGGAAATAGCTAGTCGTCCGTCCGGAGAAGCGGGCGGACATCCGCCTCTACGACTTTGACGACTACGTCAAGTCGGAGAATGTGGCCGCCGCAGTGTCGGCACAGGGGGATTGCACGAAAGAGGGTTAAGGTTCGGGAACATCCGGTCAGGCCCCAGTGGCTCTTCATCGGTGCTGGTCCAGTGCCCTATGAGGGTCGCGAGGAAACTTGCCAGCATGGAAAGACTCCGGCTTGGCTGGAACCTGGCCAATGTAGAGGCTACCGGACCCAGGCCCATGCGCTGCTTTAGGTGCATGGGGATGGGCCATACGCGGCCCATAATGTGCCCCTCCCTCCCGGATAGGATGGGGTGCTGTTTCCGTTGTGACATGCTCGGCCACAAGGTGGAAACATGCACCAAGCCGCCGCACTTCTCGGTGTGTGCGGAAGCAGCATTGCCCCACGGGCACATTATGAGCAGCGGAGGTTGTCGCCCCCCTGTCATTAAAATGAGGGTCCCGGAAGGGAGGGAGAGGAGGCCTGCTACTGCGGCGCCAGAGGTGATGGAGGCGACGGAGGAGTTGCCATCGAGAGTTGAGGCTTCTATAGCCTCACTCCCAAAACTTCCCCCTCGCCTTCCCCTGGTTCTGATAACCCCCCAAATACCTCTTCCTTTGGACAGGGTGCCGGGAGGGTCCCGGGCGTGGGAACGGTGGAGGTGGTGAGGGAACGGGAAAGCCTGATGGAGGACGAAGGGGAGTCTGAGCGCGATGAGGTGGTCGCGCTTTCTCCTACTGCCTCGAAGAGTCAGACATCCTCGCAGATGTAAGGGGATGTCCCGTGATGGGGGAGAGAGCGGCGTCGCGGCTGGAGCACGACCTTAGTCTGCGATGAAGAACTCTCCACGGAGCCGAACAAGAGTCGCGGAGGAGAAAGATGGAGGCGCCTTTTTGCCACAAACCAAATACTTGGCAGTGGCAGTAAGGGCGCTTGCTAGTGGTGCACTTTATGCCAAAAGTTGTATTTTTAAATTCTCAGTGCTGTGTTATCAGTACGTGCCTGTGTACCGGCGCGCGACCGTCAAAGTGCATGTTTCCCGTGCATACGCGGGAATAAGTGTGCAGAGATCGCCGTAGGTTGGTACACGGGCGCAGGGTGGCAATCGCGGGTTTAATCCCTCTTATTAAGTGCTCGGATTGTGGTCCCCCAGGGGTTTAGTGGGTATCCCCCTTCGTCTCGCCCTCCCAGCCGGGACTTCTTCCTGGCAGCTGACTTGGGGCTTCTCTCCTTGTCAGTGGGTGTGGAAAGGCGGACGGGTGAATCCCACATAACCGGGTGCCTCTTCAAGAACCGGTAGTCATAAAGGCTTCCTCTGGGAAAAAAAAAGGTTAGATAAGTGACCTAAACAAAGCGCAAGCCGAGCGAGCGAAACGCCAGAAACAAACTTTTGAAGATTATTACTGAATTGTTTAAAAAATAATAATATATTATGTCTTTCAATTCTTTGTCTTTACTGTCTATTATTTATTAAGAAAGTATAAATATTATAATTAAGTAAATAATAAATTATTTACCTCGCCCAAAGTAGCTTGTCATTTTTCATAATGCCCGGGCATTATGAAAAATGACTCAATTTATTACTTGGTCCATAACATATAGACCAATTATTACGATTATTTAATATGTTTATATAAAAATTAAAAGCGTAGTTTTCATCGTAATTAGTACCTAGTAATTGATTTAATTTGTAGTTTTTGTAGTGTGATGCGATTAGTTTCGTTTATAATGTCAAATAGTTTAATTTTTAGTCAGTAAAAAAATAAAATAATATACTTTTAAGCAGAGCTGGAAATATACTTTACATAATTAATATTTCTATTAAAATTTTCCATTATTGACGATGTCGATCGGCTCAAATCCGTCATCGTACATTTTTTTTCCTTTCGTAAGGCTATTTGTGGTATACCTCTTTCTGACTTGCTTTATGAGACAAAAAGAAACGCCCTATCATCGCTCTGTCACTGTCATAGAATCGATTTATCGACACTAGAGATCGCCGCCTGAGTCGAATTACGTTGCCGTTTATTATTTAGTATTTAAACATTATATAATTTATCTGAAGAAAGAAGAATATTATATTATATCGTGAGACACGAAAGTCTGCACCCGGAGACGTAAGTAAGTGAGTAATTTTATTGCGTACTTGAAAGATATTGGCGTTCGGCATTAGTCACATTTTATACCCTGAAAAGACGGAGCCACAGCCTCCACCAAGAAGCTGAAGCTGGTGTGAAAGGGCCTGGCTATTATCGGTAACATCCAACGAAGAAGTTAGGCCAGCGCGGTCCGGACTTCTCCGATTGTATTTCACTTATTCTTAGTCTAGTTGTTAGTTCAGTCTTGTATCACTAACAAAACAAATATTAATAAAACGTATTGGCACAGGGCAATATTATACTTTACCAAATGTTTAGGCAGGAAATTCCTCTTCTTCAAGACATCTCCGAGTTTATTGTTTATGACACTTTTTATGGCGAAGGTCGTGATGAAATGTCCTGTTTTTATGTTATTAATATTTTCAAATCGGGGCCAGCCATTTACGTCGGAATTTACGACGATTCTATCGTTTAATTTAATGATTGCTAGGTTACTTATTTATGTTTGTCGTTACAATTTTGGCCTTTGTTGTAAATATGTTGTTTGTTATCTATAGTTTCACGTTATTACCGTATTCGATCGTAAGTGGCTAATTGCAGCTTTATTTTATATGACGAATGTGGCACTATTGCGTACTTTCATTTGAGAGTTTATTAAAAACTTTATAGGGAGAAGAAACTCATGCTTAGGTAAAAAAATAGGTTAATGTTTTATAGTACTGTTACTTGATATCGATTTATACGTTTAATGTTTAAATTTTTATGTTGCCAACCCTATTGTTTAGTATTATTGTTCATATTTTTCTATAGAACTTAATAAGTGTCTACTAGAACGCTGCTGACAAACCGTTTTACGGTTTGGCAAAGTATTGCATTAGTTAGATCCCTTTATAAACATTTTTTTTAGAAAATAATAAACAAAAACTTATTTTAGGCATTTTTTGAGTTCAATTTCTGTCCCCAGCTAGAGCGCCCTGAATAGAACTTTGTTGAAATGAGTCCTTGTCGTCTAGCCGGATGCTAGATAAGAAACGATATTCTAGCTAGTAGGTATCGTTACAATCAATCTGGTCCAGTCACTGAATGCCCCTATAAGAGCTCGTGAACTGTATGCACTGTGTGTTGATAAAGAAATTAAACCATAGTGATAACTTAATAGAGGTGTATGAACTTTAAACCAGTAAAAAAATAAGACACTTTAATTTAAAGTCACTGATGACTATTTGGACAATAAATATTCTCAAAGTACTTAAATAAACAAATTAACATTATTTTATTTGTTTGCGTTGCATATCTTCCGACAGTATCCTAATTGGTAACGCCTACCTTCCTCTTCACCTTAAATTCGCCAATTGATGTACTTTTTCCAATTTACCATTTAATTTGGCTGTATGTAATAGTTTTATGCCTTTGCCTTTTTTTTGTAGAAGTCTATGTCTATGAATCAATCTGTCATCTTTGTTAACTGCTCTATGATCTTGCCTTGTAATCGCCCATTTTGACCACGCCAACCAAATAATTGTACTTTCAAGAATTTATTAAATATCTGAAGAACGAAACCGAGTTTATATCAAACAAATAAGTTCCATTGCACCACGAAGGCGCAAACATTGACGACCGTGACAGGACGGAAAGAAGAAAAATACGGAACGAGAACATATGTACCTATGCACATCGAACAGCGATTCAGCTAAAGAACGCTTCGAAGCCGAAATTCAGTTAAGTGCCCTGTTTATTCCTTTTAAATCATTCCTCTTTCCACAAAATTTCTCCAAATCCTCCAAGTATCATTGATTTCCTATCCACAGTTTTACACATGTGCAAAATTTGTCTACCCTAAACTAAAAAATATTTTTTTTTTTTTTCCAAATTCATCTGAATATCGTTAAAATCAGCTTTAATTTAACAAGTATACGTAAAGTCATTCTCCCCTATCTATTCGCAACGGGTTTTCCAGTTATTTATCCAATTTGCCGACTATTTCAGTTGTACTCACCGGTACCGGCCGGTTGCTCGCGGGCTATAGCATCGCTTCGGCTAACGAGACAATAGCTGATTCAGCTCGTTCGTAGCCTGCACCCGAGTGTCGCCGCGGTGAGGAGCGTGAGATACGTATAAGTTTTTTCATCAAGTAAATTTTTAGTCTCTCAATTAACGCGTGTCTTGTAATTTAGTACTTACGAATAAAAGGTTAAAGTTTATAAAGCAACATATACATATAGTCTACTTAAATTGTTTTAGACTAATTTGTTTGATTTGTATTTAAAATGACGAATCCTATGGGGTTATCACCTCATTCACAGCTTCATAATCAAACATTAAAGGATTTATTTACTAAACGCAGTTCAGTTAAAGGTCAAATCACCAGGTTTAAAAACTACTTAGACAAAATTACAAGGCAAGCTAACCTGACTACAATTGAGGTTGCTGAGCTCTCCTTGAAACTCAGCAGGTTTGAAAGTCAGTCTGTTGAATATGATGAGCTGCAGACTCAGATTGAGTTGCTTAATTGTGATAATTTGGAGTTGGAGTTTGATGAGCGCGACCGCATTGAGCAAGATTTCATTGTGTGCATTGCCATGGCGAAAACTCTTATAGACCAACATAATGAGATTAAGATTTCTGACCAAGATAAGAAAAGGCGTGAGTCCTTATTTCATGAAGCTCAATGCAGTCTCGATCATAGCGAAGCTAGTGTTCGTTTACCACAAATACAGATTGCAAAATTTGACGGATCATTTTTTTGCTGGTTAGAATTTCGCGACACTTTCACTAATTTAATTCATAATAATGAGCGGATTTCTACAATACAAAAATTTCATTACCTTATATCATATTTGGAAGGTGATGCCGCTCGAGTTGTTTCTAATATTGAGGTATCATCGGCAAACTATAAGGACGCTTGGCAGCTTCTATATGACCGTTATAACAACAAAAGGTTGCTTATTAATCATCACCTCAAGTCAATTTTTAACATACAACCATTGCAACGCGAAACTGAAGGTTCTTTACGATTCCTAGTAGACCATATTACCAAGAATTTGCGCGCTCTAGCTAATCTAGGTCAACCCACTGAACACTGGGACACACTTATAATTTTTTTGGTTTGTTCTAAGTTGGATAATCAGACACTTGTCAAGTGGGAGGAACAAAGATACATAGATACACAGATACATAGGCGATTTTCCTAGTTTGGAACAATTTAAAACATTCTTAATTGATAGGGCACACATTATTGAGTCTACAAATAGTAATAAATATATTCATTCTAACATAAAAAATAGTAATGTAAAGTCTTTTCAGCATTCGCAGTCAAGTCATAATAGGCAACAATTTCAAACAAAATCATATGCCACAGTGCAACAAAATAATAAATATACGAAATTTCTGTGCATAATTTGTGACAAAAATCATAAAATATATGATTGCCCTAGCTTTAAATCTAAGTCTATAGATGAAAAACTATCTGATGTCTCTAAATACAAATTATGTTCAAACTGCTTACGTCAAGGTCACATGGTTAATGATTGCCGTATGGGTCCCTGTAGGCAGTGCAATAAGCGTCACAATACATTACTGCATTCAGTTGAAGACACTAAAGTCAACAATGCCCAAATTCAGGAATACGATTCCGTTGTATCTTTCTCTAAAGAAAATAACTCCAAGCATGTTATTTTGTCTACCGCCTTAGTGGAGGTATTAAATCCAATCACTAAAGAGACTATTACAGTACGCGCCTTATTGGACTCCGGTAATCAATCCTCTTTTATTACAAAATCATTACAGCAAAAATTATCATTACATACAAAATCCACATTCGATAATGTTATTGGTATTGGCAATAACTCAGTAAATAAAGTTAATGAAAGTTGCGTTGTTCAATTAAAATCAAAATATTATAACTATCGAAAGCACCTAAATTGCTTTGTATTAGATAAACTTACTGGGGATCTTCCAAAGGCTCCAATAAGTCTACATGAGTTAAATATACCTATAAACATAAAACTAGCAGACCCCAACTTTAATCAGTACTGCCCTATAGATATATTGATAGGTGCAGATCTTTTCTGGAATATTTTGTTAGGCGAACAAAGGTTGCTGGGTAAAAACAAACCAGTTCTCCAAAATTCTAGATTCGGTTGGCTTATTGGTGGTTCATTAAATATTTCCAAATCTAACGAAATTCACTGCAATAATTCACTATTCCAGGAAGACCCTTCAAATGTAACTAAAGTTGACAATTTACTAACTCAATTCTGGGATTTAGAGGAGGTCCCACGTAAGGCAATATTAAGTGAAACTGAAATGGCATGTGAAAGTCACTTTTTAGCAAACACCACACGTTTAGCTAATGGTACGTTTAGCTTCTGTGTGAGGTTACCCCTAAAGGACTCGCCACAGTGCTTAGGTGACTCATACACTCCCGCAAAAAAACGATTTCTAAACTTAGAAAAACGTTTTAGAACTAACCTTCCCCTAAAGGAAAAATATTCACAATCCATAAAAGAGTATGAAAGTCTTGGGCATCTTTCAGAGTTATCTGTGCTAATGCCAAATTCTAGCTACTTTCTTTGTCATCATGCCGTGCTTAAAATGCATAGCGAATCAACAAAACTCAGAGTCGTTTTTGATGGGTCGGCACCTTCCTCCTCCGGGTTTTCTGTTAATGACTTGCAGATGATAGGTCCAAATGTACAGGGCTCTCTTTTCTCCATATTGATTCGTGCGCGAGTTTACCGCTACTTACTTGCCGGTGACATCGAGAAGATGTACCGGCAAGTCGTAGTTCATCCAGAAGATAGACATCTGCAGCTAATTTTGTGGAGAGAGGATGAGACCTTACCTATCAAGACACTACAATTGAATACTGTCACTTACGGGACAGCAAGTGCCAGTTATTTAAGTACACGCTGCTTATGGCAGCTTGGGGAGGAATGTGACGACCCTTTGATTAAAACCATAATTCAAAAGGATTTTTATGTCGATGACTTAATTACCGGCTCAAATGATAAAAGGGAGCTAAAATTCATTCAAAATTCAGTAGCTTTGCAGTTAACTAAAGGATGTTTTAAGTTACGTAAATATAAGACTAATTTACCTTCTATTTTTGATAATTCTCCAGCTGAAGCTTTACAAGAAAACTTGACTATAAGTGAATCCTCAAATACTCTTGGTTTGGGCTGGAATCCTAACACAGACACATTGCATTCTCCTGTAAATTTTACAGATACTAAAGATGGTATAATTGTTACCAAACGGTATATTATGTCTAATGCTTTTAAAATTTTTGATCCGTTAGGTCTTCTGAGCCCCTTCATTATGCAAGCAAAATTAATGCTCCAAAAACTATGGCATGTTAAAGTAGACTGGGATGAGCCAGTACCTAATGATGTTAATATTGCTTGGGCAGAATTTTCTAAAGGCTTATCTGTCCTATTAACTTTCCAAATTCCACGCCATGTACTCTGCGATAATTCAGTTTCTGTCGAGATACATACTTTCAGTGACGCTTCACAGCTGGGGTATGGCGCTTGCATTTACCTACTGTCTAAAACTTTAAATAATGAGACTACCATACGACTTCTATGTTCTAAGTCAAGGGTGGCACCACTGAAAACTACTACGGTGCCTCGTTTGGAGCTCTGCGGTGCGCTTCTCGCAGCTCGATTGGGCAATACTGTGGTTGAGTCTTTGAGGTTTGCCCTTGATCGTATTATCCATTGGTGTGACTCTAGTGTTGTTCTGGGTTGGCTTAAAGGTGACGCTTCGAGACTAAAAACCTTTGTCGCAAATAGGATCAGTGAAATACAAGACATCTCACAACCATCCGCGTGGCGCTATGTACCTACAGCTGACAATCCAGTTGATCTCATTTCTCGTGGTGTTAACTGCGATCAATTGCAAGCCTCAAGTTTATGGTGGTATGGTCCAGATTTTTTACTTAAGTGTGAAAGTGATTGGCCTATCTTGAATATGGAAAAAAATTGTAAATTACCTGAAGTTAAAACAGTGGCCACAATAGTAATATTTGAACCAATATTTGAATTCCAAAGATTTTCAAATCTCAGTAGATTAAAAAGGACGATGGCGTATGTTAATCGATTTATAAATAATATCAAAAATTGTAAAACTAAACTAACCGGGATTTTAACAGCAATCGAGTTAAGCGATTCAATTATTTCATTATGTTATATAGCTCAACAACAATGTTTTCCAAATGAGTACAAACTATTAAAAGATAAAAAACAGTTGGGTTCTAAGTGTCAAATTTTGTCTTTGTCCCCATTCATGGGCGAAGATAACTTAATTCGCGTGGGTGGCCGTTTAGAAAAGTCGAGTTGCACCTATGACCAAAAACATCCTAAACTTTTAAATTCATCACATCATTTGTTAAAATTAATTTTCAAGTACGAACACATTCATAATTTGCATGCCGGGCCTCAGTTACTCCTTGCAACTGTTCGACAAACATATTGGCCTATAAAGGGCAGGCTTATCGCCAGAAGTATTGTACGCAGTTGTGTGCGCTGTCGGCGAGTGCAGGGAAAAACTTTGGCTCCAAAAATGGGTGACCTCCTGTCACACCGTGTCAACCCCGATTTTCCTTTCAAATCTGTAGGCATAGATATGGCAGGTCCATTTTATATCGTGAATCGTAAGGGTCGCGGTGCAAGGTTAACAAAATGCTATTTGTGCTTATTCGTCTGCTTTCGGTACAAGTGTGCTCATCTAGAGGCAGTCAGCGACCTATCCAAGGATACCTTTATATTGACTTTGCGTCGATTTGTTTCTCGCCGTGGTCGACCAGCGAATATATTTTCCGATAATGGTCGTAATTTTGTAGGAAGTGCTAAAGAGCTTGATCTGTTCCAAACGCAACAAAGTAAACTTCTTTCTGAGTTTGCCGCTCATGAAGGCATAAAATTTACATTTACCCCATCTTACGCTCCCCACTTTGGTGGTACCTGGGAATCTTTAATTAAATGTTCCAAAAGAATTTTAAGACGCGTTATGGGTACGGCCCATTTGACTTTTGAGGAGATTTCGACACTTTTTGCACAGGTGGAATCTATATTGAATAGTCGTCCATTGTGCCCCTTGTCCTCTTCTCCCGACGATCCTCTCTTCCTCTCCCCAGGGCACTTTCTAATCGGAAGACCACTTAATGCTGTACCATCCCGAGCCCTGGAAGCTGAGCGCGAAAACCGACTAAGCCGCTATGCTCGCTTGGAGAAGCTGCGACAACATTTCTGGAGGCGGTGGCAGAAGGAGTATCTCTCAGAACTGCAAGTCCGAACAAAATGGAGACAACATACTGCCCAACTAAAGGTCGGAGACTTGGTTCTACTCTCCGAAGACTCACTCCCACCACTGTGCTGGCGCACCGGTCGAATTACCAAACTCTACCCAGGAGCTGACGGAATATCCCGCGTCCCAGACGTGAAGACAACCACTGGAAGCTACCGAAGGCCCCTTGTCCGACTCTGTCCTCTTTTAAACGATGAAGAAACCTAAGCAAGAGTTGAAGAACTGAAGTCTTCAACGGGGGGGAGTATGGTACCGCCTACCTTACTCTTCACCTTAAATTCGCCAATTGATGTACTTTTTCCAATTTACCATTTAATTTGGCTGTATGTAATAGTTTTATGCCTTTGCCTTTTTTTTGTAGAAGTCTATGTCTATGAATCAATCTGTCATCTTTGTTAACTGCTCTATGATCTTGCCTTGTAATCGCCCATTTTGACCACGCCAACCAAATAATTGTACTTTCAAGAATTTATTAAATATCTGAAGAACGAAACCGAGTTTATATCAAACAAATAAGTTCCATTGCACCACGAAGGCGCAAACATTGACGACCGTGACAGGACGGAAAGAAGAAAAATACGGAACGAGAACATATGTACCTATGCACATCGAACAGCGATTCAGCTAAAGAACGCTTCGAAGCCGAAATTCAGTTAAGTGCCCTGTTTATTCCTTTTAAATCATTCCTCTTTCCACAAAATTTCTCCAAATCCTCCAAGTATCATTGATTTCCTATCCACAGTTTTACACATGTGCAAAATTTGTCTACCCTAAACTAAAAAATATTTTTTTTTTTTTTCCAAATTCATCTGAATATCGTTAAAATCAGCTTTAATTTAACAAGTATACGTAAAGTCATTCTCCCCTATCTATTCGCAAACAACATAACAAACAAATAAATTCCATTGCACCACGAAGGCGCAAACACTAATTATGCGAATAAAGTTCCAATAAACAATAAATGTGTTGTAAATATAAATCACCAGCTCATTAGATGTCCCCATTGCTGGGGCACGAGCCTTCCCTATGGATGGATAGGGAGAACGGGCCATAAACCACCATGCGGGCCCGTGAGGATCGGTGGTTGTTAACGACTGCTAATGCCGCCGGGACTAACGGTTTTGCGTGCCTTTCGAAACACGGACGAGCTCGAGATGTTAAATTATTGGTCACCCATCCGATGACCGGCCTTTGCGAAAGTTGCTTAACTTCAGCAATCGCAGCCCAGGCGACTTTTTTCATATACGCGTGGTGTACATGCGACTATAATAATCATTGTATTATAGTCAGAGTTTCTTTAATTGGATAGTAATCGTAATGCAACAGACTCGTATTGCTATAAAGGTCACACGAGGAAATAAGGGTAGGGACGAAAAGGGACTTTGGATAGTAACACGATCTGCTTACTGAAATCAAAGCGCGTTGCTGTGTGATGGCCAAGTTTCAAGGCGACCGCTTTATGCTCCGCGAAATACAGTCACATACAATTTGTAAAGTTCAGCTTAAATTCTATGGCACAGTTTTGGCTACAAAAGCCTGAAATGTTTAGTTCTAATTTGTTTCAAATAATTCTTTAGCTCTAGAAATAATATATGCTTATTTAGTATACCTAATAAAGTGCTTATTTAGTAAGTTTACGGGAATAAAGATTTATTTGGTTAAGGTAATACTAACTTATTTCATCATTCCACAATTTTCACATATATATTTTATGTCCGGAAAAGCAACAAAATATCGAATGTAAGTAATAGCTTATAAGACAATTCCACTTTGACGTAATATAATAGATCTCTTGACCCAAAGGCGAAAGACTTATCTTTTAACGACAAAAAAGGGAATTGCAGACGGACTTGGCCGATCTCTCCTTTATGTTTCGATGGGATTAAACTAACCCGAAAGTGGATACGCACTAATGCTGTGTGGGTGTGCAATCTCAATTTCGCCGTCGAGATAGGAAAATAGCTGTCCACGTTTAACTCCAACTTTAGGAGACATCTACAAGTAAGCATTCGTGGAACTCTTTGCTACGGTCGCAACAAAAAGTTATTAAAATTAGTAGATTTTTTCGAACTGTGGTTTTTTATACAAAAATTAAAAATGATTCTTTTGTTTCTGATTTCTTAAAAACATTCTCGTAATAAGTATCCCATCAAAAACATAAATGTGAAGTGAGAGCCAAGTTCAATATTATGATATAGGTATGCCTTGGTTGTTGACTTCAACGACAAAAGAAGTGAGATCTAAATGTGTGCCAAGTTCAATGGTCAGTCCTGAAATTTATTTATAACAACATAAATATCTTATAACAACTTAAAATATCATTTCTCCTTATAACTTAGGATAATATATTGAAGCTTAAGGTCTGACTTGGCTAGTTCTCATATACGAATTATTATTAAGCACCTACTAAAACAGTCACGGAAGAGCTAAGCTAGTTTCTACCAGCCAGCCAAATTTCCGGAAGAATAAAATAAGAACTTACAGCTTTAGAACTAGCGAAGGCTATAATATAATTCGTATATGAAAACTAGCCAAGTCAGGTTATTATTTATTATTATATTTTAAGTTGTTATAAAATATTTATGTTGTTAGAAATAAATTTCAGGACTGACCATTGAACTTGGCACCCATTCAGATCTCACTTCTTTTGTCGTTGAAGTCAACAACCAAAGCATATATCATAATATTGAACTTGCTCGCATTTCACATTTATGTTTTTGATGGGATATCATTACTTTTTGTACTAACAATTTTGTTAGTAGGTCCTTCCTACCCCGCTACTCCACGGCCGCGCCGCCGCACCGTTCGCCGCGGTCCGTGGTATTATTTAATTATTTATAAGTAATAATAATCTCTCCTCGACATGTTTTATTGTTTTTATATTAAAATATTGTAAAAATCTAGTTTTAAGAAAAAAAAATAAAGAGTATAATAATAATAAGTATTTATTTCAGAATAGTTCCATAGATTGTTAGTAATAATTACAATAGACCTTATACACTAATGTTAGTTACATGGAAAAAATAAAAATAAAAATGCACATTGAAACGAGCTTGGCGCGCTGGATAATGATCTTACACTATTGATGTGCGCTAATTATTGAAATAATAATTAATACTAAATCCCAGTTAATAATAACGTAATAAATACGAAAGTCGTCTATACTTAAAGACCTTAAAATCCACATAAAGACAGGCTGTCATCAATTTTGATTGCTGATTCTTACATTACAAGCATCTATAAGTAAGTGTTCCCAATAGAATCAATTAATTGAAAAATATAATAAGTTGATAAAGATTTACTAGTTTCTGATTTATTCCTTTGTATTCGCCCAATTACCTATTTGGATGCCAAATTTGAACTTTCGAGGTCATCTGGAACTGGGTTAGAGTTTTGTTCTATCTATAGATCAGTAATCAGTCAGTGATAAAAACGACGATTTTTGGACGTTAATATTTAAATAACCGTTTGAGGTGTGTTCATGAAAATCACAAGTCTTAATAGATGAGCCAAATTTGACATATATAAGTGAAATAGTTTTTGAGTTATGAGGGGGTCAAAAGTGGATCCAAATGGTTCGTGTACACACGGTGCTGTTCGCCAGTTCTGTTAGCTTAAACTTAGCTTGATATATAGTCCAGATATATAGCTCATTATAAATAGACTATCCTACAAACATAACTGTAAACGATGGTAAAATGTATTGTTACATACCCTTAATATGAAAACATCCATGCATGATCTATTCTAATTCTCCTTTCCAATAACATTTTTATATTTGGGCATAATAAAACGAAATGGAAATCTGTAACATACTGACCCCTGAAGAGGTTTGGAACTAATTTCCCTTCTAGAAAAGATCTTGGAGGGTCACGACGTGATTATATTTTAGTCATGCCCAGCTAAGCTGGCAAATCGCACTTTGTTGGATGCTATATACGAGTATTACTACCACTCTAGTCAACGCCTTCGACCATTTCCATTATTTCCTATTATTAAGACTTCTCCTAGTTTTAAAGTTGACCATGATCAAATCCAGACTATACTTATACTTAATTAATTATTTGCATTAGTAAAATCTAGATGTAGTTACTATAATAAAACTATAAAGTGTATTCTGAGCCATTTAAATCAAATAAATACAAATTAAAAAGTATTTACTGTTTTGTGTACTGATAAAACACCGAAAGGTATAAACTAACGGGTTTAATTTTATCCATCAATAAACTTCTTTACTCAAACTGACTTCAAGTTTCTAAAATGAAATAGTTATTTATTAAAGTTACCACGGTCTCCGGGCAATAACATCTAACCCGGCGAAAGTTTTTCCCTCCGTACAGAAACTAAAATTTTGCAAATAAGCACCATATAAATTATAACCCTATATATAACTTATACCCTCAAATATCGTATGAATAACTAAAACTTTCGAACAAACCTTTGTCGTTATTCAACAAGAACCCTTTCCTGTCATATGATAATAAATACCCGCAGCACTGCTCTTATTTGTAAGCTGTGACTATGTCAAGTTTCATGCAAATTCATTTAGTTGTTGCGCGTGATGCTTGGTCAAAGGGAAAAGCCAATTATTTTTATGCTTTATACTTAAAGCATAAAAAATTATTTGTTACAACTTTACTGAAATTAATCAATCAATTGTCTGTTACGCACTTATCGAAGTATAGATTACTGATGATCCTTACCTAGCATCTAGCATAGTTTAAGTACTTATTACTGTAGTATATAAAATTTGTCTTTACAATAAAGATGAATGCAGCACAGCACGTATGTCGTAAAATCTTGAAAATATTCGACAAAGCTTGCGTCTATTTATGATGTTCAAAATTTAAACGTCCCATCGCTGGATTAAGGCACACACACACACTGGTCCAAATGTGGTTTTTACTACTGTCATCTAATGACATCTACCGGGAGCAACGGCTTAACGTGCCTTCCAAAACACTATTGCAATTTGTAGAAGTCTTTGTATCTGCTAAAAGACGATACAGAATTATGCCAACGTTTTCTTAAAAGCGAGCAACCGCAATATTCGACTCGCAGATAGAAGTAGATATCAATTTGGGAACGAAATACGAGGAGGTAATAAATTTTATTAAATTCGAGGTCGACATTTTCACGACGGGAATTTCGAGTGGAGATGTGCATGCAAATTACTTATTTTATGGATTAATGGGCACTTACTTACTGTGTGCATATTAACGTTAATCTGGATTGCTACTCGATGATAGTTATGTTTAGTGTTTAGTTTATCTCATAAAGTTCATTCGTCATCAGTTTAAAAGTAATGGAAATTAATGCTTTGGTATCTCTGGATTTGAAAAACTTTAATACATATATTTGCTAAGTAGTTACGTGAGTAAGTCTTAATTTAATTTAAGACATAAGAAATGTTATGTGTTTTTGCGAGAACGCTACCGAAAAACTGTACAACAGTAAGGTAGAATGTTAGATAGTACTCCTATGTTTTGCACAATTGGCAATAAATAAACTTAAAAGAAAGGTCTATCATATACGAAAATGTATACATGAGGAGGTCAGGCCATAATGCACCATACTGGTCCAATGCGGGTTTGGTGAGTTTTGATCAATCCTATCTTACGAAAATCATATTACGACAGCGGCGTAACGGGCTATATTGTGAAAATATATGTCGAGAAGTACTAAGTTCGTAAAATGTTTGTTTAAGGTTTAATGCGATGACAAAAATTGAGATTAAAAAAATGCGTTTATGTCTAAATACGACGAAAAGGCGAGGCACAGTTCGAGGCACCCATCTAACAAATCATCTAAAGCATGCGTGCTTTGGATGACGGAAGATGTGCGGAAGAACTAAAGAACTAGATACATTAAAGACATTTGCTGCCGCTTTTGTAATATTACAACTAAATGCATAAATTTATTATTGTATGATGTAGGTACTACACAAACCAATGTAAACAATTGATAATGTTTTTAAAATAATGGATAATATTTTTTATGGATTTATATTATAATAGTTCCTTTCGATTGTTTATAATGGGATTGTTGTTGATTAAATGTAGATTTTACTATATTTTTATTTTTAAGTGCTATGCTGTTTATAAATATTGAATATAGATTTTAAGAATTTGTTATTTGTTGTAATAATGTTATATAAATTTAATTTAATAATAAGTACCGTAATTTTATATAATGTACTTGCTGTGCCCTTGCAGGGTCATGTTTGTATCCTTTTTTTTAAACATCTGTATATGTACAACATGAACGCAATAAAGAACTTTGCACTTCAACAAATAAATTAATTTCAATTTCATTGAATTTTAATTTGAACACCCGTCCCGTGAGCCGGGACTGCGAAAGTAGCTCAACTTGCTAAATTCCAAACTAAAACGAAAGTTGCTACGTCATAGAGTTTTTCATATTGTTGTATATAGTTATTAAAGCGACTCGTTCAGTACAAATAGTAAATGTACCATAATTTTCGACCATCACCCTTACAAATAGGTACTTTCACTGATAATACTTATTCCGAAAAGATTTTTAAGATACAGAACGTTCTCGTAAAGCAAAGAGATTGGCGAGTGTTGTTACCGCTATGGTGATGTGCTAAGTTGGGAAATTGAAGGACTCGGGCATAATCTGGACCTCTTCAAGGCTAGAGTGAATAGGCTATTTCTAGGCAGGCATGTTCCATCCTCGACCGCACCGTCACTTAACATCAGGTGAGGTGTAGTCAAATGCCTGCCTATATAACCAATAAAAAAAAATAAAAAAAAAATACTCGGGACATAATTTTGCTGTGAGCAAACAGCAGACACCAAGGTGTCTCGTGCCCTAAATAAGGAACATGCACAAATAGCAATGTTCCGTACGGTCAGCATCAAAACTGGGTACACACTTATGACAGCTGTTGACTCTTTAGGAATAGGATCCGCTAACTATGAAGTATCTATTATTATCTTTAGATATTGTCTGTCATTTCTGACTCATTTCTGACTGATATTTTCGTGGCAGGGTGGCAAGGTGGTCAGCAATAGGATCTGGCCAAGTCGTGATCTCCACTCAAGAAATAATCAACAAGAATATCTTCAGCATAGCCTTTTAGCAGCTCTCTAAGCAACTTTCAACTTGTGGACCAACATCACGTAAAAGCTTGGTAGGTCAACTAGGTAGGCAGTAATTACTGGTGGAACACAGTGATTGAAGACACACTTGAGGTACTTTGATATTGAGTGCGAGAAAACTTCGTGGAAGGTTTGCCGAATAACCGCCCAGCCAGTAGCTTAGTAGTAGCGTAGTAACTTATTTGATGTAATATTATAGTTAACTTTACCTTGTTCTAATATCTCTAGTGACTTTATTTTTAAATTGCTTCATATACGAAGAGACAACACTTTTTTTTATAATAAGCTAAGACTTCATAATAGATTATGTACTAGTATAAACCAAGAAAAAACATATAAGTTTCGTAACGTAAGGCTGCATCTGGGAGATAAGAGTAACAGCTGAATGCGTGGACGTCAAAAGGCCTTTATCAAGTAGCCCGCTCATATTAGTAAATAGTCATTTAGTGGACTATTCGAACGAAGCACAATGTCATCCCGCCCTGGACTCGGCCGGCGCTGCCTACTTTTACGGCCAACATAAAAGTTTATTGGTCCTTACTTTCGGTTTATTATGTGTTAAATATATTTATGCTTGCAATCCGCTATCTGTGTCATTTATTAAATGGGCTGTGGAAATTTCTAATCTATTTCAGGTTGTAAGATTCTTTTTGTTTTGCGGCTTTAACGTCGCGTGGTCGTTTGGCCTCGGTAATTAAACGAGTCAACGTAAATCTGACAACGTAAATCTGACAACGTAATCTCAAATGAGACGAGCGGAAGAGTCCCCGCCGCCGCGTAACTTCGTTAGAGGCGCGGCCGCAGCCCTCCGTCGATCTACGGAATAGCTCGTAATAAAGTGCTGTCACTCAGATAACGAAATATTTCTCAAAGGGGAGATGCTGCCATTCGACAAATGAATTTGCAACAACTGTTTCACTTTCGCTTATTTCGTTTTTCACTTCTTAACTCCGTTCTAACTTCATTTGAGTTATCTGGCAGAACTACAAAAAGTTTTGAAACTGAAACCGTCTGTGTCAAGTGAAGATAAATTAAAAATATGCTGTACAATAAAACATTTTCAAAAAGCTATTCAAGGGATAGATATATAGATAGATAAATTCACACAAATGGAAACAACAGTTAAACAAAAACTTAAAGCAATGGCGGTCTTATCGCTACAAGCGATCTCGTCAAAGGATATATATAAGGTATTTTTACATTTGTATCGAGTCAAAGAAATTACAAAAAGTCATTTAAAAATGTAATACATTTAAATAAAACGAATCTTTATTCAAGTAAACTTATTGGGTAAGCGCTTTTGAATCATCTCAAAATATTTTGCCTTCCATTCAGGACGTCTTCATTAGAAATGTTAAGATAGTTTATAAGTCATTAATAATAGTGCGGAGAGGAGGTCGATGGCGCAGTGGTTAACACGCCCGGTCTGCGATTACTGAGGTTAAGCAACTTTCGTAAAGGCCGGTCATCGGATGGGTGACCAAAAATTTATCATCTCGAGCTCTTCCGTGCTTCGGAAGGCATGTAAAGCCGTTGGTCCCGGCTGCAATAGCAGTCGTTAACAACCACCAATCCGCACTGGCCCCGCGTGGTGGTTTATGGCCCGTTTTCCCTATCCATCCATAGGGAAGGCTCGTGCCCCAGCAGTGGGGACTTTATGAGCTGATGATGATGATGATGATGATGATAATAATAGTGTATCGGTTATGAATTCATCATTTTCAATATTGGTTCTAGTATAAGTATGTGTTGTTACTAAGGATGGAATTATTTTATTTGATTGAGTAAACTTTGTGTGTAACTGATGGTTTTCATTTTCTATCGATACAGTCAGAAGTCCTTAAAGTAATTAAAATTACCCATGGACCCGGTAATGGGTCAACCCACCGGGACCACGGGTAATGACTGCTTTTAGCAGTGTAGAATAACGGATGCAAGAAACTAGACAGCTTTATAAAGAATGTAACGACATTAAAAAAAAATACAATTACTTAAAAATATTTTAAATTAGAAGTACCCGTTGGAGTGTTTAATGCATTCCAAACCCATTTGCTGTTTTGTCTTGTGTTAATAAGACAAAACAGTTATATGGTAAGCTTTTTTATAAAGCTTTTCTTTTTGGTTTTAAGTTTATTAATATCTAGTTTTTGAATATGAATTGGAGCATTGTTGTAAAAATGTACACACAGACCTCAAAATTCTTAGAAAAAAAAAACAATATAAATCAGATTCTCATAAATAGGATAATAGTGATGCAACTTTCACGAAACATATCTTTTATCTTATCTTCTTTTTTATCTTATCTCTTTTATTTTATCTTAGCTTCTTTTCTTATATCTTTAAATCTCACCTCGAGAGATTCACCAGCCTTTAGGTTATGAATTGCTCGAGTAGCCTTCTTCTGCAGCACAAAGATGGTATAGATATGTCAAACTAATTGTTCACACTGTTCGTAAATGTAGTAATACATATAGCATTTACTACTACGACGTAGTAAACGCTGCCAACACCAGGATATATCGATATTAAGACAGTTAATTTATGAAGATATAATATCGCGTTTCATTCGCCCTTCTAGTCAGTCGCTCCTTTCGATATGAGTTGAAATATAGATGTTCATGAATAACGAATGAGATGGTGAAAACTGGCAGGAAAAGAGCGTATTATAAGCAAACACAAAAGGGACGAGAATCTTTTACATATAGGAAAGCGTTAAGCCAACGTTGCAAGTGTTACTTTATGATTACCTTCTAAATAAGATGTTTTACAAGTTCTTAGATATCTACGGAATTTAAGGGTGGCAAGCCGCTGGGTGGTAATTACTTTTCGAGACATTCATTCAAGTGTATGTGGGGACTACTATATTATTTTGATGATGTTATTAAATTATTATATTCGTTCTATGTCCCCTACATTTTTACTCATAAAGTCTAAGTATTTATATAATACGTAAAACCGGTCGTTGTGGAGGTCCTTGGGAGAGGCCTTTGTCCAGCAGAGGAAGTCTTTTGGCTGAGATGATAATTATTAAGATAAGAACGAACTACTAGTTACTATCATTGTGAATTGTATCCTGTTACCTGTGTGGTGCCGGGGATAAAGAATTGCACCAACCCATCTCTTCCCGTGGGTGTCGTAAAAGCCGACTAAGGGACCATTCCAGAGGATGGGCAGCAGCATCTCTCTGAGGTTACCCTCAACCTACTGCGATCGCCAACCCGCCTGCCAAGCGTGGCGATTACGGCAAATACCCCTCATATCCTTGGGGGAGGCCTTTGTCCAGCAGTGGACGTCTTTTGGCTGAGATGATGAATTGTATCCAATGTAAGAACTGCATCGATGTGTTTGAATTATAAAAAAAATGTTTATAGCGTTGCTGACAAGTTGATCACGCATTCAAATTATCTGTCGAATTGTCTAAATTGCGCGTACTCGCGTTTATCTCATTCACGGTTGAGTCCCCATGTCCTTTGTGCCTGGACTCGCATCTCAGTTATCGTTGTGATGTGTTCACCCGAGTAACCGGGTGCGCTGACTCGGACGACACAAGCCCGCTGATATTAGTGCTTTGCCTTAGAAATATATAATTAATAAGTTAGTTTAATCAGTTACAAATATTTTCATAATACCCAAGTCATATTAGTACGCGTTTTCAAAATAACATCGACGTGCCAATATAATGAATGTTGAAAGAGATAACTTTCGTCACGTCTCACGCAGATACCTGAAAAATATGTATGCTATTTCCACGAAAAAGTTCCTTATTTCTAAGCACGAATCAGTTACCTTTTAAATCTTCGAGATAAACGTTCGGAGGTTTTAGCTCTCGGGCAAAATGTCAAAGAGGAGGGCTTATTTGGTTTCCCCTAACATATCTGAGGTGCTAGTGGCGCCGTCAGGGTGACTAATGTGGAGGCGAGGAATGACAAAAATGTATCCTCGCCTGTCCGACCTGCGTCACTGGCCATCTCTCCGAGACCCTTATTCCGGCCTGCAGGAAATTCCCGAATCATTCTGAATGTTGCAAGCAATACCCAAAAATGTATTATTAATAGAAATATCAATGTTTTATTACTTCCAATAAAGAAATTGTTTCTATTAAGCGGAATTGTTATGGTTGGCCAAGTTAATTTATTGCTATTTGGTACAATTACTGCAATCTGGGTTGCTCATTATTTAAATTAAATATTTGGTTTTCGATATGACAGAAAAGCATTATGAACAAAGTTTCGATAGGTCAATTGGAAGAGCTGTCGCCCAGATTGCAAAAAATCGAGAAATCGAGTCCCATATGGCAGGAATCATGGCAGAATCATCTCAATAATGTCCTATTAGAATTATGTATTTTATGTATGTTTATTTATTGTCGTTTACGTATCTACAATACACATATATGTTTATGTATATATAATAATTATGCATGTATTTTAAATAGTATATCTTAATTGCACCTACCAATGTTATCTCTGCACCACTCTATGGTTTACTGGTAGAGAATGCCTCAGGCATTAAGTCCGCCATGTAATATTTATGTTGCTAAAGTTAGAACAAATAAAAAAAAATAGTGACTATTACAATTAAAAAAGTTAAATTAATACCTGGCATAGCAAATATCCTTCAGAAACAGCCCTGTCACATTGTGTACCGTATCATAGCTGCAAATTCCCGAACTGTGTTCGGAATAATACGCATATTGGTAGGTATTGCGCTGTATAATAATGGACATAATACAATGATACGGACAGTTGTCGGCCCTCATTCCTATCCATTCGGAGCACGTACCGGCTATATGAGACATTGCTAGTGTCCCGCAAATGAAGACGTGCGATGCGTCGATGGCACATTGCTTCTATTCCAGTATATTTGCCGATTCGAGAAGACGAAGTTGGTCGTTAGTTCAGTTTCTGTTTCTTGTCGATGAGATTGAATGATAGCAGTTATTTACTGTGCGAGTCGACTTTAAAGTTATATGCCCCGGGAAAAGTTAGGTGAACGTAGGCGGCGGGCGAGGCGGTGCGCGTTTAATTAAAGTGGGTAATAATGTCTTCTGTGTTCGCTGCTCGTTGCGCAAGACAAACAAATGTGTGGGCACCTTTGCTCCTTCCTGCCGAACAATGAAAAACAGCAGGTTTTAATTAAACAGAATTCCTCTTTTACACAGTAAGCAAAATGTATGAACGCAAATACAGGTACTATCGTATCGTAAAACAAACGAACAGGAATTAAAGGACTATGTTCATAAATACTTGTTTTGTTATATTCAGCCGAAAGAGTATGAGGTTAACTATGCTCAATTTAATAATATTAATTTAATTTTAAACAAAATTTGATTATTGTACAATATTTTAAACTTTGGGTTGGCTGTTTATGCGAAGCTTTAGGTAAATAAAGTCTTACATTACTCTGTTGTGCCGTAAACGGTTTAGTAGAGGGATTAACCACAGCCAATAAGGATGTACAGTAAGTATGATTGCAATTTAGTAGTAGAGGATGCTGTTTTTAAACGTGTCTGGGTCAGAAAGATATTCCATTTAAACGAATGATCTGACTGAATGCCCGCAATTACAGTGCATTCGTAGCAAAATGTTGGATGTTAAACAGTATTAGAGTTTCTGAATACATTATTTCTAACTATCTGGAGACTGTGGCCCTGATTTTAGTTCGGCGAGGATTATCAAATACAAATGGAGTGGTAGCAGGCGTTTACACTACACTGTACAGACGCCTGCACATCAACCAACCCAAAACTGTAAAATTTCTTCAATACATTTTCATCCATATTATTAACGCATCCAGTCTATTGAGGAAATTTGACAGTTAGTGGAAGGATCATCTGCAGGTTTAGTGTACAAATCTGTGTGGAGTGAATGGACCTTGAATGAACTGTATATTGCGGGCTGATACCACACCAGCCCGCAATCGGTGATGGAGTGAAAGAGAAATACTTCACAATGTGTTCTTGAACTCTATTTATTAATATGTACAAAATGTACGTACAAAATCAACCGCCGTGGCTGGCGACCCTAGCAAGAAGAAAACATCCTACTAATATTAGAAAGTTTGTAAGTATGGATGGATGTTTGTTACTCTTTCACGTAAAAACTACAGAATGGATTTGGATGAAATTCGGCATACAGATAGTTTATAACCTGAATTAACATATAGGATACTTTTTATCCCGATATTCCCACGGGAACGGGAATCACGCGGGTGAAACCGCAAGCGGCCGCTAGTATAAAAATAAAAACTAATATCACACAGTTTTGCTGGTGTTGCCAACACACACTACATGCCATGATTTGTATAGCGTTTGCGCTCGATCACGAAGCGTTATTAAGTTAACAGCCTGTTAAACGAAAATTGAACAGCGAACGATAGTTGTCCTCGTATAAAAAGATTCCCTTTAAAGTTTCCATTTAGATTTTTGTGTTAAGCTTATTTACGAACAACCATCACTTATCATTTTTGAATTATCGGATCGAAACATTGTGTGTCAGATAAAAAAAGAACTTGATCTATTTACTGTTGTCTTTTTGTGTTTCCTAGCATTGTGAAAACTATGTAGTTATATTAGACTGTGTAATTTCTGTTTTTTATATAGTTTCACTTTCCTGCATTTATTGATCTTATTATAAATAGATAGATAGAATTTAGTAATAAAATTTCAATTTCTAAAATTTGTTTTTAGAAACTAACTGTTTTCACGTAGCTACTAAATAAATTTCTTGCAAAGTTTTCTAAATGACAAAAAACCAATGAAAATTTTAACTAAAATTCATCATCATCTCAGCCAAAAGACCACTCAGTCAGTCCACTGCTGGACAAAGGCTTAAAACTAAAATGATTTAATTTGAATTAGGATGAAATCAAAATATATAGATAAAACAAAAAAAACAAAAGCATTCAATGAACACAAAAAAGTTATTGGAAAAGAGCGGGCAAAATATATCAATACCGATGCCTGCAATTTCATTATATAGCTTGCCGGCTTCGTGAAATACACAAACAACATAGTCCTGTCATTTACTTATCTAACGACGGATCTGTTTGAACAAAATCAAACGCCATGGAATTTGATTAGAAAAATCGATAATTTCGTTACGGACGACGCCCCAACAATATGTCGGGAGTCGGGAGTCGGCTAATTCTTTGTTGGAGCCGCGGCCCGCGATACTGCCTGATACTGCCCGCCTTGTTTGCGGTCGCTTCCGATTGGAGTTATGTCGGCGGTACACTGGCGCAGGTAAAGCCTCTTCTGTTTATTTCATTGGTTGTTTTACGAAAAGGTAAAATTTAAGTTTTTTTATAGTATTAGGTCGTATTTATATACGAGTATATGGTAAGTTATATTAATATTTCGTAATACTAATAGTTATTATTTAAGATCTAATTCCATTTGTGGGGAAAAGACAACGGGAAGTTGACCTTTTACCCAACACCTTGGCCTAATGCGGGTTGGTGGGCTTTAACGACTAAGATGTAACCGCAATCGGGACCAACGGCCAAACATGCAATCACAAACGAGCTAGAGATATATTTCAATTTGGTCACCCATCAGGTAATCCGGCATTGCGAAAGAGCTTAACTTGTAAGATTGCTATACGCTATCTCAACGCAACAGCCGCAACATCGATCTTCTCAAGTAATAGCCGTAGTCGTTATTGTGACTAATATTTGCCTTATAGTTTCCCGATTGAACAGCATATCAATTCAGTGAACCCCTATCTAAATATCACCGGAAAAATATTACTTTGTGGAGCAGTAATTAATCGTGAGTGTAACGGATGCTGACGGCGGAAGGCGGCCGGACGCCGCTGGTCGGGGACGGGGGCTCTATTGTCATAGTATAACCAAAGTAGTACCTCAATTCCAACCTCTTTTTTGTTGTGAGCCGGCAAACGACAATACACCCCGCCTTATGGAAAAGGTCCTGTTGCGGATTGCAATTACATATTGTAATAGAGTTTTAGTTTAAAAATAATACTCAACATTTAATTGCAAAAAAAAATAATACAATAAAATAAAATCATGAGTCAAAAAGTACGTATCTGTCAAAACAAAAACGAAATATAAAAATGCTTAAAAACAATTTACATTACCAACACGTCCATTGGCAAAATTATACCACCACTGGCTCTTGAGTGAAATTAGGGCAGCGTTTTCAATGGGAGACAAGTGTTGCATGCGATTGCCACATTGTTACCTAGCTAACCCTAGAGACTGGACCCCCACGAGCCAGACCTAGCCTAGCGTGGGAGCCATTGTACATTCCTGTAACACGGTTTACTATAATACGGACGGTGACGTTTTTTCTTTCCAGTTAATTTATCCGCATGGTTAGAGTGTTAACGATCACGCTGTTGCCCGGTATGTCGAATAAAGTTTGACATACCATGCAGCAAGTGACACTGTTTTATAAAAGGTGACCTACTAATTTTGGATTTATGCTATATTATTAGTCCAGAAAATGCAGACGTTCGGTCGATGAATAAAATAATAATAATTTTTTTGTATAAGTGAAGTATTCATGTAGGTAACCTGGTTACCCATACATCATTTGTTTAATTATAGTGATAGGATTCAGTTATTGTTTTGCTTGTATCGGATTGTTACTTTACCCTAAGACATTGCCTCACACTATTTCTAGCGCACTAATAAATTAATTATATTCAGTGTTATTGTTGCAGACTCTTTCGAAATCTTTTTTAATACCTTTTTTATTCTTTTATATATTTTTTGAATATTGACATTTATGTTTTTTGGCTGCTGTCTGTTTGGTGATTGTCATGGTATCGTTGTGTTGTAATATAAAATTGTGATTTTTTATTATAGTTTTTAAACCCAATATCTTTCCTGTTTTTTAAATATCATTAGTAGTTTCCATTAGTCCCTCCCATTAGGTTTGTCGTTTTCATTTGGTCCTTCTCCCGTAAATTATTTTCTCAGCACCTTTCAATAGTCCGTATTTTTTTTCGTTTTATATTTTGTAAAATATTTCTGGTTTGTAGTTTCATAATCATTTCACATGATCACGCGTAGCAAATCCAAAACTATGTCGTTAGAAATTATTCGCACCTCCACCGTTCCTTATGTAGATTCATCCGACGTTCATCTAGTGCCGCCATTAGACACACCCGGAGTATATGCAGGCGATGGTGATGACCACGCCGGCAGCACCCAGGGTGGTACGCACTCTTCGTGTACGAGGCGTACTTCATCTACTGTAAAAGCCCGTAAAGCTGCAGCGGAGGCCGCATACAAGCGCCGCCAGTACGAGGCCGCTGAATCACAAGCGGAAGAACGTCGCCGCCGCGCTCTACAACTTGAGCAGACCGAAGCGGAAGAACGTCGCCGCCGCGCTCTACAACTTGAGCAGAACGAGGAAGAAGAACGTCGTTTAGCTCAACAACGCGCGGAGGTCGAGAGGGCCGAGTTCCTCGCTGAGATCACTCAGATCGAAGCAGACATGGAGGATGAAGGAAGCCGACGTAGTAGACGTAGCTCTGCGCGTGTAAACAGGACACAACAGTGGGTACAAAATCAAAATATTTCTAATCTCAATTTTACGCGCACAGCGGTTAATGAATCCGAGGTCTTGCAGCCTGGTCAATCGGCCGCTGCAGGTTTAATTTCAGCGACATTCCCTTCTTATGAGGTGTTTAAGCCTGGTCAGTCGGCGATCCCGCCTCTGCCCCCTCAGGCCGTTGCTCCAATTTTTGCACCACACCTCTCGTATCCTGACAAACCAGTTATTATTTCTCATACGCCCGGTTTTGTGACAGCGCCATTACCTCCTCCCGTGGGCTTTGAGAGCCAACATGGCCAAAACAACAACAAAGAATTTTCTTCTCCGTTACTTTTGCAGGTCATCGCCGATACCGCAGCGGCGGCTAAAGCACTGGCTACCCAAAGCAAACAACCGAGAATAGACAAACCAAAGATTGAGCTCTTCACCTATTCTGGCAGCACCTCACAATGGCTCCAGTTTAAAATGTTATTTGACAGTACTAAACCTGTTTTTTCTCCTGTAGAGAACGTAGCGCGTTTACAACACGCGCTTCGAGGACACGCACGGGAGGCCGTGGCGTCGCTCCTAATCTCTGCGGAGGATCCCGAGGAGATCATGCGCGCCCTCGAGCGAAGCTTTGCGTGCCCTGAGATGATCGTCCTCGCCGAGGTTCAGGAGCTGCGGTCGCTGCCACGTCTGAGCAATGAGCTCAAAGTGCTAAGTACCATAGCAAACAAGGTACGCAACAGTCTTGCTACTATGAAGTTGTTAAATCAAAGTGAGTATGTGCACTCACCCACAATATTTTATAGCATATTAGGAAAGCTAAATTCCAACACTAGACAAAGATGACAGACAGACTATGCGTCTGATTTTGATTTTTTGCGCTTTCCATGCTCTAAACTGGAAGCCTTGTCTAATTTTCTTACCCGCGAACATGAGCGTCACGTCAAGTTTGGGTTGTCTACGGAGCTCTCACATATCACGCAGAATTTACAAATCGCTCCACTTGCACAACACACTCCTGATTGGGACACACCTTTCTCACCCACTGAAGTTTCTAAATGGACCGAATGGTTTAAAGAACTCTCAGATATGTCCACCATTAAGATTCCCAGATGGTATGCCAAACAAATGGGCGAACCTCTACATAGAGAGCTACATATTTTTGCGGACGCAAGCGAGCTTGCTTATGCTTGTGTGGCTTATTGGCGGTTTGTGTACCCTGACGGCACCAGCAAGCTCGCTCTTATTACCAGTAAAGCGAGAGTGTCGCCTTTAAAACCGACCTCTATCCCGCGTTTAGAGTTGCAAGCTGCTTTTATTGCTTCTCGCCTTGCTGTAACCATCAAGGAGTACCATAGGAAAAAACCAGTTCGTACCTACTTGTGGACGGATTCAAGAACCGTCTTGGGCTGGCTTAGAAGCGACGCGCGAACGTTCAAGCCCTTTGTGGCCCATCGCATCGGCGAGATTACCGAAAACTCGAGCGTCAAAGATTGGAGATGGGTCCCAACTGTTTTGAACGTAGCCGATGACGCTACTCGCACGAAACCGCTTCATTTAGTTTCGAACCACCGTTGGTTTACAGGGCCTCCTTTCCTTCTTGATTCTCCAGAGAATTGGCCCGTAGAGCCAGCTGGTATGGCTACGGTTTCAGAAGAGCGCAAGCAGTCTTTTCAAACCGTACCAGTCTACCTGGTTGTCACCGCGAATTTTAATCGTTTCAACGATTGGTTGCGTTTACTTAGAGCAACCGCCCATGTTTTGCAAGTAGTATTTAAATTTCGATCGGTTTTGACTCGCGTTCGTGGCATTAACTCTGATATCGCTGTTACAGATCACCAACTTGCGGCCTCTTCTACGTCCATCACTCCTCTACCTTTGTCCGTGGAACTGATTAACGCCGCTGAGAGGCAGGTGCTGCAACGCGTCCAAGAAGAATGTTTTCAGGAAGAGATCCACTGCATCAGGAACTCGACGCCCATCCCCAAATCAAGTTGTCTCCTCAAACTATCGCCAACGATGGATACCGACGGCTTATTGCGCTTAGATGGCAGAATAAGAGTTGTCCAAAACGTCACCGCAGATGTCAAATTCCCGATCCTTTTAGACGGTCGTCACCCAATCGTTCGAGTTTTAGTGAATTTTTACCATCGCAAAGCAGGACACGCCAATAATGAAATGGTAATTAACGAGATCAGACAGAAGTTCTGGATTCTACGTTTGCGAAATACTGTACGCAGCGTGGCCAAGGACTGTCAACAATGTCGAATCCGTAAAGCCAAACCATTGAATCCGATGACCGGTGATTTACCTCCACAGCGACTTGCCCATCATAAACGCCCTTTCACGTATACTGGAGTCGATTATTTCGGGCCCCTAAACATCACAATTGGACGAAGACACGAAAAGCGTTGGGTAGCCCTCTATACGTGTATGAATTCCAGGGCTGTGCACTTAGAACTTGTGCACACACTCTCAGCTGATTCCGCCATCACGAGCCTGCGACGTTTTATCGCCAGAAGAGGCACTCCTGAAACAATTTATTCAGACAATGGCACTTGTTTTGTCGGAGCCAACCGCTTATTAAAAGAATTTTACCAACAAGAAGTGAAGGATTTTGCCGCTAACAAAAGAATAAAGTGGAGTTTCATCCCAGCTGCAGCACCATTTTTTGGAGGTTGCTGGGAGAGGCTCGTTCGCAGTATTAAAGTGGCATTGAGTGCTACCCTGAGAGAGCGTGCTCCTAAAGAAGAAACATTAATTACCTTCCTCCTTGAAGCCGAGGCGATCGTCAACTCAAGGCCTCTCAGTCACGTATCCGTAGAGAGTGACGACGAAGAATCTCTAACACCTTTCCACTTCCTGATCGGATGCTCATCCAACCAGTGCCTCCCCACGGTTTTGGACGATGGAGACCTGGTACGAAGGGCACATTGGAAACGAGCGCTCCGACTCAGTGATCATTTTTGGAGACGATGGGTCCGGGAGGTGTTACCTACTATGTTGCCGCGTTCCAACTGCAAAAAAGAACGCAATGTCGACATCGGGGATGTGGTCCTCATCGTTGATGAGAACCTGCCTAGGGGTACTTGGCCGCGAGGACGCGTTGCTGCCCTATATCCCGGCAAGGATGGCGTTGTGAGGGTGGTAGACGTAGCGACGGCAGGAGGGTTAATGCGTCGACCCTCCAGAAAACTAGTAAAAATAGTTTAGGAGCTAAGGGTCTCAGCATCCTGGGTAGCCTTTGTCTACTGTTTTGTGCTTTTGTGCACAAGGGCCCGGAATGTTGCAGACTCTTTCGAAATCTTTTTTAATACCTTTTTTATTCTTATTTTTATATATTTTTTGAATATTGACATTTATGTTTTTTGGCTGCTGTCTGTTTGGTGATTGTCATGGTATCGTTGTGTTGTAGTGTAAAATTGTGATTTTTTATTATAGTTTTTAAACCCAATATCTTTCCTGTTTTTTAAATATCATTAGTAGTTTCCATTAGTCCCTCCCATTAGGTTTGTCGTTTTCAGTTATATTTATAAAGTGTTTTTATAATTCAACTTTAAGTAACTGCAAATACTTGCTAAACACACTTCGGTAAACAAAACACCTATAAACATTCTCACTTTACGGGGTTAATTTATAGAATTTAGCACACTTACTCGTCTATAAATAAACGCGATTGAGTCACGCCTTCTGTATCGCGGTTTCGATAAGATATTTCGTGTAGCGCTTAAGGCTGTTTTGTGGGGAACGGTGAGAAAGTGACGTATCTACATGCTAATGTTCCTTCAATATTTTATCTCCTTACCTATGTATGTTGAGCGAAGTGATACACGATTACCTACAGCGCCAGAAATTGTATGTTGCAACAGATTAGAGATTTTTTATGTATACAACTTTCAACAGTCTTCTTAGGTATGACACTTGACTCAAAACTTCAATGAAATCCTCATATATCGAAATTGGCCGGCAAACTCAGTTCTGCTGCTTATGCCATCAGAAAAATAAGACATTAGCAGACGTTGAAACTGCTAGAACAGTTTTCTTTAGCTATTTTCATAGTGTCATGTCGTATGGCATCTTACTGTGCGCTACAACAGTGGCTGATGTTGAAACTATATCTATTTTACAGAAACGAGCAATAAGAACCATTTATAGACTAGGTTCCCGAACTACTCTAAGAAATATTTTTAGAGAAATTGGTGTTCTTACAGTTGCATCTCAGTTTATTTATAATTGCATAGTCTTAGTGCGTTGCACTCAACTCATTTACTAAACACGGTGATGTACACAATTTCAATACTAGAAATAAGAAAAAACTTGTAATGCCACTGTTCAGGTTGCAAAAGGTTCTTGGCTCTTTCTTGGGTCAAGGTATTCACTACTATGATAAAATACCTACGACTGTACAAGATTTACCATTAGATAAGTTTAAAAATCATGTAAAATCTTCTTTACATAAGAAAGGTTAATATTCAGTCAAAGAATAATTAGATGACAAAACAGCTTAGTTATAATAAAAATCAACATTTTGTTTATTGGGATTTATCATTATTAATAATTCATTAAGTTCTTAGATTACCTCTTGCTTGCTTATCTTATTTTTATTATTATTATACTCGTATACTTTAACTTTGTTTTTCACAATTTTTGACTTAAACTGTATGTATGTACTGTATACCGTACTGTATGACATTGTGAAAATTGAAATTGGTACCTGATGTAATTTTTGCAAACTTTTTTTGTGTGTTGTCCTTTATTTTATTTTTTTGTGTGTTTATTTGTGATGGAAAGTGTCCTTTTATGATAGGGCACATTCCAATATTTTGACGCTGTAAGGGAGAAAAGAGCTGGACACTTGCTGAGTTTCTTGCCAGTTCTTCTCAGTACAAAATCTCCCGCCCAGAGTAGTCTTACAAACCGATATGGCATAATGACGTTCATAAGAGCTTTTTGTAGCCTTAGCTGAATAAATGATTTTGATTTTGTTTTTTTTAAATTTATGCCTTTCTTTTTTATTATGTCTCAAGTAAGGTCTCTACTGAAGACTTACATGCTATTGCAAGATTTATAAAAAAACTACTAATTTGAACATAAAAAATACTTATACCTCTAAGAATGATGCAAATATACAATACTTAGTCACCGATTTATAAAAAAACGAGACGAAAATGGGTTACATTATTTTTTAGGTTTAACTGTACTTCGTAATGTTATTTGTATGCTTACCGGGGCATTCGTACAATTGACGGGGCACAACGAGGTGAAGGGTTCTATATCGGATGACAAATCACACACGACAGCACTCTTTACTCAATGAATAGGCAGTCATGTTCTGACGTCCGGAAATTCACTCTTAATTAGGAATTTGAAAGGCTGGCCTGGATGCTAGCTCTCTATTCACGGCATCGGCGATGCTATTGAACCTAAATGCACGAATTGTTTACAATGTATACATCCATACAGCTTTCGATAGATAACTTTACAAGCGTTTAGCAGATTAACCTGAACATTAGTAGGGGTATTTCTAATTTATTATAATTCATTTTCTAATTTATAAGAAATAACCCTTTAATAGAAATGAGACCGTAACTATAGACGCTGAGATACATCTTGCAAATAAACTTTTTCAACATTTGTGTTTTTGTAATTTGTTCGCAACAAAATTTGCGTTAAAATTATATAAACATTTTATAAATAGCTTGCCTACTTCTTAACTGATCCTTAGTATTTGTAAAAATATTATGATCGGGTGTTAATGACGGTAGTTGTTGACATTGAATGGGCGCCTTTGGCTTTCAAAGTAAAAAGTAAATAGTGTTGAATAATTTCGGCGGGCTGGTTAGAACCACGATAGCTCAATTGGAAGAGCACCTGACCCGGTATGTCAGAAGGGTGCAGGTTCAAACCCTGCTCGTGGAAATTTTTTCAACATTTGTGTTTTTGTAATTTGTTCGCAACAAAATTTGCGTTAAAATTATATAAACATTTTATAAATAGCTTGCCTACTTTTTAACTGATCCTTAGTATTTGTAAAAATATTATGATCGGGTGTTAATGACGGTAGTTGTTGACATTGAATGGGCGCCTTTGGCTTTCAAAGTAAAAAGTAAATAGTGTTGAATAATTTCGGCGGGCTGGTTAGAACCACGATAGCTCAATTGGAAGAGCACCTGACCCGGTATGTCAGAAGGGTGCAGGTTCAAACCCTGCTCGTGGAAATTTTTTCAACATTTGTGTTTTTTATATAAAATGATTTTAATTTTGAATATAAAAAGTTAAAACAATTAGTCCTGTCAATAAAAAAAAAGTAACTGGTTTCTGACACACAAGTTTTTTGGTGATTGTCTTGATAAACACTTTTTAATTTTTATTTATAGTTTTATTCGGCTGAATTCACATAATATTTTATATGTTTGAATATAAAAAGATTTTTCTTCGCGTACAAATTAATTTTCCTCATAGGCACCGTAGCGAGCATGTTCGCTGCAAAATTTCATGGAAAATATTGTGAGGGAAACAGGAGCCACCATACTCAGATCCTCGCGCGAGTGTGTAATGGCGTATAATTTGCGTACGCAGGCTTCACTCGCTGTTAATGATCGGACCCGCCTTCACAAAATAGGAAAGCACAGGAGGTCTTATTATGTTAGCGGTATAATTCTGTGATGTACGAACAGCGCACTTAAATTTAATACGAAACAAAGATTGGCATCACAGTGAATATAAAATATATTTTCCGCTTTTGTCGGTGTATTTGGTGGTACAATTATTAATGTTTGAATATTAAATGTACTAAGAACATAAATTCATATTATGCATATGACCGTTTTTAAAAAAAAATATGGATATATTTTTATTTACACATGATATAGGACATATATTTAGGACATGATTACATTGCTATAGAAATTATGGGGCTTCTGATCATAATACCGTGACAAGTGGTTTTGGCAGTCCTCTCGTGATGTTAACCTGACACTGCCTAAAGAATTCTGAAGAGACCGAAACAGGTGGAAATCTGAAGGTGCAAGGTCAGGACTATACGGCGGATGCATTAACACCTCCCAGCCAAGCTCTCTTAATTTTTGCTGAGTGGCTAAAGATGTGTGAGGTCTAGCGTTATCATGATGAAAATAAACCACACCCCTTCTGTTGATTAATTCCGGCCGCTTTCTCTCAACTTCTTGCTTTAATCTCATCAGGTTGTTCACAGTAGAGGTTAGAACCGATGGTTCTGGCTGGTGGTAACAGCTCACAATGAATAATGCCCTTCCAATCCCATCACATACACAGCATCACCTTGTTACGAGTTTACCCGGGTTTCGCCAAAGTCTGTGAAGCCTGACCGGCCTTTGACCACAACCTTTTTCGCACGTTCTTGTCGTACGTGATCCACTTTTCATCACCAGTTATCAGCTTCTTCAAAAATGGTTCGGATTCATTACGTTATAATAAAGAATCACAAATGAGTACACGGTTCATTAGGTTTCTTTCAGTGAGCTCCCGAGGTACCCAAATATCGAGTTTTTTTGTGTACCCAATTTTTTTTAAATGCGCCAAAACTATTTTGTGGTCAGTTCCCAGTTCTTCAGCTACGTTGTAACTACTGATATGCCGATCTTGCTCCACTTTATCAAAAATGGCATCCGTTTTATCCAAAATGGGGCGACCAGAGCGACGTGCATCTTTGACATCAAAATTTCCGGATTGAAAACGCTTAAACCAAATTTGTGCTACTCTCACAGACACTGCACTATCACTAGGTCCATAAACATCGCAAATTTTTTTCGCGGATTTCGTTGCATTTTTACCTTTTTTAACCGACTTCAAAAAAGGAGGAGGTTTCTCAATTCGACCGTATATATTTTTTTAATTTTTTTTATGTGTGTTCGCGGATTACTTCGTCGTTTATGAACCGATTTTGATGATTCTTTTTTGTTAGAAAGGAGATATCCCAAAGGTTATACGATGATAAGGAAACCAGGATCTGATGATGGCATCCCAGAGAAATCGGGGGGAACCTTCGAAAATCGTAGTGGCGACTAGTGCGTTTGTTAATGTTTTCATTAAGTATTTGTATTAGTATTTAATGAAGGTCTAAAGTCGATCTGATGATGAAGACGAAGGACAGTCAAGGGAACTCCTCAACGTTTTACAGTGGCTACCTTGTGTTTGGTCTTAATTCATTTCATATGGGTTATAAGTGCCATTACAGGTCTGATGATGGAGACCATAGACAGTCGAAGGAATTCCTTAACGATTAACAGTAGTTAATCCTTTGTTGACCTTTTGTTGAGCTTACTTAATACGGTTCAATGTGCCAAAATGTTTAGTTCGCACAAAAATAATACTTAATTAAGATTGAAGTTTTACATAGGAGTACCACTACCTACTAGGCCGTCGTTTCCTCATGCGAGAAGCATCCTTGTTAGGTCTACGTCTACCCATCACTAAAAGTCGTAAAATAAAATAAATTTTAACAAAAAAAAACCGACTTCGAAAAACAGGAAACTTAAAAAGTAAAAACAGCTCTAAAAAGCAAGAAATAATATTGAAATTATATTATTAATTACCTAGTTACGCATATCAGTTTAAAAAAATGTCTACTGAACAATAAAAAAGTGGAGATAATGGAACAACTATAAAAGTTTAAATGAAACAAAATTGTCCCCCAGCCGACCACCAACCACCCGACTTCAAATAGACCTTCTTTAAAACTGATATGCGTATCTAGATAATTAATGATATGATTTCAATATTATTTCTTGCTTTTTAGAGCTGTTTTTACTTTTTTAAGTTTCCTGTTTTTTGAAGTCGGTTTTTTTGTTAGAAAATATTTTTTGTAGTAAAATTTTAAAATGTATCGAATTTCTTCATTACATTCACACATCTTTACAGTAAGAAAAACAAATGACAATCACACATTTTCCTAATTTGAATTTGGAATTATCTTCTTTAAAATTTAAACTTTTAATGATACCAAAACCAGCCAGATACAAATAGTATAGCCAAAGAGATTTTATTACAAGTTCATACATGCTATATGCGAAAAGGCTTTTTCCCCAACCCAATACATTAAAAAAACAAAACTATCTAAATTTCAATCATAAAAAGAGTTTAAAGCATACATAGCTTATTTTCTGTTACTGGCCGCTTGGACGACTAATTAGAAACACTTTAGAAAAACATTCACGGCACATTCCATTTTTGAAATTGAAAAAATAAAACTTCTTTCTTAGCTATTTCCTTAGATGAGTGATAGGTCTCGCTGCGGTCGAGCGCAGCGAGACCAATCATTCATCTAAGGCTATTTCTACCGTTTTGGCAGCAATTATTGAACATCAAATTGGAATTTCGTTTACGATTTTTTGTTCAAAATGGGCAAAAATAAAAGTTGTGACGCGTCAACTAGGCAAATAATTGTTAATTTGGACATTGACCAAAAATAGACGTACAGGAGAATAGCTGATCATTTAAAATGTTCCGTAAAGAAAGTTTTTAATGCTATTGACCATTATAAAAGGTACGGAACTATTTGAAAATGTTCGAGGAAAACTTCGACCAGAGAAGATATGCTAATCGTACGTATTGCTAAACAAGTCCCATGTAAAAGGCTCCAACCAGATTAAAAATGAAGTTTGTTCGCCTGATGACCCTAGAAACATCTCGTCAAGACTGGTACGCCGTAGATTAGTGGAAGCAAAATTGTTTGGGAGGGTTTCTCGAAAGGTAAGCAGGTTCTTACCAAGCAACATCGAGAGAAGCTATTATTATTCGATAAAAACTATGTCAATTGGACGGTGCAAGATTGGAAAAAAGTCTTATTCTCAGATAAAACTAAAATAAACATGGCAAATTCAGACGGCAAGCGCTACGTTAGACGTCCAATAAACCATGCTTTTAATTATAAATACACAAGAAGCATAGTCAAGCACGGGGCCGGCAATATCAAGGTATGGGGATGTTTTTCCGGATTTGGAGTTGGACCCGTTCGAAAGATTGAAGGTACAATGGATCAACTGCAGTACAAGAACATCTTAGAAGAGACAATGATTCCCTACTTTGACGACAATTTGCCTGTAACCTGGATCTTTCAGCATGATAATGACCCTAAACACACCGCCAACAGTGTAAAATATTTTGTTAGGGAACAGCGTATTTCCGTCATAGACTGGCCTGCAAATAGCCCTGATTTCCCATAGAAAAACTGTGGCATGTCGTAAAAACGAAAGTAACTCCAGTCACAACGAACTCTACGAAGCTTTTGTCGAAGCATGAAATTCAATCCCACTAGAAAAATGTATGAAATTGTTTGAATCAATGCCACGTCGTTGTAGAGCTATGATAAAGGATACGCAACAAAATATTAATTATAAGTTTTAGTAGCCCACAGTATCTTTTACCTAAATTATATAATGCTCAATAATTAAACCTATAAATTATTTATCTTTTATTTTTTGTATTGTTTCTAATTAGTTGTCCATTATTGCTGGTACTTTAAAATTCATTTAGTTGTTTGTATGAAATTTAATATTGAATCGGTACTTGTTTAGTTGATATTTTGTTGTTATTTCTGATAAATGATAAGTTATTGAACATATTTTATGCTATTTGGTGTTTCATTTCCAAATAAAAAGTATTAGAGTCAAATATCTTGTATAATGTTAAGTTCCGTTGGTAGTGTTTCTAATTATATGTCCACCACTGTATATAATGTTAATAATAATAATCGTTGTCCTATCTTATAAAATATTGTACTAATGGATATAAAAATATATATTTTTTTTTACTTGATTTTTGATTTTGTATTACAAATGTTTCATCACTGAATAGTATTACCTACAGCTTTATTTATTCCATATTAAAGATAAAGACGGTCCCTACATATAGTCCCATAGGTGAAAATCGCAAATTTTTCGCAAGCAGCGGCTCTCCTTAAAAATTTGCGAACCGCTGTTTGAAAGTTTCTTTATCAATAACTTTAAAATTGTACAAGCTATGATTACCAAATAAGGCAAGTAAATAGTAGGTTAAGTTAAGAATGTACTGAATATATATTTACTCGATTTATAATATTGTTAAAATGTTATTTTACACTTACTGAACTTTACGTCGGAACATAAAAATCATTTAACAAATCAAATGGCACTTACTGAATTTTATATGGGGAGTAGCTTAACGTCAAATTTTGTATATGGTATTTAATGATTTTGTTTTCGGGAAACTTATTGGTTTAATTTAAGATAGTGTATTAGACAAATAAAATAAATTGTAATGTAGGTATATTTTTAAATTTAATTTTATTAATTTTACATAATTAGTTCCAAATATATTAAACATTCATAAGGTTTTAATGATACCTTGCGCGCGCAACTGAGACTAGGGTATACCAGAGGCCTCTCGCGCAGTGACGCACCGACGTATCATTCAAGTTGTGGCACTTCAGACATACTACGGCGGAGAATTTAATTCAAATTGCAGTAATTGTTTTTGACATACTTCGAACTTTAGATAATTATTGAACTTTTTCACTTGTTTGTTTCATAGACCGATAGAGATAAATCAGGAGAAGGCAAATAAACAAAAAAACTGAAAATTACGGATATGCCACACCTGGGATAATACTTAGGGACCGTCGAGGGTATTAGGTTCCGTATGTTTGGAATTTACAGTCACAAGCACACCAATAACATCAAAGTTTTAAGCAGGTTTATTTTGTTTGTGTCATAGAGACCTGTCCTTCTGTTCTTGTATTTTTCTTATCCTCGTTTCAACCCCTTTAATAGTCTTCTTCGTTTATTTACTACAAAGTGCAATTGCGGTTTTGCTTCATTTACGAAAACAGGGTTGAAACGTCGACATACCAAGTTTTACGAATTGCACGTGCTTTACCTATACCTAGGCGGCTTTTATTTCTAAACCAGTACGTTAGCATTACGTAGAGTTTCACGCACTAGTTTGAAATAAATCATTTTAAATAATAAATTAGACGAGTTAGTGGTACTATTCATCCGTGGCAAAATGGTTATTGGTGATAAACTTTCAAGGTTACTTGGTTGCAAGAGCTGGATGAGAGTAGCTGCAGATCGTTTTCAGTGGCGTGTACTTGGAGAGTCCTAAGTCCAGCTGTGGACTTATTTAGGCTGATGATGATGATAAACTTTTTATGTGCGATCGCGAGTCACACTTGATCGGTTTTTAGGCAGTAAGGTTACATTCGACAACACGTAGCTATGGTGCAAGCGTGCGTGGGTGCCTGCATCGGGCTTCAATCGAGTAAGTATCGCATCATTGGCACACAGACTTCATTTGGCCGTAACAACGGTAAAGCGGAGCGGAGGCTCACCCGCCGAATATTTTATCAAATATTCCAGTCTCGAAGTGATCGCCAGCCGCAGCTGTCAGCCTATTCTTGTGTCACTTCTTATTATACTCTCGTCCGTAAATGGAAACTTTTATAAGTCCAATGCTGCAGGTGGCGTCAAATACTGCATATAAAACTTTGTTACCTCGACATTCACTGCTGCTTTTGACAATGTACCACCGAATTTATTACTAAATAATGATATGTCCAAACTTTCTATATTAATGTGTATATTATTTTTATATAACATTGTATTTATATTACATTACATTACAGTGTATTATTCAAATTTTTATGAAAGGATGAGACGAGAGATTGGCTCATATCAAGTGATAAAAGCGCAGTTCTTCCGGTACCTCCGATCAATGACGAACTGGCTATCTTATCTTTAACTGTCAAAATTTTACTTTAGAACAAGCGATCGATGTTAAACATTTGAACACACTACGATTATGATTATTTACATATAATTTTACGCAAATATTGTTGCAAACAATTTAAATTTGATAAAAACTTTTTAAAAACAAGCTTTTATTACTTACTTGTTAATAAAAAAAATAAATTATTATTTTTTTTGCAATCACAATGTAACACGCTTTTATTTATAAAAAAATTGGTTCTGTGATAAAAACGCAAAGATTTTTATATTAAATTATTTTTAACTTTTTAGTTCTTTTTTAACTTAACTTAACATTATAATGGCGACAGACAGTATCTACACGGGCAGATTTAGAACAAGCCTTGTCACTAACCAAACCGAGTGATATATGTACCACACCCTGATGGGAATCCAACACAGAAGCTCTTGGCCAGATTTAAAAACCCTGAAGACCCTAGTTACCATCTAGCACCAAAGTACTCATCAAGCAAAATTATACGAGCCCGAACTCGATGGGATTGTGTCGTTTAATCACCGAGTTCCTATGGCCATCTTCCAGCTCCATCATCAGACCCTGGTTACCATCTAGCACCAAAGTACCCGTCAAGACGGAATTAACGAGTGCAAACTCGATGGGGTTGTGTCGTTTAATTACCGAGTTCCTATGACCATCTTCCAGCTCCATCATCAGAACTTGGTTACCATCTAGCACCAAAGTACTTGTCAAGTCGAATCATACGATACGTGAAGTTAAATAAAATCTTGTAAAAAGACAGTGTTGAAAAAATTTTACGAGCTTTCCACGAGAGATTTATTTTTCAAATTGTAATTTGCTCGCAACAATATTTGCGTAAAATTATATGCAAATAATCATAAATATAGCTTGCCTAATTCTTAACTGATCTTTCAATATTAATTGTAAAAATATTAAGATCGGATGTTGATGACGTAGTTGTCGACATTAAATAGGGCTCCTTTGGCTTACAGAGTAAGAGTAGGTAGTGTTGATTAATTTCGTCGAGTTGGATTGAGCTACGATAGCATAGTTGGTAGTGCACCTGAACCGGCATGTCATGGGGTGCGGGTTCGAATCCCGCTCATGGAATTTTTTGAACACTTTGTCTTATTTTTTTCACACTACGATTACATACAATACTACGTCTATTTACATATGATTGTTGTAGAGAATGCAATTTGGCATTAGCCCTGCCTTTTGTACTTTGTATATTGTGCAATAAAGATTAAATAAATAAATTATTGAACACACACTAAGATTGTGACAACAATAACAGTTCTTTTGCCATTGCACCTTGCCTGACACTAATGTGTCCACAACCCTGTTGGTTTATGATCCCACTAATATATTATTTTAAACTACTAATATCCTACTAATATTATAAATGCGAAAGTTTGTGTGTATGAATGTTCCTATATTTGTTGCTTCTTTACGCTGCAATGGATGGATGGATTTGGATGAAATTCGGCATTCAGATAGTTTATAACCCGTAATAACACATAGGATACTCTTTATCCAAATATTCCTACGGGAACGGGAACCACACGGGTGTAACTGCGAGCGGCCGCTAGTATTATTATAAATGCGAAAGTTTGTGTGTATGTATGTTCGTATATTTGTTGCTTCTTCACGCTGCAACGGATGGATGGATTTGGATGAAATTCGGCATACAGATAGTTTATAACCTGGAATAACACATAGGATACTTTTTATCCAGATATTCCCACGGGAACGGGAACCACACGGGTGTAACTGCGAGCGGCTGCTAGTCTATACATATAATAAGAACGTAGGGATAAAAAAATCTGTAATTGCAAGATATAAAAAAAAAAATTACACAGGTTGCCTTAAAATCACTTACGGAACACGATAAAATAGTTTAAAAAAAATTTGTTTGTTTGTTTGAAGTCGATAAACTCGAGAACTACTGAACGGATTTTGATTCGGTTTTTACCAAAATGCTAAAAAAAATCCGGAGAATAATATAGGTTACATAAATACTCGAAAAATACATACAGGGTGTCTCATTTAAATCGGTCAGTATGGGAAAGTCTGAAACTATAAGACATACGAAGATCTGTCCTTAGGAACCATGTCATCGATTTTAATAAGAAGAAAAACTGCATTCATACATTTAAAGAAAACCTGTACTCAGCTCGGGAATCGAACCCGGTTGTTTTGAAAAAAATAAACTTATAGTATTTCTATTTAGATATCGATTGTGTAGGTCTTAAGCAGTAAATGGCTCTTTGAAACATGATGTCTAAAATGAATAAAATGCATTGTTTTCACGTACTTTAATTTATTTTAGTAGGTGTTCGAAGTGACCACCGTTACATTCAACAAGTTCAGGCATGTAAAATTGTCTCTATGGTTGTTTGTACCTCTTTGCTGGTTTTGTAATTGTAAGATCGTTACCTAAACGTGTTGAATATTGTATTGAAAAAAACGGTGGTCACTTCGAACACCTTCTAAAATAAATAAAAGTATGTGAACACAATGCATTTTATTCATTTTAGACATCATGTTTCAAAGAGCAATTTACTGCTTAAGACCTACACAATCGATATCTAAATAGAAATAGTGTAAGTTTATTTTTTTCAAAACAACCGGGTTCGATTCCCGAGCTGAGTACAGGTTTTTTTAAATGTATGAATGCAGTTTTTCTTCTTATTAAAATCGATGACATGGTTCCTAAGAACAGATCTTCGTATGTGTTATAGTTTCAGACTTTCCCATACTGACCGATTTAAATGAGACATCCTGTATAATAAGAACGTAGGGATAAAAAATCTGTAATTGCAAGATATAAAAAAAAAATACTTTAAAATCACTTACGGAACACGATAGAATAGTTTTAAAAAAATGGTTTGTCGTGTTTTACGGCTCTGGGTTCTTTGCCCTTTTGAACCTGTCATTGATAGTTGTTGCCATGAGAATACCGATTTTGATGCGGTTATCACCAAAATGCTTAGAAAATTTCGGAGAATAACATACAAATCGAAAAATGTTAAACAAATTTTGATATACGTTACGCGACCAACTGTTAGATACGTGCGTTGAGTTATTATTTTAGAAAAGTTTTGTTACTCTCTCAGGTTACCTACCCTTTATAAATCTGTGAGGCACCTAAGCGAACATTAGCACCGCAGTAGTAAAGCGACGGAAAATAAAAACAAGCTCAAAATCACGCACATCATTAAACTTGGCTGTACATAGGTACACCTTTTGTTTCATTTTCCAAAATAACCAATAATAATATGGCTATTTAGTCGCGCCTGCGCGCGGCGCTTATTGCAGTTTTCTAATACACAGAAATGTTAAAAATTAAAACATTACCTATATTTGGCGGTATAAACCTCTGTGTCGTTGCCCAAAATAATGTCTCTTTTTTTAGTTATGCATAGAAATGTTACCTACTCATTAAATTTGGCTGTATAAAACTTTGTATCATTGCCCAAAATCATGTCTCTATTTTTTAAAATATTGCACATAGAAGATATCTTGAATTACATAGCTTGGCTGTATAAACCTTTGGGTCGTTGCCCAAAATACTTAATGTTATTTTTTTAAATCTATTTGGTGAAAAAACGCGAGAACAGGAAAATTAAAAAAAAATTGGCGCTCAAATTTTGAAACGAACAGAAGGAAATTTTGATATTTTGCAATGCATTAAGTACCTATTTTTATTTTGTTAATAATTTTCAAATTATATTAATTATTCATTGTGTAAAAGTTTTTTAAAACATTTTATGCAGGTACGTTAAATATTTCAGTACTTATTCAGTTCTTATTAATTTTCAAATAAGATCTATTCATTGTGTAAAAGTTTTATGAAACATTTGATGCAGGTAAGTTAAACACTTATTTCAGTACTTATTTTACATGTAAGCGGTTTCTTAACATGTTTATAGGATAAATCTGTGTTCAATGATACAATATAAGTAAGTAAGTATCATAACAAATTTAATATCATAAAACCTATAAAAAACCTATAAAGAATGAATTTTGTACATACTTCTAGATTACAGAAAAATGGTTTTTCCATTCTTCTATCGCATAAGACGGTGGCTACCTCTGGTATCAGAGTTGCAAAAATGTTTAAATTTGCAGGGTACAACTGTATTAGAGGCACGGACTTCAGTTTTTTTTTTATTAGAGGTAACTTCTTTCTGTGTCCTGTGATCTACCTCTAAAAAGCTACCTACCTAACAAGATGCCACGAAGAAGTTCAAATTTATCGCAAGTATGTAACATAAAATACTATACTGTATTACCTAATAGACAATAATATAATTTATTACAGTTCTCAATTTATTGATATTTTGTATCTACGAATAAGAACATAGTTGGTAAATAGTTTTTTGTGCCTTCTGGCCGACAACCAATAATCCTGGACCGCTACCTGCTACTCGATATCCAGCTTCGGTGGACAAGGCAAACAAAATTTTGAAGTTCGTGGTTGGACAGTATAACAGTAGACACATCTTAGCTAAGATACACCAGTGCCTAGGACGACTCCGGACGAGTACCTGAGCTGTAAAATACCAATTTTATTACATATAATTAAGCGTCAGTAAACCCATTTCAGGTTTGTATGACGTAGCAAATACGCGCAACCCACCGAGAAACGGTGTTATATACTTAGTGTATGTGGAGGGATAATTGAAACGGGAAACTGAGTGAGAATCTGTATGAACGGGACGATTCTGTGCTTCAAACTGAATATATGTATGTACATGGCAGATATGATAGTCGAAAGAATAAGAGATAATGTATGAAAATAATGATGGACGTAAAGGAGACACAGGAAGTATGCCAGAACCACACTAAATGGAGATCGATTGTCTTTGTCTATCTCAGCATTCCCAGCTGAAAGGATATTAAGAGTGAGTAGATGTACGTATGTCGGTAAATACAATGTCAATTTTCTAAATTTCCGATGCATATAATTTTATTATACCCTAATAAGCTTAAATAGATACCTACATAAAAATTAAACTGTACAGACTACAGCCTTTAGCTCACGCGGACGAAGTCGCGGGCAACAGCTAGTATCTAATAAAACCATTAATTTATTACCTTTCAACGTGTAGTTGAACAAGACCGTATTAAGTCCCAAACGAAAAGTTATGTAAATAATAATAGTACCTCTATTTGACTATGCTGATGCCTGTTACTTGGACGCTACTGAGGGGCTTCTTGATAAACTTGAACGCCTACAAAACTTATGTGTTCGTTTTATTTTCGGTCTACGAAAGTATGACCATGTTTCAAGATTCCGCGAGAAACTCAAGTGGCTCCCAATTCGCCTACGCAGGAATACTAGGCTTTTATGTCTCCTCTTCAATGTCCTTCATAATCCCTCCTATCCATCCTATCTGCAAGAACGTTTTTCCTTTTCTCATCCTCCTGGTACTCTCTGCAGGTCCCACCTCCTATACCAACTGAAAACTCCTCCCCATAAAACTGATTTTTCTCCTACTCCTTCTCCGTGCATGCTGTCAGGTTGTGGAACGTGCTGCCGCCTAATATACAAGATTCTCCTAACATCAGCATTTTTAAAAAGCGTTTGAAGGAACACTACCTGTCCGGTTGATTCTGTCGTCCTATGTATATTGATTTCTTTTTTTTTTTTTTTTTTACCTTTTATTTTTGTTTTGTATATTAATTTTCCTTTGTTTATGCAATTATTAGTATGTATGTGTATTATAAATATTTAAGTAAGTTTATTTTAAATTTGCAGGAGGTACACATTATTTCTACCTCTATTTATAATGTTTCCTTTTGCGGGCCTGCTGACAGATATTTCAGAACTGAAATAAGCAGCGCCCTTGTACTACATTTACTTTACCTTTATTTTTGTTACCTTTTTATGTGTGTACATAAACTTGTAAATAATTAGTACCTACTACGATTTTTGAATCACACCGGTGATCTCTAAAATAAAAATGACATGAAATACACTATCAAATAATATAATATAATGCAATATCTTTTGCATTATTTACAATTTAATTATTAGGATACATTTTAATTATACATACCGTTAGACAGTTTTCGGTGTCAAAAATAAATTACCAGTGACTTTATATTTGAGAAAAAGGAGCACTCGTAATTGATATCACAGCGTGGGAATTAGTCACCGGTTCAAAAATCATCCCCTAGCTTCTAAAAGTGCAGTATTAACGAACAGTCATAACTATTTGGTCGCTGGATATTCCTGTTTCGCAAATTGTTATCGTATTTCAGCTGTACGACTGCATTGCGTGCGTGACGTTAGTAAAATGTGGTTCCATTTCCATAGTTTTATCCAGACATTGAGTTTTAGTGCCACTGTCAAAAGCCGCAGTGTATCACGATGCGCGCTACAAATGATGGCACTGTTTTTTCGTGATACCTTTTAGATGTACATTTAGGTTAATTTTAAATGTGGTTTGTGTTGATTTGTAGCAGGCATTATGCACGATAAAGCTATTTTACTCCATTATTCATTAAAAGAAATCATAAGTTGTACTTACTGTGTGCCTATAAATGTATTTCTTTATTTCTGTCTATCGCAGATATTTACTAAACATTAATAAATACAGTCCTAAACCACAGTGTAACAACGGATATGAGTAAATATTTTAATATTCTGTTGAGCTTTTTATCGTATGTAAATGTATGGATTAAAATTTCGGATCCATTGCAGACTTACAAAAACGCTACTGAAACTCTCTAGAGATCATCTAAGTATTTAAAACATGTTGTTACAAGTAGGTATTAATTTTATTTGAACATATCACTTGTAAAACTAAAGTAAGTAAAGTAAAGTATAAATGGGCTGAATTGGTCACTTAGAGGTAAAATTGTAAGAAGAAAAACCTTTTTTTATCTTTTAAATGTCTTGAAAGCATTTTCAAATTGTGGTGATTCTAACATCACAGATTCGGAATAGTTACCTTTCAAGAAAGCTGACCAAAAGCTCGAATTTGATGTTAAAATTTTGTTACGTCGCTTTTGTTTAAATGAAAGTTTTTACTTGGTGCTATATATTTTATATGCCACTCTAGAAATAAGTGTCTGTTAATAAAAGGCAACGTCCTGCCGCGTCGCCGGCCGCTATCCCGCGATAATCACCCACTCTTATGAGGGGCATCTCAGTCATTGATCAAATAATTTTCGTATCTCCTATGCCTGGCAACAAATGGGAGAATTTCGAGATAGATTGATTCCGGGTGTTCCGCTCGTCGCGTTATTTCATTGCTACGAGGAAGTATCCGTCCCTGTTTTTTTGTGAGACCACAGATATGTCTTCTGCGAATTATTTATGGAATTACTGTGCGGCTGCGTTCGCACTTTGGATACATCCGCTTTGGGACAATGCCTTGATCATCTCTTTGACCTCGTTCGAGACTAATGTTTTCTAGAATAAATTATTGTTAATACATATATTGCTAAATATATTTCTAAATTGAGAGAAAGTTTAGAAAAATAAAGATTAATTTCGATACATACTGAATAGATGATAATTCTACATAGGTATAATTATACTTATGGACATTATAGTAACAAAAATGGCTTTTATAAGTATAATGAATTTTTTTCTTAGAACAGCCGCCGTTTCTGTTAGGCGTAGTTTTCACCAACTTTATCTGCTTATTCAAGTGCAACACGGTTAAGTAGGTATTATATCATTAAAATTTAGCCCGTAACTTTGATGCCTACAGACAAACATTTGCAAGCATCTTCGGAAGTCATAACCTCATTTGCTATTAGGAATCCATTTGCGTATTTTACGGTTATTCGAACAATCCGCAGAGTTCGAAGTAGGCACCTTCATAATGAAATTTAATGATCCGGAATAAGGGAATCTTTAGGATTTCGGAGTCGTCGGGCGGACAATGAGATTGTCTACTCGATAGTGTTGGAAGCGGTTTGTTTACGGGGCATTGGCTTAAGTTATGCCTCTACATAACGATATAACACATTGTTATAGTGTTATAGTTGAATTAAATTACACTTTATAACCACTTGCTTTTCGATTGTGGTACAAATTGGATACCTACATATTTAAATGACATGGTATAATGGAATGAGCGTTTTTCGAAAAATATTAATTATGTAATGACTATTTTATAGACTAAGTACTTAAATGTACTTAAAATTTCAATTATTTTATTTTGTGTTGTGTGCTGTATTTTAAATTCAGTTCCATATTGTTATGCCCAAATTGGGTCATGTATGATACTATAATTTAATATTTGTAACACCCTGTCAAACTACATGAGAAACAATAAATTTATGATTTATGCCAATAAATGTTGTAATAAATTATTAATTATTCTATGCTAGCATTTATTAGATATGATAACAAAACTAAAGTATTCCCGTTCAGGCTTGTATAAAAAATCAATGAATTCTAATTGTCATATATTTTTTTTGTAATTAAATGTTTATTGATTTTGTATAGCTGTTAGTCTTCCTAAAATTAGTAAGATAAATAAATAAAACTAAATACATAATAAATATTTATAATATTACAAGTACTTATATATAATAGATAAGCTTTATTTGGGTTCCGATTCAGTAAATTATGTTCGTATACTATATATTATATACAGGGTGGAAACTTTCAGCGGGGCAGTAAGGGGAAGTACCTTATCCGTTGCAGCTACACGAAAATGGTCTTAGAAGACTATCTATATTTTTTATGGAATTTTGATCCCCATTCAAAGATTTTCAAAAAAAATATACAGTTAGCAAGAAAATAGCCATTTTACACAAAAACATTTTTTGATGCCAATCGATCCTGTTTCTAATACTGATCAAAAACTTCTATGGGACTAACCATCGTTGGAGTACTCAAAAAGTCACAAATTGCAAAAAACTTTTCCCTTACATTTTGTATGAAAATTTTACGCAAAAGCTTTTTTAGTGACGGTTGAGATCTTTTTGTTGACTGAATAAAAAGATAAGTTTAAAAACAATTCAAATTTGGAACACGTTATTATTAAATAAAAAACAATCTTAACAGTTTGTTGCGTCAGAAAAGCTCTGAGTGTGTTGTGAATAACATCATCAAGTTATGTTAGGTAATAAAAAAAGAAAATAAATACGCCTTCTTTTTGATATGTGTGAAATTCTACGTGATCATTTGTCTTGTATTTTATTTTTTGTATTTCAGTTACACAAATTCTTTAGAAAATGTAAGGGAAAAGTTTTTTGCAATTTGTGACTTTTTGAGTACTCCAACGATGGTTGGTCCAATAGAAGTTTTTGATCAGTATTAGAAACAGGATCGATTGGCATCAAAAAATGTTTTTGTGTAAAATGGTTATTTTCTTGCTAACTGTACATTTTATTGAAAATCTTTGAATGGGGATCAAAATTCCATAAAAAAATATGGATAGTCTCTTAAGACCATTTTCGTGTAGCTGCAACGGATAAGGTACTTCCCCTTACTGCCCCGCTGAAAGTTTCCACCCTGTATATATATTATTAAAGAGGTAAAATTTTCAGAATTTGTTGGTTTGAAGAGAGTAATCTCTAGAATTACTGGTCCAATTCAAAAATTTCTTCACTGATACACTGATTGATACATTTCTAGCGGGTAATAAATGCTATATTTATATTTAAAAAAAATAATATATTTTTTTAAGAAATACGAAATAGACGAAGGCGCGTGCAAAGTGCTAGTTATATATATTTTAAGTCGACGCAAATTACTCAATGCCGTTAGGTTTACGTTGAAGGATGCTGCCAATTGTGATGTAGTTTGAGATGAATCTGCTTCCATTCAATTCCTTTCAATTTCTCATTATCGACTTTAGTCTCCGGCTGCCATGATCGCTCGTTGTTGAAGTCGAAACTTTCAGAACGGAAGCTGGTAGTTAAATCGAAAGCCCAGAATTCGTACATTTGCGGTACGTGGAACAGACACAACGTTGATATTGCGTAGCGCCTGTTATATCCGTATTACGAGAACTAAAATGATTGCAGCACTTATCCATTATTGCTCATTCGATATCGAAATCAAAACAAAATGCGAAAAAACAAATGAGCTACGGTTTAGTAGTTAGATAGACTAAAAATATACTAAAATGTTAATTTTAATGTGGAATGTCAAGTCCTGCGCAAGATATCGGGTTTCAAAGTAGCTAGCAGCGTTAAGATCTTGGTAATTAATTAAAAAAAACTCGCTAGAATATTCATGTATCTTTTTCTAACCCTTATTGTAGGTATATCGCATACCTTTTGGAATATAAACACGAAGTTTTCTTTAAATCTTTTTCCTTCTTGGGAGAAACACTTATTATATTTACAAACTATTTTTATATTAGGACATAACATCGAATATTTTGCTAAAAGGTAGCAAATTATTCGATGTTATATATTTATATATTAAAGACAGTGTGGAAGTCAAAACAATGTCGTGAAGTTTATGAAGGTAGACAATAACCAAAAGAAGGCTTGAAAAGATAAAAGTTTACTTTGACAGCTGTCATAGAATACGAGGGAAATTTATTCGTCATCAATGTCAATTTGTTGAACAGACGAAGAGTTTGAGTAATGTCTCTGGCGACAAACACCCGCTAACAAGTGACTTATCACAATCGTAGACAAAATTATCATGACATTTGTATATATTTGCAGCCACTGTTAAAAACATAGCTTAGTAGGTACATATTTATCATTGGCAATATCGTAATCTTTAAAGTATCTAATAAATAATATAGGTACTAGTTTTTTACTAAAAAATATCTTTAGGTGAACTTCAGTTGTTAACTTGCATTCACAATGCTGTTTTTATTGAAATCGATAATAATTATTACAAATACAAAATGCAAAATATTTATTGCTTACCAAGTGTAATTACAAGAGCCTGTAATGCCTGCTTCTGGTGAGACTCGAACCAAAGACGTGTCGCAATTCCGGCTACCGTTTGCATATTTAAATGTATTTTTAAACGAAATTAGCAGTATTAAATTAAATCTGGTTTAACAGTAACACTGCTTAAAACAATGCATACTTTGTTGGTTGTTTGAAGTATATATACAGAGAAGTATGTTACCTACCAATCTGCACTGTTCTTCCTATCAATCCATAGGGAAGGCTTGTGCCCCAGCAGTGGGGACATAAAATGAACTGGTTTGATTTATGTTGATTGTTGTTACCTTGATTGATTAGCGTTAAAATCTTGGTTATAATTGCTAGTACCTACCAATCGCCCAAATAAATGTCTGTCAGCTGTTTTATTTAAATTGATAGAGAGCATGACGTTTTAAACAGGAACATTAAATTAAATCTAGCCTAAGCGCTAACCCTTCTTGAAACATCGTTGTACTATGTCATTTGTTTGAAGTTAATAGAGACAACGACACTACCATAATAAATTAATGTTACTTGATTTTAAAGATTTCGTGCCAGGCCGCCATTTAAATCAATAACGTACTATAAACAAGGAAGTTGGAAAATGGTACTGATTTGTTAGAGCGATAAACGTATTATAAGTAAACGTATATCGATATTCGAATGACCCATCCCTTTGTACCCTAAGTTTAAAAGCGAAACTTACCAGAGTGTCTAAGTTCCTTTTGATTTGCATATTTGTGACATCTGGGAACATCCATGGCTTTTATCTTGATGTTATTTCCATTAGGCCAACCTTTAGCCAAGGCCTTGTGTTACAGTGCAAAAGTTAGCGCCAAATGTTGTAGACAACTTCTTTATTTATGTTTGCTTTAATAAATCTTTCAGATATTTTTTTTACATACGCAATTTTAGTGTTTTTCAATTTAAATGTTTAATATACATTTCTTTTCTTCTTGCCATCACAAATATACAAAACCTTCCCTAACTTTCACCGTACGTCGTCGTACGTAAAAAGTGACCATCAGGTACTGGCTGGGTAGTTCCATCGTCGATCTCATCTTTAGCTTTTAGCCCAAACTGAGGTCGATAGCAAACCCAACCATTAAAAAGAAACTACTATACCGGTCACCGATCAATGATATCCGCCCACAAATTATTCTTGAAGCCGAGCAGGAATGGTCGAAATGTTCCGGTCTAGGAGCGAGCGCCGCAGGGCAATTGCTGGCTCGCGAGGCAGAACATCTTAGTCTTCACGGCTGCCAACTCATACATTTTGCTATATAAAATCTGGTTAGCTGACTTAATAGTTGGAAGCTGACCGTCGTCGGGTGCACACACGTAATGATGTTTAAGTTAAGATATGTTACTCATAAAATAATATTGTAGTGGCACCAACTTTCAACCCAGTATTCGACACCAGTATTCGTCGGCAAAAATTACATAGAAGTTCGTTGAAGTCGAAGCAGGTGGTCTAAATACACAAATCATTTGATGACCCCTATTTTTTTGATGATTAGAAGAAAAAGTGTCGTCTGGTTCCTGATGAATACTGCTGCCACAACTACTCAAATCTGATGTGAAAAAATGTTCCAAATCCGTGGGTCACATTGTTTGAAGCTTCCAAGTCTAACAGAGTTTTACCTAGTAACATTGCTTTTCAGTTTCGAAGTACTACGTAACTATAAGAACTTAGATTTATACTATAGAATAATGTTACGTATAAAACATTCGTGCTGGTATTCCTTCGTCATTTTTACAAATAGCAAGTATCATGAGGAGCTCGATGGCGCAGTGGTTAACGCGCCTGGTCTGCGAGTGCTGAGGTTAAGCAACTTTCGCAAAGGCCTGTCATCGGATGGGTGACCAAAAACTTATCATCTGAAGCTCCTTCGTGCTTCAAAAGGTAGGTAAAACCGATGGTCCCGGCTGCATTAGCAGTCGTTAACAACCGCCAATCCGCACTGGGCCCGCTTGGTGGTTTACGGCCAGTTCTTTCCATCCATCCATAGGGAAGGCTCATGCCACAGCAGTGGGGACATAAAATGAGCTGATGATGATGAAGTATCAATGTTATTTGCTGGTCATTACAGAAGTGTTTGTTATCATCAATAATGGATGTAAATGACCGGTGTCGCTCTGTGAGCAAACATCGCAGCGCGGAACGTTGTATTAGAGCGGCATAGCGCAGGATCTCGCTACGATTGAATTACGGTTAGTCGGCTATTTGCATAATTCATCCATTGTCGATCACATTCATGGACTCATGATTTATCTGTTAGCGTCACACTGACACCAGTTAGAACTCGAAATTATGTGGTTCAGAAGTTTCTCGTTCTCTTTTGAGGAGTGAAGAGATTTGTTGATATTTCTTTTAGATAATGAACCAGTGACCATCCTAGCGGTTTATCACGAGTCTTATTCTTATATAAGGAAGTCACTATTGTAACAAATTTCTTAAAGGTGCACATTCATAAAACACTGGTGTTGTAGACTTTAAAGAAAATATTAGATTAAGTAGGTATTACAAAAGATCCCGATGGGGCGAAATATGCTATAAGGAAACCTTAGCAGGCCCTATTAACATAAGATAAGTATAACGCTAGTAATTGTGTTCCAATTGTTAGAGGTAAGATAGACATTTTCTCAGTAGGTAGTGATAATTCTGGGAGAATTGCGCTTCCAAGTTCAGCGTTACGTCACATATATCAGTTAATATGTAGACCAAGCGCTTCCCAACTGTGATATAAAAAGTAAATGATCCTATGTCCACGCATAAGTTGTTGAGTTTCCCCTGAGTTGATAGTCGAATTACGTCCCTGCCCCGGGCGAGGATAGTTTGCTCATCTGAAAGACTGAGGGACACACGTACATCCACAGACACGGTGCCATATGTGAAATGTTTTGATTATATAGACGTGTTTGTAATCACAGGTGAACTGACACCTTTTTTGCGCAGTTGTGACGGAAACTTAGGCTTAGTATTTTCGGGTAATTTTCACTTAACTTCAATTCACTTTATATCCTTTATCACCTTACCATTCTTATCATTATCACCTTTTCATCATCATCTTTGGCACTAGTGACGTAGATATAATATTAGAAGATAGAATATTAGGGTAATGGTACCAGTGATACCAACCATTACCCTAATATTTCATTACAGATTTTAGAATAGGTACTCAAAGCAACAAGGAAATTAATTTAGCTGAGACTGTAATTCAATTTATGGAAATGCAAAAAAAAATTGGAAAATAAATAAATACCTATGTAACTAAGTCTGTTTTTGTGAAACACATTTTTGTGTTGTGTTTCACAAAAAAAATATAATCAACAAACAACAATATAAAAATATATCATTCTGCATCGAATAATAACTTAAATCAATATTTTGCTGTGAAATCACATACAGCTAATTTAAACTACCTATATTATACATCTGTAATTTTAAAGAAATGTCGTATTTCTAATATTTAACTTTTTTAGGTGGAGAATAGAGCATAATGGAGCAGCTCATATCTGAAATAATATAAATGAAGCACTGTAATAATAAAGGTGTTTATTTGATTGGGAATAACAAGGCGCTGGCGAGCTTTGTGAACATAAATTACGTCGGCGTGCATTGAATAAAACAATAAGACGCGCCGCAACAGGTGAGCGGGAAGCTGGTGACGTCATAGTACCTCAGTGTATTGGAAAGTTAAATACAATTAGCTTTTCACAGTATTAACGTGTCTGAGTAGGTATATTAGTAGCTATCTGAATATAAAGAAATAGTGTAGGTTGTTCCTTTTCTTTCTTGAATTGACAAGCTTAAATTTTTTTTTCTTGTCACTTAATGAATACTCATCTTTAATTAATAGTCATTTAATTAAATTAAACGCAGTGATCCCTGAAGGTATATACATCGAGCCCTAAACGACAATAAAAAAAAACGAAAACACATTACTAAGTAAGCATGTACGAGTAAATTAAATGTTAATGTACTGAAATATAAATGTAAACACACACACACATACACAGGTGAGGCGACGTAAGAGTAGAACTGAATATGGAGCCATCATCAATATGTTGGTATTCCATAAACATACTTAGTCCAATCTCCTTAACAGTGTCGCGTGAAGAACCTGTCAACTCAACTGTAGGTAATGACTTGTTATTTGCTCGTGTAGTTAAAGAAAATGATTTGGAAGAGAATCCTAATAATATTATAAACACGAAAGTTTGTAAGTATGGATGTTTGTTACTCTTTCACGTAAAAACTACAATATGGATATGGATGAAATTCGGCATACAGATAGTTTATAACTAGGAATAACACATAGGATACTTTTTATCCAGTTATTCCCACGGGAACGGGAAACACGCGGGTGAAACCGGGAACCACGCGGGTGAAACAGCGAGCGGCCACTAGTAGTTTATACGTAAATAGCAAGAAATGGGGTATTGGTATAAGTAGGAGCTTAAAAGAAAGCTACTGGAAAAAACCATAAGGTGGCACACTATGTATTTTACGATGGTAACTGGTATTTTACGTAATATTTTATTTAAATAAATTTTGTTAACAATTCAATAATTTAATAAGGGCAGGGATTGCTTACTTTTTACGATAGTAACTAGAACGTATGCAACCAAGAACTCAACCAACGTAATAGGTACTATCACATATAAATGTCTAGGTGCTATACTCATGGGCAAACTAACCTACATAGGATACGTTGGCAGTAGTTTTAGGCGTTTGTTATTCTGCAAGAGCGCATTAGGCGGAAACGTGAATTTACGATACGTAGTAGGTATGCTTTCAAGAAGCGTTTTGCTCGATTTAAGTTGATTAAGCGCCTTTTCCGTTTTACAGTTGAAAGACAAAAGAAATCTTCACTTTGATACGAGACACTCGGTACATAGATGCTGCCATAATCTAGTTCGCAGTATACGCATTGTAGCGATTAAATAAAGTTTGAAATAAACCAAATTATTAAAATAAAACAAAAAACCCGACTGCTAAAACAACTATATAAAAAACAATTATATACTGGTAAAAAGCAGACTAACATAAAAAATAACTGCAAAGAGAAAAACCGAAAAGAAAAAAACAAGCTCTACGATCGCAGTATTTAATTTGAGCAATGTTGAATGCAACATGAAATATTTCCTTGTCCGATACCTATATTTAAATAATAAAATCTATAATAAATGAGTATTTATAAATACATTGAATATTGACAGTTGTCGCAGACGGGGACAATCATCAACCAAGCGGCCGTGGCTAGCTCAATTAATTCCGCATTCTCGTTGGTTGGCGATTGTCCCCGCCCGCCTGCGACAACTATCAATATTCAATGTATTTATAAATAAATACTCATTTACAATAAAATAAATGTTTGGCGACAAAAAAATGTTTAGTTACTGTGTTTTGGTATTTAATTAAATTATGGTCTGCATCCAAATTATATTTTAGAACAGTTTGACATTTTATATTTCACGCTGCAACGGATGGATGGATTTGGATTAAATTCGGCATACAGATAGTTTATAACCTGGATTAACACATAGGATAGTTTTTATCCCGATATTCCCACGGGAATCACGATATAAATATACTAAAAACGACATTTACTTTTCCAATTCAAAATGATTTGTATGTTTTGTTGTCATGGAAACCAATGAGAATTTAATCACTCGATGGAAACTGTCAAAGCGGTACGAAGTCCACTAGTAATACATAAAAATAAAAAAATAAATCAAATCTTTAATTAAGTGTATTTGTATGTGTTTGTGTATTTGGAGGAGCTCGATGGCGCAGTGGTTAACGCACCCGGTCGGCGATTGCTGAGGTTAAACAACTTTCGCAAATGCCGGTCAACGGATGAGTGTCCAAAACTTTATCATCTCTAACTCCGTGCTTCGGAAGGCACGTAAAGCCGTTGGTCCCGGCTATGTTAGCAGTCGTTAACAACCAGTAAACCGCACTCGGCCCGCGTGGTGATTCAGGTTTATGGCCCGTTCTCCCTTTCCATCCATATGAAAGGCTCGTGCCCCAGCAGTAAGGACATAAAATGAGCTGATGATGGTGATGATGATGATGATTTGTATTATGTAGTTAAAATGGCATTTTTTCTTAATTTTTTCAACATAATAGGGATAAAATTGTTTACTAAAACATAAAAAATAGAGCAAGAAGCCAGTCTGGAAACCAAAAACAAGAAAAAAAGCAAAAAAAAAAACAAGAAAAAAAAATCAAACAAAATCTTGAAAACCAGGTAAATATTATTAGAAATTTTTTATAGCTAAAAATGTACTTGACCCCTAGACATTTCTGTGTGTATATTCAGTCTACACCACATAACCGCTTAACAAGTTGTAGTTTGACGTTAGAGTTTAATTAAAGTTTGTTTTCTAATTGACAGTCTATATCGGCTCAGCCTCCCGCCGCGCCGCGCCGTCCTAGTCAAAGCAACTCTTTATATAATTAACGAAAGCACAGGCAAAACTTGTCTAGTGATTTGAGACGTATTGTTTTTTAAATTAATTGGATATCGCTAGTAAAGGATTAACGGAAACTTGCTGTTGATTAATAAATATATCCTTCCACTAACGAAGATATCCACGGTTAAATTGGTTCGTATTCTATTTGAATTAGAATTTACGGTCCAGTGCCCTACATTAATTAAGAATGATACTTTATAACAAACATGAACTTTTTGACAAAACATCTAATTATATCAGAGAAATAAGGCCCTAGCATTAAAAAAAAATTAAGGCTAGTTTTTTTTAACTTTTCCTGACCCAAAAATTGTAATATTTTTAAGAGCGGCCTCTCTGTTTCGGCTCCTTTGAATTGAAACTACCGAAAGTGGTTTATTTTACTTTTTAATCGAAATGTCTTTTGGCGTTTTTCTTGAAAACTTAATATAAATATAAAAATTTAAGGTTATATCATAAAAATAGTTTATATAATATGTTGTTGAATTTATCCTCAAAATATTTGTAGATGATAAAATGTGACCATAAAGAGAACATTTAATTACACTCGACTACCATATTTAGTTTATTTCAGTTTTAGCAATAAATATGTAATTTAGCTTCAGTGCAGCAATTACCTAGCACTTGAAAATAAAAAGTAAAAATTTACTATAGCGTTGTGTTATCAAATTTGTGGTATTTCATCTGCAAAGATGAATCTGCATAGCCATCGGTTGCAATAACCGTTGGATAGATAGCGCATTGTGCCGCTATTTTAGCACTCAATAAATAAAATATGAAAAAAAAATCCAGTTTAATTTTTTAAGACTAGTGTACGAAGGTACTATACTTATGTACTTCAAGCAACAAAAAATATACACTTCTGAACATGACTATACAATACTTTTAAATTAATCTCATCATTGTTTCCCTGTCTTAGATCTATTCGATAATCGATAGGAAACTCACAGTTCTTTCGACCAAACGTTCATTCAATCAGGGCGCCAAGTGCGAGTTTCATTCGCCATTCGATCACGTTAACGAAAACGAGTATTTGTATGGTAAATGTTAACCCTGTTCTCTGTGTGGTGCCGGGGATAAAGAATTGCACCACCCCATCTCTTCCCCGGGTGTCGTAAAAGCCGACTAAGGGACCATTCCAGAGGATGCATCATGCAGAGAGCATCTCTCTGAGGTTACCCTCAACCTACTGCGATCGTCAACCCGCCTGCCAAGCGTGGCGATTACGGCAAATACCCCTCATACCCTTGGGGGAGGCCTTTGTCCAGCAGTGGACGTCTTTTGGCTGAGATGATGATGATGATGATGATGAAAATGTTAACTCTTCTCGTATGTGGCCAGGAGGCGCTGCTTCAATGCCAACTAGTTTTCGTTTTCGTAAACGTAAACGAATGAATACGGATGGTAAACAAAACTCACACTAGGCACCCTGTGGTAGAGTAAATGGTTATTTCTAATTATTTGTGCACAAATAATGTGTTGCCACATTGTTTGAGTCGAACTGAAGCAGAATCTTGGGGTGTTAATTCACACATATTCAATCAGTATTTGGGATCACATTAAGTTTTTGCAATATTTTACAAAGTTTTAATAGGTTCTTGAACATACTATAATATACTCGTAAGGCGCATGGATCGGTGAATAAATTACACAATGACAAAAAACAGACAAAGGTATTATGATAGAAAACTACGTCAATGTGGTGTTCTGTTTCTAACTTTTACAAAGAATGAGCTCTGTGACGTAGGTGTGCTAAAATTACACTATTCAGAGTGTAACATAGAAGGTTACACTCGTGGCTCATTTCCTTTATTATTACAGCCTTTATTATGACGTCAATTATTATATTATGACGTCTTTGGCTGTCCGAGGCATCACGGGTCGGACGTCAGTTATCAACGGATTGCTGTTGCAACATTTCACTTGGCTTGTTTTGTTTAACGTTTTGCAACAGGCATCTTTGCTGAATCTGAAGGAAAACGATAGAAACGGATATCCTATATCACCATTAATAAAAAGTGTGAAACAAATAATACTTTTTATTAGCGCGGTCTGCGATTGCAAAGGTTAGGCAACTTTCGCAAAGGCCGGTCAACGCATGGGTGCCAACATCTGGAAATCTGGAGTTCCTTCGTGCTTTGGAAGGCACGTAAAGCCGTTGGTCCTGGCTACATTAGCAGTCTATTCGCACTGGGCCACGGTGGTGGTTTATGACCCGTTCTCCCTATCCATCCAAAGAAAAGCTGGGACCCCAGCTGTGGGGACATAAACTGAGCCGGTGATGATGATGATCACAGTATTTTAGGAGGTGTTGCCGTCAAGCCTCTTTAGAAAACGCTATTAAAGGACCACTGGCACGAACGTAGGTACGCGGTACCTTTGATTTATAATAATAAATACTAATACTTTCAACAAGAAATTAAAGTAAATTGCAACTTGTTTATTACGACCTTTCCGTAGCTAACATGCGAATCGCAGAGGCGACGGAGCGCGCCCGCATCTTCAAGAAATTATGGGGGCGTTTAATCGAAAAGTACGTACTTTCAGTCTTTTGATCTTCTCTATGGTTGCCTTCGCGCTTTTGTGCCCTCCTCTGTAGCATGAGGCACGCGTATACTTCATTCATGTATTTATATTCTGACCATGTAAAAAGCAGTAGTTGTAGTGGGTTACTGGGTAACTACTTCTATTCTGTACTATCAATATGTAACTATTTGAAACTTTAAAGAGAAACCTTTTTTGGTTATTTTGGTCAGTTAACTCTTCAGCGGTCATTACTTTAGCACCACTTTGGCCACATACGCAAAGTGTTTTTTTTTTTGAGTGATATAATATTATAGCGTTATTTTATACCCAAAACCTTATCTAAGGTTTTGGGTATAAAATAACGCACTCAAAAAATTTGTCAAAAGATTTGTTATTAAGTACAGTATTTTGGTTAGAAGATTTCTAACCAAAATACTGTACCTAATAACAAATCTTGTCGCATTATGTGGAACAAGTATCCTTAGTATTGCAATTTACGGTACTTAATTTTCCTAACAACTTTAAAAGCTCTAAAAAGAGGCAAAAATTCTGTAGTCTGACTTTATATCTCCCGCCGGACACTTGCCGACCCTAATTATTTAAGGTTTTAGACCACAAAGCCCATGAGGGTAATATACAAGAACGTACTTTAAGCTTGTTTTCTTATTTAAACCTACTTCAATTCGAGTGACGGCTTCTTAGAAAACAGCCGCAAAAAAAACTTTAAAAATTGTTGGAAGTAGTTTTGAGCCCATTGACGTACAACGTAAAGATTAAGTTATTTAAATTGACAGGTAAATTTTTGAGATGACTATGCCATCCACGTTTAGGTATCTATCATCCATCCATCCATCCATCCATCTAGTACCTAAGTATGCTTGCTTGTTTGCTTGTTTTTATTTTTGTTTAATTATAACCCACAGCTCTTGCTCATGTAGATTAACAATTCATAAAATTACCGTTTGTTTTTATTACACACAGCCAGTGATATCATGGCAAGATAATGTACCTATCTTAGATTAAATAACATAATATATGAAAATCATATAATATTTATACTCGTAGCAATCATCCTTTTTAAAGAAAACGCCTTATATTTCCTATATTTAATTGCCATATCGCGTATACACATATTACACAGAAATATTAAATGTGAATCTGCAACGCACGCTTCTGAGTCGGCGCCACGTTTGATGGAATAATAAAGTAAGTTTTATAGTCTTTCTTCGTGCCTATAAATCTGCAGGATTGGCTGGGCAGATGCGTGCGTCGATAATGCCACGTGACATCACAATGTAACACAGATAACGTCAACGTATCCAATTTTGTGGACATCAGACTAACGATATGGAATGGAGGGAGCAACAAAGATTTCTGGGCTACCATTATTGGTAATATCGGTGTTAGTGGTGCTCGTAGGAAATGTGTCTAAAGTGCATGGGTTTGAACATTGTGCGGTGTTTTATGGAACGTAACTTCAGGACTTCACACAAAATAAATTGTGGGCTGTTAATAATTGAAGTAACAAACGACAGTCATGTAAGGTTAAAACTTTGATATAATATCATAATATTATGTCATAATATCATTATTAAAATGTAATGTTATGTTAATTATTTTTAACTGTAAAAATATTTGAAAGAGGTTGGTGGCACTTATTGCCAATTTGCCTATGTTTTTTTTACAACGGGAATGGGTTTGACCTTCAAGTTATCTGATAGTAAGTTTAGATAACGCCGAAGGTGGAATCGCATTTCAGCCGTAATTCTCAATTTTCTTAACAAACTGATGAACGTTGTCAGTTTTAGACTAGTTCTAGACAATATGGTGGTGGCTAGCGAGGTGGACTTCAAACAGGCACAATCACCAAAAAAAAACAAGTACAATATGTCCGAGACGGATAATACCACCAGTCGACCACAGAGGTTTTTAGCTACGGACGGCACGTAAAGCCTTTGACCCCGGTTGATATCAGAATTGCAGTCGTATAAAGAAATACTAGAGACCAGAAAGAAAGGGTGACTCGACCTTTGATACGAGCTTAACCTTGCTGATGCTCACCTGTTTTGAAGAATAATGTGCAACAGTTTCTTCAGTACCACTAACACCGAAACATCTTGACCGACCATACTCTTTCATTAAAATAGTAAAGGGGTTCAGTCGACGTTCGCAAGAATTGTACAGCGTTGTACAAAACCTCATAAATCCGCACTTCCAGAGGTCCCTGATAAACTTTATTTATAGGTTTGTGCGATTTATTACCTGCATGTATCTGCCATCTCAGACCGGAAATATATTATAAACGTATCTGTAATACCTGTTGTATCTTCAGTAATGGAAAATGTCAATACTGCCATATGCCCATGGTACACAGCTGATGCTTTAAGCAGTTTATTATTACTTATATGTATTTATATATTTATTATTATTTATTTATTAAACTATGTATATATTTAACATATTTTAGAACTTTATTGCTTAATTTGTTGTTGAACGTACAATTAAAAGTTTTATACTTATATAATATATTTATATATAATTTATTAGACAAAAAATATTTTTTCTGTTTCTTTACTTAGTATTAATCGTAAATAGTATTTTCACATGCAAAAATATTAGATTTAATCATCTCTTTGAGGCCATAAAGTGATCCGGTATAGCATGGGTTTCTCCAAAAAGGGCGTGAAAAGGTTTTTACGGGGTCGACAATGCGTAAGTGATACTTCTGGCGTAGCAAAAGTACATACGCTACGGGAATAAATTTATAAAAATTGTGTAATATTAATATCAACAAATTTTTATGAAATAGCAAGCCTAAATAGCCATTCTTCGTAATAATAAAACTTTTTGATATAATCATTAAATATTGTGAGCTCTATCCCTTTTTGGAATAAGTGCGTTCTCTGAACATTAATAAAAATCTACTATTATAGTCATTTATATGTCCCATTGTGGTTTTATAATACAGCAGGTTTGCCGCGGGCCGCACAAAGTCTCTCATTTCACGCTGATTACCCTCAACCTCTGCCCACTTGACTTGACAATCAAAAGTCAATAGCTATTTTAAGCTTAGAATATTAGTTATTGTTTTGAGATTTTATGTCTATACGAAAAAAAATCGTAGTTCTACCCACATAGTATGGGAAGTATTTGTCTTGAATATATCCAACAATAACAATAATAAAATTCTTTAATGTCTTAATAGAAAAACCAAATACAAATTATAGCAGGATACACAACAGTGGGCCTCATATAGGCTGATAAAATTTATTGAAGTTATAACGGTACGCACGCAAGTACTAATCAAGTAATATTTATTCCGCTATCTACATGAATCTGCCTGGTTATCTCATTAAATATGACCTAACTAACTAACTATGTCTTTCGATCGGTATACCGTCAAACGAGACATCAATTTTCAAATTTAATGCTGCAACTAACGATCGGCCAATAATTTGTCAATCCATGTTTCAACGACTGCAGGTTCTGCAAATGATTTATGAATTAAAATATGTACATAAGAAAAATAATAATAATCTTTGTTTGCATAAAAACATGGTATCAGTTACAGTTTACTGTTAGCCAGTCAGTTACAGTTTAGTAGTTATGTTATGTTAATTAGGTAAATAAAAGAAAAAAAAGAAAAAACAATCGTAAACAGTATTGAGAGCTTCTGCTTTCTAAACTAGGTTAGACCTGTACTTTAGTCGGCAGCGATTCCTCCTACTTTTAAACAGCTTAATCTAATATTCTATATTGTACGTACCTAGACTTAACTATATAAGTAATGGTAAATTAGTTGTAAGAGGTATGTAAGAAAAATATATCATTTAAAAAAAAATCCGTTTCAGATACTTTTCTGGGTTAAGAATATTTGGCTATCTTTAGGTGAGGCCACATTAAGTAACATGTTATATAACTTATGCTATAGGTATAACATGTTACAAAACTAAACGTATTAGATTGTTTTATTGACACTTATCGTCCACACTAATAAAACATGCCACATATGTTATATAACATGTTTTGTCACGTAGTATTAACGCACCTTTCAACAAGCAACAACCAAGCACCTTTCAACTTCCAACAACCGTCGTTAATTTATTTGTGGAGACGTTGCTAAAAATCAGACGATTATAACTTCATAAAGGATATTGCAAGTAGTACGAGTATATTGCTCAACTAGAATTGTAGGCGAGAAAAGTAGATAGTAATGGGAAGCTTACCTGGTACATATGGGGCAATAACATTATGCAGGAATGCACGTTACTACGAAGCTCTCTGGCCAAATGGGTTTCAGTGGTTTTATGTTCGTATTAACGTTAAATTTCATTGTATTGATATTTAGAGTAACGTTTATGCGGTATACAGTCGGTGCTTAGTCCGTTTACTACTGCAATGACGGGTGGTAAGCAGAAGGTTCTAAGTTAGGCGTTGCAGATGAAATATGATTAAAGAGTAGAAACTCTTTATTGACAAAAGTGATAATTATTGCTGGCCACAAGCCTACGGTATAAAAATATAATATCTTTGAAAATAAGGAGACTACTGACATGCGTTTACTTTCTAAACCTACTCTGACTGTTTGAGTTGGTTTAAAGACGATTGATGCTCTTTTGTCTTCTGCTTAATAAAATTTAGTCTGCTATAATACATATTATTAAACAAAAGATAACTAGCATATTGAGAATTGTAAAAAAGTGTAAAGAAAAACAACGAATAGGCCAATCGTTTTGTGTGAATGTTTCAAATATCAACTACGAGTATGTATCAAAAACACGATTATCACATTTTTTTTACATCAAGAGTTTTAATTTCGTTTAAGTTTATTGCTTTCTTTCGTTAAGCATCCAAAACGACAACAGTTTACAAGGTCTTAATTTGAGTTTTCGGTGTCGCAAAGTTGATAACTTGTTGTTTCCCAAAGAGCTCGTAGCGCCAGCCGTAGCGGCAGCGTCGTAGCTCGTTACTGTTATCGTAGCACACAGATGTAAACGTAGTTGCTTGCGACTTGCTGACATACTGTTGAGTCTACTCCACTATTAAAATAAGACAATTTTTGAATGTTGATGTACAAATTATATCTTTTTGACCTTAGCCTACATTTTCGAATGACTATATCATGTGAAAATTTAAAGTAAAAGCTAAAACTTTATTTTTAAGTTTAGATTAAAGAACAGTGCTCAATTTTGTATTTGTAAGTTAGGAGCTTTTATATCTAAAATATTTAATAAATGAAAATGAAGATAAGTACTAATCGTCTTTCTTTTCATAAAAATGACTCATAAACTTAAGATAGGTTATATTGATGTCTCTTTCTATAAAATTAAAATGTGAGTGTTCCTTAGCAAAACAAACTGTTTTTCCTAAACTTATCCTGCTAAGAGAGTGTAAAAACTTGCTAATTAGCTAAACTAGCTTAATTGAGACGCTAGGCATAGTTGTAAATGTTATAAACACTTAAAGATTGAATAGCCCTTTTGAATAAAACATTCTTGCTTGCCAACCCTTGAGTTTGATAATAATGAAATATAAATTAACATATATTAGCGGCCCGCTCGCGACTTTGTCCGTTTCAGTGAACATCCGTGAACCTACGTAACCCTTGATGGTTTAGCAGCTCGAAAACTTATTTTTTATGTACAAATTTTGTTCTGAAAATAACGAACACAATACAAAATAAATCAGTCAAGTAGGTCGAGCCGTTCCCAAATGATGCTCAGACATACGTGTGGCAATTGTTTTTTATAAATATAAGGTAAAGTAATTGCAGTACACCATGACGCACTGACGCACACATAATTTATTAGTAGTCAGACAAAACAGAGCAAGACAGCAACTGTTTAGAAAGACATATACATCAAATTAAATGTAGATTTTAAATTAAGGTGGTCTCAATACTATATATCCATTCATTTAGCGTCTGCATGTGTTTGTGATACTATATACTATTTAACTATCTAGCTATGAAAACAAGGCAAAGGAAAAGCATAAAACTGTTGTGACTACTCCCTTTTCTTTGTTGGTTTACTGCTAGATAATAGAAAAGATCGAGCTTTATAGAAGTCGACAAGAAAGGACTTTGTGGAAATGAGACTACAATTGATGGGCAAGAACTTGAGACAGCCGCTATACGATGTTCTTACAACGACATTGACAAAGCGAGTGGTAGTGTCTAAGATCCTTACGTTGATTAAAGTTAAAATCAGATTTTCTCAAATTGTTTCTTGTATCTAGTTTCTTATAGTGCAACAGTCTTAAGGAGAAACGCTTGGTTTAAGGCCTAAAGTCGAAGCACACTGCATCTGAAATCCTCAGCTACTGAAGAGCTGGCTGTCTTTTCCATTACTGTCAGAACACAACAATGCTACTGACATTGAACCCGATTGGTCTAACTATTAGAATACAACGGCGCTTTGGCGTTTACTATCACTATTGTAAGCGCTAAACCGCCTCTGGTATATGTAGTTTATTATCATCATCATCATCATCATCAACTCATTTCATGTCCCCACTGTTGGGGCACGAGCCTTTTATGTAGATGGATAGGAAGAACGGGCCCTAAATCACCACGCGGGCCCAGTGCGGATTGGTGGTTGTTAACGAGTGCTAATGCAGCCGGCACCACCGGCTTTACGTGCCTTTCGAAGAACGGAGGAGCTCGAGATGATAAAGTTTTGGTCACCCATCCGATGACCGGTCTTTGCGAAAGTTGCTTAACCTCAGCACTCGCAGACCGGGCGCGTTAACCACTGCGCCATCGAGCTCTTCAGTTTATTATAATAATATGTATTAAATTTGTATTATTCATATGTCTTCTTTTACATTAGTAATTAATATTTAATATTGATATAGCGATAAGCCCGCCTTTATGTATCTGCTTTTTTATTTTTCTGTTGTTCGTTTTATGTATATAGTGTAAACAATAAAGTGTTTAATTATATATATATCTATTGTAATAAGCTAACGCCAGGATCGTGTGATACATTATACAGATATGGTGGTAATGTCACACTCAAAACATAAAGACTATGACACCATAACAACAGTTATGGCGAGATAGTTTTACATTGTAATGTTAGCAGCTTTGTTGTGTTCTAGTCACAGTAGTCAGTTCCGCAGTGGTATGAGGCCTCCGGCTAAAGGTGCTACCATTTTCGGCCTTAACTTCATTTAGGCTCAGGTGATGTGAAGTCAGAGCAATTGTAGATTAAGAAAAAATGGCTGTAATTGAGTTTGTGTAAAAGTTAAAGAGTTGCCTTTTTTGTATTCTTATTATATACCAGTACAAAAGAAATGGTACTTAAACAAAGCCGGTTGCAACATCATAAATTATCTCCGCAAAATGCACTTGGTATTTTAAGAAACCTCGTTTTTCTTTGAAAGAAGTAATTTTCAAGCTCGTTAGGAACGTTTCTCTTTTGAAAACATCAGCGCGCCCTAACATGGTGCTGTGCCCAGGCTTTTAATTATACTGTAATAATATGGAATTTATTTTAATTGTTATTTTGCATGTTTGTTGTTGCTTGCACTGAAAAGGGCACATGAAGAAAGACGACCTACGTCAGTTGGATGAGCTCTTCTTATTGATGAGCGTTTCATATTGGGATTCTCTCAGAACGCTTTATTCTTTATTATTACAATTTGGTTACCGATCTCGCGGACGTTGATGGTAGAACAATCGCGATAGTCGCTGCACCACTGAGACCACTGCTGAGTCAAATGCCAACAAATGTAACGGGTTAATTAATATGAGTAAGCAAATACATGCATACGTACATACACATATACTATCACGTCTTTTACCCAAAAAAGGGGTAGACATGAACATCAAAATCACCAATTTTGAGCAAACTCGCGGTTAGTGACCTCCACGCCACATTAAGCATAATCGAAGTAGGGCTCCGTGGTGGAAGAGATAATACCATAATAGGTTGCTAGCCGGTCTACTGATGTGCCAGTATCTTGGGGCCCAAAGGAAGGCATGCAAGCATGGCATCAGTAAGCAAATAGTAATCTATACTATTAATAAACTTCTTTTAAACTATTGTACATATATTTAACAATGATATATAATAAGTAAGTAAGTAAGTAAACAGCCTATAACTGTCCCACCGCTGGGCAAAGGCCTCCATCATTAAAATCAAGTCATCACTACAATTGATGGGTAATGGCTTAATCACCACGCTTGCCAAATGCGGGTTGGTGATCACAAACCCGGGATTATGCATCGAAAAATCCGAAATACATTTTGCCCGACCTGGGAATTGAACCCGGGACCTTCGGGTATCGGACCGAGCACTCTGCCACTCGGCCACCGAGGCGTTATGATATATATAACCTACCTATATATATATAATCCTAGTCATTGTAAAGATATCTCGTAGTACGAGACAGGTGTATTTTTGAAAGTACTAAATATTTGATAACATTTTCAGTCAAGTCGTAATGTGGCGTATTCCGCAACGTGCACGCGGCATAAATTCGCTACATTATTGATGTCGTTCTCAAGTTTTCTCCCTATTTACATGCTTGTTTCCGGCTAGTGTGGCCGGCTCTCGTCGTCATGCGCCATCTTTGAAAATATTTATGCGGGACGGAACCACGCGCTCGCTCGTCCGACATTGCTACCCGTGCCCGTTCTCCCTAAACTATGCGGTTTACATTTTTTCACGTAATGCTTGTAAACATAACCCGAACGAGAATATTTCTATCGTCATCTGGCCGGTATGTAAACTTCATTATTTTCTGCCTGCCATTACAATCGCTTGTTTACGAATGAGATGTTCATGTTTACAAATGAAATTTATACACATGTGATCTCATACTTTTTTCGCGTATTTTTCAACAAGCAAAACACCGATTACAAAGATTCAAGTTTCTCATGAGGTAAACATCACGAAAATGATATACCTTCCAATATTATGAAAATATTATGTGTCCTACGAAATCCATAGAAAAAGGTAGTTCGGTATTCGAATGTTTTTATTAAAATTACAGTGTTAGCACAGGTGATACCAATCTGAAGCTCCGAGGATGAATCGCACCAGTGCACGGTGCCGTGACGCGCGTCGGGAATGAAAAGGTGCCGACTTTGGGCTGCCACAATATAACGACAGACGTTTTTTTTAGTTCTCTTGCCAGTATTATATTATTATTTAATTAGTTAAACAACAAAATATTATTTTTGAAGCAATCTTGCTTGACATTTACAATGAAAATTAAAACACTAATGCAATACCTACTCATAAGTCGCATCGCACCACACAAATTTGAATGTATACTAAGGTATATGTATGTAAGCCTACACTCTGCACTAGAAATTTTCTTTTATATTAATTAAATTCATCTTGTAAAAAATAAAAAAATTGCAAAAATTTAAGAACTAAACTAAGACTATGGTAACATAAGAATGTAGATGGATACCGAAGAAAACGTTTGAAAATTGACAATTTAGGGCACACGGTAACTTCATTTGTTATTATAAACCAGGTCAATATTATTCAAATGAATTTAATAATTGGGGAAAATTTTGTGTCAAAGCGCCGTGGTAGTCATCGGTGACCAGCAAACAATGAAATTGATATTATGGTCACTTGCGTTAGAGTATTAGTTAATGAGATTCATATTAAAGATTATGTCGCATGCAACTCTGCCAAAATATCAGATACTCCATAACAAAAAACGAAGAAAGTCCCGTAAATTACTCTAAATATCATTACCACCTATTTTCTTATTTTATTATGAAATCGTGTATGACAGCCCTGCGCACCGAGCGAGGCACGGACGGCACGGGTGCCTCGCGCGGCGAGTGTTTGCCTCGCAAACAGCGCCGCACTCGAGAACGCGGCAAATATCGCTCGAGGAGCACTCACCTGCGATACCGCGCGGAGCCGGCCCTTGTTTCAGTTATGCTTACATCTCTCCAACAAATAAACGTGTCATTTAAGTCGCATTCTACGTAACGTTTTGTCACAACCTTCAAATGAAAGGAAGTCTTTCAGTATTTATTTGGTGTGATTGGAAAAATGTTAAGAGATATCACATACAATGTAAGGTGTTCCATGAATTTACTGAAGGAAATATAATTGATATTTCCGTGTAACGCTATGAGCATTTCCTTATATTATTTTTGGTCACTCTGGTTGTCATTATAACTAGAAATCTTTGTTATTTTCATTACTAAACAATTCTTAACATCCTGACTGACATGAATCCTCCATGAAATCCTAGTTTAATGATTAAAAGTGTATCTCCAAGTTAATTATATGATAATACTATGATTTGTAGGATCGTTACAAGAAATGATACTAAAGAGCACCACCGTGTTTAATGCGACTGCTGCATAGCCAAGAATATTTACAAACAATGCGATTTAAAATATGCCGATGGTATTTGTTTTGCATTCATAACGTCACCCAGACCGAAAGAGTATTAAAATTCATGCGGCTCTCCTTACTAGGAAACGTGCATTGAAACCCGATCCATTAGTAACGCTGCCGAATTTATGGTCGTGTATTGAATGTCACAACAAAACCATCACGTACTATTGAAACAAACGGTTCTGGAAAATGAAACATGCGAACAACGAATGCAATGAAATAAAGGCAACGGTGCGTAGGCAAGCGTGAGTCGCGCAGGCCGCCCGCTAATGCCGAATGCTGTTTATTGATTCGTCGAGGCCTAACGCAGCTTTTGTCAACCATTAAGTCGTGAATCTATTGAATCTAATTTGTAGCGAAACACTTTTGTTGAAAGTTTATTCAGCTGTGCCGAACGGATCTGAACTTCGATATGGAAACCTCGCCGTTCTTGTGCAGTATCACCAGTTCTTATGGCATCAATGAGATTTATTACTTTTAGATGTAATTTTGCTTACATCACACAGATATTTAATAATAAACTGTATATAGCGCTAAAACTAAAAGTAAGTAAAGTAAGCTTAACTTCAAGTAACACTTTACAGTACTAGTATCAATAAAATACATTGTTACCAACTTTTTGGTTTTAACTTATATTTACATACTAGCGGCCGCTCGCGGTTTGACCCGCGTGGTTCCCGTTCCCGTGGGAATATCGAGATAAAAACTATCCTATGTGTTAATCCAGGTTATAAATTATCTATATGCCGAATTTCATCCAAATCTATTTAGTAGTTTTTACGTGAAAAAGTAACAATCATCCATCTATACTTACAAACTTTCGCGTTTGTAATATTAGTAGGATATGAACTGACACTTCGATCTTTTAATTGTAAAATGTTAATTATTTACTAAAAAAATATCAATAAATTAAATGTAATTCAATTTGATGGGGTACTTGTTACACAAATGAATGTTTAACAAGCACATAAGTAGAAAAAAGGTGAACAAATCTCTCCGAAATGGTAATATAACTTGCAAAGTGTATTAGCTGTGAAACTGTTCAAAACGAATTTCATTCTACCCAAAACTACATTGCGTCTTTCGTTTCTAAAAATGCTGCTCCGAATCCATTATTGAAATTAGCAGCTACATAGAATTGAAATGCGCATAAATGGGACAGCGTTCGCACATTCAATATTTATATCAATAGAAGTACATCTATCCAAGTTGAGTGGTGTTGTATAAATCTGCACTGTATTATACGATATTCCCTAGAACAAAGTAAAATGGATTGCACTTTGAATGTAATATGACAGAATTTTACTTGACGGTGTATAATTTCATAAATTGATATGAAGTGAACGGGCGTAGTACTCGCACCGACTCGGTTTAATATCCAACTTGTGTGTACACTTTCGTAATTAAATGATTGTTTTGCTTTAATTCAATATGTTTTCTGCCTACGATACATGGTTGTTTGGCGGCGTTTGTTGTAAGTCCAGTTCGATTCTAGTTCGGTGTATATTTCGGCGTTTGTGTGATAGCAATGTTCAACTTCCAATATCATCATCATCGTCATCAACCTACAATAGTCCACTGCTCCTATATATATATTTTGTAAATATTATAAGCTGTGTGTTACGTCATTTATGTGCGTGTACGAAATATATATATTAAATTTGTATGCGCCTAGGAAATCACATAAATATATGATAAACATATCTGCTCGAAATGAATTCTCCTATATTACGAACATACGAAAACAATCTGAAACACATTTGGCAAAACACTAAATAATTTCAAGACCGAAGAATGGAATAAGAAGGTTGTAAAAGGAAAACCAATAAAAGTTGTTTTATTGCTCGTCCTCCGAAACACCTGCCACATAATGAGTTTTTAGTTATTCTACCGACTCATTGATGAAATCGGAAAAATCATTATTTTCGCTATAAAAATGTTTACTACGGTACCTAGTGAACAAGTTATTTATAAATGTTACTTTACTTTCATTCGAATATGTATTTTATCATACCTATATTGTAATAATATAATGAAAGTGTTGGTAGTTTAAATAAAAAAATAAAGAAATACTCGAACGGTTGGTGGTGCGGTGTGGTGAGGTGGGAATCGTGCGGTGCTTTAATCGAAACACTGAAACTAGAAAATTACAAAATAAGCAAAAACTAAAAACTATCTCAGAACCAGAATCTGCCTTTGATAGGTATATAGCAGAGGAATAATAGAGTACAAAACTTTTTAGCGCTAAAAAACTACATTCGCTTAGTTAGAAAAAATGTATGGGAATAATGAACTATGGCGTCGCTGATATGTTCCATCACTTGGGCGTTTCTTTGCCACTCCTGAGGTAGCAGAGTGTTTAGGTCCAATTAGAAAATGGCAAATGCTTTGAAGAACTGCTTATTGATGACATTTGTACTTATAATGTTTTGGAATTATTGTTTTAGTTGTCAACATCCTCATTGTTTGCTTGGAGTTTGTTAATAATATTTCTAAAGTTTGAATATACTATGTAATTTATTATATTATTATTATTATTATTTTTTTACGTATTAGCTTGGCAATCCAAAGAGGTAATGTTGCCAGCATTCTTGGAACCGTTCCCATGAACCCACAGCTGGAGGACATTTCTTATTTATAGGTTTTAATTTGTCTTTAGTTATCTTAATTTTGTTTTTCTTAATTTTTTCTTTAATGTAGTTAGTTATGTTATGTTACATTACTGTGTATTTATACTATTAACTAAAATTTTATTGCCATAAACTCTATGTAATTTTATCTCTACATTCCTCCATGTGAACTTCAACTATGGAAAACCCGCACTCCTCTGTGCGCGCATTGTGCTTGAAAGGAGTACCACAGCTGGTAGTTTACCGACAAAATACTCCAACCGAGTGTCTATGGGTCACTTGTAGTTTATGACAGATTTTTCCTCAGAATAATAACAAAAGCTCGTTTTTCTTACCCCCGTACCCTCCTAACTACAATCTTGTATCTTAGCAACATCATTATTATTTAGTGCCATCTTTTTACTGATTTTCGGAGATCAGTATATATTTTTTCTGTTTCTTGTTTTAACTGGCGATAGATAACTCCAGTCCACTTTTTGATGTCGTCTAGCCATTTGCGACGCAAACGTCCTTTCCCGGAATTTTGCCTTCGACAATTAGCCGTGGGAATCGTATAAGAATCCTCTCTGCATGTGTCCGAAAAAGGCGACCTTGAATCTCATGATTGTAGACATCAGTTCTCTTCTGCAGTTGGCGAATGAGGTGAAACTAGTCCATGGTATTTTAAACATCTTAGCAACATTTAACTGTCAAACCACCTCTGTGTTCTAGTGGTTAAGACCACCGGCTTAGACCCAGAGGTCCGGGTTCAATTCCCAGCGGGGGGTACATGTTTGTGTTCTCGGTTTGATTGGTGGTAGGGCTTGTTTGCCCGCCTGGCTAGGCTGCCACCATCTTATCTAGATATGTCGCCATAACATCAATGTTTGTAGCATTGTTGTGTTCCGGCAGCTAGGGATAAAATAGCCAGTGCTTCACCCTCAGTAGTTGAGGATCCCGAGTGAAGTGCGCTTCCATCATTGGCTTTATCATCACTTAACATCAGGTGAGATCAAGGCACTGTGCTCACCCGTAAAATATATTTAAAAAAGGATAATAATAATAATAATATTGTATCAATAAAATTCAATAACTATCAACCGCCCTTATAATGTACATGTCTAATCGCCATTACAGTTACAAATTACCTCCGCTTCCATTTTTGAAATATGAATGAAACAATGTTTATTTAACTTAATGTATTTGTAAGACATATTTTGTATACATAAAACTTGCGTTTTGTTACTCCTTCTCAATATAAACTTTAACTATACCAAATCTCACACTCCTTTTTGCGCGCAATTCGTTTAAAATGGCTCACGAAGTTTTCGCTTCACGTATTATTATATGGATATAAAGATTACACAAACGCAGATTTGCACCTAATATTCCAATTAGAAGTTTAAATATCTTGGTTTGGATAGAATACGTTTGTCCTGTTTGCTATTCAAATAAACGACCCGCTGAAATATTGACGCACCACATTGTCTTGGATAGGGATAATGTCTGTGAACCTGCGTCGTGCCATATGTTGCCCTTCCTTTACTGAAGTAGGTGTATAAATAAATCTTAACATAATTTTTATAATATATATTAATAATTTTTATATTCTTTGTTAAGTTATACAAAGCTAAAACGAAGTCAGAACTGAACTGAACTTTAGCTTTAAGACAAGAAAAAATCTTTTTCATCACTTATCCTGCAACAAAAGTAAGATAACGATCTGTTTTTAATAAGCGAAAAGTAATATTGATAGAAACTCCTTTTCCAAACTTCTTTTCCGTGAACCTATGGAACATACGGTGACATAGTTTATAATAATAAATAATCATATCATATAGCAATTTAAAAACTAAAATTTTAACAAAAAAAAAAACCGACTCCAAAAAAGTAGACTGATAAAATTGCACTAAAAAGTAAAAAATAAGCGTTAGACTTATATAGACAATAATTTTAATAGGAAAATATATAGGTACAATTATTGTTATTTTTGGAGCCGGTGCCAGCCAACGAAGTTTTTGGAGCCGGTGCCAGTCCGCGTTTGTAGTCATAATTTCATGCATAAGATTGAATGTACTACTTATTATGATTTTAATATATAGTATGTCGTTAAATGTTTATGTTAAAGTTACTTTGGCTGGCACCGACTCCAAAATAACAATAATTGTACCTATATATTTTCCTATTAAAATTATTGTCTATATAAGTCTAACGCTTATTTTTTACTTTTTAGTGCAATTTTATCAGTCTACTTTTTTGGAGTCGGTTTTTTTTTTGTTAATTTTTTTATTTATTTCTCTCTTTTTAGTGATTCGTTTTGATCTATTTATCAAAAGCGAATATGGGTAGACCTATTAAATGCGCTGCTCGTATGAGACATCGCCGTTTAAATGAGACAAGCGAAGAAAACGAGAAACGCCTATCTCAAAGTAGGAAATCAAAAACTGAGTTCCGGTGCCTGCCTTCTTTTGCTTCGTCATAGTCGCTTAACTATCTTAATCGAGATATTTTATCGCCACCCGTGAAATACTTTTCATTGAGGAGTTCCGATGGCAGTCTGTGGTCTTTTTCATCAGTTACACTTCATCAAATGATACTTTCTGAATGCAAATGCTTGACTTACTTCTGAAAATACTAAAATCGCTATAGGTATGCTTACAATATTTAAGGAGTTCCCTCAATTCCTTGAAGATTCCATCATCAGAACTGGACCAAATTAAAATGGGACTACACGGAAAGCACCAACTTTCAAATAAAGAAAGAATCATAAAAATCGGTTCACCCAGTCGAAAGTTCTGAGGAAACAAACATAAAAAAAAAAAATACAGTCGAATTGATAACCTCCTCCTTTTTTTGAAGTCGGTTAAAAAGAAAATAGACAAAATATACATATATATCATTGTACCTTCCCTATATTCAGTAAATAAATCATTTGATTTAATTTTAAAAATGTATAGAATTACAATATATTATTCAAAGGGTGAAAGATGCTCCATTAGGAACTAAAGAGAAACATGGAAACGTGCACTACTTTCAAAACCGCGCATGAAAACGTTACCGTTGAATGTCCGCTTAAAACGGAGTGCAGTACCAAAATTTAGAAGTGAATATTTTTGTCTTTTGTGGAGTGCTCGTTTAAAAAGATTTGGATAGAGATACCCAGTATCTGTAGGTTGTACGTCGTAAAGCCACGCCAAGCCCGGCCAGCACGTAGCTATTCATCGTGCGAAGCCCGGCCGGCGCGGCGTGCCTAAGCGTGTGTGCGTCGGGGTTGGGCCACCTAAAGAGCATTGGAGCCGCATCTCCCCGCGCCCTTGACGGTCAGATCTGTTTTAGTATCAATCTCAGATCATAACCTACTATTAATTTTTTTATATAAATAATATTAAGAGCGTTTACGCCGCACACTAGCGCCACTAATGAAAAAAAAAAACATGTCTAATAATTAGAGATAGAAAATCAAATTATGCTCAATAAACTAATTGAATGAAGTAATTTAACATTCTTACGTCACCATAATTTGATTTTCTATCTCTAATTACTAGGTATGTTTTTTTTTCATTGGCAGCGCTAGTGTGCAGTGTAAACGCTCTTAAAATGTAATTTTCCTTTTTTTAGTTTGTATCTATTATTGTATTTATAATAGTTTGTTTGTCAATAAAACATTTGTTATTAATTTTTTTTTTATATTTAATGGGTTAGCACTTGGCCTTCATCTCACCTGGTGGCCGAGTGGCAGAGCGCTCCGATACCCGAAGGTCCCCGGTTCAATTCCCAGGTCGGGCAAAATGTATTTCGGATTTCTCGATGCATAGCCCGGGTTTGTGATCACCAACCCGCACTTGGCAAGCGAGGTAATTAAGCCATTACCCATCAATTGTAGCGATGACTTGATTTCAATGAGGGAGGTTAGCCAGGCGGGCAAACAGCCCTACCACCAACCAAACCGAGAACACAAACATGTACCCCCCACTGGGAATCGAACCCGGGACCTCTGGGTCTAAACCGGTGGTCTTAACCACAAGACCACAGAGGCGGTTAAAATATTTTTGTAATTATAAAATCTTATAAGTATAGTGTAATAAACTTTTTGTAGCAATGTCAATTAGTGAACAATGATACCAATAAGTAGGCAGCAAAATCCTCTATTTCATTAAATGATGGAGATTGGTCTTGATTTCTGGAACTTTTATTTATTGTATTTAGGTCGATAACATTAGTTATATTACATGATCATGTGTAGTATAATCCCATCTTGTGTTGTAGTGCATAAAGATCTTTAAGCACTACAACTTACAAATTTAACACCTGTACTACCATATATTTCAAGTGATTAAATGATTAAAAAAACAACAATATTTCCGAAACAAGAAAAGACAATTAATGTGTGAACCACAAAATAGTCGATAAAAATAAAATCAATTATAAAAATAATATTTATAGTAATTTTTGGATAAGTACGAATCGTTATCGACCGCTTTGAAATTTTCTAGAGTAAAATTAATGTTACATAATTGTAATACACAATATTGTCTGGCGTATCCGGGATGAATAATTTTGTATCGTACGCAGATGGTGTCTGGTCACGTGGGAAGCTGTACGTAAGTACACTCACGAGCATTAACATGTATACACATTTGAATAGTTTTGACTCTTATTCCATTGTATTAAGAGTAACATTTTTTTAAATGTAATGTTCGTGACTGTATACCCTACGCAGTGATAGCGATAAAGTATTTTGAATATGTGCTAGCTAGATAGCTATACGTTCATTTGATGAATAAATGTTACCAAATTACGATGAACCATGTGAATGGTTCATCGTAACTTTGATTCGAAGAACAAGTAGAGGACGCAAACGGGTAATCATGAAATAATAAATGTACAAAAATCAAAAAGTGAGTAAAGTTATCGCAATCATTCATTGATACGTTCCCGCATAAATTGCATTTGAATTGCTCGTTCTTTCGCTTTTTTTTACAAGCTGGTGGTTCAAAGGTGAAAAAGAAATATACATTTTATTGTTCCGATAAGCTCTCTCTGGCTTTTGTAATATTTCGTCGAATAAGAATTTGCTTTTGGCGCGGAGCATGGGTTTTCGACGGATTGCTCTGAAAGTTCGAACGTTAAATACATAGAAGAACGTTATACACGAATAGTTTTGCGGTTGTAGGGCTTCAATCAGTTATAAGGCCACAAATACTCTTTTGTGATCTTATTTTAAATAAGGATAGTCGATTACAGGTACGAAGTAGTTATATTTTACAATCTTTATTACCTCGACTTTCGTTTCGTTTCGTTAATAATAATCTGTTAATGCTATAAAGATTTTTTACATTATGTTATAAGATATTGATGTATATCCCTAATCTAGTACTACGGGTATATTGATCAAAGTTGTAGGGCGATCACAGCTTTCCAGATACAATATTATGTTGTGATAATGTCGAACTATTTTTCATTAAACAAATTAAAAAAGTTCTTTAAACAGGTTACTTTAATACAAGTAGCATCTCGTAAAATTCTAGAATAAAGATTTGAAGCGTGCGTAGGTAGCCGAACGGAGAGATGATATGCGAGTTTATGTGGTTCAATCAATCCCCATAACCACGTTAGACACCTGATGTAAGCCCACTTCTACCACAAGCGTGTTAGCTTCTGGAGGGGTTATTTATTAATGTTTAATGAAACAGCAATTATCAGTTTACGTAAAGAATTCGTAAATCTGTACGTTCACAAACGGTTGTGTATGCAATTAAGTAATAAATAACGAATGAGCATCTGCATGCATACCGTGATTTATGTATTTTTGATATTGTATAAGGACTGTAATAACCTGCTGCAAAAACTGTACTGTACACCGATCAACTGTGACATAATCGTGTTACAGGGTGAATGGAGCATTTTGTGGTTTCACGCAACGGATCGGCGTATCGCTGCCGTGCATTCATTATATGGTATTATTGAAAACGGTAATCGCCGTTTATATGTATATTAAAATCAAAGTGTAAATTATGCTCCGACAGATTTATGGGCATAGTATACAGTATAGCTTTAATATTTGTATGGCTGTTGATGTTGGGAGAGAACATTATGTGTTTTTATACAATTAGATATTGTAATGTTTGAAAAAGTTAAAAAGAAGATTCCATAAAAAAAAATCAAATCAAATCATTTATTGGTAACTAATAAAAGGTGTTCCATTTTGTTGTAATTGGTTTTTTGGTGGTTTACTGACCATTTGTAACTAGAGTAGCTGCGAACTGGCGCACATAGCGCAGGATCTCTTTTGGAAGAGACGGCTGTTTAAGCAGTTGCACCCATCCTAGCCGACGCGGGGCGAGGGTCACCTTCCTCACACTCCCCGCAACAACCCGATCCGATATCTAAACCCTTCGGAGACTCTAGTAGGGCACGGGGACACGCACTAGTGCGTGATGCCGTTCCCTCTAGGAAACCTCTGACGGTGATTCGTTTCACACGGCTTGAGGAAGCCTTTAAGGCGACGACGCATTGGAAATTTACGTGTCGTATTACGTAATTTTAATTTTTCCCAACAATTACTAAACATATGAAGGTGATATTTGATGACATAATTTTTAATTTAGTTGACTTCATTTTGCTAGTTGCAGAAACACGATTTGTTAACTTTTATAACAGAGAAAAAAATTTCAAAGTAACCTCTTTTAAAACATAGATTTGCATTTTATAGGCAAATCAGACCGATTTAAGCATCTAAATTTTCTTAGTAGATTAGTCTTAACACACACTTCAATATGCTAGTTCATTTTTTAACCTTATTTGTAGTTTTGGTTGGAAAGAAAAAAAACAGTTTTGCTTATGGTACGGGGCTCAAACGCTCCGTATTAGATTAATTGTTTAGCGATGCGTCGCCTTAAGCTTCACGCCGCCCCCCCAAAAAAGCCCGGTGATGCTGAAAATGTACAGTGGAATCTCTCTCAAAAAAATAATCCCTGCGACAGTCTCCAAGCGCAGGGGCTGACGAGGAGTGTCTTCAAGGACCACCGCGGCGGGCCCTGATAGACTCTTCGAGTACCTACACGGGGGACTCCGAGCCCAACGGTTGACGGGTGTCAAGCAGTTTAGTGGGTCACATCCCATCCTGTGATCAACCCCACAAACCTCTCGAGTTCTAGGATCAACATGGTCGGTTCTGCTCGTTGAAAAACGATCTCTCTTTCGAAACCAATATATACTACCTTTTAGTCTGATTATTCTATATGTCAAATAGAATCATAGAACCACTATCGTCGTTAGAAATGGGTAAGTAGAAATATCTTAGTATTTACATAAAAAAAGATTTAAAAGGCTGGGACTATTTATGCATGAATCGAAATTTGTTAGTGTTTCTCAAAACAGCAGGTGCTATTTTAAGAGAAACACTCATTTAGATTTAAGTATATTTTAAAATTAAATGCTGGGATATATTTGACCATGCTGATCTTCGATCGTTGGATACGTCAATGAGACCTCTCTCATTATGTGATATGATGGGAGGGATGGGTGGTGGAGGACGGAATCGTATCCACTCTAAGTTTACAAACCGACATACCCATTATACTAATGTTGCCTGTGTGATCTAATTTGATTCAATTACTATTATAGCTAGTTTAATTAATTTAAGCCAGTCTTGCAATACACGGCTTAACCCGAACACGTTTCTCTTTATTAACTGGCTATCGATACTATCGATACGTATAAATATCTAAGTATCATAGTACATATGTATTATTATTTCATTCAGCAGCATAATAATAAAATGTAGGTATGTTTGTTTTATAAAAAAAAAATTAAAGCTATATTTATTGTTTTTTTCTGAAGAGCTGACATTTGAATACTTCTTATTATCTGATGGATTAAAATACACTAAAATAAAATAAAAAATTGGGGAACGTACCCAATCAATATTAGCATAAAATTTGCCATTGTTGCTGAGATTGGAACTTCCACTTGAACTTGCACATGAGGAAATCGGGTCATAACATAACCCACCACAATGAACATAAGGACCCGAAAATTTGCCCTTAGGTTTCTACCTAGGTTGTATTTTGCGAAAATCCCACAGGGTCGGGATTTATGTTCTGTGCGTACATAGACCGCTAGTAAACTGTGAAAGTATGTTTGGATAGCCTCGCGGCCGTTATTCAGATATTCATGATGTTCCGTAGGCTGTGTTTTCTTGACAAGCGAAGGACCCCAACATCGTCTGTGTAGAATTTCAAAACCGAAAAAAAATATGTACTGTGTAAAAGTGTATACTGTGTAAGTACTACATACATTTTTATTTTAGTCAGTCGGCTGTCGAGACTGATAAAAAGCGGTTACGATAGCAAAATGGACGCTTGCAACATAAAAGGTCATCATCCTTGCACGGCCGAACCTGAAGCTTCCTTTTTTATGCGATTTATCAGCAGATTTTATTTTATTTTATTTCATTATGTTAAGAAGACCAAGGATTACAAATTTTCAATAAGTATGAAAAATATAACACATAAAAACACTTAAAGGTTATGCACCGATAGCAATGACACGTATAATTAAAACTAAAAGCACTAAGGCACGCATTGTTAACGTCAATTTATTAATGGTTTGATATTACCGCAATAGAATATACACAAATACTAAGTGGGTTCAATGAACCGCCTCGCTGATGGTAGTACACTGTTACAGAAGAGGTCCAGCTCAATCTGCTTGCTGAGTTGGTTAAACTTATCACACGCACGGCATGAGTAACTATTCTGCCTGTAATTGGTGTTCGCTTTTGGTAAAAATTTGGTAACCTTACTTCTAAAAATTCTTTGAGGTAATTTCTTCTTCTTTCTGAGAAACAATTCAAAACAGCTCGAAATACCTAAAAAGTTATTGAAATGTTGGACACTGATTAATCATCAACCTGTATTTAGCCCGATCTTTCCACGGGCTATTGTATTTATGAGAAGGCCTAAGCCCAGCAATGGGACGTTCACATGCTAATGATGATGAAACTCGTATTTCGACCTTTATCAGTACATAAGTTTCCCGTTTCGATTATCTAGCAAATGTTTGGATAAAACAAAGCTCTCGACGGAAGCATTCGTCAAGTTAAAAATAGATATATAGGAACAATACTCCACGGATGCCTTCTAAATGAAACGCAAGTGACGCCCCCTACTGTTCCGAGGCAGGTGTTATGTGCAGCCATATGAAAAATGTGACCCTTGACGTTCCGTCATTCGCCATTATTATTTTTGCATTGTTACCAAATTCTGTCTGGCAAGGATTTGACGTTCAATTGTTGTCTGTGAAATATTGCTCTTTTCCATTTCTCAGTTAATTTAGACGTCATTGTAGGTACTTTGGTGAATGTAAATTATACAGCACCTTTTTTCTTCGTAATATTTCAATGTTATGTTATGGGAATGCCTATGTATGCCTTTGTCCAGCAGTGGACGTCTTTGGCTGAGATGATGATGATGATGATGATGTTATGGGAGGATTTTTGGGGATAGATCACATTGTCGGCTGCTGATGGCTTCAACGTAACTGGATTTAGTTATAGTTTAGGGATGGCAAGAGTCTTTAATATATCTTATTATATATATATATGTCTTTATTTATAGTTTAAGGAAGGCGAGAACCTTGGTGGCTAATTAACCCCGAAGGGTTCATGGGGGTAGGCAGGACTCTACCGACTCACTCGACGTGTAAGTTATGAAGTGAGATACCTAACTAATTAAAAACCAAATGAACGGCACCACATTCAATCTCAGATCGTCGTGTAATGTTTTACAAGCCGTAAGAAATGCAGCGCGAGCGAGTGCACAAGGGATATAATAGGAGTATTGTTCTATTGTGGTCCCGTTAACATTGAACGTTTGAACTGTGTAAACACAATGCAAATATGAACAGTGCGATACTGGCCGCACACTCGAAGCAAATAAGTACAACTTATTAGTTGAGATTCATTTCGATCTAGGTTGTTTATTTATTTTACTTAGCAACAAGAGATTGATTTCAATTGTTTGATTCTATTATATATATCAACGGGAAAACTACCTAATCGAATATGAATTCCTTAAAGATGTTAAAGGGAAATGTTTTTATGAAAAAATTCAAATCATGGCTTAATAATAAGGGGTTTTATAATTTGAATGAATATTTCATGAATTTGAATTGATATACCTACATTACATATTCATAGATAATACATAGATTGGAGGAAATTGATTATAATTGAATAATAATAGGTATATTGTAAATTAATTAATTATTTATTTATTAATGAAATTGTAAAAAAAGATTATTGGTTTTTTAATGATAAAATTGATGATAATAATATACAATTAAAATAAAATAGTTAACAGTAATTCCCTTTACCTTTTAGGTTCTCCAATTTTTGACGAATCTATTTCTGAATATATTAATAATTCAATTACTAAATTTCGAAATTCTGCTGAACGTCTCCTTGAAATTAGTCCACATTATGCACTTTGCATCTTAAAATTCTGTCTTTTCGTCCCAAAATTTACGTATGTGCTCCGTTGCTGCTCCTTTTGGAATCACTCAGATCTTTTGACACAAGTAGACGACTTAATCAAAATTAGCTTAGAATCGATTCTTAATATGCAGCTGAACGAGCAATCTTGGGCCCAAGCATCCCTACCCATCCGTTATGGTGGTTTAGGGATTCGCAAAATTTCCAGTGTCGCTTTACCAGCCTTCCTATCTTCTGTCCATAGTTCAGCAAATCTCATAAGTAAGATTTTAAGGGCATCCCCTTCAAACTTTGAGATTGCTGGCTTGGAAGAAGCAAGAAACGCTTTCTTAATTGCATGCCCAGGTCAAAATTTTTCAGTTTCTCCTAATTCACAGAGGAGCTGGGACGATATAATCTGCAAATTGTCTTATGACAATCTTTTGAGCTTTAGTACAGGTTCGGCGCGTGCTAGGCTTTTGGCCGTGGGTACGCATGAGGCCGGCTACTGGCTTCACTCGTACCCATCGTCAAATACAGGAACTTTTCTTGAGCCTGACACGCTCCGAATCGCAACCTGTCTACGGCTCGGGGTTCCGGTCTGCACTCCTCATAAATGTCCCTGTGGCAGTGATGTCGAGAAGCTAGGACATCACGGACTGTCATGCCAAAAAAGTGCAGGCCGCTTCTCGAGACATGCCGCACTTAACGATATCATACGCCGGTCCCTTGCCACCGTCAACGTGCCAAGTCTTCTTGAGCCGACTGGTATTGCAAGAGACGATGGCAAGAGACCGGACGGTATGAGTTTGATTCCATGGAAGATGGGTCGGGTGCTGGTATGGGATGCAACCTGTTCTGACACGCTGGCCCCTTCCCATCTACATGGAACCAACATCAGAGCTGGTGCGGCTTGTGAAGCGGCTGAAAAAGCTAAAGCATGCAAATACAAGGGTCTGGGCTCCGAATATGATTTTGTTCCATTCGGTGTCGAGACCCTTGGTCCGTGGGGTCCTAGCGCTATAAGACTTTTTAAGGAAATAGCAAAAAGATTAGTCGACATCACGGGAGACCGAAGAGCTGGCAGCTACCTCGGACAAAGAATTAGTCTAGCTATTCAAAGGGGGAACGCTGCCAGTATCTTCGGAACCTTGCCTAAAGGGACTCCTTTTAATAATATTTTTTAATTATTATATTATATATATATTTTTTTAAGGTTTTTTAGTAATAGGTTCATTATTAGTTAATTATTTGGTTTAATAACATAATTATTTTAATATAGATAGTAACAAGCGAGAGCAATTTTTCAAGAAATTAAAATATATGCACAATGTTTCTGTAATGTTAGTTAATGTCTAGCTAGTAAATGTCTTGTAAAATAAATATTGTATGTCCGTAATGGCACACTGTTGTGTCTAAAAATACTGTTAAGAGCTTATATGTACACAGTGAACAATAAACAATTATTCTATTCTACGTATTCATATTAATTAGTAACTTAAAAAAATGTACTTACTGTGTATTCTTAATCATTCAGTCGCATTACCGCCTACGTTTATTATTTCACAAAAAGTGACAAAACGTGCAACATAATTAAATCGAAGTTAACACGTTTTACGGTTTTTATGTTTATTATATTATCGTAAACGTAAATTGTAACGTGAGAAGTTACACCGAAAGCTTATAGTGGAAACATAAAATGTTTCGTTACTTTTAGGCAGTATTTATCTTTTGTTTCAAACAACTGCACACGGCTCCACTATGCTGGCGCGCGACAGAGATTAGGGAATGTCACATTTTTCATGTTGATAATCCACTGAAAGAATTCTTGCACTTTATATGCATATTGTTTTGCAGTATTTCGTGGTACTTTAAACGAATTAATTATCTTGCTCCAAACGCAATATAATTTATTACAAAGTGGATCCAAGCTTTTCTACTCTCCATAATTATTATCGTTCAATTTTAATTAGCTTCATCGAATTTTATTCCAACATCTCAGCATCGTGGGAACATTTTAAAATTATTAAGGTAATTTCTTATATATTTACCACAGCATTTTATCGGGCAAAATTTCTGCAGACGTGAAATTAAAATTCTAATTAAAGGTACGCCCTTCGGAGTGAAGAATGCCAACGTATTGTGAGGCCCAATGAGATCCGTTGTGATGGAATTCGATAATCAGTAGTATTCAGGAGCTCTCATTTCGCTGGTACAAGCGCTCCTGAGAGGCAAAACTAGACTCCACCCGCGGCTTCACTTCCTGTTAATTACTTTCATCCGCTTGTAAATATTAACATTTATAACTAAAGATAAGAAAGAAATACAATAGAAATATAATTTTAAAGAGACTAATTTTGCATAAAATTATAACAGACATTATGACTATAAAATTAAAATAACAAACCATGGTACCAACGAGATTCTAGTTCAGCAATATTAAATGAATATAAAAAAGCTTTAGGACTTGTTCCATAAATATTGAGGTGAGAAAATAGAGTATTGCGCCGCTTTCAGACAGCAAGATATGTAATCGACTTAAAAATGAGATATTTCCGAATTGTCATAAAAATTACTAGCAAAATAGACAGTGTCTCATTAATATCACTACCGGCAGCTCTACATTCAATTTTCGTCTTTCTCAGTCCATTATTTACGGTGCGAGGTCCATAAACAATTCTTTTGTTTTCAATGTTTAACTTTGTTTAGCGGGGCTTAAGTAACTGTGTTTTAAATTTCTTACAAGCACAAACTTTTGGGAGAAGCGGAGTCCTTTAAATAAGGTTAAATTAGGTAAGATGTAAATACTTGTAGAATGACGCTCATGGTGTAAAAAGTTTAAGGAATTTTTAATATCTAAGTGTTTCTAGGTAAGTAATGTTGCTAATGGTTGGGAGTTTCTTTTTTCTTTTTATGTTTTTGGTGTCATTGGCAATTGCGCTTGATTACCTATCTTGTATATTGTTGCACAAAAGTTCCCGATGGGTCAAAGTGTTACTGAAAGAGGCTAATCTCTGCTGCCTGCAGATACCTAACATAAAATTAGAAAAATCACATTACAACTTAGCGGCATAACCTTCATCATCATCATCATCGGCCTATATTAGTCCACTGCTGGACATAGGCCTCCCCTAATGAGCGCCATAGCGCCCTGTCCTCGGCTTGACGCATCACCTAACAAAAACATAACATAACATAGGCATAACCTTGCTAGTCAACTAATTCAACGAAATATTTCTCTAGGTATACAATTTTTTAGTTATTTTACTAACTCAAACTACAAATGTATATTAGTTACGGACATATTATGTTTCCATTAATGATAAGCAGTAATTTTCCAGGACCTTAACATATTCTGGAATACTATAATTATAATTTGTTATTATCGTAATGCACAATAACATTCGCATTGGAATTTAAGTGAGAACTATAATCTTATTTATAAAAAAATACCCTCAAGATTATATTAGGCTCCAAGGATTTTACTGAAGTACTTTACTGAAATCAATATCGTAAATATTTATTTATTTATTTATGACACAATAACAGTTCATAAACCAAGTATGATACTTAAATGTAATAATATATAAACATGATGTAACTTTGATTATTGTGCATAGCTTAAAAATTAAAAAAATGAAAATGTTTTTTTTTTATTGCAGCAAACTTATTGAATTCACATTGATTTCACAATTATTAAACATTTAATAACATTTTTATTGTAAAGCTACGACGCGCAACAACAAAGAGTGAGTACGTTCGTGTTTCGTGGCACGAATCCTTGGGGTACGCGTCTATTGTCAGACGGAATTCTTTCTGCGGCTCCTCCGGTACAGTCGACATCTCCTTGTTCACAATTCCTTCCCAATAAAGTCCTTAAGTGGATCGCATAAGGTCTCCCTCGAGAGCAAAGTGGTTACTATAGCCAGCACCGGTGTTATCGCACTGATTGAGCGCGCAATAAATTTGGATTGCCTTTCTGTGTGTAGAAACACTCAAACAATTGCTCCATGTTCTTCCTTTCTTGTTATGTATCGGATATTTATATAGCCTAATCTAATTGTAAAGGTTTACGGACTTTATAATTTAAATAAAGAGGTGAAAGGTGTTATTTTTGCCTGTGTACTGTGTATGATTGCTCCTATTTTTACCCGGCTGCGTCAGAAGGAGGGTTATGTCTTTTTAAATGAATAGTATTAAATAAAACGTATGCTACTTGGATATCAATGTTCCTGCATATCAAATGAAACCGAGAAATTTAGAAAAAAACAAGATAATACATTAAATTAATCAATAAAACGTTAGGTACAAGTAAGTAAATTTATATGCTATGGCTATAGAAAAACTAAGTGTTTTTATCTATCTATATAAATAAAAATGAATCGCTAAATGTGTTGCTAATCGCAAAACTCGAGAACGGCTGAACCGATTTGGCTGATTTCTTTTTAGTTGTGTTTGATGAAGTCTAAGGAAGGTTCTTATGGAGAGAGAAAACGTAAAAAATATAAGGATAATAGTAAAAACAACAATTTTTTTTTCCCATACAGTCCCCAGCTATCAAACATTTGACGTCAATCAAAACAAAACAAAGGCGCGCTAGGATTATCTTTGGTATGCCTTCAAGTTGATTAGAGGTCAGATTTATTTATTTACGCGCCAAGTAATTAAACAAAAAATATCGTGTACCTTAGGGCATTACAATAAAAATATCATCACATTAGATATTACAAAAGTCTTTCAATGTTATTTTATTTCTCTTAGACTGCGACAGGCCAATAACTTTTGACCGAACGAAATCTGTCGGGGCAGCTATTAACATAAAAAAATATCAATGTAAGTTTGTTTTAGAGAAATAAGGCAGAACAAGGTCTGCCGGGACAGCTAGTTAGAAATAAATATGTAAAAGAGGAAATAAGTTTTGAAGCAACTTCTTGCTAATAAGATACAACTCACTCGATAGAAAGAAATGATAAAGCTAAAGATGGAAACGAATTTTACCCGGAATCAACGACCACTGTGGAACTGTCTATCTTATCTCCAATTTGCGGAATACTAAAATGCTGCAAACACTATTACGGTGACATGCTTAGATAAGTCGTCTGACGTCGGACTAACGGACGTGAGCCAGTCTGGCTAACTTACAACAATCCCTATCACCTACCAAATCCAGCGGAGGTTTGTATCTGATAGAGAGCAAAATATTGCTGCAACGCAAAAAAGCGTGCAGTTTTTGAAGTTTTGCAGCATTTTCTCACTCAGCTTACACAATATACATAAAGCTGTCTTATTTTTTGAATTGAATTGATTTCAATCGCTTATTTAGTCCAGTACTTATCATTACCCTATATTTCATAATAATACCGTATCAAGTATCGTGCAATTTAATTGGATTAAAGTATTTTCAAGTTTGCAAATTTAACATTTCAGCTGATAACCATTCCGGTCTTCAAGCTGTTTTATTCCTTACAGTAGAAATTACAAAAGGACCATCGGACCAAGATCAAGGTAATTTACATTCCCATTCATCAATTATGAGTGTAACGTCTACCACGGGGACAAAAACATTAATGAAATTCTTACAGGCTACGACCATACAGATCGAATAATATAAACAGGTGTAAAAGACTATTATCTCACAGCCCTAGTATCAATAGTTTAGTGCTTTCTGAAGCGTAGAATCGGTCTTGACATTCAATTTGAGCTATCCACCGACCGACCGGCTGCAGCAAAAGCTACTTCATTTTCACTAACGTTTTACGGTAGCGACAGTTGATACGCCACCGGTCCCATCTATCTTATTATTATTATTATCAGCCATTACTTTCCCACTGCAAGCCAAAAGTCTCCCATCCCTCCATGTATCTTGGATAGGAAAAATGTGTTGTATCATGCCATGCCAAACATATCTATGCATTTTTATAAGTTAGCTAACAACATGCATTCCAACTTTTTCCTAAAACATTAATGGCTGACCATCCAGTAACGTAATAGCCCCTTTTCCGTCGCACTGAATAAAATAGTTCGCAGTGATCGTAAATAAGCCGTTTACGACCAAAAGCTGAAAAATATGTTCTTTTTTATCTACAAATGCATTCAAAAGTCATAAAATAGTTTATCCGTATTTATATACAACTCATTACTGTATCCTCAAAAGGTCTAAATATATTTTTTCTAATACAACACTATACTATAAAATGTTTTTTGTTATTTTGTGAAAATAAACAAACAATGTATATTATACAAAACAAATAGTGTTTAACAAACAGCAAAACGGAAATATCTTAAAAGTAAAACACCGACCGCAATCAAAACCAGCCTTTTGTATTGTAAATAAAAGAAAAAAATAACTAGTAAAAGTTATACTTTTGAACTGTTACAGATGTCCTAGTATTCCAATATTCAAAATAATAAAGATTCTCATAATTGTAATAGTTTGATTTATACTGTGCCAGCGGCAGCGTCGGTAACCACATTTTGCCGGCTACTGCGGTCTATTGGTTATAATGTGCCAAGGTCGTGGGTTCGAAGAAAGCAAAGTTTATTATTGGTCAGATTGTTTTAGATAGTTATAATTATACTATCTTAGTATTTATTCATAACAACAATCTTAAAATATTCCTTAGTGGTTAAAAATGTCAAGTGAAGTGCACTCTCATCTTTTTCCTTATTATACTTTTCATCGTAAGCCGATGAAAGCAATTACGCTTAGTAAGACAAATAAAAAACTTAAGAAACAAAAGTAAATATTTAAAAACATAATTCGATAAATGAATGGATAGTAAGCGCACAGCGGTTTTTTCCCATTCCGTTGTTTTTTATACTTTTTGCATATTCTGGTGTCCCTCAATTAACTTTCACCGCATGTAAAGGTTGCGGGCGAGATGTCGTCCTCCTGTGGACTCTCTCATAGACTGGTAAAGTTAACCACTTGGCACTAAGGCCTGTGCAATTGACATAAATTGTGAAAGTAAGACATCATTAGAGATAAAAATAAATTCAAACAACCATTGTTGTAGTGTTTTTTAAAGTAATATCGCGGTCGATGCTACGAGCTACGGACGTCGTAGCCCGTAGCAAAATCATTTCAACTGCCATTATACGGAACCACTATTCCAAGAGGCCGCAAATAAATAATAAAGTAGAAGCATGTTGTTTCGTAAGTATGATTTAACATCATAACATTCTCGGATGGAAAAGGGCAACTTGAGAATATTCGACCACTTAGCGAAGTTTCCTGACGAGGCTGTGTACGTACACTTTGTCAAAGTTTGGATTCGCCCGACTGAGAGGTGACTGGAGAACTTAAAAAAAATCAAGGCGGCCGACGAGAGGCTCCGCGGTGTGCGTGTGCCGCGGCGGTGTTGGTGTGGGCGGCCCCCGGCGGGCGGCGCGGCGGTTGGGGCGGGGTGTATCGATCTCGGCGGGGCGCGTGCGTGGCGCGGGCGCGGCGGGCCTCGCCAGCCTCACCGCCACCCGCGCAGTCCGCAGCCGGCCGCCAGCCGACCGCCTGCCGACGCAACGCAACGCTGCGCCCGCCGCTCGCGACATCGCGACGTTTGACGTTCAGCGCGCGACAACACTCGAACAACCTCAAACCACCTCCCCCGAAGGAATTGCTAGTGTTATCAATTCGAAACTGTCTCAAACTCTTACAGCACCTCTCGCTGCGAAGGCACAATATAGATTTGGAAAAGTTTGCCGAGAGTGATAACTTTGCTTATCAATAACCTTGACGAAATTTTGCATGCGAGTAAATAACTCTAGATACGAGACTTTGATAAGCGTGAATTCATTCAAAAAAATTAGAAAAAAATAATAACGTGTAATGTGGCGTCAGTTAAAAAAGTTACAGTGTTTCTTATAAGGTGATCGTGTTTGTGACTGAAAAAGACACCGAAGCTTCGCTGACGAGTTTACGGGTCGTTAAGTCGGCGAAGGAGAGAAGCCGAAAAAGAACGTCTTTGGTTCCGTCCGCTCATTGGAGTGATAAAATTTATGACAAACGGTAAGGAGCATGTAGTGATAGGGGTCGCGTTATCGCGCGGCGTGCGGCGGCTTATATATCACGCTGTCAGACACAGCATTCCTTAATCATCGACGCAACCTCTCGGGAGGTTTGTGCAATGAGACCTTATCAGTCGCAGCCAATAAAAGCAATCGCCCTCCGTTTGGTAACTGACCCTTTGTAGATTACTTATATATAATAATAACTCTCACAGATATAAGATAATTAGGCACCGCGATAAATTATTATATTATGGATAGATCGTTAACGGGCATAGACTTTACGATCGTACCTTCAGCTTTTATGAACTTGTACTTTTTAATATTATTTTCGTAAATATATGTGAAATTCAAATACCATATTTTTTATGTTCTGTAGTTTTTAGTAAAAATTTCACGTGATCATCATAAGTGTGAGTATCATAAATATACTATGTTACCTAATTAAATGGCACTTTACTTAATTTATTATATATAAGGCATGCACGTCGTACATAGAACGATTTTTTTACATATTTTCTCTATGAGTAACCAAATATACAAAAAAAATAATTAAATTATCAACAATATTGATAAACAATAATATAGTAGATCAAGTAGTATGTAGATTTACTAGTCTTTTAATAACTTCATTTGAATATTTGATTATGAACATTTATTGTGATGTTTTGTATCTACTGTAAATAACTTTATCACATTTTTATTTGATAAAATCCTTATTACATTATGGAAAAAACGTAATACTACGTTTCTTTAAGGTGTTATAACGAAATATAAATAATTTTAAAAGGATTTGCTAAATTGTCATCAAGAATTAACAAGAATTTACTTGTGCAGAAACTTTATTTGCATAAGTTGATGAGTTTTGGTCCTATACACGCAGTCCATAACGTGGTGAAGTTTAATCAGAATCGTAGTGGTGTTAGTCTTCATTATATTCAGGGTAAGTTTATTAAAAATTGTGGCATATCATTTGACTATTATTGATGTCATTGTACTCACAAACTTAGTGAAGTAGATAATTTGGTTTGGATAATCTATGAATTCAAATAAACCTCATAGACACATATCATATTGTGTTGGGAATTTTGGATTCAAAGCCTCCAGTCGCACTTAGTATTATGTAGAAACTAGTAACTGCAAATGTGTAGTATATAAAAAATAGGTACGTAGGCTGGGTACAGTTTTTTATAAACATTCATCTCAATCTCAAAACGATAGGTAAAATAGTGATTGCTTATTTTTCATTAGTTATGTATAATGTACCTATATCAAAATTTTCGTAACTTTTGCCTGTGTTTGCAAGTGTCTTTACATTTCATACATGATTATGGAAAAACAACACATTGTAATAATTGTATTACGAGTAAATACTCCGATAAGTCAGTATCAAATACTTCAGAAGAGCAAAAACGGCCTTACTTTTCTGGAGTCTTATTACTTTCACAAAATAGTTCCACCACCCAATTCCAATCTGATTCCTAGACCAGTTGCAGTTACGTTGCACTTATTCGTGATTCGTGAATATCCAAGTATTCATGAATAAAACTCAGCTCAAAATGAGATGAACGAAAACATTGACCAATTGCAGAATCTTTACGTCATATTTGTCAACTTTATAGCGAGCGCCAACGTGAGCTAAATTGCATTCAAGAGAAACTAAACTCATAAATCTAATAAGCGATTGGAATTAAGTTCAAATGTAAGCTAAAGTCTGGCGCATCGCGTTTCCCTAGCCGAGGTAACAGTATGCAAATAGTCTGAACGACTCCTATTAAAATAAGTATCTATTGCTCCCATCTGCCGAAGTAATCATGCTTGAAGATAAGACGAAAAAGGTCTTTGTGTACAAGCTGAGAATTTAACAACGAGGGCAAAATAAACCGCATCTCGCTCAGAACAAAATTGAAAAAAGACAGCTGCGTATTAAAGAACAATAAATTACCGTGAGTCCTCAACGCCAAGGTCTTAGAGCCCGAGGCTAGAGCGTTGAAAGGATTTTCGGGTTCTTTTGACGAAGACGTCTGCAGGGAAATTGTTATGATAATTATTAAAAACTGAGAAAGAAATATAATGAAAAGCATTTGTCTGTGGAAAGTAAAACAAACGAACATTAATTTTCATGGCTTAGCATATTGTTTTGACACATTGCAAGAGAATATACAGAAAACAAAAAAGTAAAAAAGCTAGCATATAGAACTTAATCTTTAGTTATTTTTGATTGATCATGAACGGTGGTTGTTGGCAGTTTACGTTTCGTTTATTCGTCATCGATTTTACTAGTCAGAATTTTTATCTATCACCCTTAACCCTTAAATGCATAGCGTATCAAAAACGAAACGGTAACTTTAAACCTTTTTAAAATTTTCATTATATTCTATATACTATTATATTTATATTAAAATTAATATTTAGAATACCTACTCTCTAATTAAAACATTTAAAAAAAAAAAAATATTATATTAAATTTTCTCAAATTTAACATCATAGGCACTAAACTTTTGACGGAAACCTCTTTGGATACGAAAATGTAACCTCTTTTTGAAAAAATAAATAAAAGTACTTCTACTATTTTAATGATGTAAATTGAAATAGATTCGTAATTATTAAAACGATTATAAAGTGAAAAAAAAATTGAAATAAACAAAATGAAAATAAATTATTAAGGAGAGCATTTTTTCTAGATTTTCCATATTTTTTTTTATTAAGAAAAAGTGCAGTGCCGATATTTTTTTGTTAAATTTTGTTGATTTCAAAAAATACAATCACAACACACAATACAGTCTTTAAAGTAACAATTTTCCTTTTTATTTTTAACTACTTCATAACTATAAAGACCTTATTTAAAAAGTACACACGCCTGCAGATCAGATAGAGACTACCACAAACTGTCAATTTACCTCAATAGACTTTGAACTTTATGTCTTAGGCATATGGTTGTAAATGTTTTGAAGAAATTTGACAGTTTGTATAGGTTGATGTGCTGGCGTCTGTACATACACAAAAGTGAAAAAGAAAATAAAAATACAAGCAATCAAAGAAGTAAAAGCAAGCAAAAACAATATAAGTAATAATAAAAAAAAACATTCAGTCGAATTGAGAACCTCCTCCATTTTTTGAAGTCGGTTAAAAAACATCAGTTTTCAAATAATTGTTATCTTATATATTAATAGCGTAAGCCGATTTTTGTCCCAGTGATTATGGGACGATAGCTGCACATAAAAAAATCGGTTATGGTCTAATTTTGAAGAGCTCCAGCCGTAGATGTGCAGAAAAATAAAGAAACCTGTCATAGGTTTCAAAATTCCTAAAAAATCTGTTGAATAAACGCGAAATTTTGCGGGTGACCCAATAGTACATAATGATTTATTGTTTTTGCGTTCGGAAGGCACGTAAAGCCGTTAGTCCCGGTTACATTAGCAGTCGTTAACAACTACCAACCCGCATTGGGCCCGCGTGGTGGTTTATGACCCGTTTTCTGTATCCATCCATAGGGTAGGCTCATGCCCCAGTAGTGGGGACATAAAAAAGAGCTGGTGATGATGGTGTTGGCATGCTATATCAGCACCGGCAGGCATTTGCATGAATCGAATCTGGAAGCCCCTCAAAGTGCGTTGTTGTTTACATTTTTTTATATGTCTTACTGGTAAGCACTTAGCCTTATCATCGCTTAATGTTAAGTGATGATAAGGCTGAAGGTGGAAGCGCACTTAATTCAGAATCCTCAACTACTGAGGCACGGCTATCTTATCTCTAGGTGCCAGAACACAACAATGCTACAAACATTGATGTTATGGCGACATATTTAGATAAAATGGTGATAGCTAGCCAGGCGAGCCAGACAAGCCCTACCATCAACCAAACCGAGTACACAAATATATAGCCCCCGCTGGGAATTGAACCCGGGACCTCTGGGTCTAAACCGGTGATCTTAACCACGAAACCACAGAGGTGATTCAACATAACACATACAAGTCGAAGCCACTACGCCAATATTTGGAAAGAACAATTATGCAAGCTATTAACACGAACAATGTTATTCGCATGCGCGTAACTTGCCCAGAACATAATATGACCAATTTAATCTGAGAATGAAATCTTCGAACAATTTTCATTATTCTGAATTTGTATCATCCAACTATTATCATTTTTCAAGAATAACTTAAAAACTTTCTCCTTCTTCTAAGTTTATAAAGAAAGTGCAGTGAAGTAAGTTCCTCACCCTCGTTGCCATGAATGAATCTGACTGCCATAAATTTAAAATTCCAGACTTGTTAGTAAAGCCTTTTTATTATAAGAGCCAGTTGATTTTACATTCACCATCATCATCAGCTCATTATATTACTACACTGGATTGACACCTGAGGGAGAACGGGTCATAAACCCACTGCAGATTAGTGGCAGTTTACGACTGCTAATGCAGCCGGGACCGCCCGTCCGATCCTCTAAATGACACTACACATTTACAGAATACACTAAACATGCACACTAATTTAGGCCCAAGACACCGTACTCGTAGAACAAGGATACGAAGAACCGGTTCACACGCGCTCTATACCAGGTACAGACATGTACCTGGGCGCTTCTCTCCTCCTCCACGGCTCGGTCTACCCGAGCCGAGATCCGTGCCTTTAGTAGCACGGAGGAGCCACAATGATAAATATTTGGTCACCCATCCAATGACCGGCCTTTGCGAAAGTTGCTTGACTTTAGCAATCGCAGACTGAGCGCGTTTACCACTGCACCATCGAGCTCCTCTACATTTTACATTATTATTGCGATAGTATTTACGGTATTATAAAAATATAAAGCAGCAACTTATACAATACAGAGGGGTTTTCGTAAAGCAACACGTTCTACTCAACATTATTTTGATTCGATTTGCGTGTGATCGAACGTTTTTCACGTGAAACTTTAAATGCGAACGTAATTACTTTATAATTACGAATATAATAGATTTATCAGCAGATTATTTATTAGGCTAAAAGTAAAAAAAAAACATTTTGATGACTCTTGTTTAAATGTTTACATATTATTATATACTTACGTTAATGCTAAAAATATATTAAATAGTCGGTAGGGTGACTAAACTTTGACTAAGGTAACCAGACAAAATAATGGAGCAATAACTCTTTTGAAAATTAATTAAATTGATTAATATTATACATTTTAACCATGACAACATTTCTCAAACTATTTAAACTGTAGAATTTTTTTAATTATTGTGAACACGGTTTAAAAAACAAAGGCGTGGTTCCTTAGAACAAATTTCCCCGGTTTCTCTTGGTTTTGGAGTTTCCCATATTCTTTTAACGTTGAGGACGATCAATATCTATCTATCGGCTATCTACGGTCTCTATATAGGTATCTTTAAATAAAATGTACAAATAAACCAGTATTCGTTAAAATTCTTTACATCCGAAAGCTAGAAAGTCATGAATCAAACATCAATAACATTACCATAAAATAATATGCGGAATTATGGAGATATTTACTTATTATGCACGCACCTGAACCCGAATCTAAAATCGAGGCGACATCTTGTAATATAAAATTATAATGACATCTAGGGCGCTGTACCGTCTTCAAAAAAGGTTGGATCCGGGCGCAGGCCCCGAGTGTAATCCGCCCTCACGCCGCTGCGACGCGCCGACTCGCGGGCATTTCGCCGAGATACACGACATTCTCATAAATTTTCACGCTACTTTGAGTCCGCCGCCATTCGGGATCCGTTCACACGATTTTTGGACTGACGAATGTGTTATTAGAATTTTTCTTTTATTTGTACGGAGGCACTCGGATCTGTAACAAATTCTGTTATTATAACAATTTATGTTATTATAAAATATAAAACAAAAAACTTAATATAAAATTTATAAAACAAAAAAGTTTCTTCGCATTTGTTCAATCGAAAAAAAATAACAAAAAAATGTCTAATATTCAACGAACTTCAACACATAGTATCAAACCATAAATGGAATAATAGTTCAATTTCAAAATATATATATTAGATGATATTTTAGTTTAATTTCATTTGTAATTAATTATCGTCTTTATAAATCCTTACTTTAAATATTTTATTAATTGTTTTTATTTAAGCCGGATTATTTTATAATAGATTTATTGATTGTTGATTATATAATTAAATGACTAAAAATACAACGCCCCTGCTACTTTTATGACCAATGTAGTTGATTTACAATTCCTTCAAGCTTTCGCAGGTGACGTTTGCATATTTAATTTGGGCGAGGCATACAATGCTTAGGTCTTGGCAGTTAGGCGAAAGTTTGTTTCGCGCAAACACCCTGAGTGCTATATATAAGCGAACTTTGTTTATGCCAGACATTTGGAACGTTCACTTAAATGTTTAATCATGGGTTAACCAGAATGTTTGCTTTGGGTACTGGTTGTACCCGCGACTATGTTTGCATGGACTGTCGCTACTACTATATTTACTAACAAAAAAGTTTATATTGGTATATATGTTAGTTTATGAAGTATATATACATATCTATGGGCTTATTATTCTATTTGTAACTGTGTTGCCTGAGTTAAATGATTTTTTTATTTATTATTATTATAAAATCGTCAAACCCGTGCTTTCAAATATACACATACATAAATTGATCGTCAAAATAGCCGAAACTTTAACTTTAATTTTAACCCGCTATTCCATAGGAATCTTTTCCATTTACGGGATAATGATATACCTATATCAAACATTGCAGCTTACAAATTATTTTTCGACTGATGAACAATCAGATTTCGGTCCCTCAACATTAGGTACGTTACTAACAACAACAACTATGACCTCGTAAAGAAATAAATAAAAGGATAAGGGTTTCGTTATTTGTTAAATTTTTAATATTTATATATCTACGGTATATAGACGTTCCACTGCTGGGGTCAGACTTCCTTGAAGCCAGACTTCCTCCTACTTGAACAGAAGCACATGGAGAGATTGGGTCATAGACCCATCAAGTTGACCCAATGCGGATTGGTGGGTTTTAACGACTGCCATATTACGACAACAGCTCAAAATATTCTTATGTGGTCACCCATCCGATCCCATCCGAAAATGATGCTTATCTTGAAATGACTTCGAAGCCGCTCTACCATCAAGTTCTTCCGGTATTATAAGAGCAAAAATAAATGGGACCTTTAGAACCTTATTTAAAAATCCGGGTATAATTATTACGATATTACAGTTTTAACTTTAGAAAAATATTATTAGTAAAGTGTTTTTAAACTTTTTAATTAATATTTAAAGAATGGCTTGTACTAATCTATTACTAACACTAGATTCTTCTCTTGGTTGGATATAACGATTTCCGTAATTATAATTGCAATTGCACTATTTCGCAACAATATTTTACTTAAATAAATACAGTAGGTACCTACCGTACTATAATGTACAGTACCTGTATGTTTTTGGAATTTCATATTTATTTAAAAAAAATAAAAACTTCGATGTAAATCGAAGTTCTGACGCAACGTTTTATCTTTGCATTGAAGCATCCTATAAAAAGTGCTGAAACATTTATTATTAACCCCGCCAGAGGGCCATGGAATATTATTGCTACAAAAAGCCTAAAAGTAAATGCAAAACTTTGTATTCAGCGTTTAACTTTTCTGCATTGACCGTCATTATCCGTTACTGCCTCTTGGTTTGCTGTTGTTGTTTACATAAAAACAACGTAGGTACTTGCACGTTTCGTCCTAAGTACACAGCCTATAATGGGCGCATTTCTGTGCTTTACGACAGCTCTGTTCAATTTCAAGTGTTTATATGTTAAATAATGATTTTGACGAGTCAGGTCGATCTGTACTTTATTTATGTATATTTTTGACAGCACCGGAAATGTAACAACGGCTGGAAAAACACTCGTTACGTTGACGACTAATTCAATGAATTAGATAATTGTAATACTACACTCAACAAATTACTAAATCAACACAAGAAAAACCATTATTAAGAATAAAATGCGAGTGATGATGTAAAACCATTATCGAAGCTAGTTAATAACCTAAGAAAATTACAAAGTATTCTTTAAAATTCCCCAAAGAGATTTTATGACTTTTTATTTCAATTTTCATGGTAAAATATCGCCGCGTTAAACGGAACCCGGGACATGTCCACATAATAAATCGTCCTATGATGTGGGAAGTTCAATTTTGTGTGAAAATTACGAGCATGTTTCTTATAAAGCGTTCGTCCGGCAGATAGCGAGGGTGCACAGTGATTCACGTCACGTGCGGAGAGAGTTCGGCTCAAAAATTAGGTCCCCGACCTTGGTTGACCAAAGTTTGAATGTTGCCATCGGACCCTTTTCGCACAAAAAAGGATGAGTCGGGGATTTGCGAGGAACTAATTAGGTGCCAATAGATTAGATAAGTAGAATTGATTACATGGAGCTCCCAATTTCGACAGTATACGAGGACAACAATCAAGCTGATACGACGTAGTTGTGAGATAGAAAAATACGTTGAGGCGCTGATCTGAAGAAGTATTAATGAAATCAATAAACATATTTTTCATAACGTCGTCAATATTAGAAAACAGACTAGTCAACTTTAAGTCCTACTAAAATTACAACTAATTACAGTAAACAAAATAACATTGCCTGTAAAAATATAAAAGAGAATTAAAATCATAATTAAGCCATAATTTTAAGATAAGATAATTATGCAGAAGCGTGACCGGTATTTAAAAAGTCACGAGCGTTTGATCTCGTGCGGTTCGGTGCTATATTATTCAGGACGTGAATCGAACCATAAGAAGGTGTTAAAGAGTGAATTGGTAAAAGGAGCGAATGAATGGAATATGCGAATAGGTCGACTCCGATCGGCATCCGCGGCTGAATAATGAATGGGTGGAACCGAACAGTACTGAGCGCTCCTTAGCCGCGCTCGCGTACATGTGTTTATGTTTCGCAAATATTGCATTCGCAAAACTGTAGCACCCCTATGTGTACATGATAGAAATTTATATTAATGTGTATAGTGATCTTGTCACTTCACGTTAAGGCGACGCACCGCTAAACAATAAATCTCATACATTTTGATACGAGCGTTTGCGCCCCGTACCATAAGAAAAACTGGTTTTTTTCCTTCAAATTAAAACTACAAATTATTAAAAAAAAATAAACTGATGAAGTGTGTGTTAAGACTAATCTACTAAGAAAATTTAGATGCTTAAATCGGTCTAGTTAGCCTGTAAAATGCAAATCTATGTCTTAAAAGAGGTTACTTTGATATTTATTTCTCTGTTATAAAAGTTGACAAATCGTGTTTCTGCAACTAGCAAAATGAAGTCAATCAAATGAAAAATCATGTCATCAAATATCACTTTGATATGTTTTGTAATTGTTGGGAAAAATCAAGATCCCGCCACGTAAATTTCCAATGCGTCTCCTTAATGAATTTAATGAAATGTACATTAATAAATGTGTGGAATGAATTGCCTGCCGACATTCGTGAGAGTCCATCGGTAGAATCATTTAAACATAAGTTGAAAGATCACTAACTTTCCAACACTGGTAATATATAATTATACATTTAAAATACTATATGCATATATTTGTATGTGTATGTATGTATATACATTATGGTTAGTTTAAGTATGTATATTTATCAGTAATTAGTTCGTAAATAGTCCCGCAAACTTCCGTTCCACACCACGGCTAGAGTTAACTGGAAGAGATCTTTTCTAGAGATAAGCTCACCTTTGTATATGTCTTGTATAACGTCTATTTTAATGTGTGTTTAATATGTGCAATTAAGGATTAAATTAAATTAAATTAAAATTAATATTAAGGAGCTTTGCTGAATCACAATATCGACGACAAAGGGACTACCAATAATGTATTAACTTTACAGTAATGATTAACTTTTATCGAACTTATGTCTTGTTAAACTTTTTGAATATATTATTAAAAAAAATAAGAGAGCTCTCATAGTAAGTAAACTAATTTTAATAAATTAGTATCTGTCCAAACACGCTTTATAATTATATTTACTTTTGATATATCTATTAAAAATGAGATATTTTTTAAAATAAATTTACTCTGGGAGCTAATTGGCTAGCGCTCCCCCGGGTTGCGATCCCTCTAATTGAGTAATTTTCGCTCCAAATTAAAATCTGTGTGTACATTAGATGGCAGACCATTTTGGTTCATTGGACCATTGGTTATAATGCGAATATAGTGAAAACTACTGACCCTTATTTTATTACCACCTAGCAAGCTTGAGTTAGGCCTTACTCATTAACACTTAGCATGGTTTAGCTAGTACAATTGTCTAGGTCGGAAGACCCGAGCTTGACAATTGCTAACTAGAACCCATCTATCTCCCTACCTCGCTATCTTCATCTTTACCTATCTTCATGACATTAATACAGTGTATAAACACACTATTGTTTTCGACTAAGTCAAATTTGCGAATCCCATCAGGCCAGCAAAGAAGCATTTCCTCTGCCTTCTGATACTATTGTATTTTCCAAGAACACATCGACTCCTGATCCAAAACAATCTCACGAATACCGAGAAAGCGGTAGGTACCTAAATAAGATTAACCTTACACATGTTACGTCATGCCTGTCGTAATGCGATTTGTAGGACATAGGCAACTCAAGCACGTGGGATTAGCGAATTTAATTAATAGTTATTACCAGCGTGTTAGGCTTTTAAGTGTTAAACAGTTTTAGCACTTGTGATTAAATACCTACTTACCATTTCAATACAACGATATGCGACGAAGCGCTTGCGTTTTTTAAGGTTTGGAGCATATTTCCTATATAATTTTTTATCATCCATCATCCCCAGCCTGCAGAAGTCCACTGCTGAACACAGGCCTTCCCAATGGATCGATCGCCACCACACTCGGTCCTCCGCCTTTCGCATCTAACCACTTCCCGCCGCCTTCTTCAGGGGGGTAACCACGAGCTCTTATAGCAGTATTATTGCAGTTGTGAAAACGAGACGCGTGTAGCGGCGAATGTATTCGCGTCTCTTTTCCACAACTGCAATAATGCTGCTATAAGAGCTCATAGTCAGGGGGCAGAACGTCGTCGGTCCAGTGAGCGGGTGGCCGGCTCACACGACGCTTTCACTTGCTTGTTGAGAAGGGAAAATCAGACGAAGTCTTACACATTTCCCGTCTTCGTTTCATCAGATCCACTGTTCCTGCTGATATTTTGGACTTTGTACTCCTACGTTCCGGCTGGCAAAACGCCTTGCCGCCTTGCATCGGATGACATCCGTGATATCGTTGATTTGTTGATCAACGTCCTCTGTGGTTTCCAGCACTTTCCAGCAGATCGAATCGGTTTTGTAATTCCAAATGGAACTTATTGGATCCCACTGCTATCTGGCGTAGTGATAGACGGAGCGTTGACTTCGTCAGGTGGTTTCTCTAATAGTTTTCAGTAGTTTTTAAAATAATTTATTCTTCATTAGTATCAAATATCTGAATCATACTGTAGATGAAACGAAAGCTTACGCACTCTAATCGAACGTGTTCAGCCTCATATCCAAATCATGTGTTAATTAATTCTAGGCATTATACGGTCCGGTTTGGATTTTTTCGAGGATAGCCTTAGCTCGTGATTACGAGGCGATTAAGCGAATACCCATAAATTAAACGACGACTTGATTCCAATGATGGCGTAGCCAATGAGCCTTTGTACAGTATATTGGCTTTTTACTACGACTGACCAAACTAGGTAGTCTTTGTAAATCAATTCAAGATGCAGCTGAATACGTCAAAGTGTATAAGCGTAACTGCGTAGGTAAGCAACGTGCGGATTAATGGCGCTTGTTAAATTTATTGGTCTATGTAGTTGCCCAAGCTGCGTTTCAATATCTTTCTGTTTATAATAAAAAAGTGTAATTAATGGTTATTGATAAATGATGGTTATTGATAAATAAATAATGCTGGATGCGAGCAGCACAAAGCCGGTCGTTGTGGAGATCCTTGGGGGAGGCCTTTGTCCAGCAGTGGACGTCTTTTGGCTGAGATGATGATGATGATGATAAATGATAAACATCGGAGCATCGTTGAAAGGCGTATGACATTAAGAGCGTTTACGCCGCACACTAGCGCCACTAATGAAAAAAAAACATATCTAGTAATTAGAGATAGAAAATCAAATTATGTTCAACAAACTATTTGAATAAAGTAATTTAGCATTTTTACGTCACCTAATGAACACCATGAAGACTTTACGGCCATTTTTAACTATAACGCCATATTTAACTAAACCATAACATGTCAGGTGTTCATTAGGTGACGTAAAAATGCTAAATTACTTCATTCAGATAGTTTGTTGAGCATAATTTGATTTTCTATCTCTAATTACTAGAAATGTTTTTTTTTCATTGGCAGCGCTAGTGTACGGCGTAAACGCTCTTAAGTTGGTTTTAAACGTGATAGTTATTTGCATAAAGGTTATTTAAAATATTTTTGGATTTGACTAATAACTTCGGATAATGTTATTGTAAAAAAACCAAGTCTCGCAACTCAGTTCTTCTACCGTAAAAAGTTGTGAGATCCATGTAATACCAAGTCGGCTTATTTATTCAGTCCCTACTTAGGGGACCTTCTGTCTTAAGTTATTACGTAATTAGCTAACCTAAAAACATCTTATAGTGACCATATCAATATTAAAAATATTTTATGATTTAAATAAATAGATTGACTTGGCCATTATATGAAATTAGATTGTTTAGTGTAATCCTATACATTTTTATAGGATTACAAAGTTATGTAGATATGCAGTTGGCGTATCTAGAAAACTGGACCGAAATTGAAAAATATTTATTTTTTCCTTGATTTATACACTAAACACTAATTGTTTTCTAAATTTGAAGCATCTATGTATGCTAGAAAAGCCTTAGAGTTTTGATAATCGGTCAGTCAGTCAGTCAGGCAGTGACAAACTTAGAAACTTTGACTAGTTATAAGTCTTAAGTTACTGGTTCAAATTGAATGAAATTTTAAATATACCGTGCTTATACAATGCCTGCTTGGTTACTGAACATACAGACTTCTAGTTTTATCCACAACGAAGTTCCCTATAACGTCGAAAATGGCCTGAATTGTCTCGAGAAAAGGATGGTACGGCCGTGCCGCTTTTTTGCTTGACTTGGCGAGGGCACTGCCGTGCCCCCAGATACGGACTGAATGTAATAAAAAGCCTTAGACTACAACCATAACTTTTTATAGCCATATTTTTTCTAAATCATAAATAAAAACAAATCACTATAGTTTGTTTGATTTTTTCTTGAACAACTGAACAAACAAACATTTTTATTTAAATATAAATTAGCTTATCTTCTATAAGCCTTCAATAATACCCACGCTCAACGAAATGGTTGTGTGTGATAATATCTTAAGAAGCTGGCTTCCCTTTAGGTAGGTTCCCTTCATAAATAACGGAGGAGCTAACTCTGTAGCCCAAATAAAAGCGTAACAGCTGGCCATATACTGGCTTGCGAGTAGCAGCCTCTCATATCACAAAATATGAAGTGAGCAGATTGAAAAATTAGTTTAAATTGTGTTGGTTAGATAAAAAATAAAATAAAATTAGTGTGTATTTTCTTCGATGCTCAGGGTAAAAAAGTAGGCGATCCAGGACAAATGATTCGTTTATATCGTTTACTTGAAAACGGCGTTTAATTTTTAAATGACAAAAAGTTATAATGTAACGGCGACAATGGTTTCTAATCGAATGAGTACTAAAGTGTGAACGTAGGCGCGTAGTGCGTATGTCGTGACGTTGCCGCGAAGCTCTTCGCAGGCCGCGTCGTTTACTTCTTATGTGGATAGATGGCGCTAAGCGTTAACATACCGCCCGCCTTGGAAGCTTCAGGTTAGCTTCCGAAATAATCAGGAACAATCGATTATGATGCAGTCATCGTCGTTAGACTCTTCGTTGGCGTCGACGGATGTATTGGCGGAGATTCATCTTCCTGTATGGGCAGCGGACAGATTTTGGAAAAGGCTCGCTGTACTGTCCCTGTCGATGTGCGAATTTCGGCGACTCGTGCTACTCCGTCTTTCCCTGGGAAAACTCGTATAATTCTTCCCAGTCGCCACTTGAGAGGTGGTTGCTGCTCATCTTTGAGTAATACGAGACTGTCGAGTTTAATGTCGTTTACGTTGGTCTTCCATCTGCTTCGAACTTGAAGATCCGCGACGTACTCCGTCGACCAGCGCTTCCAGAAATTTTGACGTAGTTGTTCAACCCGGTCATAGCGTGTTAAGCGATTAGCTTGCATCTCGGTGATGTCTGCAGTAGCTGGAGCGGTCAACGGGCGGCCAATGAGAAAATGGGCAGGAGTTAAGGGTAGGTAATCAGAAGGATCTGTGGACAGAGAAGACATGGGGCGAGAATTCAGGACGGCTTCGATTTGAACTAATACCGTGCTAAATTCCTCGTATGTTAGTTTTGCATCACCTAGTATGCGTCTAAGGTGATGTTTACACGACTTCACTCCTGCTTCCCAAAGGCCACCAAAATGAGGAGCGTATGGAGGTATAAACCTAAATGTGATACCATCATTGGCAGTAAAATCTACTATTTTATTACGATTAATTTCTGATAAAAGTGGAAATTCTTTTTCCGCTCCGACAAAATTTTTTCCATTATCGGAAAATATTTCCAAAGGTTTTCCCCGTCTGGAAATGAATCGTTTTAACGCAAGTATATAATCGTCTGAAGATAAGCTACTAACAAGCTCTAAATGAATACATCTAGTCACAAAACAAACGAATAAACAAATGTAACTTTTTATTAATTTTGCACCACGACCTTTTCGGTTTAAAACAAAGACTGGTCCCGCGTAATCTACTCCAGTGCGCATGAAAGGAAAACTCGCTTCTAAGCGTTCAGTAGGTAAATTACCCATTATAGGCTGCAATGTTTTTCCACGCCAGCGTGTACATACGACACACTGATGCACGGTTTTCCTAGCGAGGTTCCTACCAGCTAATGGCCACCAACTTTCACGTATAATGTACAACAGGAGTTGGGATCCAGAATGAAGTAATTTTGCATGTTGATGTTGGAACAAAAGCATGGTAAATCGACTTTTACTACATAACAATATCGGATGACGTTTATTTTGATCAAATGAAGACAAATTACCTAATCTACCACCAACACGAATTAATTTTTGTTCGTCAAAAAATACGTTTAAACCTAAAACCTTGTTAGCCTCTTTACAGTGTTTCAAAGACACATTTTTTTTTAAATGATTATATAATGAAGGGAACGATTGCATCTGTGCGAAACGAGACAGCATTCGCTCGGACTGAGCTAGCTCGGCGGCCGATAAGCAACCGGTTTTATGCGCTTGTGTGTTGCGTGCGTTATGAATGAATCTAAGTAGGTATGCGCCTGTCCGAACCAACCGATTATATGATGAAAATTTCTCAAAGTCGAATAAATTTTCCGTTTTTGTGCACAACGTACTTACAGTTTTACATTTTAATTCTGGTAAATCTTTACAGACAGGCGTTACTTGATTATTATGTTCCCAATCAAAACAATGCAAATAATTAGGACCGTGCCACCACAAGCTACAATTTTTTAGTTCGCTAACATTAAGGCCCCTTGACAATAAATCAGCTGGATTATTTTGACTTTCTACGTGTAACCAAAGCGCGTCGCTAGTCAACTCATTAACTTCTGTGACTCGATTTTGCACGAAAGTTTTCAATAAATGCTGAGACATACGTAACCACCCTTTTACGATAGTGGAGTCTGTCCAGAAATAAACATTATCAAATTTTAAAGTGAGAGCCTCGATTATCATTTTATATAGTCGTGCACCAATCAGAGCACCACAAAGCTCCAATTTAGGAATACTAATCGTTTTTAAAGGTGCTACTTTGCTTTTTGCACATAATAAATTCATTGAAACTGATTTTTTATTTATTGTACGAACGTATGCACAAGCTCCATACGCTTCTTGTGAGGCGTCTGAAAATATATGTAATTCTATTCGTTGAGCGTTGACATTTCTAACGAATCGCGAAATTTTAATTGTGTGTAAATATTGTTTAATCGAATCTACAAATTTTAGAAATCTTACTAAAACGTCGTTTGGAAGGGGATCGTCCCAGTCCAGTTTACATAACCACAGACTTTGCAAAAGTATTTTTGCTACAATAACAACAGGCGCTAGAAGCCCCAATGGGTCGTAAATTTGGGAAATAATAGACAACATCTTACGTTTTGTCATTAATGTCATATCCACGGCAGCGAGCTTAGTGGTAAAATGAAACTCGTCACTTTGGTTATGCCAACCTAGCCCTAGTGTTTTTGTTTGTGTATGCTCGCCTATTGCTAAATCTTTTGAATAAGTCGTAGTCTGGATGTCATGGTTGAATGTCCATTTACGCAACGAATAACCATACTGCGCTAAAATATTAGACGTTTTTTTGCAAATACGAATTAAAGTTTCAGGTTCATCATGCGAGGTCAAAAGATCATCAACAAAGAAGTCCTCCCTGATAACACGTGATACCACTTCGTCGTCGCATTCCTTTGCGACTTGATGTAAGCACCGTATACATAAGTACGGAGCCGACGCAGTACCATACGTCACAGTGTTCAATTGGTAAATACCTATCGGATCTGAAGGATCATCTCGCCAAACAATGAGCTGCAGATCACGTTGCTCTGGTTGAATAAGCGTCTGCCTATAGGCCTTTTCAATATCAGCGCATGCCACCGCTTGATTTTGCCTAAAACGTAATAGAATGGAAAAAATATCGTTTTGTAATTTAGGCCCGATAAACTGAATATCATTTAACGATTTTTTAGAGTCAGTTGCACAGCTAGCGTCGAAAACAACCCTTAATTTGGTCGTCGTACTACTCGCACGAAATACCCCATGATGTGGTAGGAAATAATGTGGTTGACTGTACCTATCTACTTTAGTCATGTGGCCTAACTCACGATATTCACGCATAAAATCTGAATACTTGCGCTTATATTCAGGTGTACGCTCTAATTTCCGTTCCAAGGAAATAAATCGTTTATAGGCTGTCTTGTATGACTCACCTAGCGAGTCAGCTGATTCTTTCAATGGCATGCGAACCGAGAACCTACCATCTAACTCGCGTTTAATCGTTTTATTAAATATTTCTTCGCATTTCCGTTCGTCACTAGTGAGACTATTCCATTTGGGCAAGTCTTCCAGCTCCCAAAATTTTTTTAATTGCGAGTCTACGTCTAAGTTTTGAGAAAAATTGCACTGAATATTATTTAATTTAATAGGTAATTTATTCGTATAAATAGGTCCGGAAATTAGCCATCCCAATTTTGAACCATGTAAATAAGGTCCGCAATCTAATTTTATTTTATTTTCGTTCAAAAGTTCCCAAAATAGATCTGCACCTATTAATAAATCTATTTCGGAGGGTACATTAAAATTCGGATCCGCGAGTTTAATATCGACTGGTATTGACATTAACTCGGCGTCGAGATTCACGGCCGGTAAGACTGACGTGATGCATGGCAAAACATAACATTGAATATTCGTATTATAATCGTTTACTTTAGATCGTATAATAAAATTGCATAACTTATTCGAGTGTGAGACCGATTGTCCTACACCGGAAATTCGGACAGTGGACTGTAAATAGTTCGTATAATTTATTCGTTTACAAAACGCATCGGAAACAAAACAGTGTTGACTCCCGCTGTCTAGGAGCGCACGGGCCGTGCGTCGCCTGTTATATTCGTCGTATACTTCAACTAATGCAGTTGATAACAGAACCGGTGTAATCAGCTGTGGCGTAGATAAGGCGTTATTATCGTTTGAACCTAATGATGAATGCAATACGGTTGAATTTACTTGAGCCTTGCAAGACTCAATGTGATTTGAATCAATACAATTTTTTATAGGTGCATTTTTATGCAGCAAAGTGTTATGTTTTTGTTTACATTGCTGGCAAGGGCCAAAAAAACATTCTTTAATTGAATGACCCCCTCGTAAACAGTTAGGACAAAGTTTTTTGTCATTTATTAATTTATGACGATCCTCAACAGATAGATTTAAAAACATGCTACAAATATACAAAGCATGATTCCCGCGACACATTTCACAAACACGATTACGTTTAGTTGTATTAGAATTACTGGCAGCCACATAGCTATGAGTATGTGTTTTGACCACAGGAGTTTTCCTATCCTGACACTGTTTGTTATAAAAATGGTTTGACTGACTATTCTGAGACTTGTGAAAACTGTGAGAATTATTCGTATTACTATTAACGTTTACCATTTCTAACAAATCAGCTCGGTTTCTAAGGAAAGTTAATAAATCGTTTAGTTTCAATTTACGTTTTGGATCCTGACCTTGCAGACCGGAAATAAGAGTTCCTTTATAATTTTCCCACTCTCGCTCAGTGGAAGAGTCGAGTTTACACACAACTAAATACACAATAAGAGTGTCCCACGATTCTGTGGGTTCTCCTAACGACTTTAAAGCACGTAAGTTTCGTAAAATAGAATCTATCAGTTTTCTAATCAGTAAAGGCGATTCCCTATTAATATTTGGCACAGTAAACAAAGCCTTGACATGATTATGTACTAAAAGTCGATCGTTTTGGAATCTATGAAGCAATAATTCCCATGCATGATTATAGTTTTCGTCAGTAAATTCTAATGCGCTTATAACCTGAAATGCACTACCGCTAAGTGATGACCGTAAGTAGTGGAATTTTTGAATAGCGTTTAAATCAGTACGTTCATGAATCATCGTTGAGTAGGAATTTTTAAATTCGAGCCAGTCATCATAAGAACCCGAAAAAGAAGGTAACTGAATATCGGGTAATTTGATTTGTGACAATGTATTTCTAGCACACGATTTTGTGGAATTTTCCTTAGTACTATCATCTATGAATGACTTCGCTAAAGAAATACATTTAAAATATTGTTCTTCGAAATTTTCTCGATATTCAATTTGCGTTAAAAGATCATTTTCGTCAGCGGAAAGTTCTATTTTGTTCTGTATTTTATTAAATTCTTCAAAAACTGATTCTAAATGTGAAATTTTTAAATTTAACTCGATCAACTGACCTTTTTCTAAGTTGGAATCTTGAAATTTGAATAAATATTTTTCAAAAGAAGTTACACGAGCTTTTAAAATACCTCTCTGTTTCTTAAGATCTGCAATAATTATTTTTAAATCAGAACCAAGACAGTCATTGGAAGGCGAACGACTACCTTCCCTAGACGTCTTTGGCAAATTAAGTTTAAGATTTGCAGAACGATCCTCACTCATTTTGGTGGAAATTAGAAAGCAAAGAGTACTTACAATCGTATAAAAATCACCTCGTCCGTTTATAGGTAGCCACGACAACCGGCGCGGCGGCGGCGGTCACAATAGGTAGATCGAGGTAGCGGTTTCCACTGTAATTTTCAAACACGGCACGATATTAGCACAAATCGAATAAGGATAGGAGGGAAAAGAAGGATAATTTGACCTGACCGTATATTCCTGGATCTTTCTGGGCTGGTTCTTCGTCTTGGATTTCAGACAACGTGGCGGGTATCGACTTCCGTACGTATCTTTTGAATCCCGTCACTCGGTGAGAAGGATCATGTATTTTCTTCGATGCTCAGGGTAAAAAAGTAGGCGATCCAGGACAAATGATTCGTTTATATCGTTTACTTGAAAACGGCGTTTAATTTTTAAATGACAAAAAGTTATAATGTAACGGCGACAATGGTTTCTAATCGAATGAGTACTAAAGTGTGAACGTAGGCGCGTAGTGCGTATGTCGTGACGTTGCCGCGAAGCTCTTCGCAGGCCGCGTCGTTTACTTCTTATGTGGATAGATGGCGCTAAGCGTTAACATAGTGTTTATTATTCGAAATCTATAGACGGCCTCGGTATAGTTTTTAATGCAACTTTAATGCAAATGAGAGTTCTTTCAATCATGTTTTTTAAGTTAGTAGGTCGAGTAGATAAAATATTTATTTTACATAAAAACTGTATTAGAAATTAACACTATTTTATTGAGTGTCGGTAATCAATTTAAAGCAGAGATGCTCGACTTGAATGCGAAACATCACTATAGCTACAGTACTACTGAATACTACGACGGTGGATCAACTTCTATCACAAGTGTATTAGCTTTTTCAATTAATAGCAAATAAGGTTTAAGAGCGTTTACGCCGCATACTAGCGCCGCCAACGAAAAAAAAAACATATCTAGTAATTAGAGATCAATCTGAATGAAGTAATTTAGCATTTTTACGTCACCTAATGAACACCTGACATGTTATGGTTTAGTTAAATATGGCGTTATAGTTAAAAGTGGCCGTAACGTCTTATTTAACTAAACCATAACATGTAAGGTGTTCATTAGGTGACGAAAAAATGCTAAATTACTTCATTCAAATAGTTTGTTGAGCATAATTTGATTTTCTATCTCTAATTACCAGATATGTTTTTTTTTTTCATTAGCGGCGCTAGTGTGCGGTGTAAACGCTCTTAATAATCCATATCAAAATAGTATGATTACTATTGCTGGATATGTGCGCCTTCTAAGAAGCAGCGCGGTTTGTACCATAACCAAAGGGTGATACAGTTACGGATATATGCGTGTGTGCTGCCTACAATCCGCCCGAGATACCTTTACTGGGCGGGACCCTGAATAATTGCTGCTATAACCCTATCTCACTTTACGGGTTATACCATATGTGCCAGTATTGTAGCAGAAAACAAAAGAAAATTAAGGGTGTGATTCCGAGTCGATGCGTACGATTGTTTTTGGGTGCGAGATATATTTGCTTTGTAGCCCATAATAACATTTAAGAGTACATTGTAAAGGCAGATTTACATGTGATGTAATCGCTACAGATGCAACCACGATAGATTTGTACGACCAATGCGACAACTTTAAATAGGTACTGATAATGTTCATTATGTAGATACGCACTGTACCTTAAGATTATCATTTCCATTGTTTTACGGCTCATTACTCGCAACCTCACATAATAAACACCCTATTTAATAACTGTTCCTAGGTGCATTTTATTTCTTTGTTATCCCACACAGTGACATAGGGGTTCAGGTCGTTCACCCACCCACCAAGCTGCATTGCAGATACCTAGGTGACGACTAAACGACACCTTACTAAAGCAAACTGAATAAACGGTTGGTTAAACGCGCCTTCTGACGTACAATCACACTGGGGCTGTATGAAGCTGCCAAGTTTAGTTTAAAAATATGAGAGCACTTAAACAGTGAAAACGAAGTTTGTTTTAGTCTAGCAGAAATATTAGGCGATACAGAGCAGTAGTGTGAGACTGCACAAAAGAACATAATTGGGTTTAAATGCGTTCAGAAAACAGCAGGCCTACATAAGATTTATACCTACTTTATATTATGAAACTTATTTAGTTTGGAATGAAATATTATCCATAATTATATACTTAGTACCTAGATGACCGAGTTTTACTAAGTATTTTTTTTGGTAATTTTCTGAAAATGAATTCTAGCTAGATCGATTTATTGCCCCCGAAACCCCCTGCGTACAAAATTTCATGAAAATCGTTGGAGCCGTTTCCGAGATTCAGATTATATTATACATATATATACAAAAATTGCTCGTTTAAAGGTATTGAATAGATTAGATTATACTAGCTGACCGGCGGACTTCGTACCGCTTTGACAGTTTACATGACAATAAAACAAACAAAACGTTGACAGTTTCCATAAAAACAAAACAAACAAATCATATGTCCGCTTAAGAACACCCGTATCCCATGATGGACCCCTATCTATACATATAATAAAAACGTAGGGATAAAAAAATCTGTAATTGGAAGATATAAAAAAAAAAAATTACACAGGGTGCCTTAAAATCACTTACGGAACACGATAGAATAGTTAAAAAAAATTATTTGTTTGTTTGTTTGTTTGTTTGTTTGTTTGAACCCGATAAACTCGAGAACTACTGAACGGATTTTGATCCGGTTTTTACCAAAATGCTAAGAAAAATCCGGAGAATAGTATAGGCTACATAAATACTCGAAAAATACAGGCTGTCTCATTTAAATCGGTCAGTATGAGAAAGTCTGAAACTATAAGACATACGAAGATCTGTCCTTAGGAACCATGTCATCGATTTTAATAAGAAGAAAAACTGCATTCATACATTTAAAAAAAACCTGTACTCAGCTCGGGAATCGAACCCTGTTGTTTTGAAAAAAATAAACTTATACTATTTCTATTTAGATATCGATTGTGTAGGTCTTAAGCAGTAAATTGCTCTTTGAAACATGATGTCTAAAATGAATAAAATGCATTGTTTTCACGTACTTTAATTTATTTTAGTAGGTGTTCGAAGTGACTACCGTTACATTCAACAAGTTCAGGCATGTAAAATTGTCTCTATGGTTGTTTGTACCTCTTTGCTGGTTTTGTAATTGTAAGATCGTTACCTAAACGTGTTGAATATTGTATTGAAAAAAACGGTGGTCACTTCGAACACCTTCTAAAATAAATAAAAGTATGTGAAAACAATGCATTTTATTCATTTTAGACATAATGTTTCAAAGAGAAATTTACTGCTTAAGATCTACACAATCGATATCTAAATAGAAATAGTGTAAGTTTATTTTTTTCAAAACAACCGGGTTCGATTCCCGAGCTGAGTACAGGTTTTTTTTAAATGTATGAATGCAGTTTTTCTTCTTATTAAAATCGATGACATGGTTCCTAAGAACAGATCTTCGTATGTCTTATAGTTTCAGACTTTCCCATACTGACCGATTTAAATAAGACACCCTGTATAATAAGAACGTAGGGATAAAAAAATCTGTAATTGCAAGATATAAAAAAAATACTTTAAAATCACTTACGGAACACGATAGAATAGTTTAAAAAGAAATTGTTTGTTTGTTTGTTTGTTTGTTTATTTGTTTGTTTGAGCACGATAAACTCGAGAACTACTGAACGGATTTTGATCCGGTTTTACCGAAATGCTAAGAAAATTCTGGAGAATAACATAGGCTACATAAATACTCGAAAATTGTTAAATTTTGATTTGGTCTCAACCGGGATTTAATCCTTGGTTGCTTGGCAACTGTTGTTTTTTTTTTTTTTTTCTTTTAGTTGATGGCTTCGTGCGATTAGCACATTTAGCCAGTGTCAAAGTAATTTTTCATACAAGTAATACATAAATAAACTATATTTTCTTAAATGATGATGAGTGATATTAGAAATGGGAGAAGTGAGAAATGATATACCCCCCAACCCCTCGAGTGTCTCAGTAAAGATGTGGGGCTTTACTAAGTCCTCACGCGAGCTTCTTGAGAGAATTTGAAAAGTGACGTTGCACTGTTTTGTTTCATTTGCCAACACTTATGCACACTCACGAACACTTAACGGTTAATAACCCACCATTATTTCACATTAATATTCGACATAACACAAATTTTGGAAAATAAGACAAAACCGCAGACATGACGCTTCACTTTCCCGCCAAGAAGCAACTGTTGTTTTTTTTTTTTTTTTTTTTTTCCTTTAGTTGATGGCTTCGTGCGAATAGCACATTTAGCCAGTGTCAAAGTAATTTTTCTTACAAGTAATAGGTACATAAATATTCAATATTTTCTTTCAGTAATGATGATGAATGATAATAGAAATGGGAAGTGAGAAATGATATACCCCCCAACCCCTCGAGTATCTCAGTAAAGATGTGGGGCTTTACTAAGTCCTCACGCGAGCTTCTTGAGAGAATTTGAAAAGTGACGTTGCACTGTTTTGTTTCATTTGCCAACACTTATGCACACTCACGAACACTTAACGGTTAATAATCCACCATTATTTCACATTAATATTCGACATAACACAAATTTTGGAAAATAAGACAAAACCGCAGACATGACGCTTCACTTTCCCGCCAAGAAGCAACTGTTGTTTATTATGTAACATAGGGGATTTTTTTTTTTTTTTAATGAGTTTTACGGCTCTGGCATTTGAGGCTCTGGCTCTCTAATTGCTGTCGTGTTTTACGGCTCTGGGTTCTTTGCTCTTTTGAGCCTGTCATTGATAGTTGTTGCCATGAGATACCGATTTTGATGCGGTTATCACCAAAATGCTTAGAAAATTTCGGAGAATAACATACAAATCGAAAAATGTTAAACAAATTTTGATATACGTATTTACGCGACCAACTGTTAGATACGTTCGTTGAGTTATTATTTTAGAAAAGTTTTGTTACTCTCTAAGGTTACCTACCCTTTATAAATCTGTGAGGCACCTAAGCGAACATTAGCACCGCAGTAGTAAAGCGACGGAAAATAAAAACAAGCTCGAAATCACGCACATCATTAAACTTGGCTGTACATAGGTACACCTTTTGTTTCATTTTCCAAAATAACCAATAATAATATGGCTATTTAGTCGCGCTTGCGCACGGCGCTTATTGCAGTTTTCTAATACACAGAAATGTTAAAAGTTAAAACATTACCTATATTTGGCGGTATAAACCTCTGTGTCGTTGCCCAAAATAATGTCTCTTTTTTTAGTTATGCATAGAAATGTTACCTACTCATTAAATTTGGCTGTATAAAACTTTGTATCATTGCCCAAAATCATGTCTCTATATTTTTAAATATTGTACATAGAAGATAATATCTTGAATTACATAGCTTGGCTGTATAAACCTTTGGGTCGTTGCCCAAAATACTTAATGTTATTTTTTTAAATCTATTTGGTGAAAAAACGCGAGAACAGGAAAATTTAAAAAAAATTGGCGCTCAAATTTTGAAACGAACAGCAGGAAATTTTGATGTTTTGCAATGCAATAAGTACCTATTTTTATTTTGTTAATAATTTTCAAATTATATTAATTATTCATTGTGTAAAAGTTTTTTAAAACATTTTATGCAGGTACGTTAAATATTTCAGTACTTATTCAGTTCTTATTAATTTTCAAATAAGATTTATTCATTGTGTAAAAGTTTTATGAAACATTTGATGCAGGTAAGTTAAACACTTATTTCAGTACTTATTTTACATGTAAGCGGTTTCTTACTTTGGTTTCTTAACATGTTTATATGATAAATCTGTGTTCAATGATACAATATAAGTAAGTAAGTATCATAACAATTTTAATATCATAAAACCTATAAAGAATGAATTTTGTACACTTCTAGATTACAGAAAAATGGTTTTTCCATTCTTCTATCGCATAAGACGATGGCTACCTCTGGTATCAGAGTTGCAAAAATGTTTAAGTTTGCAGGGTACAACTTTATTAGAGGCACGGATATCAGATTTTTTTTTATTAGAGGTAACTTCTTTCTGTGACCTGTGATCTACCTCTAAAAAGCTACCTACCTAACAAGATGCCACGAAGAAGTTCAAATTTATCGCAAGTATGTAATATAAAATACTATAATGTATTACCTAATAGACAATAATATAATTTATTACAGTTCTCAATTTAATGATATTTTGTATCTACGAATAAGAACATAGTTGGTAAATAGTTTTTTGTGCCTTCTGGCCGACAACCAAGTATCCTGAACCGCTACCTGCTACTCGATATCCAGCTTCGGTAGACAAGGCAAGAAATATTTTGAAGTCCGTGGTTGGACAGTATAACAGTAGACACATCTTAGCTAAGATACACCAGTGCCTAGGACGACTCCGGACGAGTACCTGAGCTGTAAAATACCAATTTTATTACATATAATTAAGCGTCAGTAAACCCTTTTCAGGTTTGTATGACGTAGCAAATGCGCGCAACCCACCGAGAAACGGTGTTGTATACTGAATGTATGTGGAGGGATAATTGAAACGGGAAACTGAGTGAGAATCTGTATGAACGGGACGATTCTGTGCTTCAAACTGAATATATGTATGTACATGGCAGAGATGATAGTCGAAAGAATAAGAGATAATGTATGAAAATAATGATGGACGTAAAGGAGGCACAGGAAGTATGCCAGAACCACACTAAATGGAGATCGATTGTCTTTGTCTATCTCAGCATTCCCAGCTGAAAGGATGTTAAGAGTGAGTAGATGTACGTATGTCGGTAAATACAATGTCAATTTTCTAAATTTCCGATTTATCATACCCTAAGCTTAAATAGATACCTACATAAAAATTAAACCGTACAGACTACAGCCTTTAGCTCACGCGTACGAAGTCGCGGGCAACAGCTAGTTAATAATAAAACAATTCCGCAGCTATCTCGTCAACCGTAGGCAGTGTGTCCGAGTTGATGACAAGCTATCAGTTTCTCGTGACGTCACTCCAGGCGTGCCTCAAGGTGGTGTCCTATCCCCTCTCCTTTTCTCTATCTTCATCAACTTCCTTACCCTCTCCTCTCTTGTCAGTATCACCTGTATGCTGACGACCTGCAGATCTATGCTCGTGCTCCCATTGAGGAAATAGACAACATGATTGCAGGCCTTAATGTAGACTTTGCGACTATACACGAATGAAGTCAATCCACACAAGTCGCAGGCGATCATTGTTGGCGGGTCGAAGCAAATTGCCAGGCTAAAGCACGTCCGCGTTCCTTCACTTCTTCTTGATTCTGTTCCTCTTCCTTACATTAGTGTTGTCAAAAACCTCGGTGTCCTCTTCGACTGTTCTCTTTCTTGGTCTACTCATATCGCAGAGGTCAGTAGGCGTGTGTTTGCTGCCGCCGCCGCCGGTTCGTTGCGGAGGTGGAGGAATCTGCTTCCTGTGAAGACTAAGATTGAGCTTGCGCAGTCGCTTCTCTTGCCTATTCTAGATTATGCTGACGTTTCTGTCATTGACCTCAATGAGGATCTTCTGGACAAAGTGCAGCGTCTGCAGAATCTTTACATAAGGTTCATATATGGCCTGCGCAAGTTCGATCATGTGTCGGATTTCAGGAAAAAACTTGGTTGGCTTCCAATCAGATTGCGACGTGAGGAGCATGTTCTTACGCTCTTATTTAACGTGCTGTATGACCCTCGCACCCCTCTTTACCTTAATGAACGTTTCCAATTTCTTGGTACGGATCACAATCGTGAGCTTAGGTCTAGGGTTGACAACGTGCTGAAACATCCTTTGACTCGTTCGGAATATTTCAGAGACTCTTTCACGGTCAAGGCTACAAGCCTTTGGAATAACCCCCCACCTGATATCCGTCACTCCAAGTCACTTGCCACTTTTAAGACAACTGTTTGCAACAACAAAGTTTGCAGCAACTCTTCCGTATGTAGGTATATGTAGTATGTTTATGTATTACTATTATTTTTTGTAATATATATGTATATATATAAACTTATGTGTATACTTCAATAATTAATATTTTTTATTTTGATTTTTGCTCTATACTAGTTCACTATTGCCTGTTATTTCCCTTTCAGTTGTCCTATACCTCAAAGGTTGTCTGGAAGAGATCGCTTTGTATAAAAATTTCGTTGTTTGTTTTTACTTTTCTCTCTCTGTGTGTTTGTGCGTGTGTGTGTGTGTAGTAATATAATAAGGATTTAAATCATACCTATGATAAGCCTATTGGCTTAAAAAGTATTATCGAGGCTCTTATATTGAAATATTTTTCAACTTAAGAGCCTCGATAATACTTTTTATCACAGTAACATATAACCAGAATAATTAATATTGAAAAATTAAAAATAATTTAAAAATGTATTACATTTTAATCATAATCTTTTTTTGGTCGGCGTAATAATTTCATGATGAAATCCCCGGTATGACAGGGACTAACATAGCCATTAATAACCAACGCACTACGCTCCCACTACAACGGGACAGGTAACAAATAGTAGGCGCCTGAAATATGTGCGTGCTGCCGCTACAGCCCTTAGAGGCTCCATCCTGAATAATTACTGATTTGACCCTTCCTTAAATTACGACTTCCACTGCGTGACCGTGCTCCCATCCCTCGTTAAATCGGAAAAACTGCTAAGACCGAAATAAAAAGCACCGGAATAATGTGTTGGTATCAATCTATTTTCATTAATTACCATTCTATTCATGACGGATACCTACGCTTTTAATAGATATATCCCTATAAGCGTAGGTATCCGTTTGCAGATGCTAAGGCTGATTACGAGTAATCGTGGTTTAACTTATAAATTTCCGTTAGGTTTTGACGTGAACCGATACTTATAAACATGTGCTATTTAACTTTTCTGGATGGTTAACGGACTATTATTATTCATAAAATTTATAAAATACAGTGAAAAAATTAAACGTCTACCCGACTCAGCCAGGAATCGAACCTGGGTCTTCCGCAATCCGGGTGGCTACACTGACCGCTATACTACCGGGAAAGCTGACGTAAGCGCTGAGATTTGTGTGCTTTTTAATTTTTGGAGTGCTAATACCCTATTATTAATATGTTGCCGCGTATGAATATATTTTTTTTTAAATAAAAAGTTAATAAAACAAACGAAAGCTTCCGAACGTATGTCTTTGTCCGCGTTTTAAGGTTTATAGAAAGATTAAAGCATAGTTTCCATAAGGACAGTGTTTGAGAATATAGAGTATCTATTCACTGTAGCCATTAGTGACAAATGTGGTGGCGTTCCCGGGCGTGTTACAAATTAGCACCGGACTGCAAACGTGCGGGTTCCGTTAACTGTCACGTGACTCGAGATACACAGAGCGAGCGCAATCTCCGCCTCGAATAATTACTGTATTGTATTGTTTATGTTTATGATGTTGATGCTTTGATTAGATGCTACGTTTATATATTATTATTACTTCACTTTATTGAATTAACTTTCTGCTTTAAGTACGCTATAACACAATTAAATGACTAATATCGATAAAAATCAAAATAGGTAAATGAATTCTCAAAAAGCTCAGGTGGCATTTCATCCTACTAACTTTAGCATTGCGGTCTCCTCTTAAAATTGAACCACCGAGGGAAACCAATGTCGACAGTGCTTGTTACGTACGGTATCACGTCAGAGATGTTTAAACAAGGTTAAGATACACCTTGAACATCCTTAATAAGCACTTCGATAGCACCACTAATAATATTACATACGGACGTATAATTATGTTAAAATGAACGCAAAACATCAGGAAAGTCTGCTTTAGTAAGTAAGTAAGTAAGTAAACAGCCTATAACTGTCCCACTGCTGGGCAAACGCTTTCATCATTGAAATGAAGTCATCGCTACAATTGATGAGTATGGCTTAATCACTGCTAGTCTGCTATAACAATATCTGAACAATATACGAACGAATTTACATCAAAGATCTTCCATAAAATATATCAAATAAATCATAAATAGAATATACGTTCTAATAATTGCTAACCATTAAAATATTATAGAAAACCAAAACATAAAACTTGACTGAGGACATTCTTAATTTAAATTTTACTTTCTTTCCTCATCAAAAAACTGCAACTACAAACGGCAAATTTAAAGTGGGTGAAAGAATTCACGTTGCTCGGCATAATAGATTACAAACACACAGCTAAATTGGAAGGCGCACATATATATGAAAACCAAAATTGAAACTGCCCAGCTTTCATAATGGGCTACGGGAAATAAAAAATACCATTAGAATAAATACAGAAAAGAAATACATTTACATAGTAAGCCAATGCGCATGCTTGGCTGAGTTACGGCATCATTCTATTGGGCAACGGTTACATATCTGTAAATGTACTCTACTTTACCCGTTTACTCTTCAAAAACAGTAGAACTATTCAGAAGAATAAAACATAAGGAGAAAAAGAGGATTCTTTTCTTCGTTTGGTGTCCTTATTAGATCTCTTTACGTTTTGTTACCACCTCATCAAACACATAATGGTTTTGCAATTACATACGTTTTTAATGACTCTATTTTGACATTGCTTACATACTTGTACCGTATATGGTAATTGTTATTACATTAAAAATAATGACAATATTTTTATTTTATTTATTACTTAATAAAACATGCTTAATAACAATTATGTTTTTAATCGCATTGTAAAACCACTAAGGTTTGTTATTATGCGAATTCAATTTATTCTTTTACGATATCTTTATTTAGCAACTAGCGGCCCGTCCCGGTTTCGCACGGGTGGACATTTATTTTTTATATAGCTTATGTCACTCAGCGCTAATGTAGCATACTAATGGTTAAATAATTATTTAAATCGGTCCAGTAGCTTTTGAGTTTATTCGTTGCAAACATACAAAAATACAAAGGTTTCCTCTTTATAATATTATAGATCATAGTATGATATGTAAATAACTTTTTTGTCTTCTAAAAAGACTGCTATTAATCATATAAAATTGGATTGAAACTGGACGTAGGAGGAGCATTGTCATCTCTAAAACCTATACGATTCAGAAAAATATCATATTTAATAACCATTTTTAATATTAAATCCATTTTGCATCTGACGACAATGATTCTGAGAAACTCAGTCTGTAAAGATATTTCGATGCGAAATGTGTAGCAATGCGTTCACAAAGCGCAACTGGAGCCGAGAATATCTTTTTACTGTAAACGAGGATGGTTTTTTGTATTTTTTTTCGGCAAAACGTCCGAATCTGTTTTACATTGGCACTTTTTCATATTAAATTCTGTTAATGACATTTTTTTTATCTGTAAATACCCCTAGCTAATATTATAAATTCGAAAATGTTTATTTGTCTTCCCTCTGAAATGGAGCAATGAGTTAGTACTATAAACTGCCTTACGCAGGAAGCTAGTACTGTAAAGCGCCGTAGGCAGCGAGATAGAGCTATTAGTGTTGTCATTGGCAGGCTGAAGAAGAAACATTCGTGGGTAAACATTTATTCGTTGTCGCCGAAGTTTAATTTTGAATTCTTGCCTCTCAGTCCTCTTGTTCGAGCATCACCCGGATACTACTGGATGAATTTTATTGAAAACTTGACGCGGTTTTAGCTTATATACAGAACAACAAGCAACATTTAGGGCCCTTCATATACCGGAAAAGTTAAGGGTTTCCATGGAGAATTAAATTCTGTATGAAAGTTTTGGCTATTTTGACGGTATCTGTGGGTGAATGAGTTTTTAGAGGCTTATTTGAAAACAAAGGATTGTATTGTTTGAAAATTTTAAAAGCTAAAATTTTATCCTATTTATAGGTAACATCTTCCGTTGGGATGGATGTTTATAGTATTTTAACTGTATCTGTATTTGTATTATAACATAACTGTATTTAACAGAAGCTATTGTTACAGAATAGTCAAAGTAAAAACATGAAGTTAGTACAACATGTACTTGGAAACGACCCAGTGGTCGTTTGATTTGGTCATACAATATCAGATATGCTAAATTTGCATAGGTTTTTGATGCTGTTTTTCACGCGTATATAACCTTTTCCACATCTCCTTTATTTTATTTATCCGAATCTGTGGAATAAATAATTTCCCGAAAGAGAACATAACGTTTTCATAATGTCTGCGGCAAAACCTGCGCCTACCTCAATGCGAGCCGAGGCCTTTTGTATTGAATAAAATATAAAGTAATTTTTGAGCATGCAAAAAGTTACGGATTCTCCTTCTGCGGTGAGCGTTATGTCTATTCATTCCGGTCACGCGTTCCTGTGATGTTTACTCGCGTACGCTGTGGGGCACGCAAATAACGAGTCACTTCTTGATTTTGTGCGGCTCTACATGTGACGCCTTATTCACTTCTCTGGAACACTTCTTGGTCGTCCATAAGCCTAATACAACATGCATAGTTAATTCAACAGTGTTTTTGCACAGAATTCTAAAAATCACAATAACTGAAGTGCTTGTATCAATCAAGTATATAGGTGCCTATAGGTACCAACTTTCTTTATAGTAGATAATTTCTTCCAATAAATGTATAGTATGTACTTCGCGGTAATATTATATAATAATTATTATATATTTTTTATGGTTATACCAATTATAAAAAATAAAAATAAATAAATAAATAAATTATAATTGGTGGATTTGGAAATTGATTAATTCCTATATTATTAGGAGCACCAGATATAGCTTTTCCACGAATAAATAATTTAAGGGCAAATTGGAATTCTCACTATGCTTAAATCTGGCTATGCTGTAAAGTCCATCTGCGGCGAACAGCTAATCTTTCAATAAGGGGCTAAAGTTTGTAAGTTACAACTTACTAAAAACCATGTAATCGTGATAACCCTTGATTTTAATCGTTAAATATAAATATGAAACTGGATAGGTGGTTGAGTCGGGTAAATGGGATTAGTTTCCCAGCAATGGCTGGTTCGTAAAGGCCAATTATCCGGGCTATATTAAATTACGAATGAAGCTTAATTCATTGTTAACTGAACGGCTGCAAAATAAACTTTGGCTCGTGTTTCATGGCACATCACTTTTTGTTGATTTAATTTAATTTAGTAAACTGAATTATTTATATATATTACTGATTTACTTAACTTTGGTAAAGAATAAAGTTTTTGGCCATACTTTGCACAATGAGAAATGGAAGACGGTTGCATTTTGTATATAATATGAGATGATTGTAAAGACTTTTTCAAAAGATATTTTTTGAATTGAATGAACATGAAGCGTAATTAGTAAGCAAGTAGGATTCCTTAGCAAGAGGTTTAATGATGCACCAATATTTTCTGAATCGCAAGATTATTCAGAGCCTGACCGCAGTGCGGTAACGAGTGACTCTAGAACTCGATGCACGTCCTATTATCAGCAGCTGCCGGCGCAAAATTACCCTGGCGAGCTCACCTCCTCCCGATTCCGATTTGCACAGAAAGTTTCTTAATTAGTTCATCTATCCTGACCGTTTGTTATACTCGAGCTTCCCATAATATAAATGGTCCCATAATATGGTTCGGTTTAAGTTTTACCATTCTGATTAATGTATTGCTTCTCAAATTGTATTAGACATAAGAATGTTTTGTTTTACTGTATGTTTTTGGAATCCAATTAAATTAAATTAATTGTAACTTTATTTCATTTATTGTTATTTAATTTGTTGTAATTTGATTTATTTATATAGTTTTTAATAGTCTTTAATTTTTAATTTGAGTCTGTAGATAGCTTGTTTTTATAAATTTTTAATTCTGTCGTGGTGACAAGTAGGTGTGTTTGCGCCAAAATTTTTATATAATGCTGTGTGTACACGTTTTTTGGGTCTCGATCTAGTTTTAATCTGTTGTAATTTCTGTTTTCTACTTTTATTTGATTATTACCTGTTGTGTGTGCCAATATAATAAATAAATAAATAAATAAATAAAATATTACTACTTGCTAGATTAACAACCTCTCTTTTTTAGTGGTTGAACGACCAATATCAGACCTGAAGGTTGTACTCAGTTTGGTTAGTAATAGGGTTTCTTTAAATACCACCTGACTAGCCATCATTTTAACCAAGTCAGTTGCAAATGTAGCGTAATGCAACGTTAGTAGCATTGTTATGTACAGACAGTTAGAGATAAGATAGTCAGTTCCATAGTAAAGGGGCATTCCGTCTGATTAGGTACCCGTCAAGTGAGATGAAAGACAAGAGAAGACAAGCGCTTCTCTGTTGTGGAATAAAAAAGTTTATATAAATAAAGGTTTTATTTATAAATTTAGTGTTGTTTTATTACACGCTTTATACTTTCTAGTTTAATATTAATGAGAAAGTTAGCAAAAAAATGGCACGTAATTTAGATCGGCCAAGGGACTTCATGTCCCGTTAGTCATTAGATTTAGGAAAGTATGACGGTAATCCATCAGTCACTGTACAGTACGTTCTGGGTGAGATGGACCATATATTATATTACGATGTATTTGGACCGTTTTCCTTTTAGTGCATTGAATTCTACGAATACGGAAAAGAATTTCTAGTTTATATGATTTGTTTTGATTATTAGGTTTGTTGGTGTTTCAGAGTGAAAAGATTTTCTTGATATGTGGTAGTAAAAATGAAGTTTTATGTATGTGATGATGTACGAGTACGCTCGTAGAACATTAATAGGTAGAGTATATCAGTGTGTGATGCAATTGAGTCAAAATACAACTGTATTTTAACTTAATCCTAAGCCTAATTAACTTAAGCCTAAACTGTAGGGTTTGCTAAACTAACTAACTAAATTAGTAAAGTTAGTTAGTTTAGCAAATAAATTTACAGACTATATTTTTTTAATTAACATAAAGTTTCATGCTTCGACTAAGCGAGGAAAGAGAAAAAGTGTGATGCTGGCCTTTTTAAATACGCAGCTCTCATGCTTCGACCAAGCGAATAAGGGGAAAAAGTACAATGTCTGCATTTTTATATACGCAACTTTTCTGTCACCCCGCCCATAGTACTGATGTAGCCTGACATCAGAATACCTTAAAATTGTTTGCATAAAGATAAGATTTTTGCGACTTCGCTAGCAAGTCCTGGGTTTCCCGTTAAATTTATGATCATATTTCATGACTTCGCAAGAGTTTTGTTGGTTTTTCCAAGGAAATTTTGATATCTGGTATCTCCACTCAATAACGTTTAAAAAACGAAAGTTTCCACGCGAAAGTTGGACTTCAGTAATGTTAATGTTTAGGGATAATCCGCTTTCGTGGTAAAGTGGTAAGAACAAGATGTAAGATCCAAAATTTTCAGGTTTGAATACCAATGGAGTAAATATATTAGAGATATGGAGGAAGCTTTTTATTTGCGTTTTTTAGTTGCAAACATATTATAACGTACCATTTTAAAAATAATCATAATTATACAGTCATGTTATATCTTTGTTTTACACTAAGTTAAATCTAACTAAACTAAAAATCGAAACTAAACTGCTGTTTCATAAATTTTACGCAAACATAACACATTTAAATAAAACAACTTTTATTAACTAAACTAGACTAAACAACCAAAAAAAATGTCTCCATATTAATTTGACTTCGTATTCTTATATAAATTCGTTTAGCCAATAGATATCTTACAATATGACTATCTCCATATCATTAATCAGTCGGCTAAAATAAAATAAATATGTATTATAATAACCACAAAGGGTATTTTATGACCAACTATGAAAATCTCGGGCATTGAGCCAAAGTTTGTGTTGGAGCCAGGGGAAGGTCAAAGTCTTGATATTAGCCGCGTCAAAAGTGATACAGTACACACAATGTTAAAAACATGGCTCGGCATACTAAACACACATTGGCTAACGTTATAGTGTGAGTAGGGTTTGCGACACAATAAAATTATGACAATTCAACCGCGTGCTTGTTAAGGACCACGAAAGGGACCGTTTCTAATTGTGTTGAATAATGTCGCTATGAATACCCATTCATTACTTTATAACTTGTATAGAAACAAGTGACGTGCGAACCTTTTTGTTTATATTCCCTAATAACGCTGCTTTTGGGATAATGTAGTGACTGTAGGAGCCGTAAAGATATTTAATTAAAATTATTTACGCACTGGCGATTTTTTCCAAAAGGTAAAGTTCATTAATTTTAACTGACCATTTTAATTGGGGAATTAAGAGCTCCGGCGTGATTATATGGCTAATATACAAATAAAAGTTTAAGATAGAAAGTCTATCTTAAACTTTTATTTTGTTATACTTATTTAATAGATTTATAGGGTCGCTGTGACACCTACCAGAAAGTGGTGAAGTCTTAGCTAACAGTATCATATTATACTCATACGCTCACTCGGTGTTACTGTTATGGGTAGATAAAAAATGGATGTGCCTAAGATTTCTTATTTTAAATCGAACAAAGATAATGTTTAGTCGCGAAACCGAAAGTCAACAGTATCGATATTGACATGTTTCTGAGTAATATGTCAGATCCCTAGTTCCAAGAAATCGAGTTACTAACATGTACACGTTTGCGTCGCAAAGCTCAATGCAAGCACCAATGTAATACATTAATAGTTACGATGGAGCTGATATGTCAGTAATATACAAAAGACATGTAAGTAATATATAAAAGAAAATTATCGGCATATAGTTTTTCAGGCATTAACTTATTGTCTTTACACTACTATACGGCGAAACGCAATTCATTAAAATTAGGGGTTAGCAACTGATTTTAGTCCTTATCAACAATTTAATACGGACCATCTGCTTCCTAACTGTCATTCCGTTCAATAAAAATATGTAATTTTTTTAACGACGAAAATTATTCGATCCGATCCGAACCCTTCGGAGAATCTAGTAGGGCACGGGGTCACGCACTAGTGCGCGATGCCGTTCCCTCTAGAAAACCTCCGAAGGTGGTTCGTTTCATACGGCTTGAGGAACCCTTTAAGTTTCTCGCCGCCCCCAAACAAACCCGGTGAAGTTGAAAATGCCGTTAAAGGCAATCAGCAATCTTCGACGTGATTTTCGTTTTTTTTTATTGGAATAAAAAAAAAAACGAAAATCATGTCGAAACATGGTCTTAAAGTGTCGAACACTGGCATTAAAGTGTCGAAAACTGGTACCATTACCCTTCTTCCATCTATTAAGACATAAATCTTCATATTGTCTATTTAACTTGGTTTACTCCGCTTTTTAATATTTAATCATCATCATAGGTGTATAATTTTCTTTTACTCACGCTCATACCAGAGCAGAGTGAACGATCGTTCACTGTGCTCATACTATCCGTTGCCATTACAACAAATTATATGATTTTAGTTCAGCCGCGCCGGTGTCCTACGAATAGCATTATCTCCCAGACGATGCGCCACAGAACATAGTTAGGATGCTTCTAATCTTAGCAATAAATTAGTGATATATGATATACAGCACATGAGAATGTGCTGCAGCTTCAACTTATTTATTACTAGCTTATACTATTTGTATTTGAAGCACGTAATAATGTTTCTGACTCTGTGTAGGTAGTAGCTATTTTTGTTACATAACAAGGGTAATACGATAGAATAAAAACATAAGTATTGTAAAATTTTACTAGAAAGAAATTTTCTAGTAAAATTTTATCTTGTAACTAGGTATATATTGCATTGTAAAATCAAAATTTAAAAATAATATAAATATTTAAAGGAATTACGTCTTTATCAATTGTTAAATACTTGCAAAAGTGTTCTTTCGACTGTGTCGTAATACCGCTGGCTTGCAGCGTAAATCACAAACTACTAGAAAATTCAAAGATTTTTCTGGGGCCTCGGTATCTCAGCGGTCAGACATGATTCGGCTAAACATGATTGTTCTCATTATTTTGTTTTACCACCATGTATGTATACCATGTTTTTATGCAAATAAATAATTTATTATTATTCTCTTTATTAAATATACATCTTAAGAATTTTTTAAAATATTTTATATAAAAACATATTTACAATATAAAATATTATAAAAAACTTAACCTAGGTTGCCACCGGCAGCAGGGATAGACCCAAGCTATCGGTGGTTAGGGTTGCACTGTGAGGAACCTCCTGACAATACGTGCCGTGTCAAAGAGTACTGCCTTTTGCATCTTTTATTATTACTATTATTATACTTACTCTTTATTTATTTTCATTCTTAGATTTTTTATAAAAATTATATAAAAAGTAAAATATAACTAAATATCATACAAAAATACAACTTTTATAAAAACCTAAACCAAGAACGCCGCCAGCAGCGGAGCAGGACTCAAGCTAGCGGTCACCTCGTGAGCCAGGTCAAGGTACTTAGTGAGCTTGCCCTTCTCGGCTTTCACAAGGTTTTCGTCATGCGGAATGGTGATATCGATGAGCATTGCCTGGCGCATCAATCGATCTGTCAACACGATATCAGGCTTATTGGCAATAATAGTCCTGTCCGTGATAACAGATCGATCCCAGTAGAGTGTTGCATAACCATTTTCGAGAACTGGCACCGGTGTGTACTTATAGTACGGCACCTCAGATTCTACAAGACCATATCGAAGAGCAAGTTGTTGATGGATAATCCTGGCTACAAGGTTATGTCTGTGCAAGTACTCACCGTTAACCAGATGAGAACAACCAGAAATAATATGCCTGAGTGACTCACCGGGACGGCGCGGCGGCGGCGGCATGCCCGACAAATGTCGACCGTGCCGTCCCTCAGGATATATTTCCGGTAATTATTCGTCATCATGACTTCGTCTGAAATTGCACAGACAAACCCCTCTGTTTCCCCAAAGAGGTCACCGAATCGTAGCTAGTTTACCGACGCGAGCTGATCCACATCGGGCCCTGTTAAGGCCCGGTAGTACCGCCCGTGGAGCTCCTTACTCTTCCTTATGTTTCTGCGGTCTTCAGTGCTCAGTACCGTTGATTTACGCTAATTCTCGTTTGCTAAGGAGAGCGGCCTGAGGCTCCTACCTACTGCTACAACGTCACGGTGCATCCCACACCCATTGTTAAGGAAGTAATCCCTAAGACTGCACACCTCGCGGTTATGGAGAGTCTTGGCGTTTAAAAAGCCACGACCTCCACACTTATGCGGGATGTACAGTCTCATAACAGATGAGCGTGGGTGAAGCATGCGATGCGTTGTGAGATGTTGACGGACTCTCTCATTCAGAGCGTCTAACTCAGTCTGAGTCCATCTTAGTATGCTAAAGGTAGTAAGTAGTACGTGAGTAGGGCCATCACCCAAGCGTTGAAGGCGCGCACCTTATTGCTCCCCGACAAAAGGCTTTTAAGTACTTTTGTCAGACGACAGAAGAAGCGCTCCTTCACCGACTGCTTTATGTCCCCATCCGTAATACTCAGAGACATACCAAGATATATTTAAGTTTCCGCCTCCGAGAGAGACCTGAGAGCCATTGTCTCAGAAAGTTGTAAATTTGTTGAATTTACTACATTCCTCCGATATACATGCATAACCGCACATTTGTCTACACCAAACTCCATTCTGATAAAATTACTGAAATCTTCTGTGATTTTCAGTAGCTATATCAGGTCAGGGCGTTTCGGAGCAAATAATTTCAGGACATCCATGTATAACAGATGAGAAATGATTTTTCCATCACCTCGAAGGCGGTAGCCCAGCCCTGAATCCTATAGTAGGTTGCTGAGAGGGTTCAGGGCTAGGCAAAACCACAATGGACTCAAACTGTCGCCCTGGAAAATGCCTCACTCAATCCTTATCAAGTCCATCGGATCTGAGGGGCTATCTTCTCCACCCGGTTGACGAAGGACTGTGGTCCACTGCCTCATACACCCACCGAGAAATGATATCAGATTTCTGTATTAATTGTATACAACTCTAAGATCCTTTCCAGCCATGAGTGAGGCACCGAATCATAGGCCTTCTTGTGGTCAATCCAGGCAAAAAGAGAGGGTTGCCTTGTTCCGTTGGACTTGCTTGTACATGGTCATGTCCATGAGGAGGAGCTCTTTAGTACCACGGGACCCCACCCTACATCCATTTTGAGAAGGAGCCAAAATGTTATTTGCTACAATGTGCATATTGATTTTTTCTCTTGGACCGGTTATCCAAAGGTCGTGGGTTCGATTCCCACTCAAACTTCTTGAGGCTGGTTGATTTTTTCTAGTTAAATTTTATCATGCTTCTTCTTGGAAGGGAAAGCGCTATTGTCGATTAGTTTTAAATGCCAGTATCAGTATACAGCACATGGTAACTTTAGTCAGTCATGAGGCTTAATCTGTAAAACAGTCCATAATTAATCATCGATTACGTAGCAAGCTATGACGTTACGTTTAGTGAGTTTTTATTCAGCATTAGTTTAGATAACAGAAATTAATATTTATTTTTGTAAATTAAATAAATAGAATGCATTCAACTACTGTTTGGTGATACCATTTTGTACTACTATGTTAAAAAAGGTTTTGTTTAAAAGACAAACAATATGTCTTTTACATGAGTACCTATACTCTTAAATTGTTTGTGCACCTAAATATCTCCTGCGCATTTGACCTGCTTCCTTCATACTAACAAATTTAAATTATGAACAGGCCAAACAAAAATTAATCCTGGTAGTGAGTGGGGTCCTTTTGTATAGAAGCAAACAAAAAAATACCAAAAGTTAGTTTAAAAGTTGTGGACAAAATTTTACTAAAGGAGATTCGTCATTTGCTTTGTTTTTCTTTGGACAAAGTCTTAAGAAAAACTATAACCTTTTCTTTCTTTTTACCCGACTGCGTCAGAAGGAGGGTTATGTTTTTTGAGTGTATGTATGTATGTATGTATATAATGTATGTATGTATGTATATATTATTTATGTATGTATGTATGTATGCATGTCTATTTCTTTGGCACATAAATACATTTGGAACATATGAGGTGTCGTTAGATTCGTTTTGACTGTGGGAGTGACATTAGGCTATAAAAAATAAACTTAATTTAAAAAAAGTAAAAGTTTGAAATAAACCAAATTATTAAAATAAAACAAAACCCGACTGCTAAAACAACTATATAAAAAACAATATTATACTCGTAATAACCAGACTAACATAAAAAATAACTGCAAGAAGAAAAAACTGAAAATTAAAAAAAACAAGCTCTATGATACCAGAATTCATTTGAGCAATGTTGAATGCAACGTGAAATATAAATACATTGAATATTGATAGTTGTCGCAGAAGAGGACAATCATCAACCAAGCGGCCGTGGCTAGCTCAATTAAATCCGCACTCTCTTTGGTTGGTTGGTGATTGTCCCCGCCTCGCCTGCGACAACTATCAATATTCAATGAATTTATAAATACTCATTTATTATAGATTTTATTATTTAAGTACAGGTCGGACAAGGAAATATTTCACGTTGCATTCAACATTGCTCAAATGAGTTCTGGGATCGTAGAGCTTGTTTTTTTTCTTTCAGTTTTTTCTCTTTGCAGTTATTTTTTATGTTAGTCAGGTTATAACGAGTATATTATTGTTTTTTATATAGTTGTTTTAGCAGTCGGGTTTTATGTTTTATATTAATAATTTGTTTAATTATATTTAACCTTTTTACCGCCAACAACTTCTATAGAAGTTCGAGATTTTCGTGCCGTCCACGCCAGCACTTCTATAGAAGTTCTTCTTTGTACTTACTTTATTAAAATACATTTATACGTTGGCGTACAGCGGGACATAGCGTGCAGGATAGTTGGGCGGTGAAAAGGTTAACGATGCAAGTCTTAGAGCATTGTTGGTTTAATGCTCTTAGATGTAAGTAATGTGATAATAATAATAATTCTAAATTACATTTAAGACTTAAAACAATGATAACAACTTTTATAGGACTAATTACAAGATCACTAGCATCAAAGCTAGGCCGAGCCTGTGTCATAGATGCTAGTTACTTCCTATGACATTTTTCTTCTTTATGGAATCAATTGGTTCTAGTGTTATCACCCCAATTACAAGGAAGACTTTCGATTTACGTAGTATGCCTCCTGTGGTCGCGCGCCATGAATTATGGACAGGCCTGTTGCCACTAATTGACCCGAGCGTCGCCCTACCGGGTGACCTGCGAGGTTTCGATGTCTGTGAACATTGTATTTCGCGTAATGACGTATTAATCTCTTGTCCACTTATGTTGTGGACGAAGTCGACGGATGGCGATTGTGCTAATAGTTGTTTCTGGATTTTGGACAGGCTTTCGAATGTAAGAACCTTGCTTGCATTAGCCTTGGTGCTGATTTTTATTTTTTTTAATCGAGTTAACCTTCTGCTTATGCGTAATATTACTCGTAATCTATGGTGCGTTAATTTGGGTTTGGGATGGATTTTTCTTTTGTTTTGTTACGTCTTAAATATTTTTTATGTAAGGTATAGTTTGTCTCAAGTAAGTTAATTGTGTAATTATTCTGTAGGAGAAATAAAGATTATTTAACGTTTGTTGTTACAACTAGGAAGGTACATCAACACTGGCCATTGTAAATAAGCGTGCAGTTAGGAATATGGGGATCATACGGTAATCTGCATTGATCTTTGTTATTCAATATTAATACGGCTTTTTCTATCTTTGGTTTCATTTACAACGACAGAATATTGGAAAATCGTCCGTCCGTCCGTCCCTATCAAACATGCCATTTCTGTTATATTCATAACTAAAAATATAATAGAAAAGCAATTATAATTAATTGTTTGATATGATTCAATTTACGGTTTTCATAACCGCTTTATACGAACTAATATTTTCTGGGTTGTGTGTATTGACATGTTTATTGTTGCAGTAGTAGCTTGAAATTGATTATAATAGCGTTTGTTAGGCTACGCCGTAGTATAATAGTTATACTGTCGCAAAACGCATAATAATATAATCTATTGCTGACATGTTTAACGTGCGGTGCGGCGGCAACAGGCAGAGCGTCGTCGTTGTGTGCGTCGGGTTTAAATGAACGTGCTGTGGCTAATTGATGCCAACGGGGTCTTTGCGGGATTTAGTGAACCTTGTAAAGGGTCAAAAGGTATTAAGTATTTCATGATTTGTTGGTAAAACTCTTGTGCATTTCTTGAACAACGCAAATTTTAATGGTTTATTATTTTAAAGTATTCTCTAACATTATGGTAACATGATTTTATATTTGTTATCTTTGACACGAAAGAGTTTAAATAATTATAAATAAATAATAATAAATAAACTTTCCTATACTCACACCAATTATCTAGCCCAAGAGAAGCTTCGTTATGAAACTCGTTAAAATGGTTACAAGACAACGGATAAACATACTTAAAATACTTAAAAAACAATAATTTCTAAATTGACCCGACCGGGGATCGAACCTGGGACCTCAGAGATGGCGACACCATGAAAACCGGTGTACAAACCACTCGACCAAGGAGGTCGTCTCCGTCTAATTATGTAGGTATATTATAACATTATTAATAGTGTTGATGTATTTACCATACTATATAATGCAATAAATATACCTCATTAGGTATATTATTACTAGTTGTCGCCCGCGACTTCGTTCGCGAAGACTACACTAACCCACAGGAACCTGTTACCGGGATAAAAAGTATTCTATATCCTAGTTCGGGTCATGGCCTGTCTATGTGCAAAGTTTCATCAAAATCCGTTCAGCCATTGTCAAATAAACAGACAAACAGATAAACAGACAAAAATTCTAAAAACTGTTGAAACGTGTTCTGTTATCGATTCTAAGTATCCCCAGCCAACTTTTTTTTGAATACCTTCCATGTACAGACTTTCGACCCTATTTAGCTTTATTAAATGTATAAATTATTACGACTATAGTTTGTTGCCAAGCGTTTTATATTGTTTCCTAAACATTAACGATTTGATAACATTGCCATCAATCATACAACTCCTCAACGAAGTATAGCAAGTAAAATAAGGTTAATGCTGAATACTTCGTCTATGACAAATGTAATCAAAGTGTGCGTCGTAAATACATAATGAAGGCTAAACACAGTAGTAAGTAGGTGTAGGTAATGTCGCTCTTAAATATGTAACAAGATTTTAAGTTACAGTTACAGTAAGCCTGTTATCCCATTGTTAAATAATAAATAAATATTCCTACACTCACACCAATTATCTAGCCCAAGAGAAGCTTCGTTATGAAACTCGTTAAATGGTTACTAGACAACGGATAAACATACTTAAATTACTTAAATACATACTTATTATACATAGAAAACACCCAGACCCGAGAAATTAGAAAAAAATTTTTCTAAATTGGCCCGACCGGGGATCGAACCCGGGACCTCAGAGATGGCGACATCATGAAAACCGGTGTACAAACCACTCGACCAAGGAGGTCGTCAATAGTTAAATCGTCAATGTTAGACAAAGGCCTTCCCCCATTCCCACCACTCCTCACGATTTTTCTCCACTGTTTGCCAGTCTTTTTCGAAGACTTCCAGCTCATTTTGCCACCACTTGCATGGTCTACCGCGACGCTGTGACAGAGCTCCACACTGTGGAGAATTTGGCTAATTCTTGCTTTGAACGTCGGATAAATTCAGTATAATTTTAATCATTATATAAATATCACAAACCAAAAACTATAATGAGAAGCGCGATGGCGCAGTGGTTAACGCGCCCGGTCTGCGATTGCTGAGATTAAGCAACTTGTGCAAAGGCCGCTCATCGGATGGATGACCAAAAATTTATCATCTCGAGTTCCTCCGTGCTTTGGAAGGGCATGTAAAGCCGTTGGTCTTGGCTGCATTAGCAATCGTTAACAACTACCAATCCGCACTGGGCCCACGTGGTGGTTTATGGTGGTTCTCCCGATCCATCCATAGGGAAGGCTCGTGCCCCAGCAGTGGGGACATAGAATGAGCTGGTGATGTGATGTGAAACCAAAAACTATCCTGTACAGCCTGTATTCATGACCAGTGCTAATATTTGTACTGCCACGTACGTACATAAACATTTACTCTATGCTACCGTATCAATAAAATTACTACATAACACTTTAATGAGTTTGAAATTGCTTGTATTCATCAGTTCATCACACAACTGGTTGGTGAGAAAAGGACGGATAAGCGTTTTACTTATGTATGTATAAAAAGTATACAACATACAACGTTAAGAAAAATATACTATTATAATCTATATTAATTAATATAATATTATAAAGCTGAAGAGTTTGTTTGTTTGAACGCGCTAATCTCAAGAACTAATGGTTCGAATTGAAAAATTATTTTTGTGTTGGATAGTCCATTTATCGAGGAAGGCTTTAGGTTTTATATAACATCACGCTGCGACCAATAGGAGCGAAGCATCAGTGAAAAATGTTGCAAAAACGAACGGGCACAAGAGCCTAAAAAATTAAAAATGCTGCCGAAAGTCACTATTCCACGCGGACGAAGTTGCGAGCACAGCTAGTATACTATATTTGCAACAATGTTAAGATTTCCAAAATGCAGAATTATGAAATTCCTCGATAGAAAAAGAACTAAATTCACCTCTGAACAGTATCTACGTGCTATTTACATAATTATATATTAATTTGCTAAAGTAATTTGCTAATGTATTACAAAATCTTTTTAAATAATACATGTAGATTGTAGAAATAGCTTTTTCCGAATTACATGACTTAAATACAGTGGGTCACGCATTATTTGCATCCCTTTTGATTGTACATTGTATGCACATCTACACAGTAAGCGCTGTGTCATAGTAGTCAGTGCCTTAATTGGTCTCTTTGACGATCAATGCCAATACATACTCAAAATTCACATAAAATATTAGTAAACATTTAAAGTTTTATTATAGTAAGTATTGAAAGATTATTAGGTTTTTTAACATCCTAATAAAGAGCATTGAAAAAATAATGTGCCACTGCCCACTTTCATGTATACAAGTTTTCTTCTGTACATCATTAAATTTCGAACACGATTTGCGTACGAAGTGTAGCATATAATGGTGAAGTCTCCTCCTCGCTTCCGGGGTTGTTATCTTCGTTATAGTAGATAAGTTGGCATCAACTCCGTGAGTAGGCCGATTGATAATCAAGTTTTATTTGTTATGAGAATCATTAGGCGAGGAAATCTCGTCTGAACTTTTCACTGAAGTACGGTTTGTTTGGCGAGGGTGTATGTACTATGTGCGAGACCCGTGTAATTACAAAAGACGAGTGCTTTGTGCCTTATTCCGTAATGTGGCCCTTAATTAACGGATTAATTAATTACATAAGCTGCTGCTCATTTATTGATAAGGCCTTTCTTGACTTCAAAGTTGGAGGCTACTGGACTTTGTAATTACGGCACGTTAATGATGGAGTGTTAACGAATCTGTTAAGACCACCAACTTCGGGACCCAATTGGTTGTATTTTGTAAACATTTTCTTAAATGTACAGGTAGATTGGATATTTTCTCGGCTAAAATATGAGAGTTGTGAGCTTTGCAACTTTTGTGGTCTTGTGGATAGAATTGTCTCGACCCTGAAGTTTTTAGTTGCGATATATATTTTTTACTAAATTTGGTTGATGGTACGGCTGCTTGAGAATACATCGGGACTAAGGGCTTATATAGGACTCTTTTCTAGATTCAAGTGCGATACCGTCTTTGACCTTATCAACTACGAGTAGAACCGTCATATTCGTATATCATTATCATTACTGTTAGGTATCATTATCATAAATAACATGTTATTAGTAAAGAAGTTTCTTAGAACTAAGACATACTGGAAAAACATCTCCTTATAATAAGCTTACAATCTTGTTGTCCTTTATTTACAAAATAAATGTAGGTACATTATAATATATTTTACAAAGAGTTCCGAAAAAGACATTCTCTGAAATGTTTTCAGCTTAAGTGGGCAGGCACGTTGCTTATTTACCGTTTCACCAAATATGATGTAATGTAGATTCCGACCTCCTAAATACCTAGGCAGGCGTAAAGATAACGGACCGTTTAGCCTCTTACACAAAAAGCTTGTTTACGGTACCGTAAAAAAAATTTTGTGTCTGCACAATTTGTTCGTACACATTTTATTCGCCGTTGATGTTTATTGAGCTATGGGCTTTTTACTTACCTGTTTGCTTTTTACTTCCTCGCCCGAGGGTGAGCATAAAACCTCATTTATATGACTCTATAAGGTCTTCAGACAGCATAAAGATGTACGATACAATTTGTTGCATTCCGTTCAACTTCTTTATTGATGCGGAGTACTACATTAATTGATTATTAGTTCGCGGGTGGTTCGCGGTATGTTTTTTAAGTATATAGTATATAGTTGACGACTAATAAGACCGCTTATCATGTTTAAAAATTCTTACATTTTGAATTGGTACCAATTTGACGCACTTAAATAGACGTTCAATAGACGCTGCGTCGCACGTCGCCGTCCTTACGTATAGCATAGTTTTAGTTTTATATATAAATTGTATGTATGTTAGTCTGTAAGGTATTTATAATATGGGCCTCTATGTAATTTACCATCTGTACATAATTTGTTGCCTGAATTAAATGATTTCTATTCTATTCTATTACTTATTTATGATGTACCTATGTATGACTTTTGATTATAAATAGTCTCCTAAAATTTTCGAATTAAGCACTATACGACAGAATGTCTATCAATACATTTATCTTTACCGGAATACTCATATCTTCTTTCTTCCCAACAAAATGTAATTCAATTCCACCTACGCATCAGTTTCCTTCATTGTTCCAATTCGCGTACATTACGGTCATCAAAAAACTTAGGCTTTAAAACTCCTTTCAAACAGCACCACCTTTTTGATGTTCCATTTCCAAACAATCATTTCTATTCTGGTACTCGCTTACACGTCATTCTAATCAAAATTTGTAATGATTTTGATAAAAAAGTATTATAGCTGACGACCTCCTTGGTCGAGTGGTTTGCACACCGGTTTTCATGGTGTCGCCACAGAGTAGATAAAATGTATAGGTATTTACCTTCCAAAGTATTTACTCATGTGGTGTCGCCATCTCTGAGGTCCCGTGTTCGATCCCCGGTCGGATCAATTTAGAAATACCTGTTTTTCTAAATTGTTTCGGGTCTGGTTGTTAGGAAACAATATAGGAATGTATAATAAGTATGTATTTAAGTATATTAAGTATGTTTATCCGTTGTCTAGTTAACCATTTCTCAAGTTTCTTAAGGAAGCTATTCTTGGGGATAGATAATTGGTGTGAGTGTGGGGAACATTTATTTACTTATTTATTTATTTATTTATTTATATATTTATAGCTAAAAAGTGAAAGCATCTGTTTTAAGCATTGTCTAACTTTAGCCATCGTTTTGTGGTAAAGCAGAAAGGGTCTTAAGAAACAGAGAATAAGCTTCGAATCGTTATTGTCTCTATATTTGTCTATGTCCATATGCAATGATGATTCAAGAGAAATCATCATTTCATTAGTATTGGTATTTTGCTTTTGATCATCGACTTTTACTATTGACTGTACCACCTAAGTTGCTGGGCATACTCATGTATGGTCAGCAATTGGTAAACAATAACATAAGATAAGAGAATAATTAAGATGTTGGGGTCAAGGTTTACTTCTAACCTTATGATGAAGTCGTGTCGTTATGAATCAGCCTAGCTTCTTATATATGCTTCCCCGTTGTGAACGCACGCCCCTATCACGATAGCTATGTATTATGCAGACATGTTTATATACGAATCGAGTGACGCAGTCATATTAAAATGGAAATATCTCGTTAGAAAGTTGCATGGATACGGAGGATACGCATTTGATAGATATTGAAAATAACATTGTAATTGGGCCAAGAATAGACTTACATTTCTTAGTACAATAAATAGGTGAAAACTATAACTATTTTAAATGTCGTTGTACTAGAATGTAATATTAGTGTTGATGTTCAATAACTATTAGGATTCATTTAAATTGTCGGTGTTTCTCTTTTGATTAAACTCGACAAATAAGCTATTAAAACCATGAATACAGAATTGTTAAAAAATGGCGAATATTTTGTTTATAAATATGTCAGGCCAAAAGTTATCGACCATAAGAAAGAAGCTTCCATTTTAGCTACAAATTTAATGTGAACTATTGTCAATAGATGTAGGTTTTGACCTATATCCTTGACTATCACTCCCGGGACTGTGATACGGGTAATGACAACCATTAATCTTCGTACTAGACTGTAACGGGGAGATGGCTTCAATAGATTATCACTAGTACTTAACATTACATCGTGTATAACACTAGGGATGACTAACATGAGTAAGTTTTACTCTACCAAATTTTTTGTAACTTTGATATTAATATTCTCATACTTACTCATACTATACTGGTCTGGGACGTGAAAAGCATGTATTAGCTGCTTATCTTCCCGTGCATGTCGTAAGAGCCGACTAAGGGACAAGGGTTCCAAAATACTCGCACATCAGGCGGTCGGATCTATCCCACCTCGGAACCATACTTTGGTTATGCTAAATGTGGTGTCGGGTCTCTTGGTGATTTTGATGCTCTGGCTATGCCTTTTTGTGAGGAGGTTCTTTACAAAATGTACGGAAAAAGTTTTTTGCAATTTGAGACTTTTTGAGTACTCCAACGATGGTTGGTCCCTTAGAAGTTTTTGATCAGTATTAGAAACAGGATCGATTGGCATCAAAAAATGTTTTTGTATAAAATGGCTGGCTGGCTATTTTCTTGCTAACTGTACATTTTTTTGAAAATCTTTGAATGGGGATCGAAATTCTATAAAAAATTATTGATAGTCTCCTAAGACCATTTTCGTGTAGCTGTAACGGATAAGTACTTCCCCTTAATGGCCCGCTGAAAGTTTCCATCCTGTATATATATATTTATATATACACATAAAACAACAACAATGCTACTTTCATTGTTGTCATAGCGACAGACTTAGACCTCTCCATTGTCAGACGACCGGCCGCCGGTCGCTTTTAAAATAGCCTAACTGTCGCTGTCCGGCTACCGGTCGCTTTTTCCCTTCCCTCTTTATGCTTCGACAGTAACGTGAATACTGTGCCTATCTCGCTCTAATTTATACAGAATGTAGTTAGAGATGGTGGTAGGTAGCAGAATATCCACCTTGCACACAGTAAACCTTTGAACGAGCTCTAACACTAACAACACCGAACACGTTAATACTCACCAGATTACTGAGGCGGTTAGCAAATGCGTACCGTAGAAAATTTATTGTACTAATACTTCGTTATAGCACTTATCTTATCTTATATTATCTTATATACTTAGGTGCTCCTCAGCTAATCTGCAAGCAGCTTTTTTCAAGTCCATTGATTGATTTTTATGTCAAGAGATGTTTCTGTCGTTACTTTGTAGGAGAAGAGGGAATTTCCAGTGCCCTTTTTTGACTCGACTTAGAGTTAAGCGTTCCGACAGAGCGGCATTGGAGGATTAGCCGGTCAGCGCTTCGCTCTGGCATCTCCCGCCGGGCACCTAACGTTCGAGGGGTTTTTAAACAAAATGGACTCACATACAATTTTACTAAGTACAGTTTATTTTATTCAAGTGTTGGCGCTGTTGCTGGAATCTGTTTTAAAACAAAATGTATAGCAGCGTGTCGTCAAATGAGTGCCGTAGCATTTGGCGACGATGAAGAAAACTAGGGTTAAGTTTATTTGAAACCCCTATTCCACCCCTATAATCATAGACTTTGAAAGAATATTATAATATTTAGCAAGTGGATGGTTATCTTCTTTCTATTTATAAGTATCTTTCTCTACGCTTCCGTAGTAAACGAGGAACTATGCTAATTTTGTATTTGGACATTATAAAATTATTACTCGTATAAGAGAAATGTAAATCTCGTTCTTGAATAAAGACACCTAATATATAGCTTTGATTGATTAATAGATAGATAGATAGATATAAAGATAGTACATAGATAATACTTATATTGCAACATTATGAAACATAATCAAGAACAAAAAAATATAAAAAAATTACGAAGTTACAATTTGGCGGGCTTAACGCTTTTTGATTTTAACGATCTTAAATAATTTGTATGGAGTTCTTTCTGAGTAAATTGTAAAATATTATTTTTATAAAAGTAAAAAAATTTTTTTTAGGTCATTATTTCCTAAAACATGCAAAATACTGGTTATACTAATATTGCTGTGAGCTATTAGTAAGATACCTAGTTTTAGATCCCTGGTTCCATTCGGGTTAAGTGCGCTTCAACTTTGGGCCTTATCATCAACCCAACAGGTGAGATAAAGGCCAATCGCTATAAAAAAAAGTACCTACTTTAATTACCAACAATGAATTTTAGTTACAAAGCGGCTTAAAGTATTAATACAAGCGCCGTTTTAACTACGCATACCCTTTTATTTAATGTTGAACCAACAATTTTCTGAGACCACAAGCACCTTCATGATATTTTTTTTTAATTCGCTGGGTACGTACGGGGTGTATATAATTAGCTTTATTAGAGCTATCGTTTTTTGTTGTCAGAACGAATTCCCGAACCAGGAAGCGAGTAGTGCGGAATATAAATATTTTATGGTGACAGTTAAATACTCGTTCCTATAAATGAACTAGAGTTAATCTGCTTTTTTATTGGCAGTATTCGGTGCGTACTGATTGAAATTGTGAAAGGTAAAAGGTTCCATTCGATAACCATCGCCACTGTGGTCATTTGGTTAATTCGCTGAACAAACTGCTTTTGTTGACTAGTGGATTTTTTTTAAACTGGTCTCATTCCTTAAGGTCCCGGCTTCGATTCGCAAGAGAAACATATTGAGGTATCTTTAAGAGGAAATACTAAGGTCGACTGAATTGAAAAACTTGTAATCAACGTTTTGCAGTCCCCTGATTTCTCCTTCAAAACTGAACCGATTTAATTACTTTTATCATTAAAAATTAAAGAAAGACTTTGGCTGTGTCCCTATGTTTTCCTTTTTTCTTATATAATCTCGTCAAATTTGGGAAACACAGGGGAAAATCTGGCCAATTTTTAAGGCTTTTAAAGGTTCATATCTTTTTTAAAAATAAAATTAATTTATGAAAAAAAGGAAAACACAGGGACACAGCCAAAGCCTTTCTTTAATTTTTTATGAAAAAAGTAATCAAATCGGTACAGTTTTGGAGGAGGAATCAGGGGACTACGAAACGTTGATTTTGTCTACTTTTCATATATATTTTTCAATTCAGTCGACGTTAGTGTTTCCTCTTAAAGTTAGGTTTGGTTGGTGGTGGGGCTTGTTTTAAGCCGGCCTACCTGGCTAGCTGCCACAAACATATTAGAATCTGTCACCATAACATCAATGTTAGTATCATTGATGTGTTCCGAAAGTTAGCGATAAAGGAGCGAGAGTCGTGATTTTGCCAAAAATATCAGCATTTAAAAACTGAAAGTATTTTAAAAGGCTTATTAAGCTGTGTACTGCATAAACTACGTCACTGCACTAACTACGTCACTTTCAACTTTATTACACCTTGTTATTTTAAAAGTCATAATGTTTAAAACTCTCAATTAACGTTAAAAGGCTCTTTGTTTACCCACTTCAGGGAGCAAAATGAATATTTTATTAATCAGTTTGAAGCGGGGAAGATTGATTAAATTGTCAAGTTATTTTTCAAGTGTGGAATACTTTTTTGTATTGTTTCTTTATAGCAGATACTGGTAATCTTTATTACCACCATCCTGGCATAAACACTAGGCAATGTGTTAAAATCTACTAGATTGAAAATAATTGCCAGTATATTTATTGTTAAATGTGTATAATTTAAAGCATTTTTTTGTTGCAAATAGTGCTATTGATCTAGTATGTCATGCCATAAGGTGCGGGCTAGAATCGCGCACTTCAAAACTTTTCAAATTGTAAATGTCGGTAGCGAAAAAAGAGATAATTCATAATTCGTTTATTGCTTGGTAAAAAGTATTGTTTATGTGTGTTATATGTATAACATTATAAAAAAATGCATATATAGCAAAATAAAAATAAAATAAAATAAAAAATAAAAAATGAGATCACGAACACTTAACACTCCCTGTGAACAAGTGACCCGGTAGTTATCCGTAAAAGTCACTTGGTGTCTATTTTGGAGTTCCAAACAAATTGTCACAGGACGAAACCACTTATTTTCAGATCCCCAATCATGAGTAGGCTTCACAGTATCGACGCCTCTGTTTGTTTTAACAAATATTTAATACCCCCGAGCTGTTTTGCTTCGCGGTGATATTGAAATTCTCTTTATATCTGCTTACAGGCTTTAACGATACAAAGTAAAAATTGCAAAATAAAAGAAGTATCAAATAACTTATCTATCCTACTTATCCTACCTATCTTTAAATTTGCTGTTAGCAAGCGTTGTTTTATCAATATTTAGGTAGGTAATGGGCATCTTCGGAAGACCAGCGTCGTAGCATTACTAAAGTGCTATGACCCATGCTGAGAAGATCCCTTTTCAGTATCATAAACGTATCTTAAGTTATGAATGTTTTACTTATGTGAATGTTATTTTGTGATACTGAATAAATGTTTTACTATTCTATTCTATTTAATACAAGTTAAGTATCCGTTATACCTAAATACATATTTTAAAGAAAATTGTTTGGTCAAGTAGAATAGTAGTTTCTTTACTGACTTGAAACTTGTCGTCTAGTCTGAAATCGAGACAATGCTCAACTACTGAGTTGAGCGTCGTCATGATTCAAACGTGTAAGAATAAGAATAAGAATAAGAATAAGAATAAGAATAAGAATAAGAATAAGAAACATTTATTGACCTGCACAAAAACAAATACAAACAGATGAGAAAAATAAAAATAAAATAAAAAAGAAAAACATCTTAAAACAATTAACACAATCACAAAAAAATAGAAATAAAAAATCTTCCAAAATAAGTTTAGAATCGGCAGAGTACTTTTAATACTTACTGCAGTTATTCTTACCTTTAGTCTACATTATTGCTAGTGGAATTTATTAGTAACTTTATTCTGTGCCTAATGCTAATAAGTTTAAACAGTACAGTAGAAAAAAACAATTTCCAGATGTAATTGCTTTTGTAATAATAAATTTATGTTTTAAATACTGTAATATCTAATCACATAATGCGTACAGGTACATTTGCAAAGCCAATTAAGTGTAATAAAAGAGACATATTATGTAAGTAATGTATAGACATACATATATAATTGAATATTTGTTAACGCATATGAGCAAAAGCTGGTGACATATACTCGTAAACCGACCAACATAAAAATTTATGACGGGTCTGGGCGGAATTTACTTCAAGTTTATTGCAGCAATAAAATAACAGCATTCTGTAGGTTTAAGCATTTTACTTGATCATCTGAATCTAACTTAATTATGATAATATGAAATATTAGTTCAATATAAAAGTAACTTGTATATTGTACCTAAGTACCCTGTTTCGTGAAATATTTATTTAAAGCGTCAACATCTTATAATTTCAGTTACACTTCTATATTTAAACAGACTAGTGGTCGCCTAGTGGTCGACATTCGACCGTAATTTTATTAAGGCATTAAGGCACAGGTTGTATCCTAAGCAATGAAAAATTAAAAAGATAGAATGTGAGTTTGGATTGGCATTGACAGGTTTCGGCCGCTCCTATGCCATTTTTTAAATTTTTGAATAGAGTATGAGTGTGTGTCAAATACATATGCGTGTGTGAACAATTAAATACATGGTAGTGTGTGTAATGTTTGTTTTATTGATTTAATGTATTTTTTATGCATAATTAAAAAAAAATATGAACATTCTGTACTCCTTCTCTAAACTATAACCCCCGTATTAATAAACAAAGTGTAAGCTTGAAGTAGTTACTCCGTGTTTTGTTCCCGTCATGTAAACTTCATTTCATATTAGAGTAAAAGAGACAAAACACGGAGTAACTACTCCAAGCTTACACTTTGTTTATTAATAAGCCCATGGGTGTGCGAAATTTTATACTCCTCCGTCCGCGCAATTTTCGTAAAAAGGGGTACAAAGTTTTTGCTTCACGTATTAATATATAGATATCAGTTTATAGTTAGATGTACCAATGAAATTGTTCGAAATGTGAAAGAGAAGGAAAACGATAAAGCGTATTGTAGTATTATTTATTTTAACTAAATAAATGTATTTTTTTCCATTTTTTTAAGCAAATGTACAGGGTCTTGGCATAAAATTAAACATCTCCTTTTATCTAATTAGCTACAGCACAGCAGTTTCGGCTCGGCGATGATAAATCAGTCAGTCAGGACAAGTCATTCATTATATGTATTACCTATGGTCTTGATAAGTAACTTACTAACAACATCTAACCAAACCTCAGGAAATAGAAAGCACTGATTGGAATTTCGGAAACTGTATTGTATTTCTTCGGTTACGTTTAGTGTGTAGATATTCACTAAGAAGATATTTTCATAAAGGATTTTTGGTTGTTTCCTCAAGATTACGAGATACAGGTATTTACGCGTAGGAAGTCGCGTGCGGGCCGCTAGTTGTTATTAATCGTGTAGATTCCTGCAGCCTGCAGTATAAAATAAAAATGTTTCCAGACTTTTCAAAATCATTAAGAAACTTTAATGATTTTGAAAAGTCTCAAATCTCAAGAACAACGCAGGCTCTGGTTGGTTTGTTCACCGTTATATATCAAAAAACAATTGAAGTATGGCAACTGTCATAGAGCATTATCAATTTGTGGGCGGGCCCCGCGGCCGACAGCCGGGCAGATATCATTTCGTCAACGTGATTAAACGACGTCACACACAACACAGCGGGCCCAAACTTTTTTTATTAGCCCACCGTAGCTGCCGTAAAGCCGAAGCAGTTTATTTCCCAGCAAAGCTGTTTTGTGGCGATTAAAAAGAGGACCCTGTGCCTGCGTAAGCCCGTTTTTTTTCAACTTTTTAAATATTTGCCCGCCCTCCGGGAGTAACTCGAAGCTGAGATTAGGGATCGTGTACCGACTCCGTTTACGGTGCGTGCTGGCCTGTTTTTCCATTACGGAATCATTGTGGGACCAACCGGCATAAATCAAGCGGATAGGTAATTATAAACCACCATACAAATTTATTTTACCTTACAATTTGGTCAAATTATGTTTAGAAGGTTTTTTTTTTGCTCGTTGAATACACAACGTTTATTATAAGCTCGACGTTTTTGCGAATTTTCATTGCCCGAGCAAATAGGAAAATTGGGTATCGCAGTACCTACCTACTATCGTGTTGTTTATCATAATTTAATTTATCACTGTGGTGTAAAAGTTTTGAGGTTTGAACTTTTTTGAATAATCAATTGAGTGTTGAATAATAAAATGAAAATTTAGTTGTAATGTAAAATAATAAAACGATTATAAGAACACTTAGCAGTTAGCAAGAACGCATAGCACTGATATTTTTTTTTGTTATGTATGTGGTTTTCCCACCAACCCATTCGATTAAATAATGGATGCTATATGTAACGTAACTTAAGTTATTTAAAAAATTTCAAGATTAATACAAAATTCTTCAGCCTGTCACCACCTGATGCTGAATATAGGCCATGCTGCGCACCATTTCTGTCGATAGCCACTTCAAACCTGCCCCCCAATTCTGCTATTTATTTTGATCTAAAACGAATCTGAAACGCTATAGTTTCAGCGTTTTCGTATTTTGTTAACTACGAGATCAACCTATAGAGTTAAAATAAAATAAAATAAACACACCAAATATTATTGCATTTTTTCTGTCAGTGATTTTTTATTTTATTTTAACTCTATAGAGTTGATTTCGTAGTTAGCAGAATACGAAAACGTTGAAACTACATCGTTAGTCGGAACGGGGGTATTAAGCCAAAAGGAGGGTAAAGTATACATGATAGTGAATAACTCTTTCTTTTAAACTTGTTATATAAATAACTATATAAACTATCATGGTCACTTGCAATAGAGTAAATATTAACGGGATTCTTACCATGTTTTTTTTTTAATTTTTAATTTTTATTGTTTACATTTGATTGGTCTACAAAAATCTAGTAGCCTACGGTTTTGACGTAGGTTCTCAGCAAATAGGTTTACCTCTAATGTCAATTGTACGGGCATTGTAAAGAGTCGAGTTTTCGCTCCATAATTGGGCTAATGTATCCAATGTCGAGTCGAACAACGAGGAGGGCTACCACAGCGTAATTTCTTTTGAAATTTAAAAAAGCTGTTAATCTAAAATTATTCATTTTTAAGAAAAAGTTCTTAGACAAAAGTTATTTACTATCATGTATACTTTACTCTCCTTTCAGCTTAGTACCCCCGTTCCGACTAACGTTGTATAGCGTTTCAGATTCGTTTCAGATCAAAGAATTGGGGGTCAGTTTTTTCCCGGAACTCTATCGATGTCATCTCTTCGATGTCATTCAAAATAGTTATGTATAGTAAAGCTATATTTAATACTGCTGTATAAAAAAAACATTTCCCATTTAAACATCGAATATTTCAGCAAACGCTAGCAGTGACACCCGCCCGGACGCAATTTAAATGAATGGAGAGTTTGATATGGTTGACGTTGGAGTTAACATTCTGCACAAGTGAAATGCCATTTTCGGAATCACTCCATTCTTCGCCCGCCCCTGTTTCCTACGGCAATCCACTTTGGGCTCAAAGTTAAATATTTCTCCAGCTCCGGCGAATACAAATAGCTGTTCAGTTGGCCTAATAAGATAGCGGCAGTCTCATTTTGCGTATTGGCTAAGCTTAATTGTACGCGACAGCGCACCGAAATTGTACGAGTACGTATATAACTTTGAGATATTTTGATTTTATAATTTAATTTCGAAATGAGCTGGAAAAGTTATGCGAAGTGTCAGTTAAATGCGTTAAAGCGTCCAACATGTTAACCAATTTGACTTCAGTGTCACATTAAGTGGGCAAATGATATTTTAATTACATAAAGTTTAATTTCTCTCCTTCTCGTGCATTATGACAACTAAACAAAATCAATCAACCAGTAAAATAACAAGTTGAAAAAAGGATCTTTAAGGAAAGTAATGATATTTATAAGATTCAAAATACTCAAAATAAAAAAATTTACAATTAAATAAAAGATATCCTTGAGGCCTTACATTCAGTTTCTGTAGAAGAACATTTATTTTATGAAAATTAATGATTAAACTGTTAACTTATCTATGTGTGGCTGTAATTTTGTCACCACGTACAACACAAACGGCTGTTTAGCCCAGATAATAGGATACTAGAAATGTATTGGTTAAGTTTAATTGCCCCCAATATAGTAGAACATTCCCGTCCACATTCAGACCCATTACAAGACAATACACAATGTTGCCAAAGATGGTAGTTTCGCGTCCAAGTTTCCAGTTTTATGTGGCGACCTAATTGGCTCTGCGGCGGAAGCTGGCTACTATCAGCGGATATAAGGAATGATTATGACTAGGGCTAAACAATCGTATTTACCATGCTGGCTTATACCGGTAGAATTACCACCAAACTGATGTTGTAATTTTATAAAAATATTTTTTACGAGCACTGTCTCCATTTTTATTAAAGGTTTTGTCAAACAGCTTGCGTGGCGAGGCTTGACGCTACCGTGTCGCATTTTCATCGCGCTTATGACTGTAATCATGTATGAGAGTCGTCACAACATGTCACGCGACAGTGGCGGTAGCCAAAGTAACATTATGAAAACGATAGCGAAGTTCGAAAAAAATAAAATGTATGGGATTGACATAAGCCGCGCTAAATCACGTGGTTAATCTTATGTCAATCCCATACATTTTATTCTATTCGAACTTCGCTATCGTTTTCTTAATGTTACTTTGGCTACCGCCACTTGTCACGTCAACACGCTTGACCGTGCTATGACAAACTAGGCATAGATCCTGCTATTTCAATATGTGTATTGTTGGCATGTTTTGATAATTTCGCCATAGTCCTAATGTCAAAATCTGACTTCCGACACGTTATTGAGACGTTATTGAATTAGTAATGTTAGCGCGGCTCTACCAACAGTGTGATTATTGCTCAGCGGCTAGCCATTGTAGCGCCCGCTATCTGACAAAGGCTTTAATCAAAAATAAACAGTCAATCTTAACTTATTTTACAAAATTATGAAGTAGTAAAGTAAATAGCCTATAACAGTCCCACTGCTGGGCAAAGGCCTCCATCATTGAAATCAAGTCATCACTACAATTAATGGGGTATGACTTAATCACCACGCTTGCCAAATGCGGGTTGGTGATCACAAACTCAGGCTATTCATCGAAAAATCCGAAACACACTCTGTCCGACCTGGGAATTGAACCTGGGACCTTCGGGTATCGAGCCGAGTGCTTTGCCACTCGGCCACCGAGGCCTTATAGACGTTAAAATATGAAGATATATTGACATTACATGTTCCTATACCGTGTTTTAAGGACGTAAGAAGCTACAAAGAACTTTAAAAAAATCACCACCGTCTCCACCTTCACCCTTGTCTCCGAGTGTGTTCGAAGCTGAAGAGCAGTCATATAGAATTCAATGCTACGTCTTATTTCCAAAATGTTCGTTAGGTGTTTAAGGAAGTTCCAGAGACTTATCTTTAAAGATCATCTCAAATGATAATAGTGAAAAATATAATTTTCACCCGTGCTAAGTAACAATTACAAGGCAAAACTAAAAACTGAATTGGTGGCGTATCCCTTTTTGCAACAGTCGCGAAGATACTCTACTTACTAATTACTAATTATCTAGGGTTAACTTAAGCTAAGGTCAAGGTAATACGAAATTATCGAAGTACCAAATATTTTTTTACATCTCGTTCATTTTTGTTCATAGTCGTTTGTACCCAAAATTGTAATGGAAAGCTTTAAAAACGTTTATCTTTTACATTTTTTATCGCATGAATATTTATCGAAGGAACCAAATGAATGTTGATGGACACTGGGAATTATTCCGCTTAGAATTTCAATTAAGAAAAATAGAAGAGCTATTAAAATTCAGTCAGTAAGGCTGTGGGCGCACTCAAGATGCCATTGTTTTTATATATCTACACAATGTAAAATGGAATAGGTAAAATATGGGCCAGCTCTAGGTATTAAAATGTTTGATTAGTTACTTTCTAGTTTAAAAGTAGAATGTGTTAAACCTGTCAAAAATAAAACAACATCGGAAAAAGGTACACATTTCTTTACGATTTATTTCTCATATCAAAATTAACTATGCAGGTAACTAAAAACTAAAAGTGGATGCTAATTTTATATACATACCAATTAAATAGTATTTACATTTTCCAAAAAAAAAAAATTGATAAAGTAACCTTGATAAAGTTCGTTATGTAAAGCATAACGAACTTATCTTAAAATATAAATAGCACCGAGCCGTACCTTTAAAAAATTTATATGTCCTTTACACACCCTCTCTCACTCACACACACACACACACCCTCTCTCAAACACACACACTTACGAAATAGCTTTTAAGATCACAAGCCCAAGCCAAGTCCAAAGTGGGGGGCCAGAACTATGTAATCCAGGGTATCCTAGTGCAGGTTCTGCTCTTTCACAATGTCTATATACTACTACCACGCTAAAAATTGTAAACTTACTGTATTATTATGTGTGACTTTTGTGACAGAGAAATAAATTGCTTTTTTTATTATTATTATTAAAAAAGGTCTAAATATAAATGGTATTGTTTTTGTTAAGTAAAATTATATGGCTTTTTTTAACTAATTATATTTTAATTATATATGTGATCACTTTTAGTATGATAATTATGTTTTAATAGAACGAAAACAATAAATCGCCTACGCTTTACATCAAATCAATTTCATTAGTTTTGCCAATGTTATTGTAAAATAATTGTATCCAAACGAATCTCGTTCACGAATCGAAAAGGGTGAATTAGCCGAGTGTCTACGTGACTTTTTGAAGGTCGAAAAAGACAAACACAATTAATAGGAATCTAAGGAAATCCTCAAGTGAATGTTGACGGACACGCAGACGAACTCTGCTTAGAATTTTAATTAAGAAGTTAGACGGACCATTTAAATTCTGCCGTGGATGCGGTGGCGCAGTTAGAACGCGTTTGTTACAGAATAAACGCTATTGTTCAATTAATATATTACAATTTCGGTTGTTTTGGCGTTTTACATTTCTCTAGAGCCTGTGCCACGTCTGCCTGTTACTAAATCAGTGCGTTGAGAATTGTATTTGATGCAGAATGAGGAGAGTGTAAGCATTTGTGGGAAGGCGAAGATTAAGCACTTTGGTCCCAAAATTTGATTCTTCAACTGTTCTAAAAAGTAGCGTGTTGTGGCGTGAAAAATGTGTGCTTGTGGCGAGCGCTCAGTCTGGAACACCTGAAAGACGCACCGCTGAACAATAAATCTCATGCGAAGCGTTTGCGCCCCGTACCATAAGAAAAACTGTTATTTATCCTTCAAATTAAAACTACAAATTATTTAAAAAAAATGAACTACAATATTGAAGTGTGTGTTAAGACTAAGCTACTAAGAAAATTTAGATGCTTAAATCGGTCTGGTTTGTCTGTAAAATGCGAATCTATGTTTTAAAAGAGGTTACTTTGATATTTTTTTCTCTGTTATAAAAGTTGACAAATCGTGTTTCTGCAACTAACAAAATGAAGCCAATTAAATGAAAAATCATGTCATCAAATATCACTTTCATATGTTTTGTAATTGTTGGGAAAAATCAAGATCCCACCACGTAAATTTCCAATGCGTCGCCTTAAACATAGTCAAACATGTTAGAAGTATACACATGCTTATTGGTTTGCGTTTTATGCATAAAGGGAATACATTTTATATACTTACGACTTCATAAATAAAAAGGTTTTTCTGGTGTTTTAGTACGTCGTTATGGCATCCTATTTTATTGAAGAACATATTAAAACATGATTTTAATATTCCATTGACTTTTCTTTTATTTTTTTATTTTAACTATTTTAAGATCTGAAATAAAAATATTACGATAAAACAAGTGGTTACTGATTACGTGTATCATTCCCCTAGTCAATGAAGAGAACTAAATGCCATTTTAAACTTGATAATATTTTTTTTCGCATTAATAATGTAGGGGAAGCCACATCAAGCAAAATCTGGCATTCAAACGGTAATAATTGTTAAACTTCTTTTTTAAACTTTCGTTCTCCTAGCCAAGGGAACGAGGAATATTTACATATTTAACTTATGTTATAATAAAAGATAAAAAATTATAAAGTTATTAAAACAAAAGGTACATAATTAGCAATGAGGCTTGTTAATAGTTTCAGGCTGTTCATTATCAAACGCACCATTTCTATGAATCTTTTAATGACTAAAGACTTGAAAATAACAATTACTACACGTACTTACGAATGGATGCTTCTCTACACATCAATCAGAGACCATAGAGCACTATAGTATCTATTATATGTAGTATCGTATTACATTCAAGGGTCAATAATATGTATTTAAACGTTCATCGTCGAAAAGACGGACTATGTATTAGTATTTTTATTTTAGCAGGTACAATATAAAAACACCAGGCGGTGCTGCTTAAATGCCATACAAATTATTATTCGTTTTTGTAAAGTCTTAGAGAAATTCGAATAGAAAGTAATACCAATAATTTTAACACATGAAATAAAAACAAACTTGCCGTTCCAAAACTTAGACTCAATAAGGTCGGTAATTCATTTGTTGGGAAATGTTTATAAATATACAATAAAGTGCCTTTCACTTCAACGGAATTGCCACTGCACAAGTGTAAGACAGAAATAAAACAAGGTCTAATGAAAAAAGATAACAGAATACCAGTTAAAACGTAGTGATTACTTGCTCAGTGGTACCAGTGGTACCAGGTATATAAAAATGATTACATCTTACTCTGCTCGCCTGCACATGTTATTTCACATTGTAAGTAGTTACACTTTTTTTTTTGACGACCTCCTTGGTCGAGTGGTTTGTACACCGGTTTTCATGGTGTCGCCATCTCTGAGGTCCCGGGTTCGACCCCCGGTCGGGTCAATTTAGAAATTATTGTTTTTCTAAATTGTCTCGGGTCTGGGTGTTTTCTATGTATAATAAGTATGTATTTTAAGTATTTTAAGTATGTTTATCCGTTGTCTAGTAACCATATAACGAGTTTCATAACGAAACTTCTCTTGGGCTAGATAATTGGTGTGAGTGTAGGAAAGTTAACTTTTGTATACAACTCTTAGCTTAAAAGAGTAGCTGCTAAGTTTCTTGCTGGAGTCTTCTTAGCAGAATCAACCTTCCGAACCAGCAGTAGAATCGCATTACATAATATGTATTATTTATTAAATTATATATTTTAAGTATTATTGTGTGTACTTAAATTATTTTTTAATATATTTTTGTTTTTTTTATGTCACTACTTGCCGTTCATAAGTGCAATTTATATGCCTAAATTGAATAAAGGATTTTCATTTTATTTCATTTCATTTCATTTTTAGGCACCCAGCAAGAATCTCGTCATCTATTCGAATGTCCTGCAGAATCTAATAAGGTGTGGGGAACCGCGTGAAGTCAGCACAAAGAAAACCTCCAGTGTTTGGTCGGTCACAACGGCATAAGGAACCCTAAGCTTCTTGCCGCCTCCAAACCCTGTAAAGGCCATTGTCAGCCAAATGCAACTTTTATTCTAAAAGAGCATTCTTTTCCCTATATGATTATTCATCATCATCATCTCAGCCAAAAGACGTCCATTGCTGGACAAAGGCCTCCCCCAAGGATCTCCACAACGACCGGTTATGGGGGGTATTTGCCGTAATCGCCACGCTTGGCAGGCGGGTTTGCGATCGCAGTAGGTTGAGGGTAACCTCAGAGAGATGCTGCTGCCCATCCTCTGGAATGGTCCCTTAGTCGCCTTTTACAACACCCACGGGAAGAAATGGGGTGGTGCAATTCTTTATCCCCGGCACCACACAGCGAATATTATTATTATTAAAATAAAACTACTTTTACGGATCTACTCGCGTTAATTTTACACACTATATCATACTATAATGTTTGTATGTATGTGCCCTAGTTACTGTTGTAATAAGTTTGTATATACATACTTACGAATTTTTCGTGGCGACACGCTTAGTATCCCCTTTTGGTGCGCGGATGAATATATTGCCTTTGTATAATGTAATGTTGATTATGACCTCTTATATTTTCCATAAATAAATAAAACATTGCGGTGTATGTATGCCATACAATAGCGACACAAATAAAATATATAACATTCAAAGTACTACTGACCTGATAGAATTCGAAAACATTAATTAACTTTAGGTTAGACCATTGTACGAATTTCTTTATGCTACTGGTTAGTAAGCGCTCAAATGATGGAACTTAACAATGACATCATGTCTCATTGAAATGAAATAACTTTTACGAATCTTCTCGCGTTTATTTTATACATTAGTTTTAATTAATGTTTATCCGTAAAAGTTGTTTCATTTCAATGTGTAGTGTTCGCGTAAACTTAGGAAACAATATGACATCATGTCTCGTTAAAACACATATTTATTTTATTCTACAATGATATTATTTCTTAATAGCGAAGCTTACTACTTACTTACTCTGTTAACTAAAAATATTAAAGGAATTTACTTTTAATTTAATACTTCGTTCTTGGCGTGACGACCTTAATTGCTAATTTTGACTACACAACTGGTTAGAGTAATAAAAGATCCACATCCGAACAAACAGCGTTACAATAAACACACATTCTATTTATTGGGGCATGCTGAGGTTAAACTTGTTCAATGGCGGTGTAATATTTTCCTTTAGTGAAGGCAACTGTATTCACGAGGAGCAGAGTTGAACCTTTATAACATACCCTAGAGTCAATGCGTGTGTGTATCAGCTTATAACAGCACAAAGTTCAGCAATCTTTCTACGGGACGTCTAACGATGCTTCCTATACCTAATGAAACACTTTGTACAGATAAAATCGCGTTTATTATAAACAACTAGCTGAACCGGCGGATTTCGTACCACTTTGAGAGTTTCTATGACAACAAAACAAACAAATCGTGGAACATTTTGTATTGGAAAAATAAATTGTAAAAATAAATGTTTGGGGTGGACCACCCAATTAGGGGTATAAAAAATAGATTACGACTAATTGTCAGACCTACCGAATATGTGTATAAAATTTCATAAAAATCGATCAAGCCGTTTCGGAGGAGTATGGCAACTCACATCATCATCATCATCATCATCATCATCATCATCATCATCAGCCTATATTAGTAACAATATGGCAACTCACATGTGACACGAGAATTTTATATACAGGGTGTTTGGCGCATGGACCGACAGAATTTTTTGGGGTGCTGATGGGGTCATTTCCTACCTTTCCATCTTTAGTCCCTGGTCCAAAGAGTTACGGTTATGGAAATATGATTTTTTGCCGATTTTTTCTAAAAATACCCAAAATACCGCAATTTAAACCCTATAACTTTTCTATTTTTCCTTATAACTTCAATTATTTTTTCCATTTGTATTCTGTATGCTTTTTTATAAAAACAACACTTTTTGTCCCAATCTACACCGAATGTTAAGCAAGATTACCTTTTTTAAAAAAAACAATGGTGAACGTATGAATAAAATTCAACTTCAAAATTTATTTAAAAAAAAGTAATAGTTATTGAGAATTTTGTTTTCTTTTAAAACATTCTGTAGTTTATGACCTTTCTAACAGTATATGACAGTCTACTAAAAAATTGCCTCAAAAAATGATTTCGATAGAGAGCAATTTCTCTTAAAGTTTTTTTTTATTTAATAGCATTATTTTTTATAAGTTAAATAACAAGATGTGTTCCAATTGGACAAATGACCTTTACGAAAATTAATAAAATGCAGTTTTCAATTTCTTTAAAAAAGTAAGCGTTATTGAGAGCCTTAAACTTACTCAAAAACGATGATAGACCTCTCTAACGACATTATAGTTGCCTCAAAGGCAAATTTTATTTTTTTAGCAAAGTGTCGTATACCGTTAGAAAGGTCATAAGTTACAGAACTTTTTAAAAGAAAACGAAATTCTCAATACCTGCTACTGTTTATAAAAATAAATTATGAAGTTAAATTTTATTCATACGTTCACCATTCATCATCATCAGCCTATACTAGTCCACTGCTGGACATAGGCCTCTCCAAGTACACGCCACAGAGCACGATCCGTTCACCATTGCTTTTTCAAAAAAAGGTAATTTTTCCTAATTGTTGATGTAGATTGGGACAAAAAGTGTTGTTTTTACGAAAACGCATACATTACAGAATGCAATTGGAAAAAAGAATTGCTGTTAAAATAAAAAAGTTATGAGGTTTTTATTGCGGTAGTTTGGGAATTTTTACAAAACAAGGGCATAAAATCATATCTCCATAGCCGTAACTCCTTGGACTAAGGATGGAAAGGTAGGAAATGACCCCACCAGCACCCCAAAAAATTCTGTCGGTCCATGCGCCAAACAAAGTTTTGAAGTAAACCATATGATCACAGGCCCTCAAGTAGATTCCCCGCCCGATTCTCAAAACGCTACCGATCTGATCGAACCCCTCACAGAAACTAGAAGGGAACGGGGACACACTTCCATGATGACATTCCCTCTAGAAGTTCTCTGACGGGATTTTTTTTTTGAGAGAGATTGCTGATTGCCTTGGACGGCATTTTCAGCATCACCGGACTTAACTCTCTGACGGTGTTTCGATCACATGGCTTGAGGAACCCTTTAAGTTTCTCGCTGTACCCAAAAAAGTCTGGTGACGCTATAAAGACCAAATCTCTAAAAATATATAAACTCAAATAGCAAATTCTCTAAAAAAAGATTGGGGATTCTGTGATAATGCTATTCCATCTCCGGCCTTAGGGCTAAAACAGTGCTCGACCGACTGTCGGTCGGTGCGTACGTCGGTCACGTATGCTTAAATACATACCCCCTTATTCATAAAAAATATTTAAGCATTATTAAGTTAGATATTGTTTTGTCAACGTCACACAAACTTCATTTTGAATTTGAGAAAAAGAAACAAGACAATGATTAACTAAATAATGGTTAAATAGTTTTTATGAATAAGGGGGATAGTCGCTAATGAACTACAACCGTACGACGCTGAATGTCGTCGCGCGTCGGTCGCGCGTATGGGTTTTAGCCCTGTCATTTCTTACCATCTGGGGAGATGAATGCCAAACACTAACTTCAATCGATTAAAACAAAGACATATCAAAGCTACTTGATTGTTTAGGAACGCCAGACAGTGTCAGCCATGTATGCTACAAACATAAAAGAGAAAGAACAAAAAGAAAAATGAAAAAAAAAAACACCGTCATTACAAAAACAAATGACACAAAGATTTCGTAAATGTTACTCTGTTTGTTGAAGAAATACTCATTTTCTGTTTCATTAGTAAAATTTAATTTTATTACACGAGAGGAAAGAAGCAATATCTTGAAGGAATCCTTGTAATGAGTGAGGGGAAATGTTTTTCTTTATTTGGCGCTGTAAAATCGAGGCTGGTATTAACGTAAAATTCAAAATGCTCCCTACTTTAAATACTTAGCACGGGTTTTAAGGTTGAGTGCGTTTTGTTTAATGTCACCGAGGATTCTTTAAGAATTTAATAAACACCGAATCTGTGCTTTGCTTGCAGAATTTATAAGCGCGATAAAATACCTCTTTACTGCAATGTCCTTACTTAGTGTTCGGTATAGCGTACATACGAATCGCATAAAAAAAGATTTATTATGCTATATGAGGCTTATCAAAGTTGCTTCCGAACTTAAATCGGATTTATTCGTGACCCAAAAACGTAATCTTTGATCACATAATGGATCAAATGGACCTGTTTATCAATATATTATTTTCCTCGATGGCTTTGCCTTGATTTTCGTGTGATCGTTTATTCCGAACATCCTGGTCGTACGTTCATAAGAATATAATATAAACCAAAACCGAAAAGCGACCTAAGTAATAAGATAATAACGTTGTATTCAGCGAGCACAAATACCATCTGTGGTGTAATAAAAACCTTCTCAAGAGAATTGAAAATTTTATTATGTTTCCCTTATTTTAACCCAGAACGGGGCATACCTAACAAGTAAATAAGTGTTTCAAGGGCTACGTTTCGGAAAACTTCGTCGACCTCTAGTAAAATAGTAACTAAACAGCATAAGTCTATCCCACTGCTGGGCAAGGCAGGCAATTGCAGGTTGGTGATCAGAAAAATTTAGATTTAAATAAAACTGTAGGACTTTATCACCGGCTCCTTTTACGTACCCACTGCTGGGGCGCAAACTTGCCATAAACCGCCACGCGGGTGGGTTGTTGTTACTGTTAGTATAGCCGGGAACAAGGGGTTTACGTGCCTTCCGAAACACGGACTAGCTCGAGAAGACACATTTTATATCACCCATCCGATGACTGGCCTTTGCGAAAGTTGCCTTACTTCAGCAATCGCAGACTAAGCGCATTAACCACAGTGCCATCGAGCACTTAACTGACTTAACGAACCCAATACTTTTCTTACAACAATACAACTCGTTTGCACAAAAGATCCCGATGGGTCGAAGTGTTACTGATAGAGGGAAACCTCAGCAGGCCCCAGTAAGATAAGATAAGGCATACTCGTACTATTGGGTATCATTATAATCTTGAAAACGCCCCACTGCCTTCATTCCTTCTTTCATGTACACAGTAGCATAAATGCTAGGGAGAGATAGGGAATCTACTGTATGTATTATTCTATCTCGAAAGTTGAATAACAATTTTGAACAAAGGATAAAAGAACCCTAAACAGCATACTTTTTAATTAGTACGAATGAGAGTCTTGTTTAACTTACGTAGCACCTTATTTATACGGGTCGATATTCACAATTTTAATCAGCAAATATTATCATATTTCTGAAAGTTCATGTTCGTTGTTTGTTTTCTGACAAGTTAGTAGCGGATCCTGGTTCCCAACTAAAACAGAGTTTCTGATTTGCACGTATTGTGGAAATGTTTTAATTTACTTTCAAGTAAATAAACGTGTACTCTCAATATTATACATAGTATACGACTCACTTTTAATTTTAAGTCGATTGGGCTTTAACCTCTAAAATAAAAAGATAACTAAGTATTTATTACCTATTTAATTTTATCATCGACGGTAAATATGATAGAATCAAAACTAAAAGTAATATCAATTAAAATTATACTATACCATACTATGCAATGTTCTATAATGCTAATTTATATTGAAAAGCTGAGTCGTTCGCCAACTCAACTGATTTTATCAAATCACCAAACTACGATTTACTAAGTTAAGTCAAGACTACTTACGATGTTTAGCACTAGATTTTAATTTTACCTTCGTTTGTTTACAGGTAAGGTTTCACGATTCATCAGGCCATTGTAACATCCATCGACGATTACAACTACAACTTTCTACGATCGATTTGTTTACGGTATGATTTTTGACTCTTTACATTATTGTATGAATATGTTTTGGGTACTATTTATTATTTATAAAGCATAAGCAATAGTAGTAGTATACTTTTACCAATTGGGTTTCGAAGTCTAAGTAAAGTTACAAACATATACTCATCGTGTATCATCATCATCAGTATATAAACGTCCTTCGATGGGGCGTGGATCATTGTACAAAAAAAAAGAATCATGTTGGTTGTATGAGAGTCCCCTTAAATAATAAATTTATTCTGTTTTTTAGTATTTGTTGTTATAGCAGCAACCGAAATACATCATCTGTGAAAATTTCAACTGTCTAACTATCACGGTTCATGAGATACAGCCTGGTGACAGACGGACAGACAGACAGACAGACGGACGGACACCCCCGCTACACACGACTTTAAAGTTTATACTGACACCCCCCACCAACCTTACGGTTATAAAGTTAGGTGTCAGACATCCTTGCGCAAGCACAAGGGACCATCTGCGTCAGGTCATAACGCCAGATCAGGACGCGCCGAAACGTATTCTTCATCCGGTATTTTTAAGACTAGTGTCTCGAGCTAATTGCCCCGTGGACACGTATAGTCCACTACCTAATATCCAGATAGGTTACCGGAGCTGTAAGCTCGCTCACTTCTCGTTGCACTAAGAGTACAACTGCAGATACCACTGCTCGGGTCGTCAACTCTAAAGTCGACTACCAAATGTCCTCTTTGGTGGTGGAGTTGTAAGGCCACTCACTTCTCAGTACCCATCCAGGCACCTGATCAACTCTAAAATCCTACGCGGCTGATTCAACCGGAGACTTTACATCTAGCGGGCGCCTCTACTAGTCACGTGCCCGCAGATCCTTTCGCTTCAGGCTCTAGACCGCTACTCGGACACGCTCGCTGTGCACGAACTGGAAGCCTGGCCAGACCTCAACCAGGCAGACGAACATTCCCACTTCTACATTTAACCACATAGTCACCACGAGTCCAACCCATGTCCGGAACCTGCCGGAGACGCCCGCGAAGGATCCGGAACTCCCGTGGTACCCTTGAAAGAACAGCCGGACCCGTAATTCCAACTGCCATACCCTATCTATCAGGATAAGTGGATAGGGACTGCCACGGACTTTTGGAATGGAAAAAACCTTTAGCGCCGACCCCATAACACCACCCGTGTCGCACAGGAAGAAGGAGTAGAATGAATAGCACATAATATGATTGGAACCATTCAAATAATAAGCACAACTGGGCCTCGACTTTGCTATTTTAAAAATGTGCACAATCCTGTCTTAATAGCCATATGGTGTAAATGTAAGATTCATAATTTTTACACTTAATCATCAAAGATATTATCATGATGTTTAGTTTCCTTTTCCTTCATTTAAAGATAAGTTTTTGTATGGTTAAGGTTCCACTGGCAAGTAGCTATGGAACGCTTCCTTAGGTTATAAAATAAAGCCTAAGGGGTGGATCACTTATTGAGCTGTAGTTTAACTAATTATTTTTACTAGATGAAATATGATATATGAGTGGACTGTATTTTTTAAGAGGTTTGGTTCAGCTCGGATCCACAACTAAGGTAATTAAGCCTCGTTCAGTAAAACCTGAGATTAATTAGAAAACACAAAAAAAAACATCATGGGCAAGGCACTTGTACCAAGATTTAAGGGAAGGTTATATGGGAAAAAACACTCACTGTTGCTGCAGATGAGATCCAGTTCACCACTCTTCACAATTACCACAATCACAAGCAGGCCTGCTGTATTTAGTGTATCGATATATCCAATTATAAGAATAAAGTGTTTTTGGAAGAAGATTAGCTTGATTTACTTAGATTTTTAAAACACTGTCGCGTAGGCGAGGTCAGCCATTGCAATCTGTTGCACACGGAGCGACGAACCGAGACGTTGTTTTGTCAGGAGAGGGTAGGAAGAACCTCATACAAGTGCGTAGTATCAAAATATAATTAAAAATGACGGTATGCTAAGTAATTTATGAACGAGACTCAACAGTTTTTATTATTTTATTTTTATTTTCGGGTAAGCACAGTGCCTTGATCTCACCTGGTATTAAGTGATGATAAGGCCAATTGGTAGAAGCGCACTTCACCCGGATCCTCAACATGTGAGGCACTGGCTATCTTATCTCTAGCTGCCGGAATACAACAATGCTACAAACATTGATGTTATGGCGACATATTTAAATAAGATGGTGGTAGCTAGCCAGGCGGGCAAATAAGCCCTACCACCAATCAAACCGAGTACACAAACATTTGCCCCCCGCTGGGAATCGAACCCGGACCTCTGGGTCTAAGCCGGTGGTCTTAACCACTAGACCACAGAGGCGGTTAAAAGTTGTGTTAAGTTACTTTAAATGAAAAATGTATTTATTACTATCTCTTCTGTCTGTCTTATTATTACTTTTTATTGATTCTAATAATACTTTTATTTAATGTGTGCCACAATTACCCTTAAAATTAAAGCTGTAATAGCTCTATAGTATGTTTACATTTATTATCACTTAATTAAGTCATGAACGCGATTACTTAATTTTCAGCATTTGTAAAAAAGTCAGGTATTCTTATACTCTTCTATTTACTTCATTTTATCAGAAACTTCTGTAACATCTGGAATTTGTTAACAGACCTCAAAAGGTGGTCGTTGATATTGCTAGTCTAGAATATTCCAAAGAGACTAGGTGTCTCAGCGGAATCTCAACTACGCCCAGTCACAGTTCATGCGGTTCACGGTAGTTGGTGCGACGCTATTCGCAAACTTTGCTAAGCTTGGAGCTTCTTATAAACTGTTCCAGCTTATAGCAATAATTTGTAAAAAAAACATTTATCGGTGACTATATCACGAACTTGTTTTCTTTTTAAAGTAAAGATGTTGCTGTTGGCCTCATTGGCCTTGACAACGGGCGTTTTTAAGGGCTGCGAGAAAATTAAAGTTCCTCAGAGGGTTTATAGAGGGTTATTTTACGAATACACCGTCATCATCGTCTTTAAGGCCTCGGTCACGAGGCTGAGCATCTTGCTTGATTCACGGCAAGCGACTATAGATCATTGTAAGCTGTACAGTCGCCCAAAAAATTGATTTACCACCCTAAGGTTGAATGTCGCATGGCAGATTCATAGGCGATAAAGATTAGTTTCGCTTGCAGATCGATCTGACAACTTCTATTGCCATCTTTATTTGATTAGATTACTGTTTGTTACGTGACAGATGTTCTTAGTTTGAACTTGATGGATGATGGACAATGACGTCGTAAAATAAATGGCCGGGGGATGATATATAATTTTTATTGAATTGCCAATACCTAATATTGTGTGTATGCGGCTAGCCATAACTTTACAACAAACTTTTTTCTTATATTTAAAAAAAAGAAAGGCAGGTATACCTTTAAAGAAAAATAAAGGCACGATATTATATTATATAAAGTAGTTTTGCGCCCTTTCAGCAATAGTCAAGTTGGCAGGCATTGAAGATCTTATTTATATGCGGTTAAGTAAAAAAATAATACGGAAAATAAATCGATTTTTCTGAGAAAAATATAAAGAAATTACTAAAATATATTTTGTCAGTTTTTTTTATCAAATAGAATTTGGTTGTCTATACAAATAGTTTTTATTACTTTTGCTTAGAAAATTTATATTTTCTTTACTGTAATTAATGTCTTATCCATTTGTAATAAAGGTTAAAATGTCATGCACTTATAAGTGACCTACGACGTATGAATACTTATCAATTAGGATTACGTCATTATTATGCATCTCTTTCAGTGATATCTAGTATGAACGTTGTTGTAATTTTCGATGACTAGAAAACTAAATCAAAATTGGTACAACACTTTCTTGGGCCACTGTACAAAGATAGACTTATTCAACAGTAATAGAAAGAACGCAATGAACATACCGTCAGGGATCTTGGCCAAGCGATTAACGTCTCAATGCTTAGCTCATAGTGCCTATTCCGTAATAGGCACTATGAGCTCTAATCATTTTGATCATGTTGATGAAGACAAAACTTTTATGGAAAATCTGCAACTCACCTCGTTTATCACCAGGAGGCGGTATCTCAATACCATACAAATTGTAGTTTTCGTTAAAGTGATCTAATGGTGGATAAATCTAATATATATATGAGGAGAATACACACTACGAATTGTTATTTAAAGTTACTTTAGCGTGTGTTAGCACAATACATTGAAACGAAACACTCTAAAGGGATCTAGTTTCGCTTAGTTAAATCGGTATTAGTTTTAGACTGCGTCGCTTTGGACTTCTGGCAGTGTTTTGTTCTCGGGGAGAGTAAAGTATTTCATTTCAAATTACTACGAAATTCTTCAGCCTTTATTTTTCTTTATTTTCTTTATTACTGGGTTTTATGTTAAATCATCACTATATCACTATAAACGGTACACCGTTGAGCTCTGATTTTCCCACATGGGTTGCAGTTGCAGGTAACACTTAACCACCTGGCACAATAATATTTGACAAGTTGTTAATGTTTACGAAAAAAATATTTACGTCTTGCTGATCGAAACATCATACCACCCTTTTCCATATTAAAACACCGTGTATTATGATAAAAAATAATATATAAAACACAGTTGACATTGCACAAGAAATAAAGCCCATCTAATAATCGCATCTCTAAGAAAACCAAACGTTATATTATTGTTGAAGTGATCGACTGCCTTAATAAATCTGTCAATCAGCCTCTTCGCCAAGTTATTTTTGTACGTGCAAAAGAGAGTGAAATTATTAACAGTTTTATAAACGATGACAGTTTGACGTTAACTCCGGCGCCTAAAATTACGCTCGTTCAAGTGGTTCGGTGAAATCTTTTAATAAGTCCTCAATTATCTTTGATGTTTGAAGCCCTTTTTACCTTTGACCCTTGCTAATTCAAAGGTTCCAGCCCTCCACTAACTTCAAAGCGAACTATCTCTAAGCCTGTTTGACCTTTGTTTGGAACTATAGCAGTTGAGCTTTGAATAGCTACATCAATTTCGTAAAGTCCCCGTTTTATTTCATAAGTTTCAACTGTAATTGTTATTGATATTATGCTGTTCAAAACTGTTATGTTAAACTTCGAAAACTCCGTTGACTTACTTAAAAAACTAAACTAAACGCAATTATTGCAAATCAAATAACTGGCATATATTTATTTTTAAAAGTATTTTAAATATCCTAAAACCTAACGAAACGATAAAATAAATCTGTTATTACTGTTTTTAAATGTTGGATCTATAAAAAATAATATTGAGGCCTCAAGTGCTGTTTCCAAAACACGCAACCTTTTAAACCTTTTTACTTTTTGGAAAGTTCAATACTTGAGACTTAGGTGCACGAAGTTGTTGCAAAAGTCACCAAGTTCTTTTTTCTCTTTATTCAGGCAGCAATAAAAAGTTCACAAACTTTGTACCAAACACACCCCTACACGCACTGTAACGTATCCATGTTTGCAACAGTGCATGGAGGCTAAAGTTCTCGGCAGCTAATGAAATCACACGCAACTTTAAGTCTTTACGCGCTGTGTAATAGTTAATAATTAACAGCGCAAATTGGCCTAAAACGTTCGCCGCGAGTCGGCGCCTCTTAGTTAGTTTAAGCGGTGCACTTTAATTTAGTACTACGCCTACAGTGTTGTCATTGAAGGTGCAATGTACTTACAAAATACTTTGTACCTTTTTTACCAATATTATTTCACTAACTAAAAGTACTTGTTATAGTAACATCTAATTGACAACTCGAATCCAATCTTTCATGACTAGGTTTTTTGTTAGTCATAATTACAATCATACGGAATTCTTAAATAGTTAATTAATATTACAGCTTAAAAAATTTAAATAGACTAATATTATCATTCAAAATAAACTTTATTATAATTACTTTTGTATACACTTTTGTATATCCATGTTTGTCATCAACGTAATCTTCTAGTTTATGACAAGCTCTACTCATGAGAGATTTTTCAACATGGACGTATTTCAAATTTATTTTAAGGCATTTCATTCATGTTTGTTGTATGTACTCGTATTGTACGCACGAGTATGTTAAAATTATTTGAGTAAGTTAATAATTATGAAGACGATCTTTTTTAGGGTTGTACCGCTGTACGTCCGTCTGTCTGTCTGTCCGTCTGTCACCAGACTGTATCTCATGAACCGTGATAGTTGGACAATTGAAATTTTCACAGATGATGTATTTCGGTTGCCGCTATAACAACAAATACTAAAAAACAAAATAAAATAAATATTTAAGGAGGCTCCCATACAACAAACGTGATTTTTTTTTTTTGCTCGTTTTTGCTCGATATTTATATCGGCAACAGGTAGACGCTTGAAATATTCACAGAATATTTAGTTATATATTCAATTTAAAAATAAATAATTAAATTAAAATAAAATTAATATTTAAGGGGGGCTCCCATACAACAAACGTGATTTTTTTTCCAATTTTTCTAGGTCTTTATAACGATAAAAGGTAGAAACTTGTTATATTTTTATAGATAATGTTACGGAACCCTTCGTGCGCGAGATAGACTCGCACTTGGCCGGTTTTTAGCTTTAGTTGAAATTACATTATCTTTGTAAAAGTCAAACAAAGGTACACAAGAGTTAAAGCCCTCTTTTTGATCGTGTAGAGCTTGGTAAACTTGCATTAAAAATAAACTTTGTATTGATAAAGTGGCGCCAGTGGCAGGCAGGTAAGCTCTAATAATAGAAAACACGATAATACCGATTCCGGTGACAGGAAGGCACGTCAAACCGTAAGTTCCGTCCATATGGTGTATTATCGTAGAAGAAATCTTTATATACTCGTAATAGTGTAAAGGGCTATGATCCAATGTCGCTATATTGTTCAATCCAAGCGGGAAGGTATCATAACTTGAGTTTTTGCATTTTGTATTAAATAACAATGGCGATGAGGATATTATTAAAATAAGAAAGAATGTAAATCCCTTATCCCTTAACTAATTTTATTTATTTTATTTATTAATTTATTGGGAAACAAACAGCATTTTATAGTACAAAGGTAATAACTTAATCTATGTTTCACATTTGCCAAAGCAGTTTCCACTTATAATAAATTAATTACATTACAAATTAAAGTAACATAACATTCCTTAGAATTAAACTGAAATATAACTAAACTGGTACTGTTTTTATACAGTGACTATTTTTATTAAGAAAAGCTGAAAGGGTGTCGAGTGTTAAAACGGTATTAAAAAAATATTCGTCAAGGATATTGGTTGATCCTCCTTTGATCTTTTCTTTCATATTCAATATTCAGTTGCTCGAAAAGGATTCTGAAGAAAATAATGAACACGAATCTCCAAGAAACGTGAACCATTTGAAAGGGCAGCCATTTTATAAATAATACTCGTTTGTTTTATGCTTGCCGTCCGAACTGACAACAGATGGAGATGTTTGGGTTTAATGCGACAAACCGTGGTTTGATCCCCACACCACGTCAGGCGACCGACGACGACGTAAACCCGAGCCAACCACAACCGCACAAGGTTTTCAAGCAAGGTTTACACAGGACTTCTGTTAATGAAATTATAATTAAAATTATAACAGCAAGAATGCTAAAAACCACAAAAGCTTTCCGAATTATAATATTTATATTAAAACAATCCTCCCCCTTTACCGTGTCTTTTCTAGGATGAAGTTACTATAGCGTATCTGTTCTTTATATTTAACGTAGGACTAACATTACAGGTCGAGCCATTCGTGTAGGCGTATGTCTATCTACCATTATCATGCGAAATCAGGCTTATTCATATTAAGATCGATAGATTTTAAATGGTTTTATTTGATTTTCTACGCATACTTTTAGCGTTGTTCAATATTATGACTATCTCCCAAGTTGCCAAAGCTTATATATAAGTACTTTACAGTACTATATTTCCAAACAGAGACTGTAGTATGTCATTGGAGCAGCCTATATACGACTCCCGCCCGATCCTCTAAATGCCACTACACATTTACAGAATACACTAAATATGCACACTAGTATAGGCCTAAGACACCGTACTTATAGAACAAGGCTACGACGAGCCGGTTCACACGCGCTCTACACCAGGTAAATACATGTACCTGGGCGCTTCTCTCCACCACCACGACCCGGTCAATCCGAGCCGGGGTTCAAGCCTTTAGAGACGCCCTCGGGTTGTTCCGCTCCCCGATTCGATCCGAACCCCTCGGAGAATCTAGTAGGGCATGGGGACACGCAATAGTGCGTGATGCCGTTCCCTCTAGAAAACCTCCGAAGGTGATTCGTTTTATAAAGCTTGAGGAACCCTTTAAGTTTCTTGGCGCCTCCAAAAAAGCCCGGTGAAGCTGAAAATGCCGTTTTAGGCAACCAGCAAAACTCTCTCCAAAAAAGCCTATATACGAGCGCGCGCGCAGATCGGGCTTAAAATTTCCTGTTATTATTATATTTCTCAATGTTATCTGTTGTCCTGGGAAAGAGCGAGTTATCCCCAATACGAGTATTACATTACTTACTGGGGTGTCTCAATACTATGTAAAATGTAATTGAGAAATAAAGCTATTTTTATTTTTATTTTATTTTATTTTTTTATTTGTTACTAAAAGCTTGTAATCTTCGATCAAAAATGTACTAGATTTCCGATGAGAGCACGGAGCTACATTGGCGTTTGTTTTTTTTATTGTGACACGCCATAATGGCTTCACCCTGCCTGATGAAAAGCAGCCAGTGAAGCCCAAGAAGTGAAAGCGTTCATCACAGCGCTACCACGCTATGCCGAACGCTCACACTATGGCGGCCTGCATAACTGCTTTTTCACGCCCCGCTTAAATAACCGATGACAGTAAATATTAAGTACAGATATTTTGCAACCTTAATAAATATTTATGGTTAAGATTTAAGTAGGCTGAAGTTGTTGATGCTAACCAATGTTTTTCAGATTTTGTTATTCGAAATTGAAATGTATAAGTATGAGCAAACAGGACCACTATCACGATGCATTTTTGTTCCGGATCCTTTATCTAGTAAATTATTGATCAAAATCTGTAATGCATTATGCACCTCACCTAGTTTATATTAGGTCCTTACCTATGAAATTGGAGTTTTGTGTGAAGATTTTTTATAAAAAAATATTTTTCATACTAACGTTTTTTTTTAATTTTCTTGGCATCTATTTATTTTAACACTATAACAATTGTAGAGTAGTGTGTTTGTTTCACTAGATAAATATAGCAGACATTAAAAAGAAAAAAAATCAAGTCCTTTTCAAGCAACAATGAAACAAAATTCAATTAAAAAAAAAATTGGGCGATAAAGACACAAAATTAATAATCATTGTTATTACTGAAGCCTAAGCAACATAGTCCTCATTAAAGGTGTATAATAATATTAACAACCGGTATTGACTTTTAGAAGTAATACACCTATTAATAAGTGAGAAAAAAACTCTGATTTCATAGGTGAGGACCTATTATATTCAAAAGCGAAAATTTTCAACACTTTTTCAGAATCACTATCAGTGTTTATCATAAAAAAACGGTTTCTAACAAATCAGCAGGATTGATTGTTCAATAAACATAATACAAAAGGACTGCCGGGCAAATGGCTGTTGATTGGGGCACCCGTGGAGACAAACGAGTGGCCCTAATGTGACACCAAGCTCGGCAATATATCCGCATTGTGACGACCTTCGCTAATTTTGCCGGGGCTTTATCAAACGGAAAGAATGTGGTTGTGTGCGCTAATGCCGATCATAAATTTAGAAACTCTCGTTTGACAAATGTAAAGAAATCTGACTTCGAAGAGATAACATAAAAAAAAGATTTGTGGTAGGCTCAATAAAAGGATGGGAAAGGTGAAGTCTGTTCTGCCTACGTGCTTAGTGTTTATGTGGGTAAGCGTGAGTCGAGCAGCGGGCTTTAAGTAGGGATTAATCATTATAGTAGATAAAACCTTACTAGAAAAAATACTTAAACTTTGTGAATAAAAAAGTTTAATAAAGAAATTCAGTAGGATTTATTATCTTTTCTATTACACTTGTTTTAATTTGTTTTTTAAATGGATATAGTAAGACTCAGTCGGTCGAGTACTTAACGGTAATTAAGGTAATAACGGTGCTTAACGTTTCGGTTTTTAACGTGACTTTGCTGGGATCTTATCCCCTTTTTCGAAAGTGGCTTAAAAATTACATCAAATACTTGGATACAGGGTGTATCCAAGTATTAGAGGGTAAGATACATAATTTACATCTTCTAAATTTTGTTAATGTTATAAATTTGTCAAAGTATGTCTCATTGCCACCATTGGTATAAAAAATATATTGCTGTCAGTTTTAAGAGAAATCACTATCAAGATTATCTTTCTTATAAGTTCGAATTCTCTCAAATCGAATTCGAAATTGGCCGATCATCATATAAAGTGGGTAGACCGCAAACGGCTCCAAATTAGAGTAGCAGTTGACTTAAACGAGTGTCGGTGACAGAGCAAAGGGTCACAGTGGCGCCCACAAGCGGTCTTTTTGTGAAGTCGCATTTTACTGTTAGGACTTTTTAAGTTGATTTTTGGCACTGTTGAGCTGCTCTGCTCTACACAATATGCATGTTATGGGTATAAATTAATTCTTAATTACCTATTCTAACCAAAAAAAACAAAACATTCTTTGAAACTTTTAAAATTTTTAGTCAAACTTTTTTTACTTGATTTGAACTTTTTTTGAAAGTCTTTAAATCTCATAAATTCAAATGAATGAATGAATACATACATACATACATACATATAATCACGCCTCTTTCCTGTAGGGGTAGGCAGAGACCACTTTTTTCCACTTGCTACGATCCATACATACTTGTTTCGCTTCGTCCACTTTCATTATTTCCTTCATACATGCTCTTCGGTTTAGGGTACTCTTGACCTAATGAATGAATGCACGAATATAATAGGTTTATTTATTTATTTGTAGTTTGTATGTTGAACCGAAACGTATAAACGCTCTCAAGTCCTGTTAGAAACCTGTATAAAAAAAATACGCAAAAATTTAAATATGTATTTATTTATTTCTCTTATTCATTTACAAGTTTATGTAGACACATAAAAAGATTACAATATAAGTTCTACGGGTAAATACAGTATAAGGGCGCTTCTTATTTCAGTTCTGAAATATCTTCCAGCAGGCCTGCAAAAGGAAAGGTTATAAATATAGGTATAACTAAAATAAACTTGCTTAAATATTTATAATACACATACATACTAATAATTGAATTGCGTGTATGTAATATTTAATACTTTTTTAGAGTTAAATAATCTCTACAGTAGTTTTGGCAAGATAAAATAACACATAGGTATGTGACCAAACAAAATTTTCTGTTAATATCGCTTAAATGCATGTGGCACTAACGTCATATTTTTCGTAATGCAAGAGTTAGAGGATTTCTCAAAACTATTTTGTACCAAACCTTTATATGTAATAAAACGCTAGTTTTCACAAATTGTATATAGTTCAGACGATATCGCAGAAAATGCGGGCTAAATTGGCCAATCAACATATAAAATGGCCACCGAACGGACTGTAGCTCAGACTAATTGGGTGTCATTTGATCGGCAGTTGGGGTGAACGAGTGTCGGTTACGTGATACCGAAGCTCATGCGATGTAACTGTAATGCGTCCGCGACTCGACGTTATAAGCTAATTTTGGCACGGAAATGATGGATGCAGTTCCGTTTGAACGCCCGCTGGGATTGTGATCTATGTTGCTTGTATACTGAGCTTGCAATTCTTGCGTTGTTACTGGCAATTGTCAATATTGTTCAGTTTGCCGTGTGGTTCCGGCTTAGAATAGCATTACCCCCTATCTTCCCGTGGGGGTCGTAGAAGGCGACAAAAGGAAAACCGCCTTCCTCAAACAGTAGCCATACTGCCATCGCCAACCCGCCTGCCAAGCGTGGCGATTACGGCAAATACCCCTCATATCCTTGGGGGAGGCCTATGCCTAGCAGTGGGCGTCATATGGCTGATGATGATGATCAGTTTCTTCCGGATCTTGTGTAAATAACTATCGTCCCATCTCTGTATTATCATCTTTATCTAAAGTGATGGAAAGAATTATAAAAACATGTCTTGTTACATACCTAGAAAAAAATGACCTAATCTCTCAACACCAGCATGGTTTTCGTACCTGCAAATCAACAACGGATGCAGTTGCCAATCTAACAGAATATGTCGCCTTAAATTTAGACTCTAAAGAAAAATGTATAGCTGTATTCTTGGACTTGGCAAATTTCGATTCGATACAGTCTCCATTGATCTCCTGCTGCTAAAGATGGATATACGTGGAATTACTTTGGAGCTTTTTAAAACACATCTTTCAGATAGATTCCACAAAATTAAAATAGGAAACAACCCGAGTACACAGTTGCCCGTCACCTTTGGAGTTCCACAGGGAAGTGTATTAGGTCCTAGTCTCTTCCTTATCTACATAAATGACCTTTATGAGCTGAAAATTAAAAATGCTAAAATATTTACTTTTGCAGACGATACAGCTCTAGTATTTCACGGGAAAACTTGGGAAGACGCTAAGACTAATGCTGAAAAAGGTCTTAAAACGGTATAGCTTTGGCTAACCACGAACGTTCTGACGTTAAATATATCCAAAACAAATTTATAACATTTGGAATTACTAATCAGGATATCCCCAATGATTTTAAAATATAAGCACATACCTGTCTTAATAATAATTTGTCATGCAGCTGCCCATATGTTGATAGAACTAATTCTATAAAGTATCTTGGAAATTACTCTAGATCAAACCCTTACATGGAAACCGCAAATTGAGGTATTGACTGAAAGGGTTCGCAAATTAATGTACGTATTTAAAACGTTACGACATACAGGCGATACTAATTTACTTTAAACGATCTACTACGTTCTAGCCCACTCAATAATAAGTTACGGTATACGTACATGGGATGGAGCCAAAAAAACTCACCTTCTACGGTGAGAAAGGGTTCAACGCTACTTATTCAAAGTAATGATGTTTAAGCCTTTTAGGTATCCACCAAGGATTTTTATTCTTTGTGCGATGTTTTGACCGTAAGGCAACAATTTATAGTTGATACCATTTTGCCTCAACACCAACTACTGAACTTCAATGTCGACTATTTAGGTCGTCGCAGAATTGACAAAGTTTGCATTGCAAAAACATTTTGAACATTCTTTATAAACAAATTTCAAATTTACTTAGGCCCTCTTATTTACAATAAGCTTAATAAAAACCAAAGTCAATTATTTATTTAATGAAATAAACTTTAGAAAAGTGTTTTAGAATCGTCCAAACATTTTTTTTTTACCTACTACCCATTCAGGACGAACGACGCTACGACGCGACGCAAGAAACTCCACAGCTTTAATATAAGTAACGACATTTAGAAAATTAATATATAACAACCTTAACATATACTCTTTTAATAAATACAGATGTAAAGAAAAAGTAGCAAAATGGCTTATTACACTTAATTATGATGAAACAAAAAAAATATTAACTACATTCAAATAAATATATTTAAAAAAATACGTTTACTTGACGAAAAGATTATTTTCAATTAGTCTTATATCTGTATATTCTATATTTATGTATATATGTATGTATATTTGAATATTTATTTATGTAAATATATGTATATATATTTTATTTTATTTCTTTTTTTATTTTGAAATTTTTATCATTCTGATAAATTAAATATATTCACATTTAAAAATATTTATAAAATATTATTTATGGAAACACACGTATTCACTTCACTGTAAACCCTAAGGAAATCTAAATTCCTCACTTGTATGTATAATACTAATTTAAAAAAATCTAAAACGTCAAATTAAATTTTAATTTCTTTAGTTTCCAGTTTTTGAAGTCTCACCTATCGCATAGCTCGTTCTCACTATTCACTCTGTCCGATGTTTGCAACCGCTTAATGACCGATGCGTATGATTTGTATAGTGCACAAATTGTAACGTAAAATATAAAGCTACCTACCCGTAATTTATTTGTTAATTGAATTTATATTGTAAGTAATGTATTAATGTTTTTCCCTTAGTGTGACGTGACTTCTTCTAATTATTTAATTATGTAATGCGCGTGTTACCTACATTAAAAGAAAAATATCATAGGAAGTAACTAGCATCTATGACACAGGCTCGGCCTAGCTTTGATGCTAGTGATCTTGTATTTAGTCCTATAAAAATTGTTATCATTGTTTTGTCATAACTAATGTATTTTCTTGGTCAAAAAAGTATTATTATTTTTATTATTATTATGTCCGTTTCTTTGTTTAGAGATAAATTGTGCTTAGAGTAACCTATTTGCTTTTGTTTGAGAGTCCATTAGCTTATAGCGTACTTTTCCGTTGTTCAGATGTTGATTTCGGTATAGTAATCGGCAGTTGAGGTGAACGAGTGTCAGTTAAGGCTCCCACACATAAACACGCACAACGCGGTTATGTGTTTCGGCCCTAACGTGATGCCTAAGTTCATACGATGTCTATAATGCGTCCACGATTCGATGTCACAAGCTAATTTTGGCACGAGATTGATGGATGCAGTTCCTTTTGAAGCCGGGATTGTGATCTATGTTGCTTGTGTATTTAGCTTGCAAGTCTTGTTTTGTTACTGGTAATTGTCAATACTGTTCAGTTTCTTACGAATGTCTATTTACTTGTATATATATTTGCGTTTGTTTTCAAAGCCCATTCATTTATTGCTTTCTTTTCTGTTATTCGAATATTTATGTCACTACAGTAAAGATTAAACAATTATAGGGTAGGTTTAAAAGCTTTATCTTTATAAAATGTCTTTCAGTTTCAATAAATTTTAAACACCTAACAGAGTAGATACAATTTTGTAAAAATCAGTGTTAATAGTAGTATTAATAGTATGGTAAACGTTTTGTAAATTTATTGTATGTGACTTTGAAAAGTTGTAAATGATTTCATCCTTAAAGATTAAATTGCCAATGTCAATCTAAGATAACTTATAAATTTCAATATAAATTCACGTACAAAAACAATACTATGCTGGTACTGATTTTGTAGGAGAGCGCTTTCATTAGTTGGATGCGTCCGGTGCACATTGTAGACTGTGTGTCGTCCGCGGATTCCCGCCATGACGGCTATCCGTTACCACAGCTAACTAATTCTATTTGTATCACCAGAATTCACAACTCGACTATTAAGTATCAATTAATAGACAGTGTCTTATTTGTCTTAATTATATTATTACAAATTTGCAATTTCACTTTTGATGTGAGTTTAAATTTAGGCTTTGATGTAGTTAGGTGTTTGTTAGGAAACGTACTCATTAGCTGAACGTTGATTCCAAGGGGTACGGGCAGTACGGGTGCGCAAACATCGCAGGTCGTGCGTCCCGCGTCGCGTGCCGCGTCGCATCCCGCAACAGCGACGGCGGCGCAAACCCGCGTCCGTACGCCAATTTAATTCTGTTGCTTGTACACGATCCAAATAACTAGTGCATGGAAGCACCTCCGAGCGTTAACGCAATGGAGTGGATCGTGCGGGTACGGTTTTAAAAAAAATAGATTTTGCGTCGGCTTTCGCTGCAGTTAGTGAGCAAATAAAATATGCGTTGTGTTTTTTTTTTGGTTTGCATTGTGCCTGTTTAATTTAAAGTCTTGAAATTAATAAATTATGTTGCGAATTTAATTCAAGTCCCGCATCACGAGCACACTATACAACTTTGACTAGTTTTGACTCTTATTGCGTTGTATTAAGAGTTACATTGTTTAAATGTTAATGTTACTGATTGTGGAAAATACAAACAAAAATAGAACGTACTAAATTATAATAAAAAAATAACAATTAAGTTTAGGTACATTCTACTCATAGGTCCCAGTTCTACATTCAGACCGGTAAAAATTACGATGCATTCAAGTTGTATTGTGGCCATGAAAACAGTTTTTGTGGATACACAATGTCAGCCGGCGCATTTCGCTCGGATCCAAACCACAAAGCGCCAGCGTTGCCAGTCACCACCTAATTAGTAGCATAGGGATTGAGCGCTGATACTTGATTTTTCAATTGACCTATCAGTTGTATGACAGATCAGTATTTGGTAGAATAAATTAGCATGTTGCTCTTATTATATTTGTTGTTTACATAAAATGCGAAGCGAGTGACGAAATAGACTGAAGCGATTCGACAAATAAATTAAGAAAGCACGTTACAATTCGCGGAGAATCCGCTCTATAAGCTGAACCTCTATTGAAACCAATCTACTTTTTGGCGACATCACTATGTACCTATTTACAAATACAGTATGTTCATAATACCCGTCTAGTACACCTTAAGGACATCTAGCCATCGCATGCATAAAATTAAGCTCAGTCATATCTTTGATTATATCTAATAGCTAATGCTGAGCTACTTTGAGCTTTTAGTTACCCTCTTCTATAGCTGAACTAATAGATGCTTGAGTTGAATGTGAGTAATCGTAGTGTAAATGTTTAATCGTCATAGTTACATACTGACGTGAGCCCATACGTATACGCACGTACAAGCGTATTAGCTTTCAAGATTAGTCAAAAATCTTTAAAAAAAATACCAATAATGTAAAATATTGGTATTTTTATACGCGCTATACGCGTTAAATTTTTGGTGACATTCAGGTTCAGTTTGATTAGTATTATTTCTAGTCAATGAGGCCAACCAACCTCAAGTCCAGTGCTTCTATTTTTTTATTGTTTCATGGTGATCATCGCGTTTCGCAACCGAATATTAATTTCCATGTCCATTAGTTATTAGATTTAACATTTATGATAATTTGAATTCAGAACAACGTATTTTATTATTGTTTTGTTTTGAATCTTTCGTGTTAATTTTATAGAGCTGTAAAACTATAAAACGTAAATGAATATTACGTATACCACAATAGTATTTCCGCTCATTCTAAAATAAATTAATAATAAGTAAAAGGCACTAGTCCTTTTACTTATTATTAAATATGTATATATTTTATTTGTGTCGCTATTGTATGGCATACATACACCGCAATGTTTTATTTATTTATGGAAAATATAAGAGGTCACAATCAACATTACATTATACAAAGGCAATATATTCATCCGCGCACCAAAAGGGGATACTAAGCGTGTCGCCACGAAAAATTCGTAAGTATGTATATACAAACTTATTACAACAGTAACTAGGGCACATACATACAAACATTATAGTATGTTATAGTGTGTAAAATAAACGCGAGTAGATCCGTAAAAGTAGTTTTATTTTAATAATAATAATATTCGCTGTGTGGTGCCGGGGATAAAGAATTGCACCACCCCATCTCTTCCCGTGGGTGTCGTAAAAGCCGACTAAGGGACCATTCCAGAGGATGGGAAGCAGCATCTCTCTGAGGTTACCCTCAACCTACTGCGATCGCCAACCCGCCTGCCAAGCGTGGCGATTACGGCAAATACCCCTCATATCCTTGGGGGAGGCTTTTGTCCAGCAGTGGACATCTTTGGCTGAGATGATGATGATGATGATGATGAAAAGGACTAGTAGCAACTCTTAATACTCTACAACTGATAGAAATCCGACGACAGCCGAAACACGAAGTTTGCTGAGAGAAAATAGATGCACTGTAAGCTAGATTTTGTTGGTCTCTCGCAACGCAGAGTGGCCGCCCGGTGTCTCTTAATTACTAAATAGACAGTTCATAATGTCATAATGCTGCACATTACTTATTACACGTTACACCACTTCAGCAAATGAATATTACAAACTCTCCGACGGAGTTACGAAACTTTTGCGTTACGCGATGCGGTTGTGAGTCCAGTGAAATTTATAGTTGCAACTGACACTTTTATGAAACAGCATTTGGAGATTTAAGACATTGCTATTTATGAATAACTAATATATATTTTTTACGCTTATTTGTTACTAAAAATAAGGTAGGTATTTGTTTCTTATTCTTACTTACCTACTCATCGTTCTCTGAAAACGTTCATCTAGTCAGTATTAATAAAACAAAAATAACTATGGAAAATGTTTAAATGCTAGAAGAATTTAAAATGAAACACCGAAACAAAGCACCTGTAATCGAATATTATTTTATACCTACCCACGCGGCCGTTAAATTTCTATTATCAAGGTATCCATCCATTTCGAACTCAGCCAACCGATTACTTAGTCATGCTGCAGTACAAGCTTTAGTGAGGTGTTGTCGGTACATTTCCGCCGTATATCCGTGCGTGTTAGTGAAATGGTGGACTAGCATCCGTTTAAATGGTGAATTGAAAACTGCATAAGTTCCATCGTTCTGGGCTATTGTCGACGCTACTGTCCAAGTGGAGTATTATGTCCGGTCGAGAGATATATTTATTACGCAAGAGTATCTATTAGTTGTTACTTTTACTGCAGTTGCATTTAGTAGAAAAGGGGGTAACTTGGTATTGCGTAACTTTTGACTTTTTATTTAAATAAACATGTAAGTGTAGCAGTAAAATACTTCGTGAAAGAAAACGGAGAGCAAAAAATTTGTATTCCCGTGACACAAGCCACTGTCGAATCGCTAAGTGAGCATTAATTAACAATTATAATTCTACTAGCGGTCGCTCGCGGTTTCACCTGCGTGGTTCCCGTTCCCGTGGGAATATCTGGATAAAAAGTATCCTATGTGTTATTTTAGGTTATAAACTATCTGTATGCCGAATTCATCCAAATCCATTCAGTAGTTTTTACGTGAAAGAGTAACAAACATACATCCATACTTACAAACTTTCGCGTTTATAATATTAGTAGGATTACAATGATAAAAACCAGTAAGTACTCACTGTAGCAATGATTTGGTTTCAAATCAAACAAATCACGAGCGAGTTTTAAGCCCATTAGGCAAAGGGTATCTTGGTTTTCATACTACACTCGTGTAAATTTTGTCAACTGATTTTACCTAATTGTAATTTGAACCCTGTGTGGTGCCGATAAAGAATTGCACCACCCCATCTCTTCCCGTGGGTGTCGTAAGAGCCGACTAAGGGACCATTCCAGAGGATGGGCAGCAGCATCTCTCTGAGGTTACCCTCAACCTACTGCGATCGCCAACCGGCCTGCCAAGCGTGGCGATTACGGCAAATACCCCTCATATCCTTGGGGGAGGCCTTTGTCCATTGCAGCAGTGGACGTCTTTGGCTGAGATGAGATGATGATGAATTTGCATCTTATTCAATGTCAATAGCTTCGCTACGGTTGGGCATCAAATTGTTAAGATCTTCAACACGTTTTCTTTGTTAGTGGATAAACAAATAATACTAATAAACATTAAGCTAACACCCATCAATTGTAGTGATGACTTGATTTCAATGATGGAGACCTTTGCCCAGCAGTGGGCAGTTATAGGTAGTTTACTTACTAATAAACAAATTAGAATTTTGCCCTAAATTATTATAGCTACAATCGGTGTCTATTGGTAGGCTCTAGAACTTCTACTATTTCATGTAACCTTAAAAATAATGAATGAATGGTTGTGAGCCCTACCATCCTCTACATACGACCTCTAATGTAATAAGGTAATACCTATTGCTCAGCCGTTTTGGTAAGCTTGTAGCAGGTTGCAGTTTGATGCACAAAGCCTTATCGAGTTTACATGTTTCACCCACTTTACATATTCAACGATGGCGTCTCTTCGAAAACGGACACAGTGATCTGATTTTACTAAAGGCTTTGCATTGTTTAGAGTCGAGACGATCTGGTTTTTGATAATCATATTATCACACTAATATTATAAATGCGAAAGTTTGTGTGTGTGTATGTCTGTATATTTGTTCCTTTTTCACGCTGCAACGGATGGATGGATTTGGATAAAATTCGGCATACAGATAGTTTATAACCTGGATTAACACAAGATATCTTTTATCCCGATATTCCCACGGGAATCATACTATAAATATACTAAAAACGACAATTTAATTTTCCAATACAAAAAGATTTGTTGGTTTTGTTGTCATGGAAACCAAAGAGAATTTAATCACTTGACGAAAACTGTCAAAGCGGTACGAAGTCCGTCGGGTCCACTAGTGTCATATAAAATATACTACCTACCTGCATAATACAATAAATGTCAGAAATAAATGATGATTGATATTTACCTTACCGATTTAACGAATTTATATAAAAAGGAAATAGACGGCAATGACTCAACTTCATATTGATTTTGCCTCAGAACAATAACTAAGATTTTGCAATGAGATTCTGTCAACAGACGAAAACGTGTTACATATTCATGCAAAAACGAAAGTGCCATGGTAACTTGCTAGTGAATCTATGCAAGAAAAAAGTTATGTACCTAGGTATATAAAGAAAAATGTTAATTTGATTGCTAAACATTAAAAAAAATCTCAATAAACTAACAGGTCGTCGATGCAACGGCCCCGATTCTTGTACTTAGAGAAGATATAGATAGATAAGATACATTTTCAAGTAAAGCCATAACTCGTAACTATTAATCTTAAAATGTCCGCGGGCAGAAAAAGAAAGCTCCAACTTATATTAAAAGTTATTCTTTAATAAATTCATTAAAAGCTTCCACCGGTCTTTGATCAGGAAACGGTGAAAATTACAGGGCAAGGTGCACCGCAATAAATTAATGGCTGCCTCACCTCTCCCAATGGTGGTATTTGCCACGCAATTATGTCAAGTTACGGCGACGTCTTACAAGAGCTTTGAGACATTCTAATAAACGAAGTGTTATTAACGAACTGACAATTATGTTCGACAAAGCTGTTTCATATCGGACAAATTCGTTTAGAATAATGTTGAGACTATTATGTTATGCTTTGTTATAATAAATTTGGTAACAGCGCTTTGTACATAATATATAAAGAGCTTTGTTTTACGGTTGTGTAGAGGATGTAGACTGCATATTGCTTTTGACACATCACTGGTTGTTTATGGACGCAAACGATCTCTGGTGTATGTAAAAAGACGCACTCCTCTCTTAAAATAAAATGTTGTATTATTTGACTTTTTTGAACGGTTGACGGTTAAGAAAGAGACACATACTTACGCTTCTACTCTTACTATGTGGCTCTTTCTCATTATCTTGCAACAATTAGCAATGCTTGTAACTATGTCTTTTTGAATAGAAAAATAGAGAGATAATGGGAGTATACATATAATTACTTTGTTTATAAATCTGAACAAAACAAAGTTCAGTTATGTATATAAAATGTTAGATATAACCTCCGCTTTGGCCATTACGTTGCGAAAATAATAAAAAGTGAAGCATTTTTATATTTCTTCAACCATGCGAAAAGGTTTTACTACCTATTTCACATAGCGTTCATATTTTCTCGCTTTGTTAAATTTATTGTCGCAGGTGTGTGTACCTTATATAAAATATGCAGGATTCACCCATTCTGCAAGTTTCTCCTTGTCAACCCCAAAGGCTAAGTGAACTTACATAACAGTGTCTGAGTGGTCTCCGCGGATCGTTTTATGAGGTCGCTACCAAACTATGTCAATCACTGTGACCTTTGCCGGATTACGCTATTTAGCATGGGCTCTTCGGGTGAAGGATTAGCCTATCGTTAAAGTTATATTAGGTGTTTAGAGAAATTGGGGTTGCTGTTTAAGCTTGTTTTTAAATTGATGTTTTAAGTAAGTACTTATTTCTGTCACTTTAAGCAGTAACTTTCAAAGTCAAAGTCAAATCGTTTATTTAATATAAGCCTTTACAGGCACTTATTGACGTATAAAGTAAGTATAAAATTCAAATATTAATAAACTAAAATTTAGTTTACTGAATCTACTACCAATTCGGATTTTGGGAAAGCTTTCGACCGAGAAAAGCTATGCTATTATGATGAATTGTGATAAGTATTAAAATTATGATAAGTATAGCTCCAATCCCCATCGTAGATTCCTGCATAGAATCCTTAAGGATTAACCTTAAGTATTCTATGCAGGCTTAAACTCAGCAGCTGGACGTTCATAAGCGTTCACGGTTATGTATTACACCAAAAATATATCTTTTTTATTGCTGTCGTTTATTGAAATTGCAAATATTTTTGTCCAAGAAAGCATACGAATAATGTGATATCCCGTTTTATTATTATGACATCTTAGTGAAGAGATTTATGCTGGAGTTCAGTGAACTGCATTCTGTTCAGTTATGCATAGTTAAGGCATTACACGTCTGATTGGTAATACGTCACACGGTCGAGCATCGCTTCTCGTTTCGCATGTAATAATTATAGTGATAGAGCAACGTGTCACTATATATTATAACAAATAAATCTTGTTACATGTTGGTAAGGAGCTCGATGTCGCAGAGGCTATAGATTTTTGGGTACGATCAAAGAACCAATCATCTAAAGGGGAAGAATACCACATATGTGATAGTTATATCTATATGTTTCTGCCGGCAACCAAGCAAGCAAACAATTATTTAAAAAAAAATATAAATACGCACAAGTTTAACCTCTAAATAATGCTGCAAGCTTCAATAGACACTGCATCACAGAAATAACGTTAGCCAAGTAAACCTATTTTAAAACGGTAGGAAAAAACAGTCTATTGTGAAACATGTTTTTTTCTGTTCCCGCTTGTCACCAGTGTCATTTAGCGGCAGAACTTCCCTCCTTTTCCTTGTCTACCAAGTCATTAATCACACACTGCAAACGAAAGTATAATGATGCTGTAATATTGCAGACGACACTATAATTAAAGCGAAACTTCGTTACACCGAATACTAAATGGAAGGTCAAATTGATATCCTTTTGGTCGGTAATCACAGTTTTTGCCGAGCTCCAGGCCAAGTAAAGTTATTCGGCTCCATACATAAAAAGGTCTTGTGATAAATGTTTGTTGGAATGATTAGACAGAAGCGACACAGATAAATGACGTTCTAAGGACACTGAACATCTGTTATTCACAAGAATAAGATAAATACAATATGTTTTTGGGACTCTGATCCACACTTTAGGGACTTGTTAAGATAAAGAAAGTCAGTTTACATTACTCTCAGTCACTAGATACGATGTTACAAACCAGTATGCTGCAGTGTTTCGAATTAGCATTTATTTATTAATATAAGTTACAAATAAACGCGAGTAGATCCGTAAAAGTTGTTTCATTTTAATGTGTAGTGTTCGCGTAAACTTTAGAAAACAATAATATAAGTTATGTTAGTCTGGGTCGGTGATCACAAATCAGCTTTTGGCAAGTGATATGGTGAGCCAATACCCATCCATTATAGTGTTAGTTTCAACGCCTTAGCCCAGCAGTGGGGCAGTATTTAAGCTAATTACTTATTTGTATATGACTTAAATACAATAGCACTTTTGTTCAAATACAATCGTTTTCACAAACGCTTTTAGACAAAATTGTAACTCAATTGTCTGCAAATAAATCAGTCTGGCTTTTGACCTTTTATTAGTTTCTGTTCTACCCCTAGATGTGAAAAATTATACCAGATCTGAGATCGGTAGATTATAAGATAATCTTCACATTAATAAACCATGCCTAGGCATAAATATTCTGTGACCCGGGAATCAATAAGATTTCAAAAGTGTAGTATTTTATTTACTAAAATCAATTCTATTTAAAACGTTTTATCCTTCATCGATTGACTTCCGTTAAAGTTTTATTGTTTTAGGATACACATAAAAGCTTTAAGCAAAAAAAATACCTTAAGGTTTTAAAGTAAACTGAAAACCTACCGAATTTTAAATTTCACAAATTATATTTTTAAGACCTCTCGCTCTGAAGCAATACGTCTTTTTTCAGTTGAAGTTTCATGTTCGATATAAATAAAGTCTCCTTTAAATTGTAAGTCATATAGTCTGTCCCTAAGTTTAGTAAGTAAAGATCCTCAAACTTATAACCTTATTGAGAAAGTTATACGAAGTCGTTTGGAGTTATTCGACGATTGCCAAATCATTCAAAATGTAAATAATGTTGTTATACTTTTACTGACATTAACACCCAAATACTCGAATGTCACTCCATCATAAAAAACTTATACTTGAATTTAGCTTTTATCTTGTTTTTCGGGTTTATCGCTTGACTTGTTGGTTACGGACTTTGTAAAGTACTTACGTAAACCACCCTCGAACGACGCTCTATCTATTAGAAAAAACCGCATCAATATCCGTGTAGTGGTTCCTTTACCCGTCCTAACAGTCAAAATACGCGTTCCGGGATTTTATTATATACTATGTATAGATAGATACATATTAATTTTCATTTGTTTCACTTTTGCTTATCTGGAATTGGGAGCAATTGAATCAACATTTTCAATAAAGTTAAACTATAATTCGTTTTCCATACAGATAACAAAGATACAATTTTTAAACAACAAAGGAACAAAACTGCTGGTAATGGTTGAATTGTTAATAGAATTTCAGACAGATAAATTGTCATGTACAACTTAATTTGGTATGATTAATTAGCGTTTAGGTGGACAGCCAATTTGTTGGTGGTTGTCGAGCTGCGAATTTCTCTCAATTGGCAAAACCAGTACAATTAGCTGAGCGGAATGGATATAAGTTCCGTGGATATAGGGATTCTCAGCACAGATTTAATAAAAGCTACTAAAATTAATAATAATCATGTGCTATTTTAGACTACCGGCTAATATGAACCCAACTTCGAACACTAGTATATATCGGTATAGTTTTATACAGTAAAGTTTTTTGTTCGCAGGACTGGCGAATAAAATAAATTAAATGGGGTGTGTAAACATTAGAAAACGGTATTATAATATTTTTAACTATATTCGATAAGCATTCAGTAACTATCCCCAGTAATCACTGACACCAGCATAAATCCTAGAATTCCCAGAATTTATTCCCGGTTTCTGCTCTAGGTTTCCACTGTAAGTATCGTATAGGACAATATAGAGTGGATGTCATTAATAATAATAATAATAATAAATAATAAACTTTCCTACACTCACACCAATTATCTAGCCCAAAAGAAGCTTCTCATGAAACTCGTTAAATGGTTACTAGACAACGGATAAACATACTTAAAATACTGAAATACATGCTTATTATACATAGAAAACACCCAGACCCGAGACAATTTAGAAAAACAATAATTTCTAAATTGACCCGACCGGGGATCGAACCCGGGACCTCAGAGATGGCGACACCATGAAAACCGGTGTACAAACCACTCGACCAAGGAGGTCGTCAAAACTGCTCTATACGCAATACTTTATTAGGTATTATGGTCGGGCTTTAGATATATAGTAAGACCACATTGAAGGATCCGCATCATCACTTCGTTATAAGTGCCAATTAGACTATTCAGATGTTTTTTTATTTATCTGCAATAACATCAGCATGAACATAAAATGTAAACTACCTAAAAATAAAAGCAAAACCGCCACTATTGTTTCACAAAACTTTTATTTCAATAGTTTTTATTCATAATTTTATTAATTGTAGTCTCTACAAACTATCTGACACTTATCAGCAAACGGCGAAACCAGCTGCTAGTGTTATAATTGTAACTGCGACTTATTTTTTCCAACGATTAAGATTTCGAAAAGAATTCCACACAGACAAGAGCACTCGTCCCGCTCCAACAATTCTTGCGTTTCGAAGTTTCTTATCAGCGGTTACCAAGCGTCATTATTTCGTTCACAGCCCTTTTTCGTTGTAACGTCTGTCTCCCCGGGACTGGAATTAACATTTTTTATTATGACACTTCATACATTTTTGTCCAACAATCTTCTTTTCATCTTTACACAGTGCTTCATTTTTATCGTGTTGAGTATAATTCGGGCATATTTCATGAGACCTTGACAAGTGACTCTTTTATTTTGAGTAGGTACGTTTAAGTTTTATTTGTTGTTTTTGTAATAGGGTTATTATTACGTCGCGTATATATGTAAACGATATTAACGATTTTTTAAACGATTTGTAGTAGAAGTGAGGTGTTAAGATAATTTACTTGAAAAACACAGATAACAGTAACTCTAGTATATTAAAAAGTGATTAAAATTTTTGCCTCTATATTTCGTTGTTACATTTAACATGAGATATCGGGCAGAACACTGGCAAGAAATTGGCTGTCCTTTTAACAGTGGCTATTTAAGTAAGCCATTATTTCTGAAAGGTCTCATTAGGCTCGAAAGCTCTATGTTATTGGAAATGTGACGCCAAACCAACGTTCGTGTTTTTTTATAAAACATATTTAATTATTATTTTTATAATTAATGAATATTGTGATCGCCTTAATCTTATTTGTGACATACAAAAGATCTCTATGCGGTTTATAAACTGACTCATTTTCGTATTTATAAAATTTTGAAAATATGATAGTAAAAAGAAATCAGCGTTGGGCAGGCCTCCAACAAGGTGGACCGACGGTCTGGTGAAGGTCGCGGGAAGCCGCTGGATGCGAGCAGCACAAAACCGGTCGTTGTGGAGATCCTTGGGGGAGACCTTTGTCCAGCAGTGGACGTCTTTTGGCTGAGATGATGATGATGATGATGATAAAAAAGAAATCATTTCACAGTGGCACTCGAATGTACAAAATAAATGATTATAACTTAAATCACTTCTCTTTTTTGCACTCTGAGAGCATTATCCTTGTTTTAGATTTACAGCATTCAGATAAAGAGGCTGGCAATGAAATAAATTAAGTAAAGCTTAAATGACTTAAAGCTTTGGTACGTTTATGAATAAACCTGTGAGGGTCAGCGGGGCTCAGAGTGGCTTTGCCAAATTGATTTTACGTGTATTGTGGACTCCGCCGTCGGCGTCGGCTCTCTATTGATGTTTTAGCCAGACACTGGATTCTGTGGGCTTTACGAAACTGCGCTCTAATTTTGCAAGTTTTCTCTATGTTTGATAAAACTGTGTCATAGATAGATAGATTAACCGCCTTAACCGCATCTGTGGTCTAGTGGTTAAGCCCACCGGTCTCAGACCTGGAGGTCCCAGGTTTGATTCCCAGTAGGGGTACAGTCGGCGGCAGATCAACCTACCCAAATCTGTCAAATTTATCCAATGAATATTGATCCTTATAACCAAACAATAAAGTTCAAATTTGATTGTAGAAATTTGACAGTTTAGGGTAGGTTGATCTGCCGCCGTGTGTACATCTTTGTGTACTCGGTTTGGTTGGAGGTAGGGCTTTATTGTCCGCCTGGCTAGCTATCACCATCTTATCTAAATATGTCGCCATGACATCAATGTTTGTAGCATTGTTGTGTTTCGGCAGCTAGATATAAGATAGCCAGTAGCCAGTTATTGACGATCCCGGGTGAAGTGTGCCGGGTGAAATTGGCGATAAGCAGTGTTAAATCATAATGACAAGCTCATAATATTATACCTATTTAGCTTTCAACTGACCTACAGGTTCAGGCTAAACGGTTTTTGTATTTGTACAATGTAAAAATATTAATGAAAGTATATTTCAGTTTAAATTTGTTTTCAAGGCCCTACCCTTTCCGTAGATTATAAACTGGTATCACTGAATTTTGATATTAATACGTTTGTGAACATTAATGAGTTATACCCAGTAGATTATTAACCGCTACCTAAGTGTTTATAGCAGGCATACATGTGTTGGCGAATGAAACAAAACAGCGAAACGGCACCTAGAAGAATAGATAAAACATCACACATATCGATACCTTAAATCTCAATTGGCGTAATCACCAATTTGGCCAAAATGACTTTTAAATGCAGTCTTACTCCATTTTTTTTTCTCTATCGACCTGTCTAATCTGAGTTTTAAAATTCGCAAAAAAGTGGTGATTACAGCCCACGCGTTTAGCGTCGATAAACAAGAATTTTCTTTTTTTTTTGTTGTTAATACCTTAAAAAATATATACATTCAGATTTCGGTCGATACACCAGGTAAAATTATAATGATCTGAAAAAGACTGACTATCGAGTTAGGCGTATAAGACATATTTTTTTACTGTGGCGTTTACAACTCAAGTTATTTTAATAATTTAAAATAAAATACATAACTGTTAGGGGGTATTAACCTTCTTGTATTTAGTTTGGCGTTTACGTCCCATGGTACTTTAAAAATATATTATTTATTTTTGGCGTAACAACCATGTCGTATGAACAGTGGCGTTTACGCCAAAAAAATCTGTATTATAAAATGAATTTACTCTTACGCCCCGTGATTTTTAAAAGACAATATAAATGCTTGGTGTTTACGCTACAAACTATATTCATAATTATAGCAAACACCTGTATGATCTGAAAAAGACTGACTATCAAGTTAGGCGTACATGATATATATTTTTACAGTGGCGTTTACAACTCAAGTTATTTTAATAATTTAAAATAAAATAAATAATTGTTAGGGGGTATTAACCTTCTTGGATTTAGTTTGGCGTTTACGACCAATGGTACTTTAAAATATATTATTTATTTTTGGCCGCGTTAAACCACTTCTTAAAAACAGCAGTTAATGTTGAGGTTATTCAGATAAATCATTTGTTGCCTGGTCATACTTATATGCCCGTGGGTTCAGTTCAAGCAGTAATTGAAAGAGAAGTAAAACGTTTAATCGTATGGAGTCTATCACAATGGCCATCATTCTTTTCATCAGCCCGCAAAAGGCAAAGACCTTATTATGTTAAAGTCTTAGATCACACAGACTTCTTAAATTTTGAAGACGTTACTAACTATACTTTCACCCCATCTATATTAAAAATCTTATAAGCTTAAACACATAAGATTAGTAACCTTTAATAAGAAAAATCTCAATGTGATCTACATAAAATACTCCATGAACGATGATGCACAAGAAGTTAATATTACATTGTGTGAAAAAGGAAATGTCAAGGGTAAAGGGAAAGAGAAAGGGAAAAGGAAGAGATAAAGGAGATGAAGTAGATCAGGAAAAAATAATGAAATGTAGAGAGTTCTATGATATGTCAAGAAAGTCACATTAAAGTAAAGCCTCTTTATCTAAAAAAAATACCTTTATCATTGCCCAAATATAAAGACCTTATGCAGCTCTGTAATAATGGTACAATAACAAAGATATATCACGAAGAGTATCGTCGTTTGCCTTCAGCTGAAAATGTAATCGACTTATTAGCAAAAAACGATGAAAAGGACGAAGAAGGTGAAGATGAAGAAAACTCAGTTTAATTTATTTTATTACGTTTTCCTTTTTAGAGTTTATGTTGGCGATAATTTTTAAGTCTGTGATTTATAATTAAACTCAAAGAAATGTATCGTTAACAATTACGTGTTTTATTTCATTTACTCAATAGTACTCGTCTTAAAGATTGTTTAGTTGCAGGAAAAACCTATAAGATTAAACGTAGTGGCAGGAGTGTTGCTAGCGCCTAAATACTAAATTGATCTTAGATCCTAGCTTTAACATTTTAGAACGTTCCTTTTACTTCGTTACTCACTAGAAGATGGTATAGAATCTAGGCGCTAAGCAAAACTCCAGCCAGTGCGGACGTAGGTAGCCTTAGTTCATGCAAAGTATCTTTCTATTCCAATCTAAAAACAGAATCATACAAACATAAAAATGTTGGTTTGAAATAATAAAATCTATTTCATTGTTCCACTTGCTTTTGATTTTATAATAATCAAATTATATTTGTTAATACTCTTTATTTGCATCTTCCTTAAAGTGTTTTTACTTATAAAAACCTAAAATACATATTTAAAATGAGTGTTTTTATGTCAACTAGGCTGTTACATCTTAAGATTTTATAGAATAGCCTTTTTTTTGAGTCGTAACCGCCAAGTTATCAAATTTTTTTGGCGTAATCACAAATCATTTTTGAAAATATTGGTTGTATCTTTGATATCGTTTAACTGTATTATAAAGTTCCTGATTTCAGTTTATTACATCCAAGATTCATTAAAATAGCATAATTAGTTAAGGAAATATGAATTTTAACCATAATTTATTTTTTTGTTTCGAATCTCCTGAAAAGTGACAATTTGGTGATTACGCCATTTGAGATTTAAGGTATCGATATAAAAAAAAATAACAAATAAAAATTATAACACATGTGTGCTGCAGAAGCACAAAAGGGATAGCCGACTAGCCGATTTCGTTTATATACAAGACACTCTTTTTTCTTTAAAAGTCTTTCATATCTTTAAAACTATTTCATATATTAAAACTCAATAAAATCCGGATGAAATCATTTAATTAATGATAAAGCAAAACGTTAAGCTAGCCTGTAAGCTAAGCTAAGTAAGCTACCATGTAAGCGAGTTAAGGCTTGTAAATATGTCTCTGTTAAGATTAGAGCTAACTTACCAGTTCCCGTGGGTGCAGTAGAACCACCGATGATGCCCTTCCGTAGGACTTCAGTGAATACCATCGAAAATACTACACGATTTTTTCTTAGAATAATCAATTAAAAAAGTCTGCTGGTATTCTTAATTTAAAAACCAATTTGTAGCAAATACATATGAAAGTAAAAACATCATGTTTTGCTTGTCTGTTAAAAGATGATTAAAATATAAATAAACTACTTTTATTTGGTTATAATCTCGTAAAAAACTTATGTTGTACTTGATATTGAGCTATGAAGAATTTATGGCATACCAAAAAGTGTTAATAATGCTCTGTAGTCATATAATGATACAATTTGTTTGTTACACCACAGTTATATGAATATAAAAGAGATAACACTCAAATCGATGCTTTCTGACACATAATAAAAACTAGTGAAACTGGCCCTTAAACTTACAATACAACCTTTTTACGACTGTAATCTGACACTCAGTATCGTACTTCCATACGAAACTTCACCATAACTAGTTTTTGTCGCGTAAAACTTTCATCGCAAAAATTTCTTCGCGCATTCTCGCGGCGTCGCAATGTAGCATTAATTCCGTTTACTTGTTAGCGGCGGAAAGGGCGGTGGATGGGAGCGAGTGAAAATTTTGCACAAACAGCTTCACGATTTTTCTTCCCACTTCATTGTCGACATATATCGACAAAATGTTTCCCACCTTTATAAGACTCGCGGAAATGTGGAAATAGCGTAGTGCCGTATTCGCTCCGATATCACAATGCATATCGAAGTACTTGCGAAGAAATTAACTGAAATTGAATGCAAATGGAATTTTCTGTAGCATACAAAGCGTGGACCGAACGTGTACTTTTCATTTTCTCTTTCAGTTAGATATGTGAAGATAAAGACAAGTTTGTACTTACCTTATATTTGCTATGCTAATCTAAATACTAACTGTAGTTTGTAGTCTATTTAATGGAAGGGATGTTATGAAATTTAATTTAAGTAGACATCAAAGACAGAGGCTCTGACGACTTGAGGGTCCGGAGTTAATCTAGTTTGTGCGGTCAGGGTGTGCGCTTGAGGCAAGCGTGAGAGCTAACGAAAATGCTTTAAGTTTTTTACGATATTCGAGATAAAGATGTCATATGTTTTAAACTTCGGTTTAAGGCGCTATTTATGTAGAAGATGCGTTGTGAATTACGGTCAATATGTAGCCGCGTATCCACAATAAAGTATATATAGCTCTTTCAATATAAATACGTTTAAATATAAATACGTATATACGTTCATACAAATTAAAAGAGTTTGATTCTCCTTTACTTACTTTTTGCGAATTTGTGTGCGATCACCAAATATTCATATTCTGATGATAATAATACGTGTTCATAATTTTTATTTTCGAGTTTATTTGTTTTTGGAAATTGTTCTTCTATGATATGCCTATTTTGTGTTACAGGCATTTCCTTATATTCGACACTGTAAAAGAAAAGCCGTTGCTGAGTTTCTTGCCGGTTCTACAAAGTATAAGGTCTCCCGCTTTGTGGACCTATAAACTGATAATGTTCATAAGGGTTCAAATATTGTTGTGACCTAAACTAAATATATCCATTGTGAATTTTGTTTTTTTTTATAGCAATGTCCGTCTCATGCAGTGTATGTACTCTTAGTAGCGTTACTCTTTCATCAACATCATTAGTTCGTAAATGTTCATAAATCTGAACTGAAACCCTCTCATGAGTACAGATCCGCAAACCAGATTGATTGCATTTATTGGATTGAGGCAAGAGTGTACTAATTCGCGATCCTACGCAACCTGTCGATTCATCAGTGCCACCCCAAAACATTTCCACTTTCGTTTATATTGACGTTTGATGTTTTATTTCGTCTTGTACTTCTTGTAGCATGATGTAACAAGATTTTAAGGATTCTGAATGGCGCCTCTGATTAATTAACTGTCTATATGGCGTCTAGTGACTGACTGGTTTTATTTTATTATTATTTTTATTTTAGCTTTATATCACATTAACAATTAAAAAATATAATACAGTAGCATTTAAAGTTTCCACTGCTATCTTGTACACAAATAACGACTTGTTGAACAACAGTGCGAAAGAAAAAAAAGAGGAAAAAATCCTACATCAAAACAAATACAATTTTAACATCAAAATCAGTTGAAAATATACAAAAAAAGTAAATAAAAGTTAGGTTTCTTTTAAGAGTCTACGAAACGAGAAATGTTTTCGTGAAATACGTCGATGTGATTAAAAGTATTATTGAATTCATAGGGAATCTTATTATTATAACTAGTGGACCCGGTGGACTTTGTACCGCTTTGATAGTTTCCATCAAGTAATTAAATTCTCTTTGGTTTCCATGACAACGAAATAAACAAATCATTTTTCAATGGAAAATGAAATTGTCGATTTTAGTATGTTTATAGTGTGATTCCCGTGGGATTATCTGGATAAAAAGTATCCTATGTGTTATTCCAGGTTATAAACTATCTATATCCCGAATTTCATCCAAATCCATCCATTCGTTGCAGCGTGAAGAAGTAACAAATATACAAACATACATACAAACAAACTTTCGCAGTTATAATATTAGTAGAACTATTGCGTCTATAATTTGACTTACAAATTGGTACAAAAAATGTGTGCTTGTGGCGAGCGCTCAGTCTGGAACACCTGAAAGACGCACCGCTGAACAATAAATCTCATACGGAGCGTTTGCGCCCCGTACCATAGGAAAAACTGTTTTTTTTCCATCAAATTAAAACTACAAATTAAAAAAAATGAACTACAATATTGAAGTGTGTGTTAAGACTAATCTACTAAGGAAATTTAGATGCTTAACACCTTAAACGCCATATGTCCGACAAACAATTGAATTTCTATTGTGTCTGAGCCTGTCGGCGGTCAACCTGTTAAATCGGTCTGGTTAGCCTGTAAAATGCAAATCTATGTTTTAAAAGAGGTTACTTTGATATTTTTTTCTCTGTTATAAAAGTTGATAAATCGTGTTTCTGCAACTAGCAAAATGATTTCAATTAAATAAAAAATCATGTAATCAAATATCACTTTCATATGTTTTGTAATTGTTGGGAAAAATCAAGATCCCCGCCACGTAAATTTCCAATGCGTCGACTTAACAAATAAGGTGAATCTACACTGCTATGTATGATTTTATAGAGCAGAACTTGATCTTTATATAAACGTCGACTTGCCAAGGATTCAAGTTCATCAATGTCAAAATGTTTAAATCGATATATTAAACGTTTCTTGAATTTATTTTGAATACCCTCCAGTAGGTAAATATATTTTAAATATAAAGGGTTCCACACACTGGATGCATACTCCAATTGGGATCTAACGTATGGATTGTATAACAAAATCAACGTGTTCACATTCTTAAAATCAACACTGACGGAAAATGAAGCCAAGCAACGCCTTACCCTATGATTTTAATAATATGAGATTCGAAATAAAATCCAGTATCGAGCTGAACTCCGAGATCTCTAACCCCATTGACCCTTTTAAAATTTTTGTCATTAAGTTGATATTTATAGGTTACAACTTTTTTCTTCCTTGTAAATGTAATAATATTACATTTGTCTACATTTAAATAATGTAGAGAGCACAATATTCACACAAACGATTAAGATCACTCTGTAAATTTTCGCAGGTTTCCTAAATAGTGATGACTTACTTTTAAACAGTTCAGGTTCTGAAGTTAGAAACATTTAGGCAGTTTTTTATAAGGATGATGCTAATGATGGTGCTTGCATAAGTAAATCTAAACACATTCCAGCTACCCTACGCCTTAGTGCTGCGATCTTAGAAATATGAAATTATTATTATTAGAAATAATAAATGTCACGCTTTTGAAAACGGACCGGTTATGTTTGAGATGAATGGCAATGTCCTTCGTCATGAACTAATAATATGCCTTTGGTATGTGATTGATTCCCTGGAATATTAGCCGGGAACTGTTTTGGACACAATTTGTGCACACTGCCTTCCCATGTTTTAGCTTCCACCCTGTTTGTTTGGTAAATTGGCGGCTTAATCTGCAAACTTGCCAAGACTTTAAAATATAGCGCCGATTATTAAGAGTAAGAAGCTAGTTACACAGACCTTGACGTTCTTTTTTTATTTATAGATATTAGCTAGACGGTAAGTTGAATCTTCATTTTAATAGTTTAGTTACACACTGATGATTCTTACCTACGTCTTCTTACTTGTATATGAACAATCTGTTCCTACTATTTAGCAATGAAACGTGCCGCCAGCATTTTGTGTACTTTTTATATTCAGCTTGTATTATTGTCAGATTTTTATTTATGTAGAAACTAGCGGCTCACGACTTCGTCCTCTTGAGTGGACACCCGTATCCATCTCATGATGTTTTAAAAAGATAATCCTAGAACCCTATTGCTGCTGCCTAACCTAACCTAACCTAACCTAAACCAACCAGGGATTCCACCCAAACACACGCAAAAAGTTTCATCAGAATCGGTTCAACCGCTAAGGAAAAGTTCATTGTTCACTAAGGATAATTTATGTTTAAAGATTATTGTCCTAATAAACAAATGAAATTGTAGTGTTATTACTAAGCACGCTAAGAACGAGAATTTTCCGCCAAATCCTTGTTCACATAAAAACAACAGGTTTTTCGAACTTTTCTTCTAAATTTATTTGACTAAATATTTTCCTCCGGAATATAATTTACATCCTATTTCCCAAAATGTTCATAGAGTGAATTGTACGGCTGTCATAGTAGGTTAATATAAAAGGCTCGGACATTTTGATTAATAGTATTTCATTCAGAGTGATAATATCACGTTCCTATCCACCGGATTGTAATGATGCATAGGCGTAGGTCCCCACTCGTTAAAACATCATTCATCATTCAATTCATTTATAAACAAGGGTCTACTTAGTTCAAGTACCAAAGCACTTCAATTTTACCTTAACTAAGCTTTAATAATCATTGAATCGTTAAGTTCCTGCAAATATACGTAACAGAGTTGAATGAAAATTAATTAAGTATAAGTAGACAGGAAACAATGGGGGCATACTTTGTCATACATGGTTAGAACCACGATAGCTCAATTGGAAGAGCACCTGACCCGGTATGTCAGAAGGGTGCAGGTTCAAACCCTGCTCGTGGAAATTTTTTCAACATTTGTTTTTTTGTAATTTGTTCGTAACAAAATTTGCGTTAAAAATTATATAAACATTTATAAATAGCTTGCCTACTTCTTAACTGATCTTTAGTATTTGTAAAAATATTATGATCGGATGTTAATGACGGTAGTTGTTAACATTGAAAGGGCGCCTTTGGCTTTCAAAGTAAAAAGTAAATAGTGTTGAATAATTTCGGCGGGCTGGTTAGAACCACGATAGCTCAATTGGAAGAGCACCTGACCCGGTATGTAAGAAGGGTGCAGGTTCAAACCCTGCTCGTGGAAATTTTTTCAACATTTGTGTTTTTGTAATTTGTTCGTAACAAAATTTGCGTTAAAAATTATATAAACATTTATAAATAGCTTGCCTACTTCTTAACTGATCTTTAGTATTTGTAAAAATATTATGATCGGATGTTAATGACGGTAGTTGTTAACATTGAATGGGCGCCTTTGGCTTTCAAAGTAAAAAGTAAATAGTGTTGAATAATTTCGGCGGGCTGGTTAGAACCACGATAGCTCAATTGGAAGAGCACCTGACCCGGTATGTCAGAAGGGTGCAGGTTCAAACCCTGCTCGTGGAAATTTTTTCAACATTTGTGTTTTTGTAATTTGTTCGTAACAAAATTTGCGTTAAAAATTATATAAACATTTATAAATAGCTTGCCTACTTCTTAACTGATCTTTAGTATTTGTAAAAATATTATGATCGGATGTTAATGACGGCAGTTGTTAACATTGAATGGGCGCCTTTGGCTTTCAAAGTAAAAAGTAAATAGTGTTGAATAATTTCAGCGGGCTGGTTAGAACCACGATAGCTCAATTGGAAGAGCACCTGACCCGGTATGTCAGAAGGGTGCAGGTTCAAACCCTGCTCGTGGAAATTTTTTCAACATTTGTGTTTTTTTTTTTTTTTTTATCGTCTTCTTTGTCAACATAGACATATTTTATCTAAGATACATACATACATACAGTTACGCCTGTCTTCAGCGGTAGGCAGATATCATCATCTTCACCATCATCATCAGCCTGTATTGGATCGCTGCTAGACATAGGCCTCTCCAAGTGCACGCCACCGAGCACACTTCACTTCTTGCCATTTGCAAATAAACAAATAAATATGATGATATAAGCATAAAACATCTATAATGCGAAAAGATTACAAAAAAACGCCTTTAAGTATTTAAATTAGTAATTATGAATTATCGTGAAATTCTGTTCTTTGAAACTTTACATTGTCATGACAACGTATTACACGACGAACCTTAAAAAACAATTTCACGATCCAATAACTGAATTGAAAAGCATATTTTTAAGTCAACAAATAATAAAAGTTAAGTTCGCAAAGGCGTTGATTGACGAGCCTTCAATGACTAAAGATTCTGCTAACTTCTACTTCATAGCTCCTAAGAATGCAATTAATATTTTTATTCACGCTTTTTAAGTTATGAATAGGTTAGAAGTGCTTAGGGTGCGATGATACCGTCTGCCATTAACTGTTTCTGCATTGTGTGACAAAGCATTATACTTATTACACAATGGAAAACATCCAGGGAAACTAGTGAGAAGAAGATTTGCCGCTACGCTGTAATAACACTTTAGCGCACTTTACCGTCTGACTATATTTTATGAAAAAGAAAATCCTACTAAAGTTCAGTCGGAAAACGACGCCCGATATCTAACCGTAAAGATAAGCTAACGGCGAGGAGCAACCAATTTAGATGTTGCGGCCAGGCTTAAGTCTCCGAGATTTAGCTCACTGCTGTCCATTGCGAACCGGCGACAACTGAACTCGACCGAAACGACGACGATGGAGGTTTTATCAGTCTTTATTACCCAGACTCACTGCTGTAAGTCATACTATGTCAATGTTTCGGGTGGCAAAAAACCCCTCTTCTTATGTATCTCTTAATAAAATGTTATCAACTTTGCCATAGTCATTTATGTTACCAGGTCCAGTCTGTAAGGACTGAAAGATATAAAAAAGAACTAACGTTGTCGTCTGGGTATGTGTTTTCTGCTACAAGCGGTCTCTGACGACTTTAAGGCGAAGGCCATTTTAAAACGACTACAATCGTGACTGTGTACGTCCTCCGTAGCCGAGTGGCTTGGTCGCCGGACTTTGGGCGGCGCTGATTCCCGGTCGGGTCAATGTCGAAAATGAACTTTTCGATATTGTGTCGGGTCTGCTGGTTGTGGTACCGTCGTTGTTTCTGATTTCCATGAAACGAGTGCTTTAGCTACTTACCTTGGGATCAGAACAATGTATGTGATGTTGTCTCAAATATATTTAATTATTAATTATTAATACGTGTGTCTTGATACTGACGTTTTGTCATAGTTAAATTAATGTCTAAATCGGGCCGCTGAAACACGATAGACGTTTGAAATTACTAAAATTGAAACCCTTAACTGTACCTAGTTATATACATAATTTTTTTGACATTCTATCATCGTAATTACACTTTTTGTAAGTTATATTAGCGGTCATTGAGTTAAAAGAATTCAACTCGAAGGTTGCAATTTTGAATAACGAGGAGAAATGATCGTTTGAGTGAGCAATACTAGAACGTTTAGGGTCCATAAAATCTATAAGAGCTAGCGAACAGCTGAAAAGCGAGTATTGCTATTAAAAGCTCCGCTCTAGATTGGTCGGTTGATTGATGATGCTCATTCGTTGCTAGCCTTTCGATCGATAGACTTTCTTGCCTCGGTAAATATTCGTATTGGATAATTAAGATGAAATCTTGCAAATAGCCTAACGAGGTTGTTCTGAGGTTTAAGAACTTTGTTTTGTAGTCCAAAATATAGGTGAATGAATGATTATTTTTCTGTTACCTAACTACTTTTAAGGAGTGAACTTGTTATTAAAGTCATGAGAGGCGTCCTATTATTATAATATGTAATATTTTCTACGAGTATAACGTTCGGAATGTATATAATTAAAGTTCGATATGAAAGCTGAGCTAAGTACACAATTTAATCAGTTTATGCCTTATGCAATTTAATAAAAAAATGTGTTTTATATAAAAAAAAAATTGTCTTTTTGATCATCAGTTTGTTGGTCTGTTATAATTTAATTGGTATATGTACTAATATTTGTTATATTCTTGATTGTAAACCATTTTCTTTTCTATTAAAATGTTCATTGACGTTAATTATAATCATTTAAGATTAACTTGGCGGTGTATTGTTTACTTTGATAATATTTGTGTTGTTGTTATAAACTCTAAATCTTACCCTGAAGATGACTCCCGACGATGTTAAACGTCGCCCACAATGGCTTGCATATGTAGAAACTTTAGGAGGCAGGCTAATAGGTGAGAGAGAGCTATTAAAGCTGCGGCGGGTCCGGCTTGATTGATGGCGGCTATTCGCTACTTGTCCGGCCCTCGGCACTACTGACTAGCTAGTAGGGCTGCCACAAGATGATCAACTATTAAATTTGGGATAATTTGTTTTCACTTATTTTTTAATTTACAATTTGATCATGAAAAATTCAAACTTACGCGTTTCATTTAAATTTTAAGGTTTATGAATTAGCGCAAACTACTTTTTATATCCAGTCAGTGAGCTCGAGACCGCGGCCGGTGTAACTCGGTCGAAACGTCGGGTACAAAGGTATAGCTATGATACTTATAAAAAATAGTTTGCGTTAATCCATGTGATAAACCTTCGATTGTTAATTAAATAAACAATACGCACTTTGTTGTTAGTTTATAAATGATGAAATGTACGTATAGAAATCCGGAGATAGGGACCGAACCTAAACGATTGGCTACCACTGTTCTGCTTAATACAACGCAGCCTTCTGTTATGACGTGATAGTTTCACTATATCTAGTAATCACTAGATGATTACTAGATATAGTGAAACTACTGGATATTTCGCAAAGAAGACCGGCGAGAGTGGCCCTAATAATTTAGGAAATTGTGCGAACTACAAATATGGCTACAAACATCGCGCGTGCAGTGGTTTAAGTTATGTAAAAGTAAATAACTTTTTATTTAATAAATCACGGGATTTTCTGCTCTTTAAAATTAATCTCGGGATTTGAGGCATATCCACTTTATTTTTTCGCTGTATGAAATCAGTGTAAGTACATCAATAACTCTACCTAATTCCGACCTCTGGTTATTCCTACCTACCTATTCATCTATTTTATCATTCATTATGTAATAATTATTTATTTATTTATTTGCGTAGTTTTTAAACAAAAAGTTATAAAATAAATGATTTTTACTCTAACTTCTATACTTTTTGGTTATTAAACATATCTCTGTTGTCCCAACTTTAAAAACATAGAAACAATTGACTTTTTTGTTAGTCTAGCATAGTTCTTTAAGTACCATTCAATTTCATCCATGAACGGGACCTATAAATCGAGGTCTGAAAATACATAGATGTTCGCCAGTCTCCTTTGTGGTGACAATCCTTGAAAATGCTACGGTAAGCGCTTGCCAGGCTAGATTAATAAATTTTTAGGGTTTCCTTTGTTTAACGATAAAAAGGAGCTGAAATGAGCAGGAGAAAGGAGATCACTTACGTGTCTGTCTGTAGTAGGAAAATACAGAAAGATAGAAATGCAATAAGACACTCTTTTATAAAATATCATTTTATTTGACTAAAAACTAGACCAACTAACTATACATGTTAGTTAGTTAGTTAATTATTTACTTACTTACTTAACTTTTCACTTATATTCTCATTAACACAATGTTCGTTATTATTATTATTAAATGTCACAACAGTTGAATATCAAAAACCTCATTTTATGAAACAGACTCGTTTGTCGCTTGTTATTCTCATTAATGTAATTGATTGCTTAGTGTTGTTCTGCGGTAGTGAAACCGAGGCGGCAGCACGGCGGGCGCGGCGTTGCCAGTAACGAGCTCCGTAGGTTTCTCAATCAAATGTTACATAGAATAAAATGTCACCTACATATAGTACATTAATTAACACTTTGTGAACACCTGCACGAGGAGTTATTACAGTTAATTCAGCGTTGTTCGTTGAATGTTTTAAGTTTCGTTCATAAATTGGCACGCTTTAGGCTTAGCGTTTAACGCTGAAGACAAGACAAAGGCGTCGGCTGTTAATTTTCTTTTATGTTCATTACTTAATTGTTTTTGTTAATTTAAGTTTTATAAGGTTACCTACTACTGTTAAACATAGATATGTATCTTTTGTTAACTGTAGGTAGGGATTTTTAAATGTTGTATGCAATTTCGGTCATATGAACTTGATGGCGCAGCTACTTGCGCGTTCGGGTGTGATTTTGCAACAAGCAAAGCTAGAGTGGCGACCGCGTACCGGAAGGCGCAGTGTGGGCAGGCCTCCAACAAGGTGGACCGGATCTGGTAAAGGTCGCGGGAAGCCGCTGGATGCGAGCAGCACAAAACCGGTCGTTGTGGAGATCCTTGGGGGAGGCCTTTGCCCAGCAGTGGACGTCTTTTGGCTGAGATGATGATGATGATGATGAAAGCTAAAGTCAACGCTGTGCAGTATATACAGTAATGGAGACGCACGTTCACGTGCCGCGGCTGAGTGGGCAGCTGATCAATCACCGGGCGACTCAAGCGCCGCATCTATGGCGGGCGTGTTATCTTTAATCGCCTCTGTGGTTTAGTGGTTAAGATCACCGCTCTCAGACCCAGATGCCCCTGATTTGAATTCCGGGGGTACATGTTTGTGTATTCGATTTGGTTGGTGGTAGGACTTGTTTGTCCGCCTGGCTAGCTATCACCATCACATCTATATATTAATACGTGAAGCAAAAACTTTTACCCTTTTACCTTTTTTACAAAAATCGCGCGGACGGAGGAGTATGAAATTACTCACACTTATAGTTTATTTAGAGGAGTACAGAATGTTAATATTTTTTTTTTAATTATGCATAAAAAATACATTAAATCAATAAAACAAACATTACATAAACTACCATGTATTTGACAAACACGCATATATATGTATTTGACACACACGTATAATATACTCTTTTCAAAAAATTCAAAAATGGAAGAGGAGCGGCGGAAATCTGTCAATGCCAATCCAAACACACATTCTATCTTTTTAATTTTTCATTACTTAGGATGCAATCCGTGCAGCCTTATTAAAATTACGGTCGAATTTCGACCACTGGGCGACCACTAGTCTAAATAATTATGCCACCATAACATTAATATTTGTACCATTGTTGTGTTCCGGCAGTTAGAGATAAGATAGCCAGTGCCTCAGAAGTTGAAGATACCGGGTGAAGTGCACTACCCCTTTCAGCCTTATCATCACTTAACATCAGGTGACATGAAGGCCAAGGCTTACCCTTAAGGAACAAAAAAAACAACATTTGAGCATAATGCAGCGACTTGCGAGTTCGGGTGTGATGTTGCAACAAGCAAACACACTACTGTGCAGTATATACGGTAATAGAGACGCACGTTCACGTGCCGCGGTTGAGTGGGCAGCCGATCAATCACCGTGCGACTCAAGCGCCGCATCTACGGCGGGCGTGTTATCTTGGGCGCACGCCACACGCCCGCCTCGATCACGCTTAAAAAGATTAACATGTTGGCCACAGATTGACGTCGACGCTCTGGAAAATTCAACGGCAATATTTTAACGTGCCATAATAAGCTTATTGCGAGCTCCCCAATTACGATACGTCAGTGCCCCAATAAATTGTTCGATAGATTAAAACGTTATCGGAGATCCACGACGATATTGCACAAAATGAAGTGGCGAGATTTTAAGCCATACTATGATGCAATTACTGCATTATTAGTTTGCCAATAACTGTTTCAGTACGTTCAGTCTTTTAAAATTGGCTATTACTGAAACGAAGTAAGCGAGCTTCGTTCTCGGTCATAAATAGAGAGAGCCGATAAGCTTAATGTTCGCGATGGGAATAGGCACACAGCGAGAGAAGTTAATTGTAGATACGAGTATGTATACGGGAGATATTGCAATACTTACTTAGTTTTACGATCCATGAAGCTATAATTTATTACAATCGATGCAAATTCAGGATTAGGGATAGTTTGACATCAGGTTAAACGTCCCACTGCTGGGCTCGCATTCCCACTTGGTAAATAGCACTTCGAGAAACCGGACCATAACCCACCACGCTAGCCCAATCTGGTTGGTTGATGCCACTCTGCCATCTTACGACATCAAACGAGACCAAAGCTTAACATGATTGGTGGTTATTAGCGACTGCTAATGCAGTCATGACTAATGGTCTTTACGTTCTTTCCGAAGCACGGAGGCGCTCAAGATGAAAAATTGTTGGTCACCCATCCGATAACCGGCCTTAGCGAAAGTTGCTTAACCTTGGCAATCGCAGACCGGGCGCGTTAACCACTTTGCCATCAAGCTACCCTTAATGTTTAAGTACAGTAGTCCTATATTAAAATCTGTACCCAAAAGTACGAATTCAAAAGATCAAACCAATGCTTAGCAAACAACTGAATCCCTTATAAACTAAAACGGGATTGAGTCCCTTTGAAAGTTTTCACTAATGTGACCGTTTCACTCGTGACTAATGACAATAATTAAAAAGGTTTGACTGTGAATATGTCTCGTAATACCCTCAGAGGCCCGCTGCTGTTATTGTTAATGTTGGTGCTCATTTAAATAGATGTGTACCTGTTCTTTATAGGCATTAGTCGACGGGCCGCCAGCTACTGTGTGGGAAAATATGGTTGGAAAAAATGCCAACCTTTGTCCATAGAAAACGTTTTAGAATTAAAATAAATGTCTCCATTTTCCCTTCACGTACGTATGACACGTGTATTTGGGACAGTCTTTGTTTGGGACGGCCTGTTTTAATTGTATGCTACCTTTTGTATCCTGTTGATAAAAGTTAACAGGTATTCTCATCTAAAATCGCAACACACTGTTTTCCAACGTTAATGTGTAATTAAATAAAGTGGTATAGCAGACGTTTTAATTTTCTTTGTACTCTTGTTAGGTAGCCATTTTTATGAAAGAAACGGATTCTATAACGTTTTCTATGATTATGAACGAGCTTGAGGTGTTTTAGAGGTCAGTAACGCGTCAAGGTCCACGCAATATGCGGGTCCACGCCTGCCCCGTCACTCGGATGATTTATGAGATGACGCCTCCCTTATTTCTTTGTGAATCACTTCTGCAACCAAATGTCCTCAACGCGCTGATGTCTTACTTTCGTTTAATATAACTGACTCCCTTCAAATAATGCCTGTCTCATTGTGCATCGTCGCTATGACATACTCCAATCTTTACCAAATAAAGCAACATATTATGAAAGCCTGCTTGCTTTCGTAATGCTTTGTTGTTGTCGTGTTTGTGTAACATTAAATAACACGAATGCCGGGTTAGGTCTGTTGGCAAATATTTTCCGTTACTTCATTGTCTGCGGCGGAGCTTACTTCGTTCATATTTGATTAAAATGGAAATTTTATGAAAATTTACCTGCCACGCTGCCTGTAGTACGCGTACTAAACAAACAAATTATCCCGTTTACGCTTTTTTTCTGTACAAACAAATAATTATATTGTTCGTTGTTTCAGGTCGAACCAATGGTTAATTTAGGACGGAATAAATCAAGAACGGCCGAATCATGATTCGGGTGAGTCGATTTTTTTATAAAAGGGTGTTTATAGGAGTGTGTTTTTCGTTATGATTGTTCAGTAAATGTGAGTGTGAAAAATAGGTGCGTATGATGACAGTGGGCGCGAGCGCGCGAGAGGGGCGTGTGAGGATGTCTCGGGGGTGCGTGTTCGGGCGCGCGTGCGCTCGCCGGGCCGCGTGATGCGCAGGAGCGCGCGCGAGTCCGGCGGCGCGTCGGCGGCGCCCGCGCTCGCGTCGCGCGCGTGATGCGCGCCCGCCGCGCCGCGCTCTCCGCGTGGCTCGTCTGCTGCGCGGCCGCGCTCTCCTCGCACAAGTACAGCACACGCGTCGTGCGCACCAAGTACGGGCCGCTGCGCGGGATCGTCGTCCACTCGCATCCGCAGGTCGAGGCCTACCTCGGCGTGCCGTATGCTACGCCACCTCTTGGTAGTCTTAGGTAAGCTTTCACAATATAATATAATATAAGCATAATGTCAAAGAAATAATAAAGAAACTGTTTTTTCGAAGCCTACCTTTAAAATCGTTTATTATTTAAGTATATAATGTCGACGCTGAAGTGTCAATAGCTTAAATAAATAAAAATGCCTGTTTAGTAAGAAAGCATTTTAGACTTTAGTTTTTTGCAATTGCTATCAAATAAATAGTTTAGGGATTGTATACAATGCGAAAAAGACTTTAACCTTACTTACTTACTTAAGGATGCAAAAAAGTACTTTTGGAAAAATATATATAGGAGGATTAATACTTTGTCGTCGATATATAGCTTACCAGTAAGCTTATTTCGGCATTAACATTTAAAAAAAAATACTACCGTACTGTGTTCTAACACCAGATACATGCCGCCGGTGACGCCGTCCCAGTGGCGCACGACGCGGCTGGCGGACGTGCCGGGCCCCGCGTGCCCGCAGGCGCCGCCGCCCGCGTCGCCGCGCGAGGAGGCTCTGCTGGTGCACCCGCGCGCGCGCCTGCGCCAACTCGAGCGTCTGCTTCCCGTGCTCGCCAACCAGAGCGAGGACTGCCTATACGTCAACCTCTATGTTCCTGTCAATGGTAAGTGTGAACCTCAAACATAAACAGAAACATAACAGAACCCAGACTGAAGAGATATCAGCATCGCACAGAACAAACCGTTGTTGGTTTGGATATGAAGGCTTTTTTGTGACGTGTTTGCGGGTGTTTATGTGGAAGACGTCGCGAATCTCTTCTTTGTCGCAAGCATTCACTAGCAGGAGATAGTGTTGCAATGTTTTACCATAAGAGGCGTCATTAGCACAACGTATTTTATAGAGCTGCTATTTTGAAAAGATGTACCTATTACCAGAATTTTACTTTAACTTTAAGACATTACATCAAATGATCTATGATAAATAGGTAGGTATGTAATATCTTAGAAAGACACGTTTAATTGTGCTTTTCTGTTTACGGAGGTTCTATCAACGCAATGCTTGGCGTTTTATGTCGTATTGTCAAACTACGTAACAGACCATCATATTATTTACAAAAAACGATTTTACAAAATTTTCATTAAAGTTTTTATTATTTTTATTAACACACTTTTATTCGTTCAGTGATGATTCTACTTCAATCGTTGAGTAAGTTTCCTGACTCAAGATCTTCTAAACTTTGGCGACACTTGTCTTTGTAAATTAGTCTTTGTTTTCACGTTCTAGTAATTTCAAAGTTGCGGTTCCCCAAAGATTATTCTCGGGGAAAATTACTTCTTAAGTCTTCAAACGTTCATTTAAGCTATTATAGCAATCCTGAAAGGAAAATAGTCATGCTAATAATTAATTACATTCCATCTTTCCAGTCTACCTACTTTAAATGTACCAGGTACCTACTTTAAATGTAATGTTTTATTTAATTTGTCAAAAGTATTTTACTAAAAATATAATTTGAAATATTGTATTTATTAATATTCCTATTACAGCACAATGTTAGTTGCCTTTATAACATCCCAAAATGTCATTTGAAGTGCCTATAAATATAGGTACTTCATATGAATCGGTACGGTTCGAGACCTACAGTCTTTATTAATTCTTAAATACTCACTTAAATTAAAACAAAATACACAATAATAAATTTTATAAAAGCTGAATGATTAGCTTTCACCTTTCACGTCAGAAATAAGCCGCGCTGTGACATATTTTTTCGACAGAGTTGAGGAACCCGGTACGCACACATAGACCCACTCACGGAGGACGCAACAAATCACAACAGTTCGAGCGCAGAAGTTGTGAGATTCCGTGTCCGAAAGGTTGTTTTACCTGCTGCAGTCTCCTTGTTTTATGAGCAGCGCTGTGATATATTTTTCGACGGAGTTGAGGAACCGAGTAATTACCGCCTCGAACAACGCACACATAGACCTACTCACGGAGACGGACGCAACAACTCACAACAGTTGGAGCGCAGAGGTTGTGAGATTCCGTGTCCGAGAGGTTGTTTTACCTGCCGCAGTCTCCTTGTTTTATGAGCAGCGCTGTGACATATTTTTTCGACGGAGTTGAGGAACCGGGTAGTTACCACAAAATAGGAGACTGCAGAAGGTAAACTTCATACGTACCGCCTCGAACAACGCACACATAGACCTACTCACGGAGGCGGACGCAACAACTCACAACAGTTGGAACGCAGAAGTTGTGAGATTCCGTGTCCGAGAGGTTGTTTTACCTGCCGCAGTCTCCTTGTTTTATGAGCAGCGCTGTGACATATTTTTTCGACGGAGTTGAGGAACCGGGTAGTTACCACAAAATAGGAGACTGTAGAAGGTAAACTTCATACGTACCGCCTCGAACAACGCACACATAGACCTACTCACGGAGACGGACGCAACAACTCACAACAGTTGGAACGCAGAAGTTGTGAGATTCCGTGTCCGAGAGGTTGTTTTACCTGCTGCAGCCTCCTTGTTTTATAAAATTACTTACGCGACTAAATCCTAAGCCCTCGTGGACAGAGCCGCGGGCAACAGCCTGTTCACACAACTCCAGTGCCATATTCGGTGGGACAGAACAATAATATCAGGGTAATGGTCGCCTGTTGCGACTGTGTTCGCGGTATGGTCTCGGGGCGGTCGTTAATCCTTGCCAGTCGGCTTATTCATAATTTATTCACGTCATTTCACCGCTAATTCACTGTCCGTTAAACAAACCACTTTTCAAATATGCATCACTTTGCCCTCGCCATGAAGAGAATTACATTTTCTCAAAGATCGCTCTTTAAAAGCTTTGAGCTATTATTGTAATGTTCTATTAATAAAAGAAGATGACTTTACTAAGTGGGTAAGTGTATTTCAAAAGGGAAGTGATTTAAACGTCACAAGATAGCAAACAACATAAAACAAGTATTTTTTTTTAACTCGAATGTTCAAACGATTATTATTATAATTTAATTATATCATATTAATTATAATATTGTGATTAACAATTTATTTTCCCCAGAGAGCATTAAAATTTAAATAAACGTATTATACAGATGTTCCGTTTATTATAATGATTTTATCTTTATTTTAACGGTCATTTTAAGATTTTTATAACTTCACTTGCTACGTTTTATAATTTGATTATCACGCATCCGTCAAAAAAACCTACTGTAAGATAAACTAAATACTAAATTCAACAAATTAGATTAAAAAAAAGTTAAGCTGCTATGTGTCAACACAACACGCTGTACCAAATGTAAATCGCAATATCGTATCTTGATGGATCCGTACGCGTTGGTCGCCGAATAACCTCAAAGCTATTCTGGGAGCTAGCATCACTCTACTCTTCCACTCTCCGGGCGGTTATAGCCGGACATCAAGAGCGGAAATCCCGAGGCAATCTCCAAAGGCTTGGACCCCGACTCGGCTTAATCGTGTCGACGACGGGAAAATGATGCGAGACAGGAACAACCGTCAGTTATAACACAAAATGAGGACAGCCCTTATACGCGTTTATTGAAAGTATACTTTGCAGTACAGTACGCACCCATACATTACGCATGCATTAAGGCAGTGTACTATCAAGAGCGAAAATAAAATACAATTGTGTTGAAAGTATACTCGATTTATGCGCAATATTGAAAAAGTCCAGTAATCAACTAGGGTATAGTCTAGTCTTTTGAACTTTTAAAAGATATGATTTCACACTAGAGTACAAGGATAGGTAAGAAATTTAATCGTTTCGATCGTTTTTGTTTTTTGTTTATATAATTTTTAACGCAAATTTTGTTGCGAACAAATTAATTAATTAATTAATTTAATAACAACTACCGCCATTAACATCCGATCATAATATTTTTACAAATAGGTACTATAGATCAGTTAAGAAGTAGGCAAAATATTATGATCGGATGTTAATGACGGTAGTTGTTGACATTGAATGGGCACCCTTGGCTTTAAAAGTAAAAAAGTAAATAGTGTTGAATAATTTCGGCTGGTTGGTTAGAACCACGATAGCTCAATTGGGAGAGCACCTGACCCGGTATGTCAGAAAGGTACAGGTTCAAATCCTGCTCGTGGAAATTTTTTCAACATTTGTGTTTTCGTTTCGATCGATTAAATTCCGTTTTTTTAAATAACAGACTAAAAAGAGACGACCTTTTGTCATTTTGCGCTCCTGACATTATGAGCCTAAACGTAAATGAAGATCCAATAGAAAAACAGGATAGGTAAATAACATCATATTCGGTTATTGCGCAGTGGTAGGTACTAACGCAGTATGTTTTCCAGTAGGTAATTATTTTTGTATGAGGTGCTTGAAAATGTACTCGATTTTTGCGTGTTAGTAAAGTATACTTTCTACAACTGATTCGTGAAATTAGGATGTTGCGAGATTCCGTGTCGTGAGAGATTGCCTATGTGTGCGTTGTTCGAGCGCGTTTGTACGAAGCTTACCTTCTGCAGTCTTCTTTTTTTTTCCTTTATTTGATGGCTTCGTGCGATTAGCAATTTAGCCAGTGTCAAAGTAATTTTTCTTACAAGTAATACATAAATAAACAATATTTCCTTCCTGATGATGATGATGATGATGATAATAGAAATGGGGAGTGAGAAATGATATACCCCCCAACCCCTCGAGTATCTCAGTAAAGATGTGGGGCTTTACTAAGTCCTCACGCGAACTTCTTGAGAGAATTTGAAAAGTGCCGTTGCACTGTTTTGTTTCATTTGCCAACACTCATGCACTCTACGAACACTTAACGGTTAATAATCTACCATTATTTCACATTAATATTCGACATAACACAAATTTTAGAAAAAAAAACATAACCGCAGACATGACTCTTCACTTTCCCGCCAAGAAGTCCTGCAGTCTTCTTACTTTGTAGTTATAATCTCAGTTGCGATACCAGCGAATAAAACCTATTTGAAAATAATTTTTACTATATGCTTAATCAATCAATTAATCAAATGTTTATTTGCTTAATATGATAATGTTAACCAGCATATTCTATCGTACCTATACGATATGCAAATATTCAAAATTACATTAGAAGCAATTCAATTTATTACATTACTTTAATTACTAACAAAATATAATAAAATCACAGTTAACTATAATACAATAAAATTAAAATATAGCATGTCAAATATTATCATTTAAATAGTCGTTAATTGTATAGTACATTTTGATAATTAAAAATTGAAATAATTTTGATTTAAATTTATACAATGTCAGTATTTTTAAATCACCAGGCAATTTATTGAAAATTCGAATAGACATGCAATGAACGTTCCTTGAATATACACAACATTTAAACATTAATCTTTAGTCTGATATACATAGATTTTGTCTTTTTCTGCTTTTATGATTTTTGATGAAAACAACTTTCTGGTGTTACCGGAAGTTCTACAGATTTCTACACATTGTGGTCTATCAGACAAGTAGCTGTCTATCCAAGATAAAGCCGTTCCTCCAATTCCATATTTTTCTAGCTTGGCTAATAATAATTTATGAGGCACAAAATCGAACGCTTTGCTCATATCCAAGAATATAGCTATAATATTTCACTTTATTATTCATTTTATTATTCCACTGTTTATATTTTGTGTCACTTCTTTAATTAAGTGGTAGTACGCTAGAGTGGTCGAGCAACATTTTCTGAAACAAAACCGATCTCTTTTTAAGAGATTCTGCGAGGACTCAAAAGAATATATTTTCTCTTGCATAGCCTTTTCGAATATTTTTGAAAATATAGATATATGGTAGGTGTATGATTTGAAATTTCTAAAAGTGAGTCTTAGTGTCATTAAGTATCACTACAAGTAACATTTATAAGACTACACTGTGAAAGATAATGGTTATTTAGTAATCGTCTTGCTAGGTATTAGCCTCTATACATGAATAAAATGAAGAAGAATTGTCTGCCTCGGTAGCCTAACGGATAAATACAAGGGCTGGATGTGAGTGTGAAATGCTGTGAAAATAAACGAGCACAGTACGGGCCACATCACACTGAAAATACACTACTTATGCTACTACAACTACTCGTATAGCACAGATAGTGAGATGGGGTGATTTTATTATGAAAAGTGGACTCTTCATAATAAAATCACCCCATTTCATTATCAGTGTTGTTCGAGCAGTGAAGAGATAAATAGTGGAGTAAAATTGATCTCTTATACCTATAGCCGTATTTAGAACCAATTCCAGTGCAACTGGTTTTTGCATATTAATATTTACCGCTAGTGTTACTGTGCCATGCAGATACGGCGCTTTAGCAATTAGATTATTTAAATACGACTCCATGACAGTCTGCAAATAATAATTTCGCAATTAAGGTTCCTGTTTCGTGCAGGACTATATTAATTTTCTCTCTGTGGATATTTTCACTATAACGTAAATGTTTTTCTGTGACAATGTATTTGGTGAAATATATTTTATAACGAATGTTTTTATAATAGTATAAATACAAAAAAAAAATCTTAGATAAAAATAGAAGTGTATTTTTTAAAATTATTATTATAAAGCAAATCTATAGTCTAACTTTTGAATATCTATAGTGTGAAACGGCACTTGTTACCAAATATTCAAATTATCCTTGATGCCAACTGTTGTTCTGTTTACCATCAACAAAACTTGTGTAATTTTCTAAGTAACTTCATTAGTACGCAGGTAGGACTTAATAAAACTTCTTTGTTTTGTTTCGATGGAACTTTGGAATTTCTCATGAAATATCTTAGATGCCTATTCCGCTGTGCTTGCTTCATAATCTTGATAACGTTTCTTATAGAACTGATAGGCTAGGGTTTTTGTTGGTCACTTGTTCTAATGAATATAAAAGTTTTGTGTGTTTGTGTGTAGTACTTACGATATTTAGTTTCTTATAATATGAAAGACCTGTTACAGATAAATTATATTAATTCTGTTTCATTTGTACAGACGCCTGCGCATCAACCTACCCAAAACTGTCAAAATCTTTTCAATAAATATTCAACTACATGCCATGATATATAAAGTTCAAAGTATATTGAGGAAATTCAACCGTTTGTGCTAGTCTGATATGCAGGCGTGTTTAGTTTGAAATACCTAAGTCTGATTTATGAACAAAATTTATTCAGTCGTAATAAAACGTTTTCGTTATGTTTGTGAAAATTGTATTTGTTATATCTAACTTATTAACACGAAGAATGAAGAAGCCAGCAAACAATTACGAAGCCCTCAATAAAGAAGACGAAGGGGAACGAAACCAGAAGGGTGTCGAGGCCTCAATTCCGTAGTGCATTGCAGTGCATAGTGCTCCCTGCAAGCAGTGCGGAAGTGAGGCTGAGCCAGCCCGTAGCAACATGCCAAGAATCACAAGCCAAGAATCATTTGCAAAAATTATTCGCCAAGAATCGTTCGCCAAGAATCATTCACCACGAATCATTCGTCAAGAATCGTTCGCCTGGACTCATCGATGCAGCATCTTCACACGTCACTGCTGTGAGCAGAAACGTTTAGAGTGCTAAACGCGAGTTTTATTCAGAATTTAATCTAGTTGTTGCATGAAAAAAATGCAACTTATCTCGTATTACACCAGGTGTTGCTTCAATGCTAAACTAATTATCGTTTGCAATAACATGACCGAATGTTTAATAAAATCGGCAGTTTGTTCGCGGAAATGATATGGATTCAAGACTATTAGAAAAACTAAAGGCTAATATATTTTTAATTACATTTTTGTGCATAAGTGATGTATAATGGGGCTTGACATTCCTTGACATTCATGTATCCTAGGCATATGTCTAAGATTCAACTGAGTTGCTTAAATCTACATTTTATTAGTCCATGCATAGGCATAAACGTTGCAGTTTGAACGTTAAAACCCGTTAGACATTTAATTTGTATTAATGCGAAAGTTTAAAATATGTGTATTTGTAGAATATACAAAATACATAAGTTATTCACTGGTTGTTAAAGACAGCTGTTAATCGATACCTACAATATTACCTGAACGATGACGGACTGTGTGTGCGTATGTCAGTAAAATATATTGATATTAGAATGATTATAACAAACAGTAAAAATACGCGCCTTTAAAGACGTTGAAGCACCTAAGCATATTAAAGATAGCCTTAATATTTAAATGTTAATATTACGTACATTTTTATTAATATCAAAATTATTTTTGCCTAGCTTGTCCGCCGAGCCGGCATAAACCTTCTCTAATTTAAACCACTCAGTTCCATTTCGTGCCTTTCTTATACATGTTGTGTCTTTTTTTTATAGTTAGCTCGGCAAATGTCTCCATCCCACCTGATGTTAAGTGGAAATGGAGTCCAGAGGCGAAGATAACTGGTTTCTGCAACATTTCTTACCTCAATCTCCTACCTGCGGATCTGTCGTCCTATCTGTCTGTCTAATCTGTCGAATATGTATTTTCATTAATGGCACCTAATTAAAGTTAATTTTGAATGGCCAGCAGGCCAAGGAATCAGTTGCCAATAATTGTTTTATTTAGTATAAAGTTACCTATTGTACAATGTTGCCTATGATGCTTTATTTATTATCGAATATCTATTAATAAGAAATTTTGATTGATTCATAATCCTTATCTCAACTTTTGACAGCGCTTTAATTAAATTTATTATTAATTTAGCGCCCTGCTTCGATCCAATAGATATTCCATTTGGCTCCGATGAAAACAAAGATAAGGGGGGAATGAAATGAAGAATGAAAAAAAGTGTTCCACCATCTCGAGGATTGGAATTGAATGCATTTCCAAGAATTCTCTCATTCTTGTGTTATGCCCACTCCAGTTTCATTAGATTAGAATTCAATCGGAGCTGTCAGCGGCACTCTCGACGCTCCATTCAAGCCCGCACCGGCGGCGCTTTGTTTGCCACACTATAGTTCCTACAGTTTCATATTTCGTGCCTTTTACCCGTTATTTGTACAGGCGTAAATAAACATTTGTATTATATCAACGTATCGTGTATACATTGACAGTTATTCTACTATATGAAGAGTTTATGTATTTATGGAAATGGCCAATTATATATAATATCCTTCTCCAATAGTTATATGTCAGTACATTTAAAAAATTGTTCATTTTAATTGCTCATCAATGTAATATTATTGTTAGTACCTACTGTTTTCCTTTGTTTATTTATTAGGGACAGTACACTCACGATATTGTAATAGCTTAGATTAGCATTAGTTACCATTAAATTTAAAGGTCAATAATGAATATCCTACAAATCATAATTTTTATTTCTAATTGGACAATTATTCGAAATTTAATTAAATAATTAATATAGAACCTCCTTACCTACCCAGAAAGCTAATACGCTTGTGAGGTATGGTTTCATGACAGTAATCTAACGGAGCTATGGTATTGAACAATGATTTCTCGGAATCAATGCGAACAACATCTATCCGTTCGGCTCCTGGCGCTTACGTACCTATATCTAAACCTATATATTTTATACCTATACCTTTGAATCAAATTCAATTTTGAATATCTATGTGCTTTCTATTTTTAAAACTCTAAACATAAATTGTATTAAGACATTCAAAATTTCGGTTTCAGTTATTGTACATATTGTGTGAATGTTTGTTTTTGTTTAATTTTAATTTATCATTTGTAATATATTATCGTCATCATCATAATTAATCAGCCCACATCAACCCACTGCTGGGCATAGGCCTCTCCCAATGCATGCCACTGAGCGCGATCTTAAACATATATTTAAGAAATATAACATAATGGTCATAAATTATGTGAAGCTCATCTTTGTTTGCTATAAGGGCATACAAATGTCAAACTAACTGTTAATTATGAAAAACCAATCAAAACAGTTTAAACAAAATGTTCATAGACTTGTTATGATATATGATCAGTGAGAGTGTAATTTGTGATAAATAGGAGGCGAGGGCGAGGGCGGAGGCGTAGGGCTGCCCTGTCTGGTGTTCGTGCACGGCGAGTCGTACGAGTGGAGCTCCGGCAACGCGTACGACGGAACAACGCTGGCGGCGCATGGCGACATCATCGTAGTCACTATCAACTTTAGATTAGGTGTATTGGGTGAGTTACATACCACGACACACGACGTGACTATAATTAGTTGTATATACATGAGACTACACCTGGATTTCACTACCGAGACATAGGGCTGCCCTGCCTGGTGTTCGTGCACGGCGGCGTGTCGTCCTAGTGGAGGTCCGGCAACGCGTACGACGGAACAACGCTAGTGGCGCACGGCGACATGATCGGAGTCACTATCAACTTTAGATTAGGTGTATTGGGTGAGTTACATACCACGACACACGACGTGACTATAATTAGTTGTATATACATGAGACTACACCTGGATTTCACTACCGAGACGTAGGGCTGCCCTGCCTGGTGTTCGTGCACGGCGGCGTGTCGTCCTAGTGGAGGTCCGGCAACGCGTACGACGGAACAACGCTAGTGGCGCACGGCGACATCATCGGAGTCACTATCAACTTTAGATTAGGTGTATTGGGTGAGTTACATACCACGACACACGACGTGACTATAATTAGTTGTATATACATGAGACTACACCTGGATTTCACTACCGAGACGTAGGGCTGCCCTGCCTGGTGTTCGTGCACGGCGGCGTGTCGTCCTAGTGGAGCTCCGGAAACGCGTACGACGGAACAACGCTGGTGGCGCACGGCGATATCATCGTAGACACTATCAACTTTAGATTAGGTGTATTGGGTGAGTTACACACTATGACGTTACTACGCTCAATTGTATATACTAGAGACTACGACCACGATAAGACTACGAGTGGAGCTCCGGAAACGCGTACGACGGAACAACCTTACAAACCTTACAACCTATCAAAGTCAGGCTCTGAAGTGGATTATGTAACATCAGTGAGAGGTTGCTAGTCGATTACCTTGCGTGCGAGCATCTTGGAACCCTTGCCCCTTATCTTATCTTATCTTAGTGGGGCCTGCTGAGGTTTCCCTCTATCAGTAACACTTCGATCCATCGGGATCTTTTGTGCAACACCATTCCTTTCACTCTTCCTCCTCTGTAGAGATAGATGCCATAAGTTTGGCAACGTCCTTAAGAGCATAGAGCCTGAAGTCCTCCGGTTTCGAATAGGCTGACCCCAGGAGTCCCATTCTTTTCCTAGCCAGAGAGTCGCAGTCACACAGTAGGTGCTGCATTGACTCCGTTCCCTCTCCACATGCCCTACATAAACCCTTGTCCCTTAGTCGTAGCTGATAGGTACATTATTTTTAAGTGCCAGACCTAGCATGGGCATATTATTACAGACAAAAATCGAAATCTGCTGACAGGCGGTTGTCATCAAAGTTTTTGTTTGCCGTGACAACAAAATGTAGGTAATCTAACTTCCAAAGTTACCTTTGAAAAGAAATTTTCCGACGAAGTTGTCGTACAAACAAACGCGTGACACAATTTTACCCTCGCAAAACACCAAGTGAATTGTTATGTGACTATACACATTCTTCTATTGATTTTGTTTTTTATTGTATCCTTAGTGCAAAGATACACCATAAAATCATATAATAATAATAAATTACATAAAAAATTAAATAAATAAAAATAACTTTATTTTTACTTATAATTCACTTAACATAATGTAACAACAATAGACGTAAATCTTGCCTGTATGAAGAACATAATAATAATAATTTCCAACAACTTACAAACTACTTTTAAGAAAAAGTGTGTCATTTTTGTACAATGTAGCTTGTCTAATAAACAAGTTTAAATCAATACAGAATAGGCAATCTTATTCGCGAGTCTTGAGCGAGTAACCAAATGTATCTGTAATATGTCACAGACAATTGTATCTCGTATAAGAGTGATGGTACGTTATGGCGAATCTGAATAATAATGTTTGAATAATTCCTGTCGCTAACGAGTAAGAACAATTCAATTTGGGTGCCTGTCGTCACATTGTTTTTTTAGGGAACTTCAAAAAGATTTCTATTTTCGAGTGGGCGGAATCGCGTTTGACTGTGTTTGTGATTCTCTTTGGAGTAGACAGAATTGATCTTTGGATGTTCTAAATTACAAAAGATAAGACATTGGAATATTGTGCACAAATATTCTAATCAACTTTGGTTGAGCGACGTTTATTTAGAGTTTTCTTTGATACAAAGGGTCGGTGTAACATAATTAAGTATAAAGAAACAAATGGCGTGTTCCTTGAAATTAACTTACACAAGCGGTTACAAACCGGTCGTTTCGACTTGTTTAATTTTTTTTTTTGTTAGTTTGTATGAATAAATTTGCACAATGCGTTGTTGTCTTTTTAAGCTATAGTAACGGCAGGTGTGTAGGAGCACCCAAGTAACATTTAAATTTATTAACAAAAATCCCATTGTTACTATTCTTGATCAAAATCTCTGTCGCGTTAATGAAGCAAAAAACTTGGGTGAGTTTTTTGATAGCGAGTTACGTTTTGTAACGTAACTCGCTATCAAAAAGAAAAAAAGTCACGTTAAAGGTCTCGTAAGAAATTGTTTTTATTTGAAGATTTTAAATAAAACTCGTGACTTACTTACTTAGTGAGAAAGCTAGAATAGCGGTTTGTGAGTGCCTTGTGTTGTCCAGATTAAATTTTGCAGACCTAGTGTATGGGCCGCGACTTTTGTTTAAAACAAAACGGATGATACAGCGTGTTCAGAATGCGTGTTGTATATTTTGTTACAATATCCCACCACGGAACCGTGTTACACCGTATTTGAATAAGGCATCTATTTTAAATATGGATGCGCGTAGGCAGATGCACTAGCAGCTTTAATGTTTGATGTTATTAATTTTCAATGTCCAGAATATCTATACTCAAAATTATTGTTTCCTAATTTTAGTAAAAAAAATAATCGGGCTCCTAGGTCTGTACGTCCACTGTTTGCGATCCATAAACATAGAACAACGGCCTTGACTGGCAGCTTCCGCTACCATGCAACAAAGTGCTGGAATAATATCCCACCACCAATATGACAGCTGGCGTCAAGATTCACCTAAAGATTTAAATTACTTCTCTTAGAGAAACAGAAACTGTGAACAGTACTTTGGTGCATTGGCAGTAGTGACTCACAATATAGCTTTTATTTTATTTTATTAAGTATATATTTTTTTTAATTTACTAACATAATTATTGATGTACAGAGCAAGAGTTGGTACATTTTAATATTATTTGTTTGGTTTACAGTTTCTAACAAGACAATATCGTAATCGCAAATCAACAATAGTGCTAAACCTAATTGATTTAGGATATTATGTATCGTATGTATGTGCAATTATTATTATTAGCAATTGGTGCTGTGAAGTTTCAATCTGATGGTGGAGCTGGTATTACTGTCTTCGCACTGTCCTAGTGATTGTGGCTGAAAATCAGCGTTTTGCTTCCGGGCAAATGTATCGCTGAGCTACGACCTTTTTGCACTGCTGCAGCATACACACATGCCACATAACGTAGGCTTATTTATTTTGAAAATATGTTTTGCTTATATTCATTGTATCTTTGTTTTATGTGTGTATCAGTGGTTTTGTAATAAATGTTTTATCTATCTGTCTATCTATTTAGTTCAAAATAATAGTTCATGTTTAGTGTAAAGGTGAACTTCAAGCACTTGTAAACTCTATTAGAGGTTGACACGCTACCATCAACCTGTGAACCTCAAATGAGTTTCAAATGCTTGAAGTTCATCTTTACACTAAACGTGCACCTTTATTGAGAACTACTCGTAAATGCTACTTGGGTACACAGCCATTGTCATATTTTCACCGCTTAAAGTTTACTTATACAGCTTTAAAAATGAAAGCTGATTAGATGGGTCGTAGTGTCATTTATTACACCAATAATGATACACTATGCCAACTTTACTCTATTAAACAGGCCTTTTAAGTACCTTTTTTCAGCTACAGGATCACATGTGAACCTAATTAGGAGATTCCAAATGCTTGAAGTTTATCTTTACACTAAACGTGACCCATTTTTGAGAACTAAACGCTACTTGGGCGTCGTCCATAGTTTAACCGGCCTAACATGTAAGTATGTGTATGGTGACGTTTCTTTAGGTACTTTCTTTTCACTCGGCCTTTTTAAAAACATGTTAGACTGTCACCGAATAAAGTTTTATCACGAGTTATCTGTATATAGAATTTATCGATATTAATTTAATACAGCATATATAATTGTACCATAATATGTCTTGTTATAAGTTTTTTTTAAGTTATTTTAATCAATGTACAGTCGACAGCAATTAATGTCGATGATCAAAACTAGATCACCAATAAAATGTTTTTGTTTTGTTTATATAATTTTTAACGCAAATTTGCTATTTGTAAAAATATTATGATCGATGTTAATGACGATAGTTGTTGACATCGAAATGGGCGCCTTTGGCTTTCAAAGTAAAAGTAAATAGTGTTGAATAATTTCGGCGGGCTGGTTAGAACTACGATAGCTCAATTGGGAGAGCACCTGACCCGGTATGTCAGAAGGGTGCAGGTTCAAATCCTGCTCGTGAACATTTTTTCAACATTTGTGTTTAAGGCGACGCATTGGAAATTTACGTTGCGGGGATCTTGATTTTTCCCAACAATTACAAAACATATGAAAGTGATATTTGATGACATGATTTTTCATTTAATTGACTTCATTTTGCTAGTTGCAGAAACACGATTTGTCAACTTTTATAACAGAGATCCATGACTTAGATTAGATTAGATTAAATTAGATCCATGATTTAGGTTGGCTTGCACAAAAACTCACTAATAACACGTTTAAAATGTCATTCCATTACTGCCATTTGTTGGAAGTTGAAAGAGACAGAATGATACTTTAAACATGTTTTGCGCTAAACGTATTTAGTGAGTTTTTGTGAAAGCCAGCCTTAAAGTTCAATTGTTTTGTGCAGGTTTTTTAAAGACTGGTGCTAAGGGGTCGGCGCAGGGTAACTTTGGACTGATGGACCTGGTAGCGGGGCTGCATTGGCTACGGGAAAACCTGCCGGCCTTTGGGGGCAACCCTGAGAGTGTCACAATCATGGGCCACGGGACGGGCGCAGCACTGGCCAACTTTCTTGCTGTGTCTCCGGTAGCAAGAGGTGAGACTAGAGCCCCTTCACTGAAGCATTTCTATAGCGTAAGCGTTTGATAAACATACGACTTTTTCGCAAACGCAAATGAAATTTGTAAACGAAATTATTTGGGTACCTAGCTTTTGATTAGATTTTGATTTTAATTACTTATAGAAACAACACATGCTATACCTACTTACAATTATGTAGTTGTAGTAAATATAGTAAAGTAAAGCTTACTTAGTGATGACACTGCTTTGTTGTGCCTCTTGGATTGAATACGCATTGCACCCTCCGAGCAGAAGTATTAAACGTGGATCCTCCGTGTCCTCTTATCTCCGTTCGAGATTCGGTGTGTAACTTCGCAAAACACTCATCATATTTTCCTAATTGCCTACTTTGTTGTTTCAAATTTAAGTGCGTAGTGCGCATTTCTCGCATTTGCCCTATGGTGATGGCTTGTCTATTGTGACTTTGAGGTTACTACTTTTTTATGGGTAAGCACAGTGCCTTGATCTCACCTGATGTTAAATGATGATAAGGCCAATGATGGAAGCGCACTTCACAATCCTCCTCAACTAGTGAGGCACTGGCTATCTTATTTTTAGCTGCCGGAACACCACAATGGTAGGTACAAACATTGCTGTTATGGCGACATATTTAGATAAGATAGATAAGGTAGCTAGCTAGGCGGACAAATAAACCCTACCACCAATCAAACCGAGTACACAACATGTACCCCCCGCTGGGAATCGAACCCGAGACCTCTGGGTCTAAACTGGTAGTCTTTACCACTAGACCACAGAGGCGGTTATATTTTTTAGGGGACACTTTGTTGATCCCTAAAAAATAACCAAAATCAATATTACTTATTTAAAGTCCACTAGCTTAAAATTCAAACTGCAACAACGCGATGTTCGCACACACCCAAAATTCTTCATCGAATACAAGAGTATTTAATTGCGTCTTACGCTTCTGTTAAAGGACAAATGAGAGGCAATGTAAAGGGCTTAAACCTTAAGAGCACGAAACACTAAGGTGTTTTAAGGTTTAGAAGGCTGCGGTGAAACCGAGAAACTTGTTGAATTTTACAAAAGGCGTTAATACCGACGTAAAGGTGACACAAAGGAGGGGTAGGAGTAAGCTTTCAGTGGTGTTTGTTTGTTTGTAGCGAAATACGTTATTGAAGATTCTCACTTTCAAGAAGGTTTAAGATGTAGTGGATCGGGATAAGGTGTTAAACCTTCGCGGATTGCCATTAAGACGTTCTTGAAAGCAACAGTAATAACAAGCCGTCACAACTTTATGCCTGCCTATGTATTGCTTACTAGCAACTTTAACTTTTGCATTGCAATGTATAAAGCTTACTGTTTACTGTAAAGCGCACAATTACGTGTAAAAACCTTAATTATGCAACTTATTCCTACAATGTTTCAGAATCTTTAAAACTGACGTCTTTCACTTTTATATTATTGCATTCAAGTTATCACCAATGTTACTTCTACTCAGAAGTAACATTGTACTCACAAAATATGATTCATTTGTAGACTATATGGTTATATAAGTTTTTTTTTTTTTAGTTAAAATAAACTAATATTAAATGGCGATAAAGTTTTACAAATTTAAGTAATGCATGTACAGTACAATTTTCATATATTTGTGTGTCATTTAGTAGCCACAGTAAAAAAAAGCTCGACTTAATTTGGGATTCTCGCACGTCTGTGCGAGTTTAAAGCGTGCGAGTTGACGAATAACTCTACATAACTGGTGGCGTTGTGGTAGAATATTGAGATTGTTGTTAGGTTTTTAATAACGTTTAACGTTTATCTCGTTATGAACGTTAATAAGTCCCAATAATATGATAAGTATAATAGTATAAATGACTTCAATTTAATATTATATGAACAAGCCCCTTTGGAAAGTACGCCATTCCTTTCAAATTGCTTGTAGTACTGCTTCATCCCAACCTACGCCTGCTAACCATAGGGTCATAAAAACGAGATATGACAGATATAACTGCTAAGCAGTGGGACAAAATAGGCTAAAAAAGTATAATATCATATGGCTTCTAATTAACTGAATTCAAACTAGATCATAAGGATAGTGCTTTCAAAACTCATTTAAAACAGTGACGTTAAAATGAAAATAATGGAAAGTGTAAATCTTATCGCCGAAGCAGACAGAGCAAAACCGCGATGTAAATACAGTCTTTCTTAACAAGAGCACCATTGTCCCTAATTACACCGTTCCAAGCAGATTTCATTATTTCGTGTCAGCATCCAGTTTAGGCCCTCTGTCACTTAATGCGATTAAAAGGGTCACACCAGTTGTGTGCAAGGGAGACCGCCTGAAGCACATTTTTTTAAATAAGGTCAACATCGTGCTCTTCTTCCATAAAAACTCCCGCAACATGAAGGAAAAGAGGCCGAAACACGAATGTTTTTCTTTTTGGAAATATTTCATTATACCGGTGATCCTTGTTCAAAATGACAAATTTAAATTAGGTTATCTGTTTCAGAACTACTGAGGCGCGTCATCTTATTAAGCGGATCTGGGCTGAGCTCGTGGGCGTTGCAGAGGGAGCCACTAACGATAAAAAGAAAGGTGACTTTTCATTAACTTAACATGTTAGTCCAATTTCAGTTTGTTAAGTGGAAACCGTATGATACCGTGCGTAACTGGAATGTTTCTGTGCGGTTACTAAGTTAATGGTTAAACTCCAAAGAAACCTTTAAAAAGACTTGCTTCAAAGCCAATCGCAGCCATTTACAGAAAACTATGTGTACGTAAAAAAAATAATTTATTATTTTTAGCTCTTTAAATATCGATATTATTAAACAGTCATTATTACGCACAATACATGTTTCTTCCATCGATTAATATTAAGAAGTAGATGTAGATATTAATAAGTATACCACCATAATATATTATAAGGTAGAAGACGTCTTTGTGACCACAAACCCTGCAAAATGGATTTGAAAAATACAATACCATAATCATCATCGTCATCACAAGTTCACTGTACATCCCCATTGCTAGGGCATCAACTTTCCTTGTGGGTGGGACAATCACAGGGAAGACGGGTCATAAACACCACGCGGGCCTAGGCGGATTAGTGATTATTAATCGTTGCTAATCATCATTATATTTTTTTTGGATCAGGTAGCGGAACAAACAGGTTGTCACGGGGACCTGTTGGAAGATGACTTGGCGCCGTGCCTCCGCAACAAGCCGTTGAGCGAGTTGCTTGCGGTGCGACTGGACCCACCCCGATTCCTACCGGGCTTTGCACCATTTGTCGATGGCACCGTTATTGTCAATCCGTCCTCTGTAAGTATAGTTTTATTTCATAAAAGGTATGTAACTATACTTTTTATCGCCAAATTGCAATAGCAGTTCGTTGGAAAGATATCATAATAAAATCCACTGAATTCATTTATAGTAGTTTATGCAACTGTCATATAATGAAGGGTATTAAAACACGAGTGTGAGTTTCATAATAGTAACGAGTGTTTTAATACCCGTGTTATATGCAGTTGCATACACTACTTTATCTTCACTAATGCAATTAGTCAAACAACAGTAGTAAAAGCTGACAATAGTTTATTTATAATAATTGTTCAAATTTTGGATGGTACAATTTTGAAAGTTAATGTTAATTATTGATCCAGCAGCTGTAGCGGTCGCGGGGCAAGCAGTAGAGCTCGTAGACGGAGTTGGAATATTTATAATTACTTCATTCGTCTTGTTTTCAATACTGTTCAAGATCGTATTTGAGACTTGAATTTTATTCATTAAAGACTCATCAATGTAGCTTTCAGCCACAGTAGAAGACTTCCACCCCCCGTGTCGTTTCAGTGCGGTCAAATCACCACCGCTATCTATGAGAAGGGTCGCCGAGGTGCGCCGGAAGCAATGCCCCGTGTACAACGCTGGGTTAGGCAGATTCAAAAAACTTGCGATAGTTTTTCCCAGAGCACCAAATTTATTAATACCAGTTCTTTGATCGACGCACTTCCCCGATCTATAGCTCAAGAAAAAGGCAGGGTTTCGACAGAGGGTGGGTCGAAGTTCCATGTATTTTTTACATACGGCATAGCAGTTGCCCGTCACAACGAAAGAACGATCTATTTTCGTTTTTGTTTTCGAAACTTTCACCATGATTGTACTGTCGTCTATGTTAGAGACTTCATCGAACTGGATGTTGTATAGCTCTTGCCTTCGGCATGCCCCCATTATGCCGAAGATTAGTGCAACCTGTAACAATAAACGATATAATAAGCTTGAGGTACATAGCCAAGGCAAAAACTATGATTTATGAAGTAGTAAAGTGTAGGTACCTACTACCTAATTTGTACACAAAGCGCTTAAACGAAGTGTCTAGATAACTTGCGTGTGTAGTACGTAAGTACGGGGTAGATTAAATAACAGAACTAAAATACACTTACCTTTTCAAAAAGATACAAAATATCTGGTGAATCTTTCAGGAACATCTTTATTTGACCTGATGTAAACGTCAAGGACTTTTTTTCCTTGTGTCCTTCTGAACTGCGTTACAGGAACGCTATGCCTTTTGAATACTTCGTGATATCAATATTGTTGTAGATACTCAGTGTGGACTTGAGCATAGAATATTTAGCCCACATAGAAGATGGCTTGAATTTGTCGGAGAGGTCTTTGAGATACACAAGAATGACATTTTCAGAAAATGATGTAGTTTTCTTTTCGATCTTCCATGCCAAAAAGTTATTATATTCTTTTTCATATAATTTTCTAGATTTTTCTGGCAAAAGATTGTGAGTTACTTTTATCGCAATGTGTTTTGTTTAAAAACAAAACACATTGCGAAACATTAATTTCACGCGTACGTGTATTGTCACAGTGAACTTGCCGCCATTAAAATCTAACCAATGAGAGCGCAGCTGCGCGCGCAGGGCCAATCAGGAGCGAGCGCGCGCTGTTCTTTTTTTATTTAATTGTCACAAGATCTTACCAAAGAGTTTTGTGTATGTAAGTTTAGTAGTTTCGACGAAGTTTTCACGTATAACCCAACTGTTTTCAAAAGCCAGCCTAATATCAAAATTTTATACAACTTGTATGAGGATTTTGACATAAGGCTCGCCAGGTTAATTGGTCGCGTTTTATTGATGTTATAATGAGATTTTACGATATCGATGTGGATATTATACCATCATGTGAAATTGCTTAAATTGAGTGTTTTGTTGTCTGCGCTATAACAGTAGTAATTATAAGTCAAGTATTGGAAACATAAGTAGAATGTTACAACATTAGTGTAGATAAAGATATTTATGTATCAAACTGCATAGGTACCTAGTATATTCCTGGATTTGTTTTTTCTATTTCATTTGTTTATAAACTATTTAATTATTTTATACATTCCTCAAGATTTTTTGACTTAAAAGATTTTCATTTAATAGTATTTATTTAGTTAAGTAAGTTATTATTATTATTTATTTATTTATTTATTTACGTCATCACTATTATTTACGATTATAAATAAAAAGTAAGTCTATCAATATACTTTATGTTTTTAAAAATACTATGAGTTAAAGTGTTGGGCTAGGTATATTAAGCTCAGTTTCAGTAATGAGATAATGTTTTTTTTACTCATTGATATTTTTATGTTGCAAATATCAGATAAGGCAAGTTTGCCAGCATAACATAATATAAGATACCATGTACATTATATGAAACATGTTAGATCTGACTTAAAAAGCTTGATATATTATTATTTAAACAGAATTTAATACAGAATTAATTGGCAATATGTCCTTCGCCCGGTTGTTTAGTCCATGGTGGCTATTGATGGATATAATTTAATATTTAAACATAATATATAAAGACTAACAACTAAGTATAAGATAGGAGATAATCAATAAGCTTATAGCACTCGAATCCATATTGCTCGATACACCTTCGGATTAATCACTTAATAATAAATCGACTACCGGGATTACAGAAGTAATTGTTACAGCGGTGGGTCCTTTAATATCTGCCTCCCTCCCCCGCCCCTTGTCGACCGTCGTCTACCTGAACTGACGTAATGAATCTGTACAGAATTATTGACCGACTCCGTGGTCTAGTGGGAAGACCACTCGTCTCGGAAACAGTGATCCCGTTTTTAATTATCAGCGAGAGTTAGCGTTTAGTTCGTAGGTAGACATACTAAGTATGACGCACGCATTACATGCGACGCACATGAGCACGTTGTTGATGATATTTTTTGATATTTTTGTGTACACTCTTGGTTTCTTGCTGAACATCAGCGATTAACTTACATTGCGGGTGAATACAACACATATATTTTGCAGGGCTAATTAATGTTCGTGTGTTTAATGTGGATTTGTTGTTGTTTCCTGTGTTTTGTAATTATGTTTTGCTACTCAATTATAGACCATTATGTTGCTACTGCCGAAATATCGGATACAAAAAGTAACATGGCAACAATTCCGTAATTAATGATATCAAATGAAAAAAAATCATTGTCATTGTTATTTTATTATTATGTGTGTGTTTTTTTGAACAACAGCATTTTTTTTAACATACCTAAACCTATCTGCCTTTCTATGTATGTACCTATCTATCTCTCTTCTATGTACCTATATTTGCATCTATTTATATATTTAACTATCTTTCATTCCATCTATCTATCTATATTTCTATCTGTATATCTATCTATATATCTATCTTCTATCTGTATATCTTTCTATCTCTCTATCTTTCTTCCTATGTATCATCTATCTATCTTTCTACCTATCTACATACAACTATTTCATTGTACCCAGGCGCCACCCCCGACGGACAGCTCGCGGCTGGGCGCGGGTGCCGCGGCGGTGGCCACGGCTGCCGGCCACGAACTCGCTGACTTTTCCCATAGGGAGCTGCTCTTCGGGCTTACGACAACAGGTAGCTGTCGACTATACATGTGCAATTTGCACATGAAGAAAAAGATGTAGTGACTTCTTGGCGGGAAAGTGAAAAAGCCTTATTAAAGTTTTGTTTTGTTTTCTGAAATTTGTGTTTTGTGTGGCAATAAACTTGTTGATTAAGTAATTTTGTATCGTCCAAAAAATCCCTATTATCCATTTAGGATGTCTTGTGACTGTGACTTGAGACTATAAAGAAGAATAGTCACAAGAAACGATTTGTACAAAAAATATGTCGTTACCAAATTTTGCAATGTATCTCTACATATATTATTAAAATGTTAAAATGCTGTGTTTGTGCAATGGATTGATAATAAAGCTTTCAGTGTTCGTAAGCGAGCATTTATGAGTGTTTATGTCTTGTATTTAGGAATTAAAAAATGCAATATCGCTTTTCAAATTTTCTCGAGAAATCCTCGTAATGTCTCGTTAAGTCCTACATCTTTAATAAAATTCAAAAATTTGAGGAGCAATATCATTTATATTATTATATCATTATATCTGTCATCGCTTCTTCTATCTTATTATCCATCCGCACTAATCCATTCAATAGATTAAAAATAAAATAGATACAAATTATTATTATAATTAAAGCAGATATTGGTAACGAATCTAATGTAGCGATCTAAATTTAATTTCAGTGCCAGATGGCTTAAGAACTGCAAAGAGGCTTGTGAGAGTAAACGTCTGACACACTTGTTCTTACTGAAATTAATCATCTTGATTAAATAGTGCAATTAGTTTGATGAAACAAAACCTAGTTCGGTTAAGATTTATAAATATATATCATAAAATCTTGATTATATTTAATAGATGACAGAATGGATGTATGCTATTTGTCGTAAGCTCTTAGTTTCCAATATGCTGTAGGCGAAGTCTTAATCTGAGTGGCTACAATGTCACAATTACATAACCTTCGATCCACAACAAAGGATCCAAGTAGTAAAGGCACCAACTCTTGAATTGAAAAGGAGAAAAAGCGCAATGAAACATGACGTCATTTACTTTTACGATATCTCCTTCAATCTTTCGCGTTGCCTCTGTGTCATCTCGTTATTCAAATACAAAATGGAAGGTCTATGCGATTGTTTTCCTTTCCACGAACTTTTTGCAAACACAAGCATTCTGTTTATGAGCATCTATGTTTTGCTACTGAAGCATTCACGTCAACACGTAGCGGTGGTATAATTTACTGGTGTAGATTATACTATTAATGTTATTTTTATATTGTTTTCTAAAGTTTACGCGAACACTACACATTGAAATGAAACAACTTTTACGGATCTACTCGCGTTTATTTTACACATTACTTAAAAAGCGCGAAAATAAGTCTGTAATATGCGAACATTCCCTAGAGGGGCCCAACCATTACATCAGATTTGATAAACCACAAATACTCGCTAGAGAACAACGATTCATCCCTAGGATGATACGCGAGGCTATTGAAATTAAAAAACATCCTATTTTCAATAGAGAAGATGGTTGGAATCTACCACCAGCCTGGGATCCCATCATACAAAATATTAAATCCCAGCCCCAACACCATACTGCCAGACCAAAAGATACTGTAAGCTCTTTCTGCGTAAAACGGAACGCACCTGATTAAATTTAAATGAGGGTATACAAGCTACCAACTAATTATGAGACGACCAACACCTCAGTCTCCCTGTGACCACGGACCCTGCAAAGGGTTCGAAACGTCAGGATAAACATTAATCAAAATCAAAAAATCAAAATCAAAAGTAATTAAGTAATGTGTAAAATAAACGCGAGTAGATCAGTAAAAGTTGTTTCATTTTAATGCTATTTTTATAACAGGACCAAACAAATATTGGTAACTAAGCAAATAGATGATATGATAGAATGCGAGAAATTCTGGTTCACTCCCCTTTGTTATGTTAGACTACTGACATGAACCCATACCTGATCCTGATACAAGCATTTTGCTTTATATATTGGATAACAAGACTCTTATGAATGTGTTAATAGCGCATTTATAAAAGTCTTAAAAATGAAAATTGGTTTTTATTATTCATTCATAAGTTGAATGAAAGTTAACAGTGTATTGTACGAGAAGTGAAAATTAACACAACCAACCGACAAAAAGTGATTTATCTAAACGTTGATAGGCGTCAGTCTAATGATCATTACGGTAATTAATCAAAGAGTAAACATTTATTTTCCCCCCGGCATCATTGAGACGCTTCGTATTTTAGTATGCGCGGATAGGTGGTCGTAAAGTATGCAAATGACCGTGCCATTCCTTGCAGAGTCTTACCTAGAATTCAACGCGCAAGATTTGGAGTTCGGCTTCAATGAGAGCAGACGGGATCGCATCCTGAGAACGTTCGTGCGGAACGCGTACTATTACCATCTGAACGAGATCTATTCGACGCTGAAGAACGAATACACGGACTGGGACAAGCCGGTACAGAACCCGTTGAGCGTAAGGGACGCTACTTTAGAGGTAAATATACAATTTCAAAGCTTTGACGTACCTGTTGTAGAACTGTATTCAAAGGAACCTGTTACAAGTTTCGTAGTAGTTTCAATGGAAGGAGTATTCCTTTTAAAATAATGCAGAGATGCATAGACTCTGAACATAAGCATAATGCAAGTCAGGTCGTCCAAATTGTATATAGGTACTTTAAAACTTTCGCGTTCCATAAACATAATGTTTTAATATGGTTTCACGTAAACTGGTTAAAAGAGATATCTTAGGCATATCTTTAAGTATGCGAGTACACTTACCAGTTTTCGTTTAACTTCGTTGAACATTTTTTCAAAATTATATTTAAGAGCACTATCTTAACACCAACTGATGTATGTCAAACTATAAAGACCAAGCCTGTTTTAAAGCTATTAGTACTAATAATAAAATAGCTAGTATTTTTTAACTCTTGCAGACATCAAATCTACATATTTTACTTTATTTTACAATGTAGTTTACACCCATAATTGAGGTGACACTTATCAAGCGTCTTATTTATACAATGTTTTTTTTTAATGTAATGGTGTTTACTTTGTTGGTGTAACAATAAAAATAAATAAATAAATAAATATTTCTAGCATCATGTTCCAAACAATTTGCAGTGTCAAGTGTTTGCATAGTGTCACAGTTCATTTTAATTTGTAGTGTTCCCCTACATTTTAGAAAGCAAAGTAGGTTTATGCAGTCACGAGCAATAACCAACATGTATAATTATACACTTTTTACTAATTTTGACTCTTATTCCATTGTGTTAAGAGTTACATTGTTTTCATGTTAATACTCATGGCTGTGCAGTCTTTGAATCCAACTTATCTAAACCTTGAGATTCCAAAGCATTTTTTGATTTTCTACCCAACTTCATGTTATTCAAAGGCTGCCCGTATCCCTTGATAGACATGTCTTGATGTATTAAAGCAGCCCGGGTGTTGATAGTGCCCGTACAGAAAGTAGATAACTGTCAGCTGACTAGACAGCACTTGATACGGCACGCTCGATCATGGCCGATCTCAATTTAAGCGTCGAGTGGTTTTCGCAACTCACCGTACGCTCTTGCGACTTACAAAGGGAGTTAATGACGCTCGGCAACGTTGAAAACGCGATGAGCGCGGTGAAAGGCTTTATTGGAAAAGACTTGCATCCCCGCACTAAGAAATTAGGGCGATATCAATGTTTACGAAGCCCGACCCGCTGAGCGCTAATGTGTTTCGCGGTCTCCAAAGGCTGTTTTGTTGGCTGTATGTGAGATATATTTTCAGAAAGTTTAGATAAAGGGATCTGCTATTGAAATTTTCGTAAATATAGCCATTTCAGATGTAATAATAAAAAGTTCGTGTAAGTATATAAAGTGATTTATACCATTATGGTTATATATCAATGGTATAATTTTACGCAAATTTTTGTTGCGAATAATTAAGCGACCAAATACGTTGACTCACGGGCGCGGTCACGACATATCAAACATATGAGGTGATATCCAAGTGTTCACGTAAGAAACGCACGTGCGGTCTAATTAGCGGGAAAACTAGCGATTGGCACGGGCGGTGCGCTCGCGGCTGTATCAAACGCGTGAGACGTTTGTGTGTGTTCACGTCGAACAAGCGGAGGAGCGTGCGATTTAAGGTGGAAACATACTACTAAAACGTGACGCCACGTCACGCCATCCGATGCGTGTCAGTACTAATCAATCCCATACATTTATTAAGGTCAGCTGCAAATAGAAAACACACCATGTGATGACACGCACTCCCACGCGGAAACATCCAGTCGATCTAGATCGGCGTGTTCCCGGGAGAGGGGGCACACACGCCACCCGGCGCTCGGCACGCAGTGTGTTTCTAGTTAACACCCAAAGCCAAACGTCAGTCATTCGAGAACCTTCCTGGTATTAAGATATTTTTTGTTACATAAGTCCTTTACGAAGCTATGATACTAGCGAAGCGTGATGTAGCATCACGTAGCGTGTTGGTAATGTGCACGGTGCACATCGGGTGTCGACACGTGATGTCGCGTCGCGTTTTAGTAGTATGTTTCCACCTTACTCGCGGCGTCAGGTAAGTTCAACCTTGTAGCTAGAAACAATAGCACGTTTTTGATGTATCCAAAAATCTTGAAGGATGTCCTCTCAAATTATACTATATAAAGTATGTATTCACCATACCGTTCTCTTTCTTTATTAATTTCGTGCACACCAATTCTAATGTTTATAATCTCCCACTTTTGGTATGATTTTTTATATTTAATTATAATTAAAAATAAAAGATCGTCGTCCATCTTTTCAACCTCTGACAACACGTCACACTCGCGCAAACGCCTGGCGGTCAATGTGAATACGACACGCCACGTCTACCGCGCCCGCACCCGCCACCGCGCCCGCGCGTTCCTACGTAAACAAGCACACAATTATTTATACTCTTTTCCAGTTCCAAGTGATTAGGTATACCAATCAAATAAAATGAAGACTGCTAGAGCAGTGGAGGCTAGAAAGTTATTACTTGGAAATAAAATTCCAGTTGATAAATGAAGCGGAGATAAAACTGCTGTAGGCAGGAAACTGCACTTCCACCGTAACGACATTTTCATATTGAAAGGGAAGGCATTTATAAATTGTGCCGACCAACGACGACTTTCTCGTTTCTTTTATAAATTATGTAATTCATTTAAATATAAATTTTAGCGTATGATTTTGTATACCTACTAATATTGTTAAGTAAAACATACATCAGTTTGAAACCTCTTTAGACGTTATTTGCCGCTTTGAATATGCGCTTCCTCTATTACATTCTATTGAAGATTGTAGTCAATGAAGACTTTACATTTAATTTTTATCTATCTACGTTAACTATCATTAGGAAAGGTTTATAACGCATGCACTAAACGTTTATTTATGAGTTTCATATAAATTATTTACAAAAATACTTTATAAAAATTAAAGTTACTCAATTAAATTTCGAGTCCTTTGGTATTTGTTCCACCCCCCTGTTGATTTGTGAAACAAAATTCACGCTTTCGTCGTAAGTAATTAGAGAAGCGTGAATCTCAATAAACTCTACGAAATCTCGTAGCCGTTGTAATAAAAGCTTTCTTGTATTAAAAATACTGTCTGTTCTTTAACTTAAATTAATTTTGTTCCGTAAAAAGTCTGCCGCTTTATGAGCGGTATTCAGAATCACAACTTTTGCGTGATCCACTCCATTGTTCTTATCAGCAAATAAGGACAAAAGGGATCCTTCGTCCGCGCCACGAATTTATATCTTAGAAACAATTTACACAAAATCATTATAAACGTAATATAAAATATACAAAATTTAAATAATTTGGCTGGCGGTCAGAGGCGAGGGTGGTTAGTAACGGGAGTTAATTTACTTATTTTTTAGTTTGGTATGGTGATAGGTTTTGTCCATTTGGTACAAGTCTGGTACCATCACACATCTACGTATATACATCTATTTATAGTTTTTGAGACCCTTATCCCCATTAACCTATATTAACCAGTCACGTACCCAATTGAAAGTTGGCCAGTGTTAAGCCGGTGCCAGAGCTTGGCGCTTTCATAAAACCTGTTTACATGAACCATTTGTTCCAGGTGCTCAGTGACGGAAGAACAGCGGCTCCCCTTATCAGACTGGGATACCTACACGCGTTGCGTGGTGGTACCACGTATTTCACGCATTTCCATCATCTGTCGCAAGATAAGGACTACCCTCAGGTAATTAAAAGAAATACTTATGTAGCTAATTGTTTTGTGTTTTCTTTTAGGGGTGACATCTTCAACCGAATGGTGGTGATCAATAAGACCTCTTATACCCTTGACACAGCTGCTCTGCATCTTTCTCACCTACTAACTGTACTATTTATAATACCGTGCACTATGCATCAGCACATGCATGCTTCTTATCTTATTACCTAATAAGTCTCTTTTAATACTTTGATAGGTAAGATATTTTTTCAAATATTGATCTGTATTATCGATGCAACTCAAGGAAACAGTCCGTTTAATAAGCTAATTCGGGTACGTACATATGGATATGAGTTGTTTAAATTTAGCTTACGTGTATCAAAGATCCTGCACGGCCTTAACATTTTTAATTTGTATATAAAATTGGCCTTTGCCTTGCTGTGGGAAAGTTGTGGCTGATAATAATAATAGTAATAATAATAATAATTGTCATATCAGCGAACGGGTAATCCCAGCCACGTTGGGTAAATATCTGAAAAGGCTGGGACTCGGCGGCGGCGGCGGTTCGCTTCCAGCGAAAATGCAAAAAAGCGGTGGTACAGTCAATCAGTCAGTCAGTCAGTCAAAAGTAGATGATGTTTAATAAATTTCAAAATTAAGTTTCGATAGTGTAAGTCGTTATTTTCTATATAACTACAGTCAAAGGTAGACACTCGAAGGTTTGCGATATGCATCTAAAAAGTTTTGATTTTCATACTGATTTCATATCAAGTTTTAAACTTGACCAATCATCAGTTACTTTTGCTGTTGACTGTACTTGATACCGCGCGCATTGTCCGCCGATTTCTCTCACTCGTGCCCTGACGCCGGCCGACCGCGCTATTGCCGGACTTGACCGCCATAGGCGAGGTGTTAAAATAATAATATAAAATAGAAATTAAATAATTTAAAAATATCTTCTTAAAAAACTTAGGTATATTAATGGTATATTATGATTATTCAAAAATATGTTCAACGTATTTTTTTACGGTGGACATAATTTGCTTTAATTTTACAGCTTTTCGCTAAATTCTGATACAGTCTAATTATTCCATATTGGAACGTTATGTAATTACCGCCTTATCGAAAATCTGTTTCGCAATTTAGTGCAGCGCGTCGTTAGCAATTACAGATAACAGCAACTAGGCACTAATGCGTTGCACTAAACTATTTACGGATCTCGTTACCATTTACGATAGGAAGCCTAGTTATTACTAGTTAGCCTAGTTATTACTAGACTTTCGTATGCGTAGGTACGTTTCACATCACCATCACATCACCAGCTCGTTATATGTCCCCACTGCTGGGCACGAGCCTTCCCTATGGATGGATAGGGAGAACGGGCCATAAACCACTACGTGAGCCCAGTGGGGATTGATAGTTGTTAATAACTGCTGCAGAATGCAGCCGCGACCAACGGCTTTACATGGTTTCCGAAGCACGGAGGAGCTCGAGATGATAAATTTTTGGTCACCCATCCGATGACCGGTCTTTGCGAAAGTTGCTTAACGTCAGCAATCGCAGACCGGGTGCGTTAACCACTGCGCCATCGAGCTCCTCAGGGTTCGTTTGTGTATTACAAAATGTACCTAAGCCAAACGTAACATTTTAAGTAGGTACTCGTATATCTCATTAAAAGGTCTTTAGATTTTGTTTTAATATTTGGTATTCCTCGATATGTAAAAATATTTTTTAATCTATAGTTTCTGAGGAAAAATCTTTGATACTAAATAAAAAATCATTAAAACACACTTATAAACAAACCCGGATTCAGCCTTCCCACATAAAAATAAATTACATACTAACACAGATGAGGAACCTGGTTACATGTGTGGTGCCGGGGATAAAGAATTGCACCACCCCATCTCTTCCCGTGGGTGTCGTAAAAGTCGACTAAGGGACCATTCCAGAGGATGGGCAGCAGCATCTCTGAGGTTAGCTCTCAACTTACTGCGATCGCCAACCCGCGGCAGGGCGGGTTGAAACCGAAGTCAATCGAGTGAATCTTGTCATCGAGCTCAATCGGGTATTGGATATCTAAATGGGGCCCCAATAATCTTGTTGAGTTCAATTCCAAGAAAACACAGGTGTGTGCTTTCACGGCAAAAAAGTCAGTTTTCCTTCCCCTTCCTGCTCTTCAGGGTACATCTCTAAGCCTGCAGGGCAGTATCAACATGCTCGGTATGACGATTCGCTGCGATCTGAACCAAAAGGACTACATCGCAGCCGTGATCAAAACAGCCTCACGAAAACTCAGTATTCTGAACAGGGTGCGGCGATTCTTTACGCCTGACCAGTTGAGCCTTTTCACAGTGTTTTTTGTACCCTAAAAAAGTGACATTCGCTTTTTATTGTGTATTTCGAGGTGGCTTTTCATCACAAATGTACGACTAGAACTCCCATGTGTCAATTCGTAATAGTTGATTTTTTTAAATGTTTAAAGTTTCGTGACCTTTCGGAAAAAAATATCGTAAATTAATTCTATAAAAAAAGTATAGCCGACTGCTTATATTTTGTGTAGCAGATATATAAAGCAGCTTTAGGCGCATATTATCCCGCTTTTATTTAAACAAACTTGTTTAAATAAACCCAGAAAGATAATACTTTCACGAACTAAGTATTTATATTTTTTTATTTTTAGAGGCTGAAGTAGAACTCCTCTCTAAGTTAATGTTATTCTTTGTACTAAGGTTTATCATCCACCAAAATCCTAGGTTCTACTATGGCGGGTCTTTTGAGAAATCGGTTTTTTCACAATGAGGTCAAAATTTCAAATGTAGGGTTGTTACAAAGGTCGAATAAAATTACTCCTTTATTACTCCACACAAAAAATTCACACATTAATTTTAGAGTGCAATACTGGGCAAAACAAAGAAGTCGTGCATTTGTGCTCTCAGCACTACTAGACTACCACTTTGAAAAATAAGCAATAAAAAGCGAATGTCACTTTTTTAGGGTAAAAAAACACTGTGCTTTTGTACAAGACACAGATACGGTCTTGCATAGAGTATTGCTCGCACATCTGGAACGGTTCCGCAAAGTACCTTCTCGATGCCTTGGACAGATTGCAGCGTCGCGCTGTACGCATTATTGGCAACGCAGAAGTCGCAAATACTCTTGAATCTCTGCAACTGCGTAGATATTGCGTCACTTAGCGTGTTTTACCGCTTATACCATGGCGAGTTCTCTGAAGAGCTCACCTCATCCCACCTTCTCCTATCCTCCATAGGATTACACGTGCTGCTCTCCGGAGTCACCGCTTCACTGTCTCAAATATTCCATCACGCATTAAGAAATTTGGTGACTCGTTTCTTTGTCGCACCTCCAAAACATGGAATAGTTTGATATGAGGTCCTCCTCCTCCTTCCTATGATATGGGGTCCTTCAAACGAGGCGTGAAGAGGCACCTTGTGGACCGGCAGAGTGAGGGTAACTGATGCTGCGATGTTTTCACGCTGCACCAGTTGTCGTCGTATCTGGATTCCATATTCACTTAACATCAGGTGAAATGGACTCATTTGCCGTGCTACGTATAAAAAAATGCACCCGTAGACGATTTCAAAGAATCAAAAATTAAATTAAAAATTTCGGGTCGCCAAACTTGATAATGTTACGCTCCGCCAACTTTACGCCCCACCGCACGCCGCGCCATGCGCGCCATCCACCACAATTCGAGCAAGTCGCGTTCGGATAGCAAAGCTATCTTCTATATTTTAACATAAATATCACAGCACTAACGAAATAAATGGATTGAGGACTTAAAAAAAACTTCATAATTTTTTTACTTTTTACTTTTTTTTTACTTTAACAAAACGTTTAAAAAAATTAGAGCGTCAAACTTTTAACACCCCATCGTTTTTGCGTCGGGGGTTGAAAATAGACAAAACACGTTTAATAAACGTACAAATAAAAGTAGGTTACGAAATAATAATTATGAAATGAATGAATCTTGTTTTGTTTGAAATTTAACTTTCATGACATTTTAGTAGGATAACTTTCCAACAACGAGGTACTTTTACAGTTCGAGAATAACACTAATAAGTCAGTGTAGCTCATTTACTATCTCGTGTCGAGGCTTTAGAGTTCCACTTGAGGCAGTTCGTCTAGTTTTTTCAATAGCTTTTTCAAAAAGATATCATAAAAAAAATCATAATTTATTTACCTTATTTGGTTAAAGTGGTAGATTTCCACGCATAGAACTTGCCTTGTCATCATACTTTTGTCTGGGTTTCCATTTGAAGGATATGAGATTATAACTAGAGCCCAAATCCTGCAGCCTTTGATGGCTTAGTCAAGTAGAAAATACCTCATAACATTATTATGTTCTTAATATTAAATAATTTCCTTTGCTTGTAACGTGCATAGTAAGTAAGGCATTGATTAAGACACTGAATTCCCAATCCCGCGTCTTAAAGGATTATTAATCCGAGTATTAGGCTAAATCTCAAGATAAGGATTTTCCCTGGATTGAAGATGTCAAATGATCGTAAATCTTCCATATGAAGGGTGGTATTTTATATTCAGAATATTTGATTTATCGCAGGCATTAATTGAGTTGCAATGCTGAATAGGTGTGTAATTACACTTCAATGCAAATGAGGACGCGGAGAGTTTCGATAAATTTATTATTGCCATGACTTTTGACAAACGAACGGATAATAAGGGTGTTTATTAGTAAATGCGAAAGCTTTCCGGAAATGAATTAAAGGATATTTTTATTTTGACTCGCTTTATCCGTAGATCGAATCAAGCACGAATAATTGAATACGTAAAGGTATGTCAATAACTTTTACAGTCATCAGATAAAATATACAGTAATTTTCATAAATAAGATCGTTAGTTACCGCAAAAATAACCAAAATTAATCTGAATTTTTTTAAATGTTATCAGGTTTTAAAGACAATAAAAAGGCATACGTACTTCTATTTTTTACTGTTTCTCGGTAATCATCGCATTTCCGAATGTAATCGATATTAATTTCCATGTCCATTCATTATTAGATTCATCATGTTATAGATATTGTTGTTTTGTTTTTGATTTTCATGTGAACTACGAGTATATAGAGCTTTAAAACTATAAGTCGTAAATCAATTATGAATGACACAATTACATTTTCTCTCATTCTAAAATTTAAATCGAATCCAAAGACTGCCGAAAATGCACTGTAAATTGCAATATTTGTTCGGGTGTTAGTAGTCATAAATCCTGTTTGGTAAGGCTTGCGCGTGCTGAGTGATCGCTGACGGACGGATCAACGGGCCGAGATGGGGTTGGCGGCAATTAATGTCACTCAGCTACAACACCGCTGATCGACCGTACGTGGCCAATGTGCGAACATTAACGTCAGCTTTTGTGCTTCCCTATGAATATGCACTTTAAACTTTCGCGTTGTTGTTAACCATTACGAATAACATTTTTGTTGGGGTGTAACTGCTTAAGAAAAAGCTTTTGAAGTTTCGGCTGCTTCGCACCTGCCTTGGTTGAGGCGTTATCAACATAATGATAACGTATTAAAAATAAGAGAATAAAACATAATCAAAATTGTCATCATTAAAAATATCTTTACAGTTACGCAATTATGAAGATAAACTACTCAATCTAATCATCAGCCTTTTCAACATTAACATTTTGCTTCTGTGCTTCCACAATATGAACAAAAGCAAATAGGAACGGGCCATTACCTATCATTATTATCATCATCATCATCATCATCATCATCATCATCATCATCATCATCATCATCATCATCATCATTATCATCATCACCAGCTCATCTACGTCCCCACTGCTGGAGCACGAGCCTTCCCTATGGATGGATAGGGAGAACGGGCCATTAACCACCACGCGGGCCCAGTGCGGATTGGTGGTGATTAACGACTGCTAGTGCAGACAGCCGGGACCAATGGCTTTACGTGTCTTCCGAAGTACGGAGGAGCTCGAGATGATACATTTTTTGGTCACCCATCCGATTACCGGTCTTTGCGAAAGTTGCTTAACCTTAGCAATCGCAGACCGGGCGCGTTAACCACTGCGCCATCGAGCTCTTCATTGCCATTACCTATAAAAAATAGAATTGAAAATTTATTAAAAACGATCAATTTCAAATATTGATTTTATCAAAATTGATTTGACTGCGAAAGGTTAATCTTTTAAAATATAAAGATCTTCTTCAACTTCCTCTCATGAACTTTATTTAATATTGTAAACAGATTTACCATGCAAAAGACGATTGTATCGCAAGTTCAATATTTACACTGGAATCATAAAAGTAATAAAAAAAAAAACATTTATTTCGGATAACTTAATCCATATCGGTTAGTAGTACAATACATAGAAGGTTGTTAGTAAACTAATTAATTTTAAACTTTATTTATAAGACTTAGATGTGAAGAGAACCTCTCAGCTATCGTCATCAGGATGCTATGCAATGAGGCATTCAAAAATTTTTACTTCATTTTTCCCTTAACAATCTGAGCAATTCTTAATAAGTCAATTAAGTGTTTGGTACCCAATGACTTTCTTAATAGGTCATCATTTTAGTGTCTGGTGCCCAATCCAATCCTGCTTCACTAGTCTTCCTGTCTTTGCATGTGGACTCTGCTCCCACTTAATATCAAGCGGAGCAGAGTAAACGGCATTTTAAACATTCAAAAAGAAATAAGTTCCTTAGTACACATTTAAACTTTTTCGATCCATGGTTATGAAAGAATTTAAACGGGGATTAACGGTAAACGGAGGCGCAACATCGCGACAGCATGACTGCCCGTGACCACAGCCAGGGTAAGTGTAAAGGATGGGTATAAAGAAGGTATGATACCTTTCTCTAATTAGTTTGCGTTATTCCCCGTTTAAATTCTTAATTCTTTAAGTTTCTTAAGTTAGTTGCCTTATGGACATCTATAGCGAGGAACTGGGGCCAGAAGTCCCAGACCAATGAAGATGCTCACCATGATTATTATGTGCCACAGCGGCCGGGCTCAGTCCACGGCGAAGAGCTGCCGTACTACTTAGGAGTGCCACTATCGCAGACGCACCACCAGCTCAACTTCACGGCGCAAGAACAACGGGTCTCGAGGCTATGCATCCACTATATCTCCAACTTCGTTAAATACGGGTAAACTGCTTTTGAACCCAAACAAATTCATAGAAAAATATTTTCTCACTTTATAAATTTTTAACCTAATTTTTTTCGATTTATCAAAGCTTTCAACTCTAACAAAATAAAGCCTGTAACTACCTACGCAATTTCAAAGATAAATATTTTGCTCACACTAAAAATCTCCTATTTTTTTGGTAAACATCGAATCTTTCGATTCTGTTAAAATTAGAGAGATGATAATTTGCGCTCAATAACAAAAAAAGTTAAATATATGAAGTATTTTTAACACAAACTAAAATAAATTACTTTTTCCACAGGAACCCAAATGATCCATCGGCGACGCCGCCACCTCCCCTGCACGGCGAGGTCCCGGTCATAGGTCCCGACGAAATCCGCTACTGGGACACATACGACACCATCAACCAGCTCTACATGGAGATTAGTGCGTAATTGTTTAGTAGTAATAACTATAGATCAGCTTTACATAAATATAAGTGCGTAACTGTCTAGTAGTATCAACCGACAACCAGCCTTGCATGGAGGTTAGTGGGGAACTGTCTAGTAGTTTCAACCGACAACCAGCCTTGTATGGAGGTTAGCGTGTAACTGTACAGTAGTATCAATCATCAACCAGCTCTGTATGGAGAATGGTGTCTTTTGTTTGTTTGTTTGTTTTAGTTTCAATTGTATATAATGTCTACTTATTATTATAAAAATGAGTGAGCATTAAAGTGTATAATTGTAATTACGTCATTTGATGAATAACCCATCAATAATATTTATTTCGGTAACAACTACAAAACAGCAAAAAATATTTTCATTAGAATTTTACTAAAGTAGCTATTTACAAACTGCTTATATTGATCGGTGATTTCATCCCTTTTTGGGTCGTTTTTCCCCTTCCCAAACATTCAATATAATATGTCCTTTTAAGTAAAAAAGATACATACTCGACAGTAGGTCAAGAGTTCTCTCAATAAACCTCGGGCACACATATCTACGTGTATTGTAGTAGTCGTTGTCGTTGTCGTGTCGTCGAGTTGTAGTATTGTCTTGGTCCTCATCGCACCTGATGTTATGTAATGATAAGGCGAAGGTAGAAGCGCACATCACCCAGAATCCTCAACTACTGAGGCACTGACTCTGTCTTACATTTTCACGAAATGTTTTTATTATTGAGCAGTTGTAAAGTTAACTACAGCTCAATTCTCTACATAGTATCTATAATAAAAACTAAATCCATTCATGCAAAGTTCGAGATCGCAAGTATAGCAGTAGAGCGTGGATCCGTTTAGTTCATTTGTTTCAATTTGCGTTTGGGTAGTAGGTTAACGCTGCCACAAAACTTTTGTGACTTGTTTGTGTTAACGTTTCGACGTAATAACTATGTTGATTGAGCACTGTATGTACACAGATGTTGTTTAGTTGTTTTTATACGTGTATGTATATATCTCAGACTACTCGAATGAAACTATTTCGAATTTAACATTAGGTAACATTAATTACCTTAATAATTTTACCAAGTTTTTTAAAATGTGGTCTTTTGTTGGAAAAAGCGAATTCTTTGGCAATGGCAATCTGGCTAAAGCAATATAAAAAAAAAATTAGGCGCGTTTAAATGACAAACGCGCAAATAAAATGTGACCTGTAAAATAATTCATAATTTTATGCTACAGGTAGTAAACCAGAGATGCGTAGCCACTATCGAGGCCACAAAATGTCTCTGTGGCTCTCCCTCATCCCCCAGCTGCACCGGCCGGGCGCGGACATGCCGGACACGGGCATGAGGCATCACCACTTCCAAGAAGATAATGCCAACTACTATGAAGGTAGGAAAAAGTTCTAATCGAGTCAGCGGTATTTAAAAAGTTTACATTGACTTGACATTGGTGTGTCTTTTGTCGCCAGGTGCCGTAAGACCACAGTCAATGTCAAAAGCGCACGTTCCACATGTTGTGAATGTGGACAGTGGCCGTGGAGGCGATCCTCGAAGTACACTCACACCTAAAGCTTCCCCTCCCCGACCATCACCAGTGCCCCCTGTTCCTTCCACAGACTGCCCACCCAACGCCACAGCCACCCCAGCCCAAACAGACGACGCCTTACTGCGACGTCTGGCATCATCACACTATCAGTCATACACTGCAGCTCTGACTGTCACCATAGCGGTCGGATGCTTCCTTCTCCTTCTAAATGTACTGATATTTGCTGGCATCTACCACCAACGAGGCTCCCGGCCTCGGCGCTCGAAACATGACCTCGCTGAGGCCGGGAGCTCATCTTCCTCCGACAACTATGACGGAAAACTAGACTATGAAGTGCGCGCGTTCGATGGCAAGGGTTTCGGTTTCGAGTGTAAATCGGCGCACGTGCCCCGAGGGTCTGGCTCTAAGTTTGACTTACGGACGTTATCGGACTGCGGAGAGCCGACCTTCGGGGAGTACAGTTGTTATGATGAGAAACACAGAGCGGCGAGAAGTTCGTTGCCGGATGTGAGTGTAGGTAGTGCAATAGAGGCTGGCAGTGTAGTTTGCATAGACACACAAAAGCCAGACATTCAAAAGGTGGAGGGGCGGCAGGACTCAGTGGGGAGAACTAGTACATTCGAGCCACGCGTAGTGGATAGTTCGACGCAAGTGAAGTTCGGGCCTGTAGCGGACTCGGAGGTCATGTCCGAGACGAATGGCGAGTCAGATACAGGAGCGAGTGGCTCAGGTATCCTTCGAGTCCCTCCAGCGCCAACCACGCCTGCACCTCCCGGTATAATGAAAAAGCGAGTCCAAATACAGGAAATATCTGTATGAGGGTTCCTTGAAACCGTTGAGGTTGTCGTGAACAAAAGGACAAAGTTGTGAGTTTTACATCTAGCCATGTACATAAGCTGTTAAAATAAAAATGTATTTGTACGTGTAAATATTGACTATTGTAGCAGTGCATACGGCGTTTCTAAGGCAAGTGTGATTACTCTGCCTTATACTATAAAACTGTTGCTAAATAAATATTATGTAACGTTCCTTCACTTTCCGCTGTTTGCCCTTATTTCGAGGATGGAGGAATAATTTAATAGCGAGCGAGCGACTATGTACCATTCTATATTTATTGAGAAAGTGTCAAGTATTAAGTGTAAATATAACTATAAAATATTGATACACCAATTTTCTTATTACCTGCTAAAATATTTTAAAAAATCTGGCTAAGAGCAACATCGTCTAATGATCATAGGGACACAATTTATTCCATCGATCTAGTTTTAGAAAAAGTAACAAATGGACTAATCCATCGACTGGTATTCTAATAATAATAATACTGTACAGAAGCTTGCACATCAAACTATCTAAAACTGTCGAATTTCTTCCATTAATGTTTAACCTTATGCCTTAAACATAAAGTTCAATGTCTATTGAGGAAATTTGACGATTTGTGGTACCTACTCTGATGTGCAGGCGTGTGTACAGTCAACAGCAAAAGTAAATGATGTTTACTAGATTTCAAAATTAAGATTCGATAGTGTAAGTCGGTATTGTCTATATAACTACAGTCAAAGTCTGCAGGTACTAGTAGACACTCGAAGGTTTTTCGATATGCGTTTAAAAAGTTTTGATTTTTATACTGATTTCATATTTTGAAACTTGACCAATCGTCAGTCACCTTTGCTGTTGACTGTACCATCTCGATATTTGACTTTGACACTTATCCTATTTAACAAAAAATGCCAAACGTCTGACACTGAAATTAAACCTAATATAAAATTTGTAAATTACAATTTTATTTTTATGTTTATAAATGAAAAAGTGTCAAAATACCAGTATACCATTTTTTAATCAATATTAAGGTAACACTTATATTATTTTATTCCCACCTTCGGAGTTTTAAAGAAGGAATTGTAGGTTCTTGTGAACATATTCGTCTGTAATGAATGTGAATATAACAATAAATTAGTGACAAAAGACTTAAGGAAAACCCGCATTAACGTGTAAATATTATCAAAAGAAATGTTTTAGTCTAAGATCCGGGAGCCTATTAGTGCAGTCGTATTTTTAATTTTAATTAGTCTTAATTAAACGATTAAAAACTACATTAACATTATAAATGGGTAAGCTTCCAAAATTTTGTCGCAAATACTTTTGATTACACCCATTGCAAAAAAATATTTTTACTTATTACCCCTCTCAGTAATCGTAGTATTCATCGTTATGTGAAAAAAATCTATTTTATAATATTTGATTTCTGAACACGATTTAAAAAAATGATGTTTGGGGCGATTTTACAACCGATGACTGATTGTTACGCTATGATATGACGAGTGCTCCTTTTTCTCTTAGTCAAGGTCACTGGTAATTTACTTTTGTCCCCGAAAGTTGTTGAACAATGTTTATCTTGATAATCAAATTGTAATAATGCACAAAATATTATATTAATTGACAGTATATTTTATGTCACTTTTAATTTCAAGATCACCGATGAGATTTAAAAAATCGAGCCCCGTCTCTGTATCACTCTGTATCACTATATAAACGATATAAATCTATTTTTATTAAATAAACAGGCTGATAACACAAATAGGCTCCCCAATCTCGCACTATTTCAAATATGTAGGTTAACTGTAATACCTAACTATAACGTCATGTATGTTGTAACTTTTTGTATAGTTATTTTAAGGAAGTTGTTTTAATTTTGAGTAGTTTTTGATAAGTAAATATTGAAAACTAATTACTAAAATGGACGAGTACTCACAAATATGTCAAGTTTATATTGTATTAGTTTTACATTAGGATGCCTGTTAATTGTTTGCGAACCAGTGTTAACCTAAATTGTATGTAACTTTACACTTTTAAGGTAATCAGGGTAATAGACCACAGTTGTGAACATCACACAATCAATAACATCTTATTTACGTTCGTACGGAATTTTGGATTTCGTGATTTCAGAATCCTCTTAGAAGAATATTCATTTTATCTATACGAGTAAGAAATGAAAAATTTATAAGTGTCAAACCTTACGTGGACTCACACTGGGTAATTTCAAAACGTGGATTAAAATTAAACTTTTCAGTATTCTGAATTGTGTTATATAATAAAAGCTAACTATTTTAAATGATCTTCATATGTGTTGCTCGCTTATGTACTCGTCCAGAATTTTATCTTCACAGGAATTGATGATCGATTAACTAATGGTGAGTGAATTAATACTTAATAATAACGCCATTATCCACATTGTGACAAAATGTGAATAATCAAAGTAAATTTAATTAAAATAGTTAATGAATACCTTCCATGTAAAGCGAGAATTGTCATTGGATTATATTAAGTGTTATAGATAGGAGGAAATATTATAATAAAGTGTGGAATTGATTATGGAAACAAAACAATACACACTCTTATTATAAAGGAAACTGTAAGAATGTATCTATGTCATTCATATAGCAAGCATTTATTATTGTAATTTGAAGCAAGTTTTCATATATTAGTTATTGTCCATCCGTCTAGCACACTTTTCTTTGTGATTCGATCAGGGCTATTTTTGAAATATTATTATTATAATTATTGTTTTGAATAGTTTTGTTGGCTATGACCAATCAAGGTCTGAAATTAGTACGGGCTAATTTAAACGCAGATGACCAATGGGATATTTAACTTAGGTTCGACTGGAAAATTAGTGAAAGTGTGGCAAAGTCGCTACGATTCGACAATTCTATCTATACCAAAAATAACATTTCAAGATTGGTATTTTACGGAGCGTAAAAAAATATCGAGTATACAATTTTGTATGATCTCGGATCCCGATGTCTACAAAGACATTCCGAGTCCGGTATCAGTGGTTGTCACTGTGCTTCGTCTAAGACAAAGAAAGCTCCGTCCCGACCGGGCCTTCGTGTGCGAACGAGCCTGAACTCGGCGAACCAAATAAAATTGGTCAAGACCAGAGACTATAAGTAGTCATCAAAAATCGTTTTTATAATTGTTTAAGATCTATTTAAATTGTTACATCCCAAAACTGTATAGTTATGTTAATACCGAATTATCATTTTTTATTAGTGTATATATTTTTATCGCGGTGGAATTGTAGAAAAAAAGTTAAATCAATTACATTATATACATTGTTTATAAACTTACCAATATATTGAGTAATTGTCGTTAAATTTATTGTTAAATAAAATATTAAAGAATTATTTGTTTATATACTTTAATTGTTGCTGAAGGGATAAACAAAGTTTTCCTGATTTTAGTATGATTGTCAAAAGTATGATAGACGAACAATTAAAAGCAATAAAACGCTACATCTACATGTAAAACATTATAATAACATTGTTATAAGTTACTGTCATGAAATGTAACTGAAACATCAACATTTTGTTACAATTGGTGTTTAAATGGAGTACATAAAATATGGTGTCGAATAAAGAATTGAAATTTATTTTTCTGGTTTAATTTTATAGCAAAGACGTTATACGTTATACGTTTGGTAATATCTTCATAATCCCGAATATGGCAGATATGGTACCGTTCATAGAACCCCGGAAAATTATGAACATAACTGAAAAACACCAGCTGGCCGAGATATTAAGGTTCTTTGTTACTATGTACATTGTACAGTGACATCCCTAGGTCAAGCTGATACGCTGTTCTTGGTCGTTAACCTCGTGGTCAAATATAAACAGAAGTCGAAGGGTTCATCGCAGGAATGAACAAAAATATTGTAATAAAATAAATTTGAGATTTTTATGCAAAAGTAAATCTAAGTACCTAAATATGAGTTTGTATGTTATTATCACAGTCTCTTCTATACTTGGTTGCATGGCTATGATCCGGGAATATACACCTATTACCAAACATTTTGTATAAATCAAAAGTATCTTCTATTTTTATTTAGTACCTATTTGTTACATTTGCTTCTTTTCAGTCTTATTCGCGTATTTGTTAAATATTTCTTCCATTGACGACCTCCTTGGTCGAGTGGTTTGTACACCGGTTGTCATGGTGTCGCCATCTCTGAGGTCCCGAGTTCGATCCCCGGTCAAGTCAATTTAGAAATTATTGTTTTTCTAAATTGTCTCGAGTCTGGGTGTTTTCTATGTATAATAAGTATGTATTTAAGTATTTTAAGTATGTTTATCCGTTGTCTAGTAACCATTTACTGAGTTTCATAACGAAGCTTTTCTTAGTCTAGATAATTGGTGTGAGTGTAGGAAAGTTTATTATTATTATTTATTATTTGTAGCATCACGCAGTTTACATGCATAATGCATTTCGATTTCCTAACATCACTAGCCACTCAAACGTCCGGGCGACTATGGTAATCGTAAATTATACGTCGCTTCACAAAAAATACTTGTTTGCTTTGCGAGTAGCGAACTTTTGAAATACGATAGCTGTAAGCAGCATAGGTTTTGCATAACATACATGTTCAAAATATTTTTTGCTCCGATCTCATATTCTGAATACTGAGCCAAAGTTTAAAAAACTGAGCCAGTTTAGGGATTAGGGAATAAGTATAATTCTCTTTCATTTAGAGTGGGTCAGGCTTCCGTATTATTTACAACATGGATGTGGATCAAATATATATTTATTTTTCAGAACGAATATGCTGTTGGCTACTTATGACATTTATAACGTTATCGGGTTAAGTTATAGGTTGAAAGAAGCTTAGTGGTTCCTAAATCCGATGTGACCGATCAAACCCCAAAGATGATCTACGAATGAAATTAAATGAATGAAAGAAAAAACATTTATTTGGAATAAAAAACATTAATACATTACATAAAAAAAGGAAAACAAAATGAAAAAGAAATTGTCCCAAAACGGTCCCGACTTAGCATTATGCTGGTCGTGCGAGCAACACTGATCTTCCTTCCTGAAATGAGTTTGGCAGCAAACGGGGGTGTTCCTATACTTGACTAGATTCTCCGGGGTGTTTGAGTCTGGTATCGAGAGCAGGGACCGCCCCAAATTCATGCAGACGAGAGGAAACCGGTGTATCTTTATGTTGTCCTTCTTTACCATCAAGTTAAATGTGTCCTCTCCAAAAAATCAACTCTTGAAAATATGCAAAAGACTTTATTTACCCTTTTGAGATAAATGATCAAAGTAAATTTAAGGGAGGCAACGGAATAAGTAAATTACATTCAGAGTTACGGGAATGATTTTATTATGGAGTCCGTAATATAAGCTTGAAACTTACAACATCAAGATCGGTTGGTCAAAAATATACCTACTGTGACCTCTGTGAAAACCCCTTTTTTACTTTATGCTTGGACGTTTACGACCGTGACGGTGTTTCAATCATTTTGATGCCGACTGTAGCCTAGATGTTAAAATAAATAAATAAAATATTTGTAATGAAAAAGCAGAACTATTAACAAGGTACAACTCAAATAATAATAAATAATAATAAATAAACTTCGCAGTTTCATAATTAAATTTTCTCGTTCTCGTTTTATTACTTTTTAGCTTTCATCAATTAATTTGCAATAAACATCTAGGACGTAGTCGTAGTATAGGACGCCCTCCAGCGCGGTGGAGCGACGATATACGCAAAGTGGCTAGCAGTGATTGAATGAGAGTAGCCGAAGATCGGGCTCAGTGGCATGCATTGGAAGAGGCCTATGTCCAGCAGTGTACTGATGTGGGCTGATTGTGATGATGATGATGATGAAACGTCTAACGAATACGCAACTCAGAAGCGATCAGATAAACATACATGGTGCAACTTTAACATATTATAATTTGTAGCAGGTTACATAATACTAGCGTGCCGCCCCGGCTTCGCACGGGTGCAATGCTGATACTAAAAATATAATACAGAATGTCTATAAATACAACGTCCACAACTTTTTTTTTACTGTAGTACATTATATTGATCTATCTCGTAGGGTTCAGTCAGCGTTTGCATTGTTTCACAAAAAATGTGAAACCTCTAAAGTTATCAGTATTTCTCTACTATATTATGCATGTTTTTATACATTTGAACCTTCCTCTTGAATCACTCTATCTATTACAAAAAACCGCATCAAAATCCGTTGCGTAGTTTTAAAGATCTAAGCATACCTTCATACATACATAGGGACAGATACAGCGGGAAGCGACTTTGTTTTATACTATGTAGTGATTTGGAAGTCAATGTGAACCAGTTACGAAAACTCTGAATATTAAATTTTTTATTGACTTCATAAGTACTTAGACAGGCACATTCAAGTTCAGATCTCGTTAAAATAATAAAAATGACAAATGAAGGTCGCGGAATTCTAAAAGAGGAACATAAAATTCCGAGCATCTCAGAAATTACTTTAAAAAAATACGAGAATTCCTATTGAACCAAAGAGGCAGTAAAAAGCAGCTAACTCGAGGTTGAGAGTTAATGAAAGTGCTGATCCGTAGACCAGGGCCGTGTGATAATTTTATTTATAGCGGCGAGTAACTTTGCGACGAGAGCTGTTTGGAGTAGCAGCGAGCAAATTTGTCTCGGTCAAGCGGGATACACAAGATTATAGGGTTGAATCACGACTGAATACAACCTCGTCGGTTTCTTTCGCCTTTTGTGCGAATGGCCATACACGGCTCATTTAGTTTATAAAAGACAGTATTTTTATACTTTTCCTACTACCTAAAAAGAAAAACAATAAAATTTTAAACATTTTCTTAATTATTTTTAAAATACTCGCAAATATTAGCCATAGTAAAAATAACATAAACTTTATTAAGTCTACAATGACATATGAACAAATTATTATGTACAAAGAACCTATAACTAAAAACCTTTAAAAAAATATATAATATAATAATTAAAATATATTATTAAAAGGAGTCCCTTTAGGCAAGGTTCCGAAAATACTGGCAGCGTTCCCCCTTTGAATAGCTAGACTAATTCTTTGTCCGCGGTAGCTGCCAGCTCTTCGGTCTCCTGTGATGTCGACTAACCTTTTTGCTATTTCCTTAAAAAGTCTTAAAGCGCTAGGACTCCACGGACCAAGGGTCTCGACACCGAATGGGACAAAATCATATTCGGAGCCTAGACCCCTGTATTTGCATGCTTTAGCTTTTTCAACCGCTTCACAAGCCGCACCAGCTCTGTTGTTGGTTCCACGTAGATGGGAAGGGGCCAGCGTGTCAGAACAGGTTGCATCCCATACCAGCACCCAGCCCATCTTCCATGGAATCAAACTCATACCGTCCGGTCTCTTGCCATCGTCTCTTGCAATACCAGTCGGCTCAAGTAGACTTGGCACGTTGACGGTGGCAAGGGACCGGCGTATGATATCGTTAAGTGCGGCATGTCTCGAGAAGCGGCCTGCACTTTTTTGGCATGACAGTCCGTGATGTCCTAGCTTGTCGACATCACTGCCACAGGGACATTTATGAGAAGCGCAGACCGGAACCCCAAGCCGTAGACAGGTTGCGATTCGGAGCGTGTCAGGCTCAAGAAATGTTCCTGTATTTGACGATGGGTACGCGTGAAGCCAGTAGCCGGCCTCATGCGTACCCACGGCCAAAAGCCTAGCACGCGCCGAACCTGTACTACAGCTCAATAGATTGTCATAAAACAATTTGCAGATTATATCGTCCCAGCTCCTCTGTGAATTTGGAGAATCTGTAAAATTTTGACCTGGGCATGCAATTAAGAAAGCGTTTCTTGCTTCTTCCAAGCCAGCAATCTCAAAGTTTGAAGGGGATGCCCTTAAAATCTTACTTAGGAGATTTGCTGAACTATGGACAGAAGATAGGAAGGCTGGTAAAGCGACACTGGAAATTTTGCGAATCCCTAAGTTTGTTAATGTATATGTAAAAGGTCGATCCGCTGTTTATATTTAATAATAAAATAGTTTATAAGCCCATTAAAGTAAACCAGATTTTGTAAATAATGTTCTCTCTAAACCAAAATAAAAATCTTTTAAGGAGTTTCAAGTGGTCTTGTTTTTTTATAAATAATTACACCATCCATTATTGTTCTAAGATCAGGTCATCCAAACATCTTCATAAACAGGATAATTAGAGAGTTTAGACATAACAAAAAATATTCGAATATACTCTTATATAAAGATAAAGAGATAACTATCATAAAATGAAGTTCTGATTATGCGCTGATGTTAACAAAATGTATTATGTCAATGATGGATAATAATATAGTAAAAATTTATAAATTTTAAAAGTATTAACTCACGGTCTTTTTGAGTACGGAAAGAAAAAGAATTAAGCATAATGGTACTAGTTGTGATAAAGTGTATTCCTTATATCTTTTTAAACTTTTAGTCATACCTACTAATATTATAAAGAGAAAAGCTTTGTATTTTTGTATGTATGTTTGTAATGAATAAACACAAAAACTACTGGACCGATTTAAAAAATTCTTTCACCATTAGAATGCTACATTAGCGCTGACTAACATAAGCTATATTAAAAAAAATCCACCCGTGGGAAGCCGGGACGGGCCGCTAGTATTGCATATTTAGGCACCGTTGCAGGCGCCATGATCGCGGATGTACACACGCCTTCACACCAGACTACCACAAACTGTAAAATTTTCTTGATAGACTTTAAACTTTATATGTATGACATACTAGTGGCCGCTCGCGGTTTCGCCCGCGTGGTGCCCGTTCCCGTGGGAAGATCTGGATAAAAAGTATTCTATGTGTTATTCCCGGTTATAAACTATCTGTATGCCGAATTTCATCCAAATCCATTCAGTAGTTTTTACGTGAAAGAGTAACAAACATCCATACTTACAAACTTTCGCGTTTATAATATTAGTAGGTTGGTTGAACATTAATTGAAGAAAATTTACAGTTTTGGATTTACAGTCTGTACCTACTGAAGTTATTGCGGAATATATTTACACGCAAACACGCGTCTCGTTTTCACAACTGCAATAATACCGCTCTAAGAGCTCATGGTGACACTTCTGGTAATAATTCAGCTAATAATGAATTTGATAAATTTCTCAACCAGCAGATTTAACACTGGCATTTTCGTATAATCAAAATTAAACATCAATCAGTCTCCCTGTGACCACGGACCCTGCAAAGGGTTCAAGACGTCAAGATAAACATTAATTCAAATAATGTGTAATATAAACGCGAGTAGACCCGTAGAAGCAGTTTCATTTCAATGTGTAGTGTTCGCGTAAACTTTAAAAAACAATTATTAAAATAATGTCAATCTCTTTTATAAAATAAATCTCACAACTTACAAGTCTGAGTTTAATTTCAATGTGTAGTGTTCGCGTAAATTTTAAAAAACAATTATTAAAATAATGTCAATCTCTTTTATAAAATAAATCTCACAACTTACAAGTCTGAGTTTAATTTCAATGTATAGTGTTCGCGTAAACTTTAAAAAAACAATTAAAATAATGACAATCTCATTTATAAAATAAATCTCACAACTTCTGATTCCAAGTCTTGAGTCTAATAAATGAATATCGTAACTATTCGTAGCTTCTGTAGTTGTAGCTGAGCTGTTGTCAGATTAGGTGTGCATGTAAGCTTGTTATGTTCGCAATATTGGAAAACTTTACCAAAGAATACAGGATTAGAAAACTTTCATAGAGCACTGAGACGGCGGAGCATCAACTCATCTAAGTGTACAGTGATGCTCTTAGTGAACTTTTATATTTTCTTTTTATTGTATGCTACGAACTATGTAGACGTGCGCATTGGTAGAAAAGGCTAAACATGTTTTGTAAGAAGGAGGAGCTCGATAGCGCGCTGGTCTGCGAATGCTGAGGTTAAGCAACTTTCGCGAAGGCCGGTCATCGGATGGGTGACCAAAAATTTACCATCTCGAGCTCAGTGCTTAGGAAGGCACGTTGGTCCCGGCTGCATTAGCAGTCGTGAAGAACCACCAATCCGTACTGGGCCTGCGTGGTGGTTTTTGGCCCGTTCTCCCTATCCATACATAGGGAAGGCTCGTGCCCCAGCAGTGGGGACATAAAGCTGATGATGATGTTTTGTAAGGAAACTCTTTAAGCTTCATTATTTATTTTTCGCCTTACTATATGTGATGTAGCAACGTGTAAATAGTTGACTTCATGCGGGATCGCAATTGGAGTATATAGATTTTATTTAAGTTAATCTGGTATTCCAGGCTTAAACACCCTTGCTACCTGTGTCGCTAGTAAAAAAAAAGAGGAGTGCAAAACCACACTGACCTTGACCAGCTCAAGAACGCGCACCGCCAATGTTCTCTTTCCAGCATAGCAGCAGTAATTTGAATAAACACTTCATCGAACATGCAATGTTCGATGACCCTGCACGGTGGCACTTAACCATGGATGAAATCGAGTTCACATAACATGAAACATAATAACATATATTATATTCAACAAAATTACGTGAATAACTTATAGGATACACGTGTAATTCAGAGCGTCCTCGCGTCGGTGGGAGAAGAGACTCTTGTGAGAGATTTATGCCTATTTTCACCATTGATCCCTAAGTTTTAGGTGACCCCTAAGCTATTTTAGGTGACGGTTTTGCTCCAATAACTGTCACCTAACCTGGCCTAAGTGTCAATGGTGAAATCAGGCATCAGTTTCTTCTGTGACGTTAAGAGTAATTTCTACGCATACGTTTACGTAGACAAAGGAAGCGAGATCAAACAGCCTCAATGTATAGATTCGAGAGCATTTTAAAGAATTGAATTTAAAATTTATCAAAATTAATAGGCCCAGCTAATATGTTTGCCACACTAGGATCTTCCTAATTCGTCATATTCCGTAATTGTCGCATTTTCACTTCATCGTGCTACATATATTATATTATTATCAGAGACACTACTCATGCTTAAAAACATAAAACTGAAATTTCATTTATTTATTTAGGGAAGATTTACAGCGTTATAACTAGCATATAGCTATAGCTTATAGCTAGCTAAACTAAAATATAATTACTAAAAGCCATTTACAAATTTTCACTAATAAATTTCAAAGGTTCAAAGATAAATATTACAAATTAATACTTAAACACTAACAAAAAAATCTAAAATAAACTATATAATTAAATAAAATGTTTCTTAAAATTGCATTGCATTGCATTGCTATTGCTTAGCTACAACGCTGAATAACGCCTTCTCAAGAACGGAAGCTCACCCATCTAGGAATCGATCATACCAAAAGTTTCTTAGTTTCCACAACCATAACTGTTTCTCTCATGTTTCTCTCTCTCTCTCTCTCTCTCTCTCTCTCTCAAACTAGCACGCGCTAGCCATATTTATATCTATCTAACTATGTATTTACAAAAAGTCAGACTATTCATACTCGTATATATAACTGAGCATTGGCTAAGTAGTCATGACACGTCATTCCATGTTAACAATTTTCAAAGAGCAAGCGCGTACGTGCGAAGCACAGCTATACACGGCGGTTCCTTAGTACTGGTAAGAAGTAGGTAATATTAAATAGGTACAAAAATCGCAACGTTATTGCAAACCTTTCAGTGGAGCGTAACATTGAGCTATCGTGTGTGGAGTTCAATAGTTATCTAATAGTGTGTGTATACCGACCCCCATCAGGCAACTTCGGTATTTTCGAATCAGTAAAGGAGGACGTACTTAGAAAATTTAAATTAAAAAAGAAATTTGTAGTAATAAATATTCTATAAATTTCTCAATGAGTGTTCGTCTTGTTGCGTTATCTAAATGCTTTAATCTAATGAATCTATTTCTCGAACCTACTAGAATAACTTCACATTCGGCCACTTGTCTTGATAATGTTTTTACAGACTATGACCCAGTTTCTAAGTCAGTATTGTGGATTAAAGATGACCTATAATTTTGAAAAACAAAGAAACGAATGGAGTGTTTCAAAAATAATGTAGTTTGTAAAATTGATGCGTTACCCTTTGTATAGTCGACCATGAAATTTCTTTATCACTTTTGACAAAAACTTCCATTACAATAAAGTTTCGCTAAGGCTCATTGTCAATAATGACAACGTATCTGTCACTTGGTCTTTTAAACAAAAATAGAACTGGTTGTTTTATTATATGCAAACAAAATTCACTTCTAAGGTGGTAAAGCAATTTCATTGTCGACTATACATGATGATCCAGATGTACTATATAGTAATCTTTTTGATTTAATAAAAACAGAATACAACCAAGTTTTTACTACTAAAACATTAAAAAAATCTCAAAAATTTAAGTTCTGTGATTGTGCCACGGCAGGTATTTATATCAGTAGAAATAGACTGTATGAGTTATATAAATAATAAATAAACTAAATAAATAAACTTTCCTACACTCACACCAATTATCTAGCCCAAGAGAAGCTTCGTTATAAAACTCGTTAAATGGTTACTAGACAACGGATAAACATACTTAAAATACTTAAATACATACATATTGTACATAGATAACACCCAGACCCGAGACAATTTAAAAAAACAATTATTTTTAAACCGACCGGGGATCGAATCCAGAATCTCAGAGATGGCGACACCATGAAAACCGACGTAAAAACCACTCGACCAAGGAGGTCGTCATTATAATTTAAGACAATATATTCTTAGTTTTATACAGAATATGTAAAAAAATATTCTAAAATGTTTAAGAAAGTGTAGCAAAATCAAATTTCATTAAAGACAAAATTAAAAACTCTAACAATAAAATTAAAGCCACTTGGGACATTATAAACCGTGAAACAGGTAAATTTAAACCACGAAACAATACTTTCACTCTGAACGTTAATAAAACCCTTGTCAATTCGGATTTACATATTACTAATATTTTTGATGATTATTTTGTAAATATACCAGTGGTAACAACTTAAAATTTAGATTAATCACCAGAAGGTGCACAATCTTTACCCAAAAAACATGTTCCAAAATGTTTATATAATTTTTAACGCAAATTTTGTTGCGAACAAATTACAAAAACACAAATCCGATCAATCAAATGTTCCAAAATCTAATCTATCTTTTCAATTTGAATACATTGATTCTATGACCATTATAAAAACATTAAAAACACTTAAAATGAAAAACACAAGTGATTTGTGGGGCATAAGAGAGAGAAGTCTCAGAATGCTCTTGAAGTTTTTTTTCGACTTATCCAAGGCTTTCGATTGTGTTGAGCACCGGACTCTGGTGATGAAGTTACGATGCTATGGTCTTAATGATTTTGCACTTAAATTGATAAAGTCATATCTCAGTTCAAGGACACAAACTGTCGATATAAATGGAACTAAATCATCTGGACCTCATGTAAAAATGGGAGTTCCGCAAAGTTCAATTCTCGGGCCCTTCTTATTTTTAATTTATATTAACGACTTACTATTCTTTGTAAAGAACTTCTGTGAAATTGTTTTATTTGCAGATGATACTTCACTCATTTTTAATGTTACTAGGTGTAAGAATAAGTATGATGATCTAAACAATGCTCTCGCAAAAATACTCAGTTGGTTTACTGTTAATAATCTACAGCTTAATAAAAAAAACAAAATGTATTAAATTTACACTACCTATCTAATGTTAAAACTGAACCAACTGATAATTAGAATAAACGCTGATAAATTAGATTTGGTAGACTTAACAGTCTTCTTAGGTATAACACTTGATTCAAAACTCCCCATATATCGAAATTGTCCGGTAAACTCAGTTCTACTGCTTATGCTATCAGAAAAATTAGACAATTTACAGACCTTGAAACTGGTAGAACATCAGTTTACTTTAGCTATTTTTATAGTGTCATGTCGTATGGTGTCTTACTGTGGGCTACAGCAGCTGATGTTGAATCTATTTTTATTTTACAAAAACCAACAATAAGAACCATCTATAGACTAGGTTCCCGAACTACTTTAAGAAATATTTTTAAAGAAATTGGTGTTCTTACAGTTGCATCTCAGTTTATTTTTTTGTGCGTTGCAATATCAACTCATATAAATAAAACACGGTGAAGTACACGATTTCAATACTAGAAATAAGAAAAAACTTGTAATGGCACTATTCAGGTTGCAAAAGGTTCTTGGCTCTTTCTTGGGGCAAGGTGTACACTAGAGCTGTAGCAAACCGTATGTATCTTTTTTCGTTACTTTTATATAAGTTTAAAAATCATGTATAATCTTCTTTACATAAGAAAGGTTATTATACAGTTAAAGAATATTTTAGATGACAAAACAGCCTAAATATAATAAAAAATCCACTTTTTATTTTATTGGAATCAAACATTACTTTAATAATATCTTAGCGCTGATATGATGGCTTTTATCAGCAGTGTCCTACAGTTTGCAAACAATATTTATGTTGCGTTAAACATTTCATTAGGTTTTTATTTAGAGTAGCTTGAGTGTGGCATGCTCTCTTTATTGTCTCTGCGGTGGTGGCATGCGCGTCTGGTCGTTACTTTCCATAAGATATGGTCGAGCGAAGCGATTGCAAATTCATATGTCATACTCGTGAACTGGTACTGCCTGTGGAGGCTAGTCTGCTCTTGCATACTATTATTTTTATTATTCTTAACTATAGTTTAACTTTGTTTTTTTCTTAGACAATTTTTGACCTTTATTAGTAATGTATGACATTGTGAAAATTTTAACTGGTAACTGATGAAAATTTGCAAACCTAGATATTATTATTTTTTATTTTGTTTTTTTTTTAAACATGATTGTCTTTTATATTTTGTGTTTTTATTTGTGATGGAAAGTGTCATTTTATGATAGGGCATTTTCCAATATTTTTGACGCTGTAAGGGAGAAAAGAGCTTGACACTTGCTGAGTTTCTTGCCGGTTCTTCTCAGTACAAGGTCTCCCAGAGTAGACTTACAAACCGATGGCATATTTTTTATTTTATTTGTTTATAAGGACAACCAACAAGACAAACACTGATACAAACAAAAATTGTAGAAACAAACATAAACTTAAAGCTAAGTGTCCTCTTAATTACAGGTTGCCACGCCACGGCATGAAAAGTGGACTATAATTTACAAAAAACAATTTATTTATTTATAATATTAGAAAGCAAAAGGAACCAAAAAGTTCTCAGACCATACCCTAAAACTAATGGAAGAGCGGCGCGCAATGGTTCTGTTTTCCTCAGGTGATGCGTCTCAGTTTCGGCGGCTAAATAGGCAGATCTCGAAGTCTATGACTCGCGACACGCGCCAATTTAATACTAACCGTATTAAAGAGGCCATTTAGCGGAACAAAGGCTCAAAAGTGTTCGCAAGAGATCTGGGTATTGGGCAGTGCCAACTGACGACGCTGAAAACCGATGACGGCAGAACTGTCACGACCAGGTCCGATGTTATGGGAGAGGTCGAGAAGTTCTATGGACAGCTTTACACATCTACACGGCCACCTGTACAAAGCTTAGCTAAAGACCCTAGAGCTAAGTTAACCCGGCACTATACCGAAGACATCCCGGACATCAGCCTATACGAGATTAGTATGGCTCTCAAACAGCTCAAAAATGGCAGGGCACCAGGTGCTGACGGAATTACGGCCGAGCTTCTGAAAGCAGGCGGAAGACCGGTACTCGTAGCTCTTCAGAAGCTATTTAATTCCGTGGTACTAGGGGGCAGAACGCCAGAGACGTGGCACGAAGGTATGGTGGTACTGTTCTTCAAAAAGGGCGACAAAACCCTGCTGAAGAACTACAGGCCCATCTCACTTCTAAGCCACGTCTACAAGCTGTTTTCGAGAGTCATAACGAATCGTCTCGCACGCAGGTTTGATGACTTCCAGCCTATCGAACAAGCCGGTTTCCGAAAAGGCTTCAGCACCATAGACCACATACATACGCTGCGGCAGGTTATACAGAAGAGCGAAGAGTATAACCAGCCTCTTTGCTTAGCGTTTGTGGACTATGAAAAAGCCTTCGATTCGATTGAGACATGGGCCGTGCTACAGTCTCTCCAGCGGTGCCAAATTGACTATCGGTACATCGAAGTGTTGAGGTGTTTGTATGAAAGCGCCACTATGTCAGTCCGTCTTCAGGACCAGAGCTCGAAACCTATCCAGTTGCAGCGAGGAGTGAGACAGGGAGATGTGATTTCTCCGAAACTGTTCACTGCTGCACTGGAAGATGTTTTCAAGCTTCTGGACTGGAAAGGACTCGGCATCAACGTCAACGGCGTATACATCACTCACCTTCGGTTTGCTGACGATATAGTGGTCATGGCTGAGACCCTGGAAGACCTCGGCGCAATGCTCGGTGACCTCAACAGAGTCTCTCAACAAGTGGGCCTTAAAATGAACATGGAGAAGACGAAAGTTATGTCGAACTCACGTGTCGTACCCACTCCTCTGAAGGTTGGGGACTCTGCCCTTGAAGTTGTGGACAATTATGTTTACCTGGGACAAACGGTCCAGCTAGGTAGGTCCAACTTCAGCAAAGAGGTCAATCGTCGAATCCAATTAGGCTGGGCAGCGTTCGGTAAGCTTCGAAATATCTTCTCGTCCGATCAAGACGAAAGTCTTTGACCAGTGTGTGTTGCCAGTGATGACATACGGGACTGAGACGTGGTCGCTCACTATGGGCCTCATAAAAAGGCTCAAGGTCACTCAAAGAGCAATGGAGAGGGCTATGCTCGGGGTTTCTCTGCGTGATCGAATCAGAAATGAGGAGATCCGCAGAAGAACAAAGGTAACCGACATCGCCCGAAGAGTTGCTAAGCTCAAGTGGCAGTGGGCAGGTCACATTGCTCGCAGGACTGATGGCCGCTGGGGCGGGATAGTCCTGGAGTGGCGACCGCGTACCGGAAAGCGCAGTGTGGGCAGGCCTCCAACAAGGTGGACCGACGATCTGGTGAAGGTCGCGGGAAGCCGCTGGATGCGAGCAGCACAAAACCGGTCGTTGTGGAGATCCTTGGGGGAGGCCTTTGTCCAGCAGTGGACGTCTTTTGGCTTTTGGCTGAGATGAATATTAGAAAGGAATCATTACATAAAAGTATATAATGTTTCTCTCACAGGGCCAGCAAATGCAACAAAAATAAACTAAATGAATAATTGAGCACTTGTATAAAATCAAAAATCGAAAATCGTTCAGTCGTTCAGCCACTAATTTGGCGCCATATCAAATGACTCTAATATTTCCTGTCTGAACTTCTGGGGCTTATCAGCGAAGATGTCGATGTTACAAACTTTACAGAGTTCGATATATTACCGCTGTAGTATAATCATGGTGGCGTGGTGACCCACATTGGTCCTGCTGCCCTTAACAGAAAAAGACACATGTCTTTTGACCCGTGCCAGCTTATATGGTATTAAAATTTGTCAATCTTAACAGAGAGGAACAATCCGTGGTACCGTTGATTATCTTTTGAAATAGCATTAAATCCAATAAAAATCTACGATCCCTCGAACTGTTTAATCTAAAATAAGCCAGTCGTTCTTCATAAGAGGGAAGCCCTTTTGCCTTATGAGTTTGGTATGAGAGATGCCACAAAAAACGTTTCTGGATACGCTCTATACGTTTGATGTGGACGTCGTAGTGGGGTGACCAGACCTGGCTACAGTATTCGAGGTTGGAACGGACCAAGGACTTGTACAATAGTATTTTTGTCGAAGGCTTTTTAAATTCTTTAGCATTACGTAATACGAACCCTAGCATTTGGAAACCTTTAGATACAATTTGGTCGATATGCTTATGAAAGCGTAACTTTCTGTCCAGCAGCACGCCTAAATCGCGAATAGACTCCACTTCTTCCAAAACATGACCATCAATATACGTCGGAAGCATAACAGTAGCACATCTGGAAAATCTAATAAATTTGCACTTGTCGAGGTTCAGAAATATTGGTTTTCGGTGCACCACATCGCTAATCGGTCCAGATCCTCTTGCAATAAAGTTGAGTCGTTCTGATCGCATATTTGCATCGATAATTTCAATAAGAGCTATTTGTAGCCTAAAATTAATAAATGATTTTTTATTTAATTTTTTTTTTTTTTAAAGAGGTAAGTAACGTTCGTGACTTTGTTTGTTTGTTTGTATGTCGGGGCTGATCTCTGGAACTACTGATTCAACTCCAAAAATCTTTCAACGATAGAATGCTACATATCTTGCGGATAACGTAGGCTAGGCTATTTTGATAAAATAAGAGTTTTGTTTTTAAATCTTAAATCCACATGGACTAAGTCGTGGTTTAAGTGCTAGTCTTCTATGTAAGCATTGTGAAAAACACGGTGGCTTATCACTGAAATCCTCACAATACTAATAATGCAATAATAGTGCATAATATTATTAAGGTTTGGTAACGTGACTGTGGTGATTATAACTTGGGGATCGAACCCCGCTGGCCGGCTACCGGAGCATATATATTTCTATTACTCGTGCATAATCATTTGCCTAAGTAAACATCCCGTAGCTGGGATCAGCATACGCTGTCCCAATACGTGTTAAGTGGCACCTTTTATGGAGCATTACCGTTTGGTGTAAGTAAGTAAGTAACTAAGTAAGTAAATAGCCTATAATTGTCCTACTGCCGGGAAAAGGCCTTCATCTTTGAAATCAAGTCATCACTATTATTCTTACCATGTTTATTATTATTATGGATACTCACCTATAATAAACATGTTAAGAATCCCTCCTAAGGCGACGGACGTATTTGAAATTTACGTGGCGGGGATCTTGATTTTTCCCAACAATTACAAAACATATGGAAGTGATATTTTTCAATTAATTGACTTCATTTTGCTAGTTGAAGAAACACGATTTGTCAACTTTTATAACAGAGAAAAAAATATCAAAGTAACTTCTTTTAAAACATAGATTTGCATTTTACAGGCTAAGCAGACCGATTTAAGCATCTAAATTTTCTTAGTAGATTAGTCTTAAACACACTTCAATATTGTAGTTTTTTTTTTTAAATAATTTGTAGTTTTAATTTGAAGGAAAAAACAGTACGGGGCGCAAACGCTCCTTATGAGATTTATTGTTTAGCGGTGCGTCGCCTTAATAATTACTCTAATCACTATATTTATTAATAAGTAATGACTTAGTCACGACGCTTGCCAAATGCGGGTTGGTCATCACAAACCCGGGTTATGCATCGAAAAATCCGAAAAACTTTGTCCGACCTGGGAATTGAACCCGGGCCTTCTGGGTATCGGGCCGAGCGCTTTGCCACTTGCCATTTGGTGTCTCTCTAGAAATTTCGGCATTGTTATTTTCATGTCTATCAACACGAAGCCTCTAAAGAATATAAATAAATTTAATTTAATTAATTAATCTTTCATTAACAAACGTTTTGTTCTTCACAAATCTCTATTGCTGAATATGTTCTGAGGCATTTAAATTGTTACTCGTTCAACCTGAGTTTGAACTTGCTTACGAATGTTATAGTTGGTAGTTGCAAAATTTTATAGTGCCCAATCATCAATTTTCAGCTCGAGAAAACTTTAATTTATTCTTGTAAGTTCTGTGAGTGGAGGCTGAAAAACTTTGACCAAATAGCTGTTTCAACTTCAAACTCTTCTTTACTCAAAAGTATTACAATCCCTGCTTCATTAAACAGCTCGTTTTTGGTTTGTTAAAAACTTTTTCTTAACAATACCAAGTTTTTAAGTTCATACTTTTAATTTCCATGTAGTTTTAAGTGAGAAGACTGTGTAAAATGATAGCTAGGTAGAATTATAAAAAGTTTGTGTTAAATGTTGTAATTGGCAAAGGCCGTCTAATTAATTAATTCAATGAATGAATAACTAATAGAGAATCAATAATCTACCTACTGTGTACATAATAAGCAAAATAAACAATGTTACATTATAATTATAGCACACTAGCGGTCCGTCCCTGTTTCGCACGGGTGGACATTTTTTTTAATATAGCATAAGTTACTCTTCGCTAATGCAGCATTCTAATGGTAAAATATTTTTTTAAATCGGTCCAGTTGTTTTTGAGTTTATTCGTTGCAAACATACATACATACATACATACATACATACATACATACATACATACATACATACATACATACATACATACATACATACATACATACATACATACATACATACATACATACATACAGATTCCATCCCGTGAGAGGGTGTGTGTGTGTGGTGCTCAAGCGCGGTAAGCTTAATAATGCAGATTACCTATTGGGTCCCCTAATTTTGTGTACAAAATCTGATGAAATTTGCAGCCAAACGAACAACCTAACAACTTCTGTTAACAAATTAGAGCGATCTATTCTCAAATAGTAAAGTACTGACTAATTTACATGAGCGATGGGCAAACAAAAGAGCAAGAAAACTTTCTGAGTGGTGTGATATGCAAAACAATCTCCATTAGCTACCCATCCCATTATGATGTGGTGAAACAAGCGGGCGCTATGTTCCCGCGATAAACATCAAAACATTTTCAAGTTACGTTAAAATAATTACGTTCCCATTCGGATGTGTGTGAGTCCAGCTTGAAACGAGCGGCCCGGGCGAATGAAGCGGACCGCGAAACCTTCAAATTGAATTTTAAGCATCCAATTTGTTTGCGCGGTGCCGTCGCCGCGCTTGTACATGGCTATCGAGGGACGTATGCACCAATCACTAGAACGTTTTCACTTAAACCGACCTTTTGGAAGTGATGAACAACGATTGGATAGGTAATGATATTATGTTTAACTCAGTTTAACACAAACTTTTTTGTTTAATTAAGTAGTTCAAACGTGTAGATTGCATAATTGCTAAAATGATTGGCCATAGACAGGGACCCTGATCTCCTTTAAATCTCTTGTGACACTTTACTCTATAATATTACCAAAGACTCAATGAATAATTTCAATTATTACAAAAAAGAAACATTACCTGCATAAGACAACGTTCTCTCGTTTCATTGTTAACTCATTTCATTTGCAAAGAATAAAGATAGAGTGAGTTATTATATTGATGATACGATGGGGCCCGTCGCGTTTTCCAGACATTGTTACTTACTCCTATCAGACAGATAGACAAGTATGAATTTGCAGCACGGTCTTACTTTTACAATGATGATAATCGAGGTATTTTTGCTTGATATTGGTTAAGATGGCGCAACTAACCCTAAAATATTAAATGCAACAAGATTTTTTTTGTTCAATGTCTTGTAGGAAAACCTTTGTAAGCAGCTTGCAGCTTGGCATCAAACTTAGTAGCTTTGATTATTCACGAGTTTCAAATCGATCCTCCATCACTGCAAAACTTTTTCCTTTTTATTTTTCACTGTTGGCGATTGGGTTTTATAGTGTCACCGCGAGTATCAGTTAATATTTTGTTGCTGAATATCGTTGACAATTAAGCCATTTTATTAATCTGTGGAACAATAAATAGTCAATAGCGATTCTGACTAGTTTTTGCTGTTCCCAAAAGCAGTAAAATAGAGTTCAAAAGATTTTTGTTGCTTAACAATAACAAAACTGCAGTTACTACATTTCTTTCGCGTTGCCCGTTTGTGACAATAATTATATACAACAAAAGATTTTAATTAAAATAAATAATAAAGTAAAGATAATGTAAGGTGAAATAATTTTATAATTGTGTTCTATCGCTTTCGGTATCCAATCCTTATGCAATATACCACTAATCTCTAACAGTAAAACAATTTTTCCAAATTCACGGAGCACGGATTGGAATGAATTATTTATGAAAACACTCATATACTCGTACGTTCGACTAAAGTCTTATTAAAATTTAATCTGCCACTTTGATTTTTGTAAATGAATAAAGAACATATTTCAATTATCGGTTTAGGAACTCGGCCTCTATGAACTGACAAGATTCTGTGTCTGATGTCTGTGTAATATCTTTCTTTGATATTAGTATCAAAATTGAGAAAATATTAAATAGATTTTTGTGTAGAAATCCATACAGATATAGACATATTTCTGGATATATTTAGATTCAGTCCAGTCCTCTTCTAATAATTGGTTTCTATTATAAAATTAAATACTTACCAAAAAATTATCCTGCGGAGCGATTTATTTTATTTTATTTTTTTGGGTCACCTACAGTTGGTAAGTCCATAATTATGATTAGAAAATATTATAATTATAATAGTATACACTTATAGATAAATATACTTAATGTGCAACTATTTAAAGGTCAACTAAGTATTCATTGAGTTACAAAAATATTATCTACGGACTCAATGATAATAGGCAATGATACGAACTCTTATCCGGATGTTTGCTCATAGTACTAAGCTACTACATCTACATCAACATGTAGAATTAAAAATAAAATAATTGTTAAAAAAATTGTACGCGGCATACTAACGGAAGTTTTAGTTACCAATACTCCTGTCATCATGGCGCATGCTACTGTGCCGTAATATCGGTCCTTATTTGATGTTTTAGTTGTAGGAAACATTTTCAAAGATGAACTACCTAGTGTATTTTTCGTGGCTAGTCACCCCGATGCGCAGCCTGCCGCTAGTTCCCAAACCAATGTTTACACGCCCTAGGATTTAGATGAATTATTTATCTATCCGAGTACACACCTGCAGTTATTTAAACGCATTCTTTTATTTTTATTTGTTAGCGACTTCGTTTTTTGTGGACTTTTAAATTGTTTACCAGCAAAGGAGTAGCTATGGTAATGATGGCATTAGTAATGGAACTTTTTCTAAATAATATTTATTGTAAGCTCGTAATTTTAACATTTTAGGTCGCCGCTGGTTAGGCTGGCTCCTCATTTCGTATTTGGCGAAACTATTTCACGCCCTCGTGAAATCCAATATCATCTGGCCTCGCCGATGCGCGATTCTGACGTTAAGCTGCACTGCATCCTGATTTATGCCTTATTTATACCTCCAATACGAATCATAAAATATTCTAAACCCAGAACGATATGTCTATTAATATTTACACTTCGTTGTTACAACTTAACTTATCCTTTAAACAGTAGTAATTAAAGCCTTCTATTGATACACAAAAATCTTCCCTGCGTTTAGCGAAACGCACTAGGCTTGCTCACACAACGTCACTTAGATAAATTACCTGGCGCTTAAAACGATACGAAGCAAGGTAAAACTGTATGGAGTATCTCGCCTAGATTCCTTCGCTATGCAGTCTGGTGACCGTGTGACCCGTTACTTGATCTCTTGACCTGTCATCTCACGCTTGTACCGCGGATTATTATTGGTTCTTGTTTAGATACTAAAATGAAAGAGTTTTCGCGAGTCTTATTTTTAAAGAGTGATGTAATCCAATTATTATATTATTTGGTAATAATTTAGATGTGATGGTGTTTCTTTCCATAGGGAAGGCTCGTGCTTCAGCATTGGGGACATACAAATTACCTAGTGATGATGATGATGATGAATATGAAATAGTCGTGATTATTTACATAATTTAACGTAAATATTGTTGCGAACAATTTACAATTTGAAAATAGACAAAGTGTTGAAAATATTCCACGAGCGGGACTCGAACCCGCACCACATGACATGCCGGGTCACGTGCACTACCAACTATGCTATCGTGGCCTAGTGGTAGTTGGTAGTGGTTGGTTGGTAGTGAAATAGTCGATTGAAACTTATTGGTTGGCTTTGGAGCTATCCAGTAATTTTTTTAAGTTTAACCAAATATTTTTTTGTAGCAATATTTAAATCGAACCTGCAGTGGACACAACTTACAAGACCATTCCTAAATAGCAAAAATGTAAAACTGAGTAATTAATGACTCTGAGGTATAACGAGGAATAAAACATTTACAAGAAAAGTTTCAAAAGTTTAAGTGTTTTATTTTTATTTCCTTGCATTATTTATGGAGGAAAGGTTATTTAGATGCAGACCGTAATCGCAGATCTCACTATATTGGGTGACTAAATTATCAAAATCTGGATTCTTTACAAAATCACCTATTAAAATATCTGCTACTTTCTTTGAGCTAACAACCGCCTCTGATCATTATTCATAATAATAATATATAACAAATAAAAGATACATGAAATAAAAAATACACAGAACCAATTTCTTTTTGTTTTTCTATTTATATGAAAATTAATATCCGAATTCAACGGATATTAAATATTAGATGTAATAGATAAATAAAACGAATATATTTTCAATGCTGAAAAAAATCCATTAGAAGAACCTTTGTTTTAAAGTGGAATGCATAATGTGAAGGCAAAAAAACACTTGGCTTGAGCTCACATATGGCACATTGCGCAAAACTGTGTGAAATAAATTGTAATACACCGTGAAAATATTTACATCGATTACTGCCGGTGCTCGACGCCATTCGACGCACACCACTGACATTTTGATAGCAGGGAAAACTAAAAGCACCTATATCTACTCATGTGCTAAAAGTACCTAGCTATTGTGTTCCGTTATAATGGCACATGAGTAGATATATTTGTGTTCACTAATATTTATCTACTCATGTGATAATGGCACGTGCTATATGATTAATGTATTAATGTTTTCTAAAGTTTACGCGAACTACACTTTGATATTAAATTACTTTTACGGATCTACTCGCGTTAGGATAGACATTAATTAAAACTAATGTACAAAAAAATGTAATTTAAATAATATGTAGTGTTAATTCCGCTAACTCACTCGTTTATACAGCTTGGATGCAGTACGCATGCACCACCCTCCCGCCCGCAAAAAGTATGCACATGCAGGAGAAACAATGCGTGCAAGCGAAAATGCACACCAACACCGATACCCGACACGTGTTTCGCCCCTCCACGGGGCATCCTCAGGAGCTGTTGACTGGTCGAGAGCTGCGCACCGACTGTTACGGCTACGCAGCTCCCGGCCGCTTTTATAAAGCGCCATCGTTTGACATTTGTAACGTACTACCTGCGACAATACATAATAATGGGAATGGAACTAAATTTGTTTGGTCATTCAACAGCGCATGACTGTCATTATTATGTTTCATTATTTCTAATTGCTCCAACACACACAACCGAAAACTTTTATTACAAACATGCAAAATATTATAGCTGTTATTGTCGCACAAAGAATGGCCGGTATCAATTAGATGTTTTGCGAAATGTGATTTATCTGGATGGCCATTCCTATACGCGGCAATATGTTCCTTATATCTAATGTCAAAATTTCGGCCTGTCTGACCTACATAGACCCCATCACAGTCGTTACAAATTAATTTATAAACACCGGATTTTTTTGAGTTTTCTAAACGATCTTTACCGTTACAAAGGTGACGTACATTTTGGTCTGTTCTAAAAGTAACGTAGATCTTGTTTTTCCTAAGGATATTAGCGATTTTATCTGAAATAGGGCCTACATAAGTCAGACTACCTACATATTTGTGGATGTGTTCTGGGGGACATGCATAAAGTAGTGAACGAACCCTTTTATTCTGCTTATTTTTAATTAAACTGTCAATAATTTGTTTTGAATAACCGTTAGAAATCGCGATTTGATAGATAATATTAAGTTCTTTGACGTAATTATCTGCGGACAGAGGTACCGACATTAATCTATGGACATAGCTTCCATCCAGGGGGAAGATTTTGAATGCCTTAACTCTGACCCAACAAAAAATTATACATTACGGGTGAAGGACGCGATTAAAAATACAACATATATTTCTCCAGAACAATTAAAGTACAAGATCCCTATGAATCCACGTTCACCTTTTTTATACGGTTTACCTAAAACTCATAAAGACAACATTCCTATACGCCCTGTTGTCTCTTATATTGGTGCCCCAACATACGAATTAGCTAAATACCTTAACAACCTTTTACGAACAAAGTCCTCTTTTAAACCTCAGTATAGTTTAAAAAATAGTTTAGATTTAATTGAGAAAGTTAAAGACATCAACATCTCCCCTTATTCCAAATTATTTTCTCTGGATGTTGATAGTTTATTTACCAACGTTCCCTATGAAGAGTGTTTAAGTATGTTGGGTATCCATTTTGAGAGACAAAGGTTACATCCTGGAGAAGTATATGATTTACTTAACCTTACTAGAATATGCATGGAACAAAATTATTTTAGGTTTAATAACCAGTACTATCGTCAAAAGGTAGGTCTGGCAATGGGTTCACCTTTAAGTCCACTAATGGCGGATATTTTTATGGATTATTTTGAACGTAAACATATAGTGAACGAACCCAATATTCAGTTCTATTATCGTTATGTCGATGACGTAATTATTTGCTGGACCGGTACTAGACGTCAAATTGATACCTTTGTCAAAAAAGTTAATACGATCCACCCAAAAATTAAATTTAAATTAGAACTAGAGTCCAACAAATCACTTAACTTTTTAGATTTAACCATTACCAGAGTTATTAATAAACTAGATTTTCAAATCTATCGCAAACCCACACATACCGATACAACTATCCCCGTTACTTCTTGTCACCCATTACAACAGAAACTAGCTGCCTTCCGCAGCTATGTCCATAGATTAATGTCGGTACCTCTGTCCGCAGATAATTACGTCAAAGAACTTAATATTATCTATCAAATCGCGATTTCTAACGGTTATTCAAAACAAATTATTGACAGTTTAATTAAAAATAAGCAGAATAAAAGGGTTCGTTCACTACTTTATGCATGTCCCCCAGAACACATCCACAAATATGTAGGTAGTCTGACTTATGTAGGCCCTATTTCAGATAAAATCGCTAATATCCTTAGGAAAAACAAGATCTACGTTACTTTTAGAACAGACCAAAATGTACGTCACCTTTGTAACGGTAAAGATCGTTTAGAAAACTCAAAAAAATCCGGTGTTTATAAATTAATTTGTAACGACTGTGATGGGGTCTATGTAGGTCAGACAGGCCGAAATTTTGACATTAGATATAAGGAACATATTGCCGCGTATAGGAATGGCCATCCAGATAAATCACATTTCGCAAAACATCTAATTGATACCGGCCATTCTTTGTGCGACAATAACAGCTATAATATTTTGCATGTTTGTAATAAAAGTTTTCGGTTGTGTGTGTTGGAGCAATTAGAAATAATGAAACATAATAATGACAGTCATGCGCTGTTGAATGACCAAACAAATTTAGTTCCATCCCCATTATTATGTATTGTCGCAGGTAGTACGTTACAAATGTCAAACGATGGCGCTTTATAAAAGCGGCCGGGAGCTGCGTAGCCGTAACAGTCGGTGCGCAGCTCTCGACCAGTCAACAGCTCCTGAGGATGCCCCGTGGAGGGGCGAAACACGTGTCGGGTATCGGTGTTGGTGTGCATTTTCGCTTGCACGCATTGTTTCTCCTGCATGTGCATACTTTTTGCGGGCGGGAGGGTGGTGCATGCGTACTGCATCCAAGCTGTATAAACGAGTGAGTTAGCGGAATTAACACTACATATTATTTAAATTACATTTTTTTGTACTATGGATTTCCGCAAAATAACGCCTGATTCCATTAATTAAAACTAATGTATTAAATAAACGCGAGTACATCCGTAAAAGTTGTTTCATTTCAGTATTTACTTGATTTAAACGAAAACTTATACCTACTTCTAAACTACGCATAAGAAGGTAATGATTCATGATTCTGTAACAGTTTTAAACTGTAAAGTCTTTGTTCAATCTCTAATTTAAAATGTAAATATATTAAATTGTTTATTGAAAATGCTGCAAATTTATGCTAAGACTTCTCAAACAGCTAGAAGTGACTTGGAGAAATCTTGAGGAACTTGTGAGAACTGAGCAGGGATTGAGCGCTGTAGCCGGGATATTGAAGGTAAAAAACATCAAGCAGCTTTTAAAGGTAGCTTTTCAAGCACAGAATTTCCTATACCTTGATTACGCTTGTAAAAAAGAACTTACATTTTTAATTTTTATCCGTTGGCTTCAAGGCGTTTTAAAAGGCTTAGTTTTCTACTCAACCGAAAATCGTTTTTTTGTTATCTTCTGATATTAATATACGCTAAAGACACCCCCTTTTATAATAATTCCGTTAATTTCTTCAAACACGACAAAGAATTTAAAGGATAAAGAAAATGCACGACGTCCCATACTTACCTGAGCTTAAGTGGACTTGTGTGAGCGTACGAAGGTGATGATGGCTTGCGCGCCTGACACAGCCTAGTTATTTAAAAGGTTTTGTAAATTTTTGTGTCCCATACAAATATTAAAGATATATAATGTTTAAAAATTATACCAATTTTTAAACAAGAGATGAATAGGCAGCATTAAAGAAAACACGATTCAATTAAAATTATGCGTACAGATATTAATATATCAACATCATCAATATCAATATAATATATCAACTATGCGTAGTGGTTAGTTGCATACTACCTTATTATAAAAGTACTTTTTACTTATTTATTGTTTACAAAAAATGCTTTTGCTTATTTTGAGGTGACCAACATCTGATTCCTTGTTACCTCAAATCTTGTAAGGGGTTCGAAATGTCAAGATAAATATTATGTTAAACAAACACCACTAGAATTATAAGCGACTATAATAATATAAAGTATTTTATTTATTATATTATTTATAACATTATATTTTGTTTAATTTCAAAATTATTTAGTAAGAGAGGTAATAGCTACTTGCGCACGGCACCCGGCTACGCTGTGGCTCGCATTATAAAATTTATACCTCCTCAAGTAAGTACTCTCTTTTATTTTACATACAAGCGACTCTTTCGACGTGCCCGACAAATTGCAAGTAAATCAAATTACAAAACACAAGTAGTGACTTTTATGACTCCGCGACGTTTCGCAATTTATGATTTCATAGCTTTTGTTGTATTGTGTTGTGCGGTAAGAGCTGGGATTTGTAGCGAAGTTCGCGGCTTTATTGTTGCTACACAGTTGACTGCAAAAGGTATCGGGGGGTGGAGAAACACGTGTGGAGCGTTGCCTTCGGAATTTGGTAGGGTGCTAGTCTGAATGGCTGTCCCACAATGTGGTAAGTAACAATAATCTGAGGATTATTGTTACATGAACTTCATTGAAATAAAGGTATATTAGAGAATTGTAATTTGGAAATTGTTGTAGTTTGACAATGGCTGTTAGATGAATTTTATATTCATCGTTTTAATAGAAACTGTTTAAAGATAAAACAATGCTTACTAACCATAAAAAAAACTAAATGTTTCTGTAATATACTGATTTTTTTAGAAAAGTACTTAAGGAGGTGAAACAACTGATCAATTTATTAAAACTGAAATCACGAAAAAATGCTCCATTGTAATATTTTAGGAGCCAAATATTTCTTGAAAGGGTTTTCTAAAATATATAAATATTGCAATATGCCTTTTAAATACCTACCTGGTTTCTTATAAGTTCATTGTTATTACATGCAGCTGAATATGACTGTAATTATTACTATTACTACTATTTTTTTGTACATTAAATGGGTAGGTATAGGTAACATATATTTGGGTATATTTGCCTCCACTAATATAGAAAAAGAGTTTGAGTTAATGTCGAGTTAATTTAACCACGTAATGGCAGTATTTTTTATGATTTGTATGCGGCCGGCAGCAGCGGGTCGCTGAACTATCGTCCGTCCCAGCTGCATTTATTATTTCTAATAATATATAAATATAAAAGGTTTAATACATTAAAGTGATAGTTAAAGAACAGCACATGCTCCTGGCAACCTTTGTTAGTTACATATATCAAGAGTGCAGAAAAAAAATAATAATAATAATATTAGTCCCTGGAGCCCTAACCACCGGTAGCTTGGACCCTGGTCCCGATGCCGGCGGACCTCTATTTTTTATATTTTTAAATGTTTTATTTATTTTGGTTTTAGAAAACATTTAAAGATGTAAATTTATATGAGAAAAAAGGGAATAATAATAATATTACGGTGCCAGTTCTCGAAAATGGTTTTGCAACGCTCTACTGGGATCGATCTGTTATCACGGATAGGACTATTATTGCCAATAAGCATGATATCGTGTTGACAGATCGATTGACGCACCAGGCAATGCTCATCGATATCACCATTCCGCATGACAAGAACCTTGTGAAAGCCGAGAAGGGCAAGCTCACTAAGTAGGTACCTTGACCTGGCTCACGAGGTGACCGCTATGTGGGATGTGGATTCGACGATCATTGTCCCCATAGACGTATCTGCAAACGGCCTTATAGCGAAGAGTCTCGACCAACATCTCAAGAGGCTGAATCAATCTCATTCTCAATGGCTGGATCAAGGGTCAGATACAGAAGGTAACACTCCTGGACACGGCACGCATTGTCTTTCTCTGCAACCTTAATCGCCGGTAGCTTGAGTCCTGCTCCGCTGCTGGCGGCGTTCTAGGTTTAGGTTTTTATAAAAGTTGTATTTTTGTATTATATTTTGTTATATTTTACTTTTTATATAATTTTTATAAAAAACCTAAATCTAAGATTTTAAATAAATCAAGAGTATAATAATAAATCTTTATTTTGTTCAACTTATACAATTTGGAACATACATAGTATTTTATTTTTAAGCTGCACTTAAGAGCTTAATTAAGTAAGACGTTACGGCCACTTTTAACTATAACGCCATATTTAACTAAACCATAACATGTCAGGTGTTCATTAGGTGACGTAAAAATGCTAAATTACTTCATTCAGATAGTTTGTTGAGCATAATTTGATTTTCTATCTCTAATTACTAAATAAATTAAATTAATTAATTAATTAATAAATTAATTAATTAATTAATTTAATTATTCTCTAATTATTAATTGTCCCCTTACGAATCTAAGTACAATCTCATGCTGGAACGGATTCAGAATAAATTCATAAGATACCTTTACCTTAAATTATATGGAGTGTACCCCTTTTATCCGCTAATGTATCCAACATTATTTGTATTGGGCATGGTCGGTTACAACGAACTTAGGGTAAGGAGGGACATGTCACTGGTACTTTACATTTTTAAGATAATAAGGGGTAAGTTACAAAACGCTTTTGTACTCAGTCAAATAGGCATGTGTGTTCCGGATCGGTACGTTTGGCGCAGGCGCAGGCCTAACCTGCTGGCCGTGCCGCGAGCGCGGACCAACCTACTTAAGGAAGCGCCGTTGACGCGAGCACTGCGCACTCTCAACCTTATAGCCAATGATACTGACGTGTTCTTTTGTTCGCTGAATGAATTTATGCGAGCGGCTATGTTCACCATTTGTTATAAATTGAATTGTTAAATTGTATTGTTGAAAATTATTTTGAATTTATATTATATTATTATTATTTATTAAATTATTTATTGAATTATTTGTTGTATTAAAATTTATAATAGATAAGTGAAGAATGATTATATTATTATTATTATTTATTTATTTTTTTTGTATAAATTGGATAGGTACTATAATATCAAACTCAATACCTACTTAATGTAATTAATATGAAATGATTAAATTAATAGTTACTCTATTGTATTGGGTTAATCCTGTAATGATAGATGTAAGTGTGGAAATAAATAAATAAATAAATAAATAAATAAATAAATAAATAAATAAATAAATAAATTATTAGATATGTTTTTTTTTTCATTGGCGGCGCTAGTGTGCGGCGTAAACGCTCTTAAGCTGTATTAAATAATTGTATTAAATAGTGAAAAAGTAAGCATTTAAAAAAAGTTACTAAGTATAGCTTTGCGTTATCAAATTTTTGGTATTTCATCTGTAAAAATGAATCTGCAAACCCAATCGGTTGAGATAACCGTTGGATAGATAGATGGCACTACGGCCGCTAAAGATCAGTCAAAATCAAAAGTATTAAAAAAAAATCAGTGCCTACGTCGTCAGCCTTCCCGGTAGCATAATGGTCAGTGCAGCCGCCCCAGTCATTGCGGAAGACCCAGGTTCGATTCCTGGCTTTAATCAGATTTTTGCCAGCTGGTACTTAAACTGGGAAAACCCGTGCCATAACCGCCAGCAAGGAAAATGATAAGGAATTTACTGATACAATAAATATGTGCATTAAAAGTATCAACTGCGCTTTTAACTTATTTTTAAAGAAGATAACATTTCTCACAGTTATTTAATTTTATCGTTCGGATATTGGAAGGTCAGGGAGAAAATACTCAACAACCGCCTTTTTAAACACGTTGTCATTTATCTGAAAACCAATATGGCTTCACACCGTCAAAATCCACTACGGACGCTATCCAAGCCACCCGAATCATTATGGAGAAGCATCGGGCAAACCGCGAAGATCTACACATGGTCTTTATTGATCTTGAGAAGGCATTTGACCGAGTGCCTCTGAAACTGGTGTGGCAAGCCATGACAGCACAAGGTATATCCGAGTACTATGTCGTCCTATTACAGGATATGTACTGCAGAAGCTACACAAGCGCGAGAAGCCTGACCGGAATATGCAAAAGCTTCAAAGCCAAAGTAGGCGTCCACCAAGGCTCAGCCCTGAGCACACTTCTCTTCAACATGTTGAATCCATTACCATGGTAATGGATTACTTAACAAAGGCTATTCAGTCTCCCTTACCTTGGTGTATGTTATACGCAGATGACATAGTCCTCATAGATAAAGATGCTGAACTACTTCAAACTACCCTTGAAAAGTGGCGACAAGCGCTTGTAAACAACGGCCTCCATTCGGCCTCCAGGCCCTTGTTTTGTTGTTCAGCAGAAGTAAAACTGAATACCTAGAGTTCGCATTTAGTGGTAACACCAACAACTCCAACTCCATTCGCATCGACGGAATCCACTGCCAAAAGTATCCCAATTCAAGTATCTTGGTGCGGTGCTGACAGCCGACGGGAACATTGAGGCCGATGTTACCCATAGAATTAGCGTAGGATGGCAGAGGTGGAGGGCTTTGAAGGGGGTTTTATGTGACACAAGAATGCCGATTAAAACCAAAGGCAAGATCTACAAGACCGCAGTCAGACCAGCCATGACGTACGGTGCCGAGTGCTGGGCCATAAAGAAAGCTCACGTACAGAAAATGCACGTCAGTGAGATGAAGATGCTAAGATGGGCAGCAGGTGTAACCCAACTCGATAAAGTGTGAAACGAGCACATCAGAGGAAGTGTCAAGGTCGCGCCTATAGCAGAAAAAATCACCGAGAGCCGCCTACGATGGTTCGGTCATGTCATGAGAAGACCCCGAAGACCATGTCGTAAAACAGGCCTTGGCACTGCCAAATATTAAGAAAAGTAGAGGACGCCCACTAGCCACCTGGTGGTCCACGGTAGCCAAGGACTTAGAGCTTGCCCAAACAAATGTTTCGACAACCCAGGACAAACTGTTCTGGCACCGTCTGGCTGAACGAAGAAAACTCCCAAATAATGGGAAATGGCTAGGACAAAGAAGAAGGATATTGGCAGGTCAAAAATATACTAAATCAGATACAATCTAAATAATAGTTGCGTTGACTTATTTAAGTCGTGGTGCTCTTTACATAATTAAACTGTATGTATTACTTTAATAAAAATAGTACTAGCAGTAGTAGACGCCTCGGCAGCTTAGTGGCAAATCGCTCGGTCAGATACCTAAAGGTCCTGGGTTCAATAATAATTCCCAGGTAGAGCAAAGTGTGTTTCAAGTTTTTCGATGCTGCCCGTGTTTGTAATCACCAACCCGCATTTGGCAAGTGTGGTAATTAAGCCAATACCCGTCAATTGTAGCGATGTCTTGATTTCAATGAAGCCTGTGCACAGCAGTGGGACAATCTTTTAGGCTAATTACTTCTTACTTTTAGTAGTAGTAGTAGGTATATATGGTAGTAGTATATCTAGGTAGTAGTATACGTGAAGCAAAAACTTTTTACGAAAATTGCGCGGACGGAGGAGTATGAAATTTCGCACACTTATAATTTATATAGAGAAGGAGTACAGAATGTTAATATTTTTTAAATTATGCATAAAAAATACATTAAATCAATAAAACAAACATTACACACACTACCATGTATTTGACACACACGCATAAATACTCTTTTCAAAAATTTCAAAAATGGAAGAGGAGCGGCCGACATCTGTTAATGCCAATCCAAACTCACATTCTATCTTTTTAAATTTTTCATTGCTTAGGATACAATTCGTGCAGCCTTAATAAAATTACGGTCGAATTTCGACCACTGGGCGACCACTAGTAATAATAATTCTTAAAACAAAACACTTACGTATTTTATTTTTCAAGTCTATGAATAGAAATCTTTAAAAATAATCGTTCTTAATCTTAATACAGCAGCTCACTCACGCACTCATTTCAAAAAAAGACTACAAGTACCCAGTGACTATCCGAGGGGACTTTCGTAACCCAACGTGGAGCTCCAGAGAAGCCATGGCCTATGGCGAGATTGGGCCTGCTCCGAGGCTAAAAGAAGGGGTAAGGACCCTCCTCCTTACCCTTTCTTCCAGGCAGGATCAGTTACTTAAGTCTTATACGTCGGTACAGCACAGCCATGTAGTAGAAACTATAACGTCGCACCTCTACTTTAGGGTTAGGAGACCCAACTGGGCCAGCCGATACTTATGGTGTGGTCCTGAATCTACTTAACAGCAAAAATAAGTCTTAATAGTATGGGTTAGAGCTGAAATTATAACGTCATAAATTCTCGTATTGAAATTTATATTGAAAAGATATTAAACATTTTTATTGATTTCAACCTATTAAAATTTTGGTGGTTCAGTGCACGAATCTGACACTTAGTAACTCAAATTTCAACCATAAAGTTATCTTTACGAGATTTTCCAATAGGTACTCTGTAAAACATAGGCCTCCTCTTCGGTTTTCCAGCGTTCTCTATTACCAGCTTATTATAGCTATTAACGAAGAGGAGGCCTATGTTCGAAGACGAACCCAAAGACTGATATAGATAGACTCTGTAAAAATAGGTAGAGAGTAGCGAGATTCACAAAAGTACCATTTGTAGCCAATTCTGAAACATTCTTACAAAATTTACGCTTTATTATAACGTAACAAACTTATATTTATTGAAATGTAATACTTACCAGTCTGTTTAGAACAGTAACTGTCGCTGCTAATTCTAATATTGGAAAATTTACGACAAAATTGAAGCAAAAGCTAGTAACTTTATATTTTAAAGGAACTTCTCGAGTTACTTTGATAAAGTATCTAGGTCATGTTTCTCGCGCCGCCCGCCGCCGCGCCGTTCACTTTGTGATCGGAGTACTCCGAAATTTATCTATTAATTAAAAGGATTTGAAATTGTCCCTCGTAGCCCACAGAATGTATACGAATAATCTTCAATGGGTGATTTTATTACCTGCGTCATTTTATATTACTGTCTGGGGTCAACATTATTAAGGTAATTTTTTTTTATACATAGCACGGCAAATGACTCCACTCCACCTGATGTTAAGTGGAAACGGAGTCCAGACGCAAGGACAACAGCCGCAGCGTGAAAACAACGCAGCATCAGTCACCCTCACCCTGCCGGCCCACAAGGAGCCTCTTCACGCCTCGTTTGAAGGACCCCATGTCATAGGAAGGAGGGAAAACGTGTGCTGGCAGACTATTTCACTTTTTGGAAGTACAACAAAGAAACGAGTCACCAAATTTCTTTGTGCGCGATTGAATGTTCGAGACAGTACAGCGGTTACTCCGGAGAGCAGCACGCCCTTTTCCCTTCCTATGGAAAAAGGGAGAAGGTGGGATAAGGTCAAAGAGTTCTTCAGAGCACTCGCCGTGGTATAAGCGGTAGAAGACGCTGAGTGACGCCATATCTCTACGCAATTGCAGGGGCATTGCGACCTTCTGATAATAAATCTGTCTGAGCCATTATTTATTAAGTTCTTGTTACGTTGGTACACACGCCTGCACATTAGACTACCACAAACTGTCAAGTTTCCTCAGTACCTAATAATTAATACCAATAATTTCCTTAATGCTTAAAAAGTTTAAAAGGTTCAGAAGGCTTTTCTTCGCTATTACTATAAGCGGATGTATGGATACTATCCCTTTATGTATCCTACTAAGTTTTTACTAGGTATGTTAGGGATGGACTCTTTTGAATGCAGGAGAGCTCGTGTGGACATTGCAACGGCTATGGCGATCTTGCGGGGAGTTATGGTTTCGTCTGAATGTGTTGAACAGTTGTGTCGCCTTTATGTTCCGGAAAACTATTGGCGTATACGTTCGGGTCGTAGACATCGGCTGTTCGCGCCTCCGCCGCCGTGTCGTACGGTGGCGCGCGCGCAGTCTCCATTGTGGCGTATGCATGAAGCACTAAACGCGCTCCTAGTAACTATTCCAGAAATTGATATATTTTTTGATAATCCAAAAAGGATAACTAGTCGAATTTAGCTACCAAATTATATCTCTTTTTAGTTTTTATAAGTGCAAATTATGTATCTAGGTTTAAGATAATTATGTAATTGGGTTTTTACCTGTTTAATTATGTTTAATAAATAAATAAATAAATAACTAGAAATAATATATAGACATATAGAATATATAGACTTTGATCTTTACGTATATGGCATATGATTGAACATTTATTGAAGAAATTAGACAGTTTTGGAAAGGTTAATGCGCAGGCGTCTGTACTTTGTTCGATGTTGACTTCATTTATTGTATGCCCATGATGCTACTTAGACGTGACACCAATGAGTTGGACTTTGTAACCATTGTTTCGCATAAAAATTTATTACATGCAAAGCAAAATAATTAGCCAACTGCGGGACAGTAGGTATAACCTTTGTAACCTTTCCTACTTCTGGCCAAAGGCCTTCATCATTGAAATCAAGTCATTGCTACAACTGGTGGGGATTGGCCTAACCATTACGTTTGCCAATTGCAGATTGGTGATCACCAGCTCATAAATGATGTATCGAATTAATCTTAAATACTCTTTGCCCGACCTGTGAATTGAACCCAAAACCTCTGTAAAACGGGCATAATATACGTACATATGGTCGTATAGTATAGGAATACCTAGATACCAGAGCGTCCTTTATATAACTGAAAATCAGGAAGCATCCTAGACGCTCACATCATACAATTTCAGACCGTATTTTGAGTACACCTTTATAGAGGATGAAGCGGCGTTTGCGTTTTAATATTACACGTAGCAGACGCGTCGTGAAACGCGAATCGAGAGTTATATGGAGGAATTAAACCCTTCTAATAACAGCTGCATAAACACAAAGACCATGTTTGTTGAACTGGGGTCTCCGTCACGGCTTTATCAAATCTTAAGACGTAATAAATGTTTTATGAAATGGTGAACGTTTAGATGGAATTCAAGGAGTCTTTTTGTGTGGAATCTTCTTATCTGTATGTTTTTGAACAGTGTGGAAACAATTTTGTGTTTTTATCAGCAATAAACGCCTTATTGCTTACTTTAAATTATAATCAATAGGTATAATGTGCTCTTATAGCCACAGATAGTAGAAAAATAAAAGTCTTAAAGGAGATAAAGGAGTTTCTATACGTGGTGCATATAGCAGCCAAGTCGGGGTTAGGATAAGAATCCCACAAAGCCATCTTAGTCACCCCGTACACTGTAGTATGCACCCTATTGCATTTTCTCGAGTATTAATCTATATAATGTTTTATGTACTTAAAAATTACGTAAAATTAAATACGGTGACCATAGTATTTCTGTAGCAACGTTGTCCAATATCAGGCATTGGTCACTAGACACAACCAACATGTTGGGACTTACACATACGGCTAACGTGACCCGCCAAGTGCCACTCTTTTTTTTTTTTTTTTTTTTTTATATTAGAAGGAGGCAAACGAGCAGGCGGGTCACCTGATGGAAAGCAATCACCGCCGCCCATGGACACCCGCAAAACCAGAGGAATCACAGATGCGTTGCCGGCCTTTAAGGAAGGAATAAGCTCGTTTCTTGAAGATTCCTAAGTCAAATTGGTCCGGAAATACCGCCGCTGAGAGCTGGTTCCACAGCACTGTAGTTCGTGGTAAAAAATTACGTGAGAAACGCACAGTAGTAGATCGCCATCCATCAAGATGGTGTGGATGGAAAGACAGTCGATTGCGTGTAGTGCGGTGAAGGAAATCAGCGGCAGGGATCAAACCGAACAATTCCTCAGAGCACTCCCCATGATAAAGGCGATAAAATATACAGAGAGATGCAACGTCTCTCCGAAGGGCCAGTGGATCGAGCCGACCAGAGGTTACCACGTCGCCGACAACTCGAGCAGCTCTGCGTTGAATGCGGTCAAAAGGGAGGAGTTGGTACTGGGGCGCTCCAGCCCAAAGATGGGAACAGTATTCCATATGAGGCCTGACCTGTGCTTTGTAAAGCTGTAAGCGATGGGTCGGCATGAAATACTGTCCCGCTCTATTGAGCACACCCAGCTTTTTCGAAGCTAATTTAGCTTTACCTTCCAAATGACCGCGAAATTGAACGTCACTCGAAATATCGACGCCAAGGATTCCAATGGCCGGTTTGGTATCAAGGGGAGCTCCTTCAAAGTTTAGAGATAAGACGAAGGGATGTTTTTTAGCGGTGAACACGCAAACTTGTGTTTTGGAAGGGTTAAAATGGACTAGATTAAGTCGGCCCCAATTCGAGACATGACTTAACATGTTCTCAGTGTCAGTCACAAGTTTATTCCGGTTCTCGATGACGCTTTCCAGAGAAATATTAGTACGTCCGGTGTAAAGCGTATCCCCAGTACTGTCGTTTGCATAGCAATGAATGCTGTTGTTATGCAACATGTCATTGATATGCAGAAGAAACAGTGTAGGCGACAGCACACACCCCTGCGGGACTCCAGCATTCACGGGCTTCAGGTCAGAGCATGATCCGTCAACTACGACTTTGATGCTACGCCCAGAAGAATCCCTGAGAAATTGTGCTGGCGACCCACGCACACAATTTCTCAGGGAGCCCGTATGATGGAAGTTTCGAGAGAAGAGCCCTGTGCCATACCCTGTCGAAGGCTTTCGCTATGTCCAAGCTAACTGCCAGTGCCTCCCCTTTCCTCTCGACTCACTCTAGCTCGGTAACCTTTTATCATTGTTCCAAATTCCGTGTTCTTGTGCGCAGTGTGGTTATTGGAAACAAGGGAATCCCACTTAGTTGTATAAGGATTGTAATTTCGTCTTTGTTTTGTCTTGTATATGTTTTTGATGACAGATGCCAATATTTGTGCCTAAGGGCTGATTTTTAATCGTCAGTTAAAATTTATTCATTGAATTATTTTGATATAATGATTCTCCTTAGAAAATATATCACAATATTAATCGTTGGATAAAATTTTTCTGAGGATTGAAAAATCGGGCCTTAGAGATTTTGTGTCTATTAAAACCTATTAAAATTAGTAACCAGAGCCTTCTTCGTTCATGATTATTAACTGTGTTGTTAAAATTTTCAGTTATAGATAAAGATATCAATGAAACCTTAGCTTTTAAGAGTTGATCTGAACATAAAGTTGCATTATAGACAAATATATTAATAGTTTTTATGACACTAACCTGTGACTTCGTTTGGGTGAAAACCCGTATCCCGTGATCCTGAGGGAATTGAAACAAAATCTTTATATAACAGACCGTTTATGACACGCCTATAAGAAACCTTTCCATTACATTTCAAGTTTGTTGGCTTATTAATAGTTCCTAAGATTTCGTGATTAGTCTATCAAGGCGCATTTACATTGGTCGATAAGTCGGTCGTTAGTTTGAATGCGGGGAGGCCCTGCATTCGGGATAACGGCCAATGAAATCTGTCAGTCAATAAGTCGGTCAACACAAAGCATTCGGGGACTCCCTTATCTTTTCTTACAACCAGGGTTGCCAATTTAGCTTAATTTATGCTAGATTTGGCATATTTTCATATTGTTTAGCATATTTTAAATAAATCTCACATACCCCGCATACGGGCGCTAACGACTAATGAAAACGGTCACTCCCATGCGGGCCCTGTGGCATGCGTTTCAAAAATCTTCCGTATCCCACATGCGGGCGCTAACGACCAATGAAAATGCGCCTTCAGTCAGCCTTTTAACGAACTAGAACGGTATTTATTTATAACGTTATATACCTAGTAATAAATTTTATAATATCTCTTAACAAACTTCATAATATTTCAAAAGAATAGAAAAAACCGTTCTTGCCGTTTTTCAATTTCCTGGAAACTAAAGGGGAAGCAAACACAAATTACATTATTACGTTGAAGAGACGTCAGCACCAAGTTAGCTAAAACTAATAAAACGACAGACAAACGTGAAGTATTCAGTTTATAGTTATCGTGAGAGCTCTGAAACAAGGAAAAACTCCTCGGGGGATTTCCGAACAAGGCTGAACCCTCATGATTAATGATGGACACGACACCATTCAATTTAACTCCAGAAATTCCTATCAAATAAGATAAAAAGAAAGTTTTTTTTTATTCAGAAACCCGCTTCTACCACTTAGACGTCGTCACATTTCGATTGTGTCAAAACTATTGCTATATATTTAATTTACGATAATAATAATAGTAGATATAGACAAGATGTATATATACCAGTATTATCTTTTTGTCATAAATTTGTTTGTAGTATGTTTGTTGGTTTGTCCTTCATCACGTCAAAACGTCTAAGTAAGTTTGTGTCGGCCTGTGCCCTTGTTCAAGCATAACACAGAAACTTTTAGATGGATTTAAGTGAAACTTGAAATAGTTTTACCTAGCATATAGATATGGATATAGACAGGGAGCCACATTTGATATTTGTAAGTGAAAAGGTTTTTTTATGGCATAAGGGATTTAAGTTTTTCTATTTGTATATGATTATTTGGTTATTTAGATAATATCAATAGTTTATTGAATTCCCTATTCGGTAGTCTGGAAATATAAGAATGTAAAAAATATATTGAAGGTAGGAAAAATGAAACGGGATTTTACCACGCAAGAAATCTTTTTCCTTGAACTCTAAACATATACAAAACCTTAATCGAAACATATCAAGTATGTATGTATGTATTACACACTTCAGGTTTTCCTAAGCAACTGAAAGATGTTATCGTAAAACGTTTCATTTCCTAAATGATTTCAGTTTCTCACCAAGAAAGATGGTTTGACACATCTTTATGCTTTTATATTGACGAACGGTTCTACGTAAGACGCATATACATATACATGTTTGATTTCGTACGCCCATACACGTTCTTTATATAATAATTTGTGGAAAAAAAACACAATCAAGAGAATAAAAAGTTTAATTTTACGCAGAGTAGATATCGTTCAGCTCTGCTTTAGTAGGTTTAATCTAAGATTTACATAATCTAAGGGTTTGATTGAAAACGAAGTTAGTGACGATATGACAAAAAACCAGACATGATTTTGAAATGTTTACTTTTTCTACGAAGTTCATATGGCATTATTTTTCGTGTTTTCTATACCCTTGAAAAATATTCATTACGCTATCATCATAAATGCCCCAATGCTGCTAGGTTAAGGCGACGCACCGCTAAATAATAAATCTCATACGTTTTGATACGAGCGTTTAAGAAAAGAATACGAAAAACTGTTTTTTTTCCTTTAAATTAAAACTACAAATTATTTAAAAAAATGAACTACAATTTTGAAGTGTGTGTTAAGATTAATCTACTAAGAAAATTTCGATGCTTAAATTGGTCTGGTTTGCCTGTAAAATGCGAATCTATGTTTTAAAAGAGGTTACTTTGATATTTTTTTCTCTGTTATAAAAGTTGACAAATCGTGTTTCTGCAACTAACAAAATAAAGTCAATTAAATGAAAAATCATGTCATCAAATATCACTTTCATGTTTTATAATTGTTGGGAAAAATCAAGATCCTCGCAACGTAAATTTCCAATGCGTCGCCTTAAAGGCTTCTTGTTACAGTAGCACCCAACCTTATGTTTTTTTTAAGATTATAAACAATGTAACGTCGACCCATCTGTACCTATCGCTTTGGAGAGCTAATACGCATTGAGTTTACGTCTAGTCAAGCTAACGTGTATGTGAGTATTGAACCACGATTCCTACGACCAAGAATCTAATCAACGCTGCACTGTAACGGCTTAATGTGCCTTCGAAAGTAACAAAAGACTAACTAACGCTTTTGAAATAATAATGTTTGGTCATCTATTATTACGAGTAGGTACCTCAATCCTAAATCCCTATGAGTCTGGAGATAAACATCAATATAAAACGACGATCGAGATTCATAAAACACCTGATGTAACTCGATATAACGCAGGTTAGCTCCCAAACTTTCATGGACCTTTAAATGGGCAGTGTCGAGTTTCTTTTAAGAATCTATTAAATATAAAGTTATTATATTCGATTTCGGCGCAGCGTCCTCCACGTTTACTATCACTTAGCTCATTTTCATACGCGTCATTTTGGCTTGCTCGCCGTCCCGTCGCTATGAATACAGAATAGAGCCTCCTTTAATACGATACATGGCCTACTTTGAGAGGGTTTTCCGGAGTCTTTACTAGTTGTTTACACCGATCTACATATCCGCATACTATATTCTTTTATGAAACATTTTATGGGCGGCCGTGTAAGCTTCTGAAACCGATGTACCTTGTGACCTTTTTACTTCAGGCTTCGTATTTGCCGCCGTGGAATACAAGTATAATGATTGTGAAATTAGAACTTTATTGGGGTTACTTAATTAATAAACCTTAATGAATACTTAGTGACTAAAATGCTTTATTACAAAAAGTGCTTACAGTGGTGTTATTCGAGACATTTTTACCATAAAAGGTCATACATAGATGTTCCGTAATTATTAACGTTTATTGACATCTGAGACTAAGTGTCGTTAATATAAAGATATATGCTGTACCTACTTATAAACATATCTTTATTTATTGCACTATATTATTATCGTTTTATCAGTCGTTTCGGTAACACATGTTCAGAAATGTGTTGAAAGATTTAACACGCTTCAAGACATCGCGCTCCAGATATGAAATCTAATATTCCGATGCGCTGTTACGCAGAAGTACAAGAGCCAATTCCGCGCCACGACGACGGCGACGGCGGCGCGGCGCGGCGGGTTATCAATAGTCGTAACGGATTTAGAGAGGTCCGCTCTAAATCTATGTAGTTTATTGAATTGTGAATATTTGAAATCCAGTTTAGGGAGTAGAGCGACGACCACAAGCCGAGCAATAAGGGGCGTGAAGCGGTCGGGCCTTGTCTTAATTGTCAATAAACGTGGGCCCGCCGCGTCGAGCCTCTCTGGCCGAATAATTAACGAACTTCCGCGATTTTCGAGTTTGTAAATTGCCTCATGGTCTCGTCGACCCGCGTCCTGGTTTGCTGATATAAATTATGTGCGCGGAAAATTAATCTTAGTGATTTAAGCGCACCCCTTCTTTGTAGCCTGTCTTTGAGTGTTTTCCTTAGACTGTGACCGTCTTTTATTCAGGAGATCGATGTAAGTAAAGACTGCGTTTAATCTTGCGACAAATTAAAGAGACATTATCATTTTGAATTTGAGCACCGACCATCTTTGGCCATGATAATTAATTTCAACATTCTTAGTCTTCTAAGAAGACAAGGTATATAAATCTTTTGTCTTGAAATAAAATGTTCTTTGATATACATAGGAATATTTCGATTAAGTGTTTGAACAGCTTGAAGAACGAGTGGAACGAATGTGAGATTACGAGGGTTGAGATAGGATCTTTTTTGTATTGAAACACAGCGCGACGACACTTTATGTGACAACTGAGGTTTGGATACTTCCATGAGACGTTTGAAAATAGAAGACTGATGAGGATCGTAACTTTTACTGATATGAAACCTATGTAAAGTAGTTTTTGACAGGAACCAATGTCTACTTTTTTTCCTGTAATAATTAAAAGTCTATATAAATAAAAATGAATGTTGTTAAGCGCAAAACTTAAGAATGACTCGACCAATTCGGCAAATTTTTTTTCGTATGTTCCTTAAGTCACACGGAAAGTTTTAATAAAGAGAAAAAATATAAAAAAAAATAGAATCCTGTCCGTTGGTAAGCGCATTACTCGAAAACGGCTGAACGGATTTGGATGATATTTTGCACATCAACGGACCATGACCCGTCACAGGTTCCTATGGAATAGTGCAGTCCGCGAGCGAAGTCGCGGGCAACAGCTAGTAGTTAATATTTACAAGATAAAACTTTACTAGAAAAAATCAACCAGCCTCAGGAAGCTCGAGCGGGAATCGAACCCACGACCTTAGGACAGGCACCGACCCCGGCCCTCGGTAGCTCAGCGGTCAGAGCAATGGACCGGTTATCCAAAAGTCGTGGGTTCGATTTGTCGAGCTTCCAATTAAGATTTTTAAAAACAAACTGCGCGACGCCATAGTTACACAGTAGAGATTCCACCCATGCGTACGAAGCGTTTTGCGTCCACGTTTTTCTTACGTACCGCAAAGCTGTGGAACTCCTTGCCTCAGTCTTTTTTCCTATTAAATATAACATTGGGGGTCTTCAAATCACGAGTGAATCGGTACCTTCTAGGCAAGCATGTTATATCGTAGGCTACATCATCACTTACCATCAGGTGAGATAGTAGTCAAATGCAAGCCTATCGAATTATAAAAAAAAAAAATGATTTAAAGCTTCTAAGATAAAATTTTACTAGATAAAATCAACCAGCCTCAGTTGATTTTATCTAGTAAAATTTTATCTTGTAACTTTAAATATAGCACTGTGAATACAAAATTCAAAAATAATAAAAATAGTTTATGTTTATAGTTTAGATTGTAATCTTTAGCAAGAATTGAAGGCAGACCACTTGTTTCCGTAAAAAAAAAAAACATTTAAAATCTGTTATTTTTTGGCGACAAAACCTGTCTGTACCCAACGTAATAACCATAGGAACTCGCCTTTCTCACAGGTATTTTGAGATACTTGATTGTAACGAGAGCGTGTGTTTACCGGGTGTATTATGCCTAATTAGGGCGTTATTCACAGACGTAACGTTAACACAGTGCACACGGTTCGGTGAAGAGGACTGTGGGCTGTACAGAGACTATGGGCATAAACAGTGAATTTACAAGCGCGCGCCTTTCATTAAAATGTAAACAAGCCTCCATATAATTCGTTGTGCGTAAATACATCAGTGGGGATAGCAGGGTAGGGGCAGGGCGGGGTGTTTATGGTCAACATTAGCCACAAATGGTTGTCGCTAGCGCCCTCTTCCTGTTAGCAAATCTGAGGCGGTCGTACCAGTCTGTTGTTCGTAGACTAATTATGGTCAATTAGGAATTAGTATACACAGTTCAGTGTCTTTACTTAGGAGTCTTAGCTGAGAATTAAAGGAAAAAGTTTCGGCTAAAGATTTGTTTATTTTTTATCAAACATGTTGTAGAAGGCTAAAAGTTATTATCAGCATAGTCAATACTATGTATTTACAACTAGCTCTTTACTTGTATTCTTATTAAGAGTTTTAAATAAAATGGTGAAAAAATTCGTCAATGTATGTTTCGTTTCGTAATATGAAAAAAAAGTGAGCCCTCCTAATAATCCAACAGGCGAACCCTCAAAGTCGATTATGCGACAAAGAAAAACCTCAATCTACATATTCTTTTCTCGGAGTAATGTATTTCTCATGTTTTCCAAATGAACTCTTTATTGTGTTCAAAATACTTATCACGATTACCTTCAGTGTATTACAAAAACAAAATGTTACAGACAAGACATTTTGCTTTGATCGGCGCCGGCGTTTTTATTCATACTGAAACTGCTTTCACATTTAGCAGTGATATTGTTATTCACTCAAACCAATTAAATTAGAAGGTCATTATAGGTATAAAATGAATGGATTTTGTGTAAGCCGTTACTGCGGGTGACGTAAATCTGTTTAAAAACTGTTTAACGCTAATCAGAACTCCTCACAACCCGGTCTACCCGAGCCAAGGATCTAGAGCCTTTAGAGCACCCGGATTGTTCTGAGTTGATCCGAACGCCTCGAAGAATCTCTGAGTTTATTTTACACGTTACTTTTTAATGTTTATCCTGACGTTTCGAACCCTTTGCAGGGTCCGTGGTCATAGGTATACTGAGATGTTGGTCGTCTCATAATTAGTTGGTAGCTTGTATACCCTCATTTAAATTTAATTAGGTGCGTTCCGTTGTACGCAGAAAGAGTGGGGTGAAGGTGTTGGGGCTGGGATTCAATATTTTGTATGATGGGATCCCAGGCTGGTGGTAGATTCCAACTATCTTAAAAGTTGTTTCACTTCAAAGTGTAGTGTTCGCGTAAACTTTAGAAAACAATATCTCTGAGGATGTTCAATCATCACGACGCTTGACGAACCTTTCCGGACAAAAAGTCCGGTTACTACTAGTTTTTTTAATTATTTTAATCGGTGTTTACAAATTACACATCTCTCTCTTTGTCTCTCTCTCATTTTCATTCTTATGACAATAGTCAATTTGTAATTCAATACGTCCCGGCAAAGGTATCGTATGCACCTTTATTATTTCTTACCCTATTTCGTTGTAGTTGATGCTTATATTTAACCCTTTACGAGGGTCACCGAGACTAAAATACATTGCTAGGTGTACGGTGACTGGAGTAATTCCTATTCCGGGTCACGTACTAAAATAATGTTGACCGACCTACTGTTGGAAGTTCACCATGTTACCGTCGGCGTCCTGGTTTAGATTATCAAAAGATATAAAGATATTGTCTCAATAATGTAACTATTACAAATTTGCAACTTATTATCTTTTGGTTGTTTTAGTTTACGTTTTTTATGAAAATACAATGTCTTATTTTAGGATTACATCTGTTTTTTTTCTATTCTCCTTTTGTAAAATCTTTGCATTTTTTGTACTGTAACTGACATTATGAAGATAATATGTAGATAATGGAATATAAATTATAATAATTAATTAATTATTATAATTTATTTGTTCCGTTTGCGGTGGAGACATTGGGTCCATGGGGGCCGGAGGCCAAGCAGCTTGTTAAAAAGTTGAGTGCTCGCCTTATTGAAGCCTCCGGTGACAAGAAGGCTGGCAGCTACCTCTGCCAACGTATTAGCTTGGCAATCCAAAGAGGTAATGTTGCCAGCTTTCTTGGAACCGTTCCCATGAGCCCACAGCTGGAGGACATTTTTTATTTATAGGTTTTATTTTGTCTTTAGTTATCTTATTTAATTTTTTCTTTAATATAGTTAGTTATGTTATTGTGAAATAATATAATAATATTCTTAGAAATTGTAAGTGAAATTCAATTATAATAATTTTAATTACTTATAATTCAATTTAAATTATTAAAGTTTAAAGCTGACTTTTTATTTTTCTTTAATATGAGAAAAACAACGCTTTATGAAAATTAATTATAATATTGTGCAGTATTATAAATACACTGGGCCGCAAAAATTCCGGGTCGCTTACAAAAAGTGTCATAGTTTCTTAACTACACAACACAAACTAGTGAAACTGTAGTATGTTATAGATAACTGACTTATACATAAAAGAAAATACATCACACGTTTGTAAACTGTATAATTTTATTTAAGTACTAAAAAATACAAAAAAAGACACTTCTAACTTTTGACAACAAAAATACACAACACAGTTAATCTGCAAAATGAAAGCTTTTCTGTAAATTTAATATCTTGTATTTCCTCCACGAGTCCGTATCGCTTCATTAAGACGATGTGGCATGCTGTAAATCAAATTTCTAATACGGTTTTGGTGTATGTTTGACCATTCTTCTACTAGCGCACTTCTTAACTCACGTAAGTTAGCTGCAGCTGGAGAGCGTTGTTTAACGCATCTCCCGAGCTCGTCCCATAAATGCTCTATGGGATTTAAGTCTGGGCTGCGAGCTGTTCACTCCATGCGGGTGATACCGACGTCTTGAATATACGCGTTGACCAAATGTGCTGTATGTGGTCGTGCATTATCGTCCATAAAAATGGAATTTGTGCCCATATTCACCAAGAAAGGACCAGCATGCTCATTTAAAATCTCCTCTACATATCTGGGAGCTGTCAGAGAACCGTTTTTTATAATTACTAACTCCGTACGATCCTCTGAAGATATCCCAGCACAAACCATTATTCATCCTCCACCGAATGGCACCTTTTCCTCAAAACACGCTTGACGATAACGTTCATTTGGTCGCCTATATACTCTCCGTCTCCCATCGTGTGCGAATAAACAAAATCTTGACTCATCGGAAAACAACCCTGGACCATTCTTCATCTGTCCATCGGACGTGTTCTCGAGCAAACCGCAACCTGGCAACTCGATGTTCTCTGAGCAATTTAGGGCCATTTGCTGGCCTATAAGGCTTTATATCAGCTTCCCGAAGTCGCCGCCGGATCGTGTCAGAGCTTACATTGTTGTGGTGAATTTCTTGAAGGCTATTTCGGACCGGAACAGCCGTGAGATGTCGATTTCTTAACAAAGTGCTCCCGATGAATCGGTCTTCTCGTGTAGTTGTACACCTTGGCCTGCCATTCCCTGGTCTCCTGATGTTCATGCCGGTCTTTTAAAATCGCTGGAGTACTCTTTGGACCGTGGATAAAGATACACCTACTGTTCTAGCAGTACTCCGCTGACTCCTTCCTTCTTGTACCATGGTGATAATTCGTGTACATTCTTCAGTAGATAACGACATGTTGGTGCATGGTTGATGCACAAAATACTGTGACCAGCCAAAAAAAACTGTTTATGATGACAGTTCGGTTTGAAACAAAAGCGAGAAAATTTTCTATCCCAAAAATTTTAATTTTGATATTTATCAAAAATCGGAATTTCTTTTTTTGAAGCTGTAACTTATTCAAATGCAACCTCTTTTGATATGTATAATAAGCGTCACAAATCTGCCTATAACATATTATTTATACGAGGGATCTATGTAAATAACTTTGGGAGATATCGCGGTTTTTCTAAATGACCCGTTATTTTTGCTGTCCAGAGCTCGCTGCGAGTCATTTACTTGTTGCAGCCTATTCATTTATTTATTGTAGTACTGATGTCGTCATAGGAATATTATTTGAGGTTAAAGATTTTTTTTTATTTAACTCATAAGAAATTTACATTTCACTTACTGAGCTAAAACATGCACTTAATCTAGTAAAATTTTATGTCTCGGCGAGCAAAAATGTACTTAAACAAATAACTAAAAGCTTAAATTTTAACTTAATTTTTAATTTGTCATGGTGTTGGTTGCCATCTGTAACTGATACTAGTAGTTATGCAAACAAAACAAAACAATCAACTTAAATCTACCATAGCATAACATAATTTATGTAGCTAAACAATTTTTTTTTTTTTTTAATAGTCAATATTGCTAGTTATGTAGGTTTTTAATCTTTTCTTGAATATTGCTAAGCTGACTATGTCCTTAATATCTTTTGGCAAACAATTGTAAATATGTGCCCCTTCAAAGCTAATGTTTTTCTTGCCATAGTTGGTGCGGGGTATCGGCAACTGTAAATTTTCAGCTCGGCGAAGCAATCGTTTTCCTTTAGCTCTATTAGTTTGAAATGACAATTGGGTGTGTATTACTTTTAATAAAATCTTTTTAATCAAAATGCAAGTGTTAAAATGGTAAAGTTGGTTAAGGGTCATAAGGTTCGTTTCAGAATAAACTATGTTTGTCGCCGTAAGAAAATCGTATTTGAACAGTACTTTAATTATTTTATTTTGGATTACTTGAAGTTCTTTTAAATTTGATTTTGCTGCACTGCCCCATACTTCTATTAGATAGTCTAGATGTGATTTAACTAGAGAGAAGTAAACCGTATAACAAACTTTTCTTGGCATGCATCTTATCATCCTGCGTATGGAGCCCAGGAGTGATGACAGTGTATTCTTCACTTTGTTAATGTGAGCCTTCCATGTTAGACCACTGTCAAGTATCAGACCAAGATATTTCTCCTCTGATGATTGCTTTATTGCAATATTATTTATAGTTAGGACTGTATAATCTAGTATTCTTTTATTTTTGGCTTTAAATATCATGTAGCAAGTTTTTGTTGTGTTAACCGTGAGTAAGTTATACTGAAACCATTTGTTTAGCATGTCTAGGTCTTCCTGTGCTTGGCTAGTAATTTCTTTTAGTGTTTGACCAAAGTAAAAAATGCACGTGTCATCCGCGTACAAGGTAACTTCCCCGTTTAGCGAGAGCTGTTTAATATTGTTTACATAAATTAAAAATAGCAACGGCCCAAGGATTGAACCTTGTGGAATGCCACAAACAATAGGATTAGGAGTACTTTGATATTTATTATATTTCACAATTTGCAATCGATTTGTTAGGTAGGATTCCAAAATTTTGTAAGCTGCTCCTGATACGCCAATACTGGTTAACTTTGTTAGAAGAATACTATGACTTACTGTGTCGAATGCCTTTTTCAAATCAATAAATATTCCAAGGCCAATTTTTTTTGCATCAATGTTATTCTTTAAGGTGGTAATTAAGTCTACTGTTGCAGCAAGAGTATTCGCCTTTGGGCGAAATCCGTATTGGCGATCATAGAGAAAATCAATATTATTCAAGTGTTCGTTCAAACGAGTATAAATTATTTTTTCAAATATCTTGGAAATTACCGGCAAAACTGATATTGGTCGATAATTTCCAGGATCAGATTTTTTACCGGATTTGTGTACCGGTGTGACTTTTGCCACCTTTAGCTGGTCAGGAAAGACACCATCATGCAGGCATTTATTTATGCAAAGTGTGATCTCTTGCAGTATGCAAGGTTTCAGACATTTCACCACTTTTGTGCTGATTCCGTCTATACCCACGCTTGAATTGGAGTCTAGTTGGTTTATGATTTTTTCCACTTCATCTTCAGTACATGGGGGTAGAGTTGAAAAGTGCGTGATATCTTCATTGTTATGAGTCTGAATGTAGGTGGTATTGTTATGATGGTATTTTGATGGAATCTCATTCGCTAGTCGTGTTCCCACCGATGAGAAGAAATCATTAAATACCTTGCATATTTCATAACCGTCTGTGATTTCGACAAGTTGATTCATGAGCCTCGGGGGAGCATTTTCCGTTGATGTTTTGTTTTGAGATAATTTATTAATAAGCGCCCACATTTTTTTAGGGTCGTTTGAGTATTTATTGAACTCCTTGTGATAATATTCCCTTTTTGTCTTGTTGATTTCTTCAATAGTTTTGTTTCGTTTATTCTTGTATACTGTTTCTAGGTTGATATCGTTCGGGTTCTTTTTGTGTTCTTGCCAGCTAGCATTTCTGTCATTTATGTAATTTATTATATCCTTATTTATCCATTCCTCTTGTGGTCTATTCAAGACTTTAGTTTTTCTTGTCGTATTCTTATTTATAGCATCCTTTATAATATTTTCTAATTCGCTGTAGGTATGGTTTTCAGTCAGAAAGCACTCTTCTTTTGAACTGTTGTATAAAGTATCGTAATTAATTGCTACGTATTGTGTTCGCTGGTAGGGTTCTGGTGTATATTTCTGTATATCTAGGAATATTTGTCGGTGGTCCGAAATGGAAGAATCTATCAGGGCCATTTTGAATTTGTTGTCTTTCAGATTGCTATAGATATGATCTATGATAGTATTCGTTGTGGACGTTGTACGAGTAGCATATATTTTATCTATTTTATTTAATATTTTGTGTGTCGGCTGCCGGGAAGGCAGTGCCGATACAGCGACGGGAGCTGAGGGGGACGTGGATATGGAAACTAAGGAGAACTTACCGGAGATGTGTCTCTGGTGCTGGATGGATCGGGCGGTGACGTGGTGTCTCGCCGGTCACGGCGTGAGCTGATTGTAGCACGTTTAACGCACTATGCCGATTTGATTGGTTCGCGACGTACGTGTCGCTTCCGGTGGTGCGCGTGCGCGGTTGTGCAGACGACGTCACGGGCGACCGTTCAATTCGCTACGTCATAGACGACTGGGGTGTAGTGCTGATGTGTGCGCGTCATATACCATTTCTATTAGAATGAACGCGCGGGCGCTGCGCTTCGTTCATTCGTTGATCGTCACGTCTTGGCGTGAACATCCTCCGGGGCCCAGGGTGTGGTCATCCAATGGGAGCCTGGCTATCTTGAAGACAGGTCTCCGTAAATGTCCATTTGCGGTGTCCAACTCCACCACCCGAACGACGCCATCCTTTCCCGGTAGTGTGCGGGTATTACGCCCCATTCTCCACTGGAGGGCGGGAAGGTTGTCCTCCTTGACGAGCACAAGTTCTCCAATTCGGGGAGGGGAGGAAGGGGACAGCCATTTGGAGCGGTTTTGGAGAGTGTGGAGGTAGGATTGGGTCCACAACGTCCAAAAGCGTTGTGAAAGGGCCTGTATGAGCTGAAACCGTTTAAAAGCGGTTACCGGCCTATCTTCTAGGGATAGTTCGGGTAGGGCCGTTAGTGGGCGGCCTATGATGAAATGTCCGGCAGTGAGCGGCTCGAAGTCTGAAGGATCAGACGAAAGTGGGCAGAGAGGTCTGGAGTTAAGTACAGCCTCAATTCGCGTCAGAAGCGTAGAAAATTCCTCGAATGTGAGGTGTTGCTCACCAATTACACGATAGAGCAGTTGCTTTGTTGATTTTATGTTGATTTCATGTAACGCGCCGAACCATGGTCCCTTAGGAACATTTAGTAACCACGTAATGTGCTGACCAGCGAGCTTGCGCGCAATCATATCATTATTTGAGGCGAGAAAATTTTGTACTTCAATGAGCTGATTCCTAGCATCTACATAATTTGTACCGCAGTCTGAGCGGATGAGAACCGGGGCACCACGGCGTGCGATAAAACGTTGTAATGCAGCGAGAAACGCTTCTGTGCTGAGGGCCGAGACAGGCTCTAAATGAACTGCCTTAGTTGAGAGGCAAACGAATATACAAAAGTAAGCCTTTAGAAGTTTAGCGTTACGTAGAGTACTAGATTTAACGAGAAATGGGCCGGCAAAGTCGGTTGAGACTTGACTAAATACGGGCTGAGGCGTGACTCTATCGGCTGGCAAGTCGGCCATGAGGGGAGCTTGCGGTTGAGCTCGGCATCGAAAGCACCTAATACATTTAAATACTCGGTGTCTAATAATACGGCGCGCGGACAATATCCAAAATTGTTGGCGTAGAATAGCGTGTAAAGTGTCAGCGCCTGGATGGCAGTGTATTTTGTGGTAGTGGTCGACGATGAGGTCCACAAGTGGGCTAGATCTGGGAAGTATGAGTGGATGCTGAGCGTCATATCTGATAGACGCATGGGAAAGGCGTCCACCAACTCTCAGCAGCTTGTCTTTGATGAAAGGTGAAAGCCGCTGGAGTCTGACGGAGCAAATTTTGTTAGTTTGGAGGCGATGAATATCCTCTGCAAACTCATTGTGCTGAACACTGCGTATCCAGTAAAGTAAGGCCTCTCTCCGTTCACTGACGGACAAGGGGCCTGAGCGCCGTGAGTCTGGGTTGTGTGTACAATTATATATAAATCGCCTTATGCAAGCTGTCACTCCGACGAGCTTATCAAGTGAGCTGAATCGAGTGAGCAGATCAAAATCCAGGCCGGGTATCGTTATTAGTGACGGAATGTGTTTAGGCTTAAGGCCTGGCAGGGCATGATGGCCCAGGGCTGAGGGCATCGTAGGCCATGTTTCACAAGGCTGTTTGAGCCACGTAGGAGACCACCAAAGGTCGTGAGCGGACAGGGATTGCGCAGACATTCCTCTGCTTGCGCAGTCTGCTGGGTTGAGCTCTGAAGGTACATGTCGCCAGGTACATGTGGGTGAGCTTGAGCTGATTTTAACCACCCTGTTGGCTTCAAAGGGTTGAAGACGGTGAGGCGATGTATTTAGCCAGGCAAGGACTATCGTACTGTCTGACCAACATGTATGTTGTTGTATATTGATATGAGCTGATAATTGAGCTGAGACACGGGTCATGAGCTGAGAGAGTAGGGCGGCAGCCGACAACTCTAATTTGGGGATAGTGAGGCGATTTTTGAGTGGTGCGACTCGCGACTTGGCGACAATCAAGTGTACGTTAGTATCTCCGTTAACATCGAGCTCATGGAGATAAACAACTGCGGCAAACCCGGATTCAGAGGCGTCTGCGAACCCGTGAAGCGAGTATTTAGCCGAGCCTTTATTTGTGCAAATGTGCCGAGGGAAACGAATGTTTGATAATTGCGGTAGGTCCTCTGCGATGAGATGCCACTCTGTATGTACTTCAGTGGGAGCAGGCTTATCCCACTCCAGTTTCAGTAGCCACAACTTCTGAAGAAGAAGCTTTGCGCGGAAGATAACGGGAGAGACCCAGCCGTTGGGGTCATAAAGTGAGGCCACTGTGCTTAAAATTGACCGCTTTGTAACATGTGTTATGGGGGGCAGAGAGATACGATAAGTGAACTCGTCCAACTGAGGGCTCCACTGTATACCTAAGACCTTGATAGACGACGAGTCTGGGCTAATATCGAAGTCCTTGGGTATGTCACATTGGTTGTCGGGGAATCTTTCGAGAAGTTTAGGCGAGTTAGATGTCCATTTACTGAGCTGAAAGCCACCTAGGGCTAGTAAACTTATTAACTCGGCCTGGAGTTCTTGGGCGGATTCTATTGTGTCATGACCACACAGAATGTCATCTACGAAAATAGATTTGCGTAGAACTTGAGCGGCTTTAGGGTATCGATGACCCTCATCATCAGCTAACTGAAGTAATGTACGGATTGCATGATATGGACTTGATCTTAAGCCGTAGGTTACGGTATTTAAAGCGTATGTTAGCAACGGTTGATCCGGTGAGGATCGCCATAGTATGAGCTGATACCGTCTCTGATCTGGGGTTACCAGCACGTTTCTGAACATTCTCTGGATATCAGTACTAAAAACTACTGGGTGCGTTCTAAAGGACATGATGATGTCAACAATGTCCTGTTGAAGGGCGGGGCCTGTGTGTAGGCAATCGTTTATGCTGACGCCATTGGAGCTTTTGCAGCTACCATCAAAAACAATGCGCAACTTGTCTGACCCTGACTTGAATACGCCATGGTGGGGAATATAAAAATGAGGCTTATGAGCAAATATATTTGGGTGACAGGGAGCCATGTGCCCTAGGTTGATATACTCGGCCATAAAGTCGACGTATTTTGAGCGGAGGAGCGGGTTCGCTATCAGCTTCTTCTCAATATTAAGAAATCTGCGTAATGCGATGGCGTGAGTTTTACCCAGTTCTGGGGCGTCATGCAGAAATGGCAGAGCGACTGTATATCTGCCTGAGGGGTCACGTGTCGTGGTAGAGCGGAAGATTTCCTCACACTGTTCCTCCAAGGGATCAGTGTGAGTGTGAGGTTGGGGTTGGGGTTCTTCAGACTCCCAGAACCTTTCCAGACTTTTACATATGTCATGGGCTGATTCGCTTGAGTCTGGTTGCGAGCTGACGACATGGGCTGAGTTAGCCTGTTGTGCAGGCTGCGCGTACAAATCCCCAATGGGTCCTATTAATGCAAAGTCGAAGATCGTGCCGAAGGCTATGGGCTTGCCAGGGCCCAACGAGACCTTAGTCCCGTCCAACACCTGCCCAAGAACATCTGACCCCAATATGAGGTCGATCGGGGCTGGTGTGTGGTAGTGCTGATCAGCCAATGGAACGGGTGGGTGGCCTAATATGTGTGAGATGTTTGGTACTTTCTCCAAAGGCAGATAACCAGTGACATTCTTTAAAATATGAGCTGTAGCTGTAATTGTGGGTGTATCATTGTGCGTCGGGCGGCATACTATTGTTATTGCCGCTTTTGATTCATGTGTGTATTGATTCCCAACTCCTGTAATTTTTAATGATGTGGGTTTAGATGGCAAGTTCAAAAGTCGTGCCATGCGTGAAGTTATCAAAGTTAGCATACTACCACAGTCTAATAATGCTCTGGCTGTGTGAAGATTGCCATGTCCGTCCGCGATTCTTAGTGAGACGGTTGGCAACAAAATGGGTGTGCCGGCGGGCACAGACTGGGGATGTGCTGATTGTGTAAGAGCCGAGTGTGTATGAACTGAGTGTGTATGAGCTGAGTGTGTATGAGCTGAATGTTTCTCCTCGCTAGGGTGTTCCGTGATTGTAGGCAGTCACAGTTGCTGACGGCGTTCGCGGGGCCTACTTGGCGAGGTGGGTGGGCTGATGTTGTGAGTGGAGGTGGACTGTATCGCATGGGCGGATACATGCTGCCTGCTGTGTACCGGACGCTGCCTCGGCTGCTCCCTCAGGTTTGGGGGAAGCAGATGTGCTGATGAGTGAGCTGAGAGCACTAGGTCGATTGGTCTGTGGAGGGATGTGTGGTGGTCAGAGTTTCCACACTCTTTGCATGCCCTCATCGACTTGCACTCGTTCTCGTAGTGCGGGCCGAGGCAGCGCTGGCAGCGTTTGTGTGCCTGTACAAAGTCCCATCGGCCTTGTGTTGGCTGGGCATTGTACCGTGGGCACGCTATAAGCTTATGCCCTTTGGCTTTGCAGTAAGGGCAGTAAGGGGCCGAGTTTGGTGATGACGTGCGGTTCGGCTGTAACGCCGAGTAGGACGGCATGTGCTGACTTTTTGCTGGCGAGGGAGATGAGCGGGGACGCATAGGTTGTATTGGGCGGAACTGTTGGTAAGCGGGCTGATCATAGCCGCGGTGAGGTGATGGAGCGGGGGAGCGGCCACGGGATGGGCCGGGTTGGGGCTGAATGGGCTGAGAAAGGGCTGAGTAGGAGAACTCGGTCTCCACACAGCGTGCGTGCTCTTCCAGGTAGGTGATGAGGTCTCTTAAAGTGGGCAGGGACTGACTAGACCCGTGTCTGCGTTCAAATAGCGTCCGGAGCTCGCCCTTGAGCTTTCGCACCACTATCGAGACAAACACGTAGTCGTTGTCCCCTATAGGCAGATCCAGGTTCTTGAGGGCACACTGAGCGGAAATGAGCGGAGTGAGGAAGAGCGTGCGAATGTTTGAGCGCGTGTGGATGTTTGGGAGCGCTAATATTATATCGACAAAGCTGTCGATGAGCACCCGACGGTTCTCGTAACGCTTGGTGAGGATGTCCATGGCCACGTTAAAATTTTTGTTGGTGATCTTGAGATGGGACACCATGCTGAGTGCCTCACCACTGAGGCTGGAGAAGAGGTAGTGTAGCTTGACTGCGTTTGACAGGTTTGCCATGTCGTCAGTCAAACTTCGAAACAATGCAATGAATGAAGGCCAATCCTCTACCTTAGAGCTGAACTTGGGCAGCGCTATTTTGGGGAGGACGGCCGTGGGCGTATTGATGCCTTGACTGGGCTGACTATTGGGGGTTGGAGAAGATGAGGATAATGTGTGTATTTTCTCCCTCGCCACGAGTATCTCCAGGAACGCTTCGGAGGCCTTTGCGTGACTCTCTGTGTAAGCGCGCTCGGTCTTCTCATCCAGGTCCTCATCATCTAGAACCTCGTAGAAGACCGAGTCCATCTTGGCTTTTGTGTCTTCAATACGGGTGAAACGCGCATTGAAGTCCGCGTAGGTATGTGTGGTACCGCCAGCAACAATGTCTGATCCTATATCAAGGAGTTGATGTATGGCCTTAACGGCCTCTCTAAAAATAGCGGCTTGTGACTTGGTCGGCATTGTGTAAACGATGTGTAAAAAATGAGAAAGAGAAAAAAAAATATATTGAAAACGCAACAATAAGAAAAAATATTTAAAAGGGGAACACTCTGTATATAAACCACCTGTGCTTGAACGTATTAGTAGCACACAAAGTAACGCTAAATGAGCTGAAAACTGAAAGTAAATAAAAACTTAATATATTGACTATCTAGATAAAACACGCTGTATATAGCCCACAGGTGGGCAAACGTATGTATATCGCCGAATGAGCTGATAACCGAGATATAAAAAATAAAAATAAAAATTGTAGTTACTTAGATGCAACACGCTGTATATTGCCCAGAAGTGGGAAACGTATGTGTAAGTAGGTATATAGAAAGCGCAAGCAAGATTTGTGCCGATAAGCGGAAAAAAATCTAACACAAAAAAATATTAATAAAAGGCTGGAGGAAATGTCTTCTATAGATAAGCTCGCCTTTGTACACGTCTAGCCACTTTTAGTTAATTTAGTAAGTTTTTATGTGTACAAACAGCTAGCACGCCGTAAGTTAGCCGATAATCGAAAAGGAAAAAACAAGTAATAGCAATTGAGCTGATATGTAGTAGGTATTAAACCTATTATAAATTAGTAAAATTTTTAAATAGATGCGTAGTATGTGTAGGTAACTACGAGTATAAAAACTTAAAACCTAAAAAACAAATGCAATCGACAATGACGAAACTATGTCAAATACGTATTCTTTTAATGTAGACGCAATTTGTTTATAGTAAGAAACTAATTGAAGAACCAAAATCTTTTTTTTTTGTAGGTGCTTAGTATGCACACTGATATGATTACGAGCTCGCAAGCCAGTCAGCGAGCTAGATGTGAGTAGATTATGTACCTTATAAGTTATACGAAAAAAAAATATTTATGTCACATAAAATCAACAATTACAAGTTGTATCGATTGGTTGCGTAAATTAAACTTCCAACGCAAATCGAATCTGTGAATTTTGTAACTATGAGTGGGCGGTAGAAAAATAATAAAGTACGCTTGGGCGTCGTCGTAAAGAATTTCGAGCAGAAATAAGTATGTTATAATAACAGGAGCTGATACAGTACGTAGGTACTAATAAAATAGAATGCTACTACGAGTATAATAATTAATCATGTGCTGAGAAATTATGGGGAGTGGACTGTATAATAGGAATGTAGGTAGGTAATAAAAAAAATCTGCGAATGTAGTTATTGAAATTAAGGGCTGAGAGTTGTAGGTAGCCCACAGGTGGGCAAAAACCAAAATGTATCGGATCGAGTGACCGGGATGCGAACGGGTCGAACGACCAATATGTCGTAATTATGGGCGGAGCAGTGGACTAATTAAGAGCTGATTAAGTCACTGATCTTCACCGGCTCGAAGTGACCAAAATGTGTCGGCTGCCGGGAAGGCAGTGCCGATACAGCGACGGGAGCTGAGGGGGACGTGGATATGGAAACTAAGGAGAACTTACCGGAGATGTGTCTCTGGTGCTGGATGGATCGGGCGGTGACGTGGTGTCTCGCCGGTCACGGCGTGAGCTGATTGTAGCACGTTTAACGCACTATGCCGATTTGATTGGTTCGCGACGTACGTGTCGCTTCCGGTGGTGCGCGTGCGCGGTTGTGCAGACGACGTCACGGGCGACCGTTCAATTCGCTACGTCATAGACGACTGGGGTGTAGTGCTGATGTGTGCGCGTCATATACCATTTCTATTAGAATGAACGCGCGGGCGCTGCGCTTCGTTCATTCGTTGATCGTCACGTCTTGGCGTGAACATTTTGTATTTGTGTTCTTGCATCATACTTGTATATTTATTTACATTTTTATCTTTAAGCAATAGGTTTAGATTAAAATCTCCGAATATGATAGCACGTCTTTTATTATGTATCTGTAGCTCTAGGTCATCTACTAGAGCGTTAATATTTGTGTCTGGTGGTCTATAGATTAGCCCAATATCTAACCCAAACTTTTCAATATGTACCCACACGTAATTGTTACCATTCGTGTACTTTCTTCTAGTAATTTATGTTTAATACCATTGTGGACGTAAATCGATACACCACCTCCTCTGGTATCTGTTCTATAGTTGTAGTAGTGTGTGTAGTTAATTATTTGAAGGTATTTAGTTTCTTCTTCATTTTTTATCCAGCTTTCGGTCAGTAATATTACGTGTATCTTTGGTTTAATAGAAGTTATAATGCACTTTAGTTCTTCCAGCTTCCCTGGTTTTACGATACTTCGAATATTAGTATAAAACAGGTTTAGTGACTTTTTATCCATTGTAAGGTCATCATAAGTGTTCAGAAGTTCATAAGTAGTACTGTTTTTTTTCGTATTCATGGTGGTGTGTTGGATATTTAGTATCTCAGAAGTCCTTCCTTAGGGTAGCCTTTGATGTATTTAATGATGAGGTCAGCTTCCCCATTTTGTAGCCTATTCGATAGTTCATTCCTTAGCTCTTGGAGATATTTGTGTTGAGCGGGTGTCTGATCAGAGAAAATTTTAATATTCGAGGGTACTACTTTATTTTTGTTTATTAATATTTTTTTAGCTAGTTGTGAAGAGCTAAGACTGACCTTAATAGGGCGGTGTTTTCCTTCTTTGTATTTTCCAAGACGTATTATTTGCAGGGGCTCAGGGAGGTCTCTGTCTATCGACTGGAGTATAGTCAGGACCTCTTTTTTATCGTACAGTTTGCGCTCATCAATATTGCTTGTCTTCCGTTCAAGAATCCCGGAGATGACCACATTTTTTTCGCGGTTTGACCTTTCTCTTAACTCAGAAAATAGGTCCTCGCTGTGTACTATCGGTGCCACCTTACTAATAATAGGTATTTGTTGTTTAATTTGGCTAATCTCGTTGTCATACCCTTGCAACTTTTTTTCCGTAGTTAAATTCTGGTGTTTGATATCCGTTATTTCATTTGATAATTTATTATTTTCTGTGGTTAGGTATTCTGTGGCCGACTGTACATTGCCAAGCTGTTGTTTTATTTGTGACAAATCTTCACGGATTGAATTTATGAAATCTTTTTGATCAGTTTTTATTTCTGTCATCATATTAATCATCATTTTTTGAAGCTCGATCATTTCATGTTTACATTCATAATCTCTTTCTGGTTGTTTACGTTTTCTTAATGTGATTTGCGAGTCAGTTACTTTCATTTTACTGAGCGTAGATAGGTCGGGTTGCGATCCACCGCTCGTACTAGTGCCGGCAGCGCTGACCGCAGAGTTCTTGGGCGAGTGCATTAGACTCATGCTGAGCGATCCTTGTTCTTGAGTAGCTGTAATAAAGTCGCTTGGTACGGCCCGAATCCAAACGGTCGTAGCCCGTCGTAGCGGAAATCGTAACGCTGCACGCAGATCCGTGTAGCTGTAGCAGGTGGTTGGATCGGAAACGTTCGGAATCGTTCGTGTAGCGCTCAGGTCCCGTTGACAGACGGGCGTGCTGCGATTTCGTAGGTAATGCTTATTAATTTCGACAACGCTGGGACATGTAGCCGTAGCCGAGCGCGCAGTGCAGTGGACAAAGGCACAGTACTCACGCAGAAGTTTGGAGTTCAATCCCCGCTACCACTACTACTACTATAAATATTTCTCCATGATATATGGACTGTCAATAAAATAAAACATACTAAAATTTTATACCCGGTTGTAGGGAATTTAGCACACCCCTATGATATCAATATATCAATAGACTAACTGATAAATTAACAATGGAAGCTGTTTGACGGATCACTGGGTAATTTGCTTATACAATAGGAGTGTTGAACCATTGATTTACAGATATTAAATGACAAACACCACAAGAGATTTACCCTGATTTACTTAAGTTTTTTAGCCATCTGTATATATTTATATCATGGACACCTATATAACATCCATAAACCAGTTTCAATATGAACGTCAGTTTGTCTTTTAGAATAATAGTCATTAAGACTAAGTCATGAAATCGAAGGAGCTCGATGGCGCAGTGGTTAACGCGCCCGGTCTGCGAGTGCTGAGCTTCAGCAACTTTCGCAAGGACCGGTCATCGGATGAGTGACCAAAAATTTATCATCTCGAATTCTTCCGTGCTTCGGAAGGCACGTAAAGCCGTTGGTCCCAACTGCATTAGCAGTCGTTAACAACCACCAATCTGCACCGGGCCCGCGTGGTGGTTTATGGCCCGTTCTCCCTTTCCATCCATAGAGAAGCCTCGTGCCCCAGCAGTGGGGACATAAAATGAGCTGATGATGAAGTCATGAAATACAATGTGATGTTTTGACTGTACTTACTACTTCTGATTTATATTCGTGCACCCCATCATGTAAGTACAGTCGGCAGCAGATCAACCTACCCAAATCTGTCAAATTTCTCCAATGAATATTGATCCTTATAACCAAACAATAAAATTCAAAATTGATTGTAGAAATTTGACAGTTTTGGGTAGGTTGATATGCCGCCGTGTGTACCTATCATAAAGTTTGGTGGGTCTTAACGAATGTCTCACTAGATCAAACCAAGTCTTTATAAAGCACGGGAGAGCTCAAGATATTTTAATTTTATCACCTACCGGCTTTGGGAAGTGGCTTATCATAGAAACTCGTAACCCGAACGTGCTAGGCACTGCGCTATCGAGCTTCGTAATCTAATCATCAACATTAGTAAAAGTTTAAAAGTAACTAGAACTCTAGTACAACAGTTTCATTCCACAACGAACGGGGGATTTAACGAAGACTGAACGTCTTACTTTAAAATGGAGTTCACAGCGCGGTTGGCTTTGCGAGGCACCCGCATTCTGTCTGACATAACGAATAAACAACGATACGACTCGTACGTAACATAACTTGTGCTGGTAAAGAGAACAAGAAGAAAGACAATAAGATTTTAAACTTTCACGTTACATTATGCGAAATCGTTATTAAAACATACAGAAAATTGTCTGTATGTACTGTAGGTATAGTATGTGCTTACTAATATTTCCTTACACAAAGTCGAAGAAAATGTGTAGTGTAATGTGTAGTGTTTGCGTAAACTTTAGAAAACCATATTTTAATATTAAGTTTTTTTTTAATTATTATTGTTATTTAATTACTTTTTGGTTTTATTATTGTTTTAATTTGATACTTTGATTCATATTACTTACATTTAATTAATTTTTAGTTTGACATTCAACTTTATGAAATTTTATATTTTAATCTATTTCCAATTAGTTTTCTTTGAAATGTATATTTGCACATCCAATGAGGGTAAAATGTGAAAGGACCTGTACCATTTATACATATTTTTATTGTACTCACATAACGCAAATAAAGAATCTGAATCTGAATCTGTGTCAGTATGCCCCTCTGTCTCAGCGTGGCCTTCTGTGTCAGTGTATCTTTTGCCCTACTGACTATACGATATAATAAAACAGAAAATGAGATAAAACGTTTACTTTACTTATTTAATATCACTTGCTCTACGTCTAAACATCGCTTTGTCGGTCCGGAGGAATATTTCAGAAACATATTCGTTTTTAACTACCCTTATTAGAGCTCAGCTTTCTTGTTTTGTTTTTGTGGAACAAAGGTATAATAAACAAGACTTCTTATGGAAGCATTCGTTAGGTTCAAATTGTGTGCTATTGTGGATATGGAAAGATATAAGCGTATCAGTGGGACTCCCAAGCTGATGATAATGTTAATAGATTTCAAAATTGAAAAACAAAATTGAATAGATCGGTAAAGTAACATATACCTATTACAGAATTACTACGTTACATGCTAAACGAGACTTCAAAAGGAACACAATTTTAACAGCTACAAACAGTATCGTATACTCCAGTTTTGAGCACCTGTATTTCGAAGGCTATAAACTTGGTCTGTGTTGAGATAACATGTACAAAGTTTTTAGATGCGGTCAACTTGGCGAAAGTTCCAGACGAACCGTTCGGGAGTCTCCACAGTGATTACAGCATGAAATTAACTCATTTGGCAAATTGTTTTACACACTTGTCCGACCCTCATCAAGTTGCAATAAATTGTGTGAGAGTCGTGTGATGCTACTTTGTTTTGAATTTAGTGTAATTTGCATGAATTCTAAACGACAACTGATGAACGGGTGACGCTGTGGTACTGGCTGCCCCACAAGAAGACAATTAACGTTAATTAATGAAATATTTGTAAAATCATAATCTATACTTAATATTATAAAGAGGAAAGCTTTGTATTTTTGTATTTATGTTTGTAACGAATAAACTCAAAAACTACTGGACCGATTTAAAAAAAATTTTCACCATTAGAATGCTACATTAGCGCTGAGTAACATAGGCTATATTATATTACAAGAAAAAAAAATTAGCTTAATGTTACATAAATAGAAATACGATTTTTTTGTTTTGTTGTCATAGAAAAGTTGTCAAAGCGGTACGAAGTCCGCCGGGTCAGCTAGTCATACTAATATTATAAAGAGGAAAGCTTTGTATTTTTGTATGTTTGTAGCGAATAAACTCAAAAACTACTGGACCGATTTAAAAACATTTTTCACCATTAGAATGCTACATTAGCGCTAAGTAACATAGGCTATATTTAATAAAAAGGTCCACCCGTGCGAAGCCGGAATGGGCCGCTAGTCACAAATAAAGAGTTAAAGCCTGTTTGGTAGGATTTCGATTCGATTAGGTCCAAAATCGGGACTGGATGGTGAACATATTTCTTCCTACATGAATGATTGTTTAGTATTGTTTCAAGGGTATTGAATTCAGTCAAATTATCAACAGGGCATAAAGACCTAGGATCTGAAGCTTAGTTAGTAACGCGCCTTTGGTGTTGCAAGCGTTTACAAGTTTGTTTTGCGGGTGTCACACCATCAGGTGACCCACTGCTCGTTTGCCTCCTTCTAATATAAAAAAAAGTTGCGTTGGCCGCTTTCCATCAGACAGGCCGAATGCTTTTTGCGGCTTAGAAACGTAAAACTAAAAGAAGCTATAAAATTCAACCAAACAAGAAAATATTAAACACTTGATATAAAAAAAGAAACACTTCAACTTGAATCAGGGAACGATTACTTCTATATTGACGGCTTCAATGTAACTAACTCAATATTATTTGCTTGCTACGGCGTAGCAGATGTCTACGCTGCTATAGTCGATGAGTTGCTACGTAGCCTGGCGAGTTGGACCAGATTATTATGTTAGCTAACTCGTTATAACACGTGGACGACTCGTATTTATCCCTAGAGGATTTCATAAAATAGCACCAGTAGCTTGACTAGATGTCTAAGTTATAATTGAATTGACTGCTCTCTAATGTAACGTTAGATATTACTACCTTAACCCTAGATGTTAGTCATTATAAGTTTCGTAATTAACATTTAATTAAATATAAAGTGGTGTTACTTTAAAATGGCTATTTAAGGTGAGATTAGAACCCATTATTTATCGCAATTCTATTATTAGATATGGCAGTAGTTGTTCAAGCCCTACTACATGGCTATTAAAAATACAATAAGATACCGTCCAATATAAAAAAGGAACTTTATTTACTTTTTTCAATAAAAACTTAAATCCATATGACACTTAAAAAAATTATTAAATTTTGATGATAAACCCTAAATAAAACTTTAGTTTGGCGTAACTGTTACTAGATACGAGAGAAGGTACTTAGTCTGTTAGTGATGCGGGTTGGCGACCACAAACTACGTGAAAACAAAATAAAACTATTGTATTGGACTGCATTTATATTTTACAATATAATATTACTTGGTTAATGAGCTGTCACTATGCAAAACAAAGAATAAAAAAAAACTCACCTCTATTTATATTAAACATGCAAACGAAGGCCGTCCCAGATGAATGAAATCTAAATTCAAACTTAATCATTCTAGATACAATTTAAATGTTGTTATGATACAAAATGTGATAATAAGGCTCAACAAAGAGGGTTTCTTGCTTAAATTCGCATGTGGTTTGGCCCCAGTCGCTAATCTGGCCAATGGTAAGCGGCCTTCGTAGCTGTGTGTACACATGGGGTGAACATTTTAAAACAAAACAAAAAACAATTCTTCTAAATAGTTTTGCCATGTATATATTTTGATTTAAACAGTTTCGATTAAAATTAATATTTTTTTTAATACTTATCGATAAAAGTAAAAGAATAGTAAAGTAAATAGCCTATGACTGTCTCACTGCTTGTCAAAGGCCTCCATCATTTAAATCAAGTCGTCACTTATCGATAAACGATTTAAAAAAAAAAAATATGACAGTAAACTAATACCATTAGTTCCGTGGTATTGGATTGGAATAGATCTTACTTTAGCGTTTTCGTTGTGGTACTCAGTAATGAGTTATGGTTTGTATTTTGTTTTCTTAGTTTAATAACGAGGAATCGCTTGGCTTCATCTATCTTTTTGATGAGGCGGTTAGGCCGGTTATGGAGGCGCTCTATACCTAATGTCTTAAGCCACTGCGGAGCTGGCTATCTTAGTTCAGCGACTGTCTTAAATAAATGGTGGGATCTAGCCAACCATATAACAAACGATTATAAAGATACATAACACTAAAACTTACGCCTCGGCTGTGGCAAAGCGCTCGTCCCGATACCCGAAAATCCCAGGTTCAAGTCCCAGGTCAGGCTAAGTGTGGTACGGATATTTCCGATGCATAGCCCGGGATTGTGATCACCAAACCGCATATGGGCAAGCGTGGTGATTAAGCTAATACTCATCAATTGTAGTGATGACTTAATTTCAATGATGGAGGCCTTGGCCCAGAAGTGGGACCGTTATACTGCCGTCATAAGGAAAAAGGGCACAACTAACATTTTTTTAAAATTTGAGTTAGATACATATTTGGAATCAGGAGAAAAAGGCCTATCTTTTCAAACCCGCTTTTCTCCTGATTTGAAAAATGTTAGATGTGCCTTTTTTAATTATGACGGCAGTATAGGCTTTTAACTTTTACTTATATTATTAACTAACTGTCCCGGCAGACCTTGCTCTGCCCTATTTCTCAAAAACAAAGTTACATTGATTTTTTTATGTTAATAGCTGCCCCGACAGATTTCGTTCTGTCAAAAATTATTGGTCTATCGCAGTCTAATAGAAATAAAATAACATTGAAAGACTTTAGTAATATCTAATGTGATGATATTTTTTTTGTAATGCCATAGGGAACACGATATTTTTTGTTTGATTACTTGGCGCGTAAATAAATAAATCTGACCTCTAATCAACTTGAAGGTATACCAAAGATAATCCTAGCGCGCCTTTGTTTTGTTTAGATTGACGTCAAATGTTTGACAGCTGGGGAGGGGACAGAGTGGTTTATCATCATCATCATCATCATCAGCTCATTTTATGTCCCCACTGCTGGGGCACGAGCCTTCCCTATGGATGGATAGGGAGAACGGGCCATAAACCACCACGCGGGCCCAGTGCGGATTGGTGGTTGTTAACGACTGCTAATGCAGCCGGGACCAACGGCTTTACGTGCCTTCCGAAGCACGGAGGAGCTCGAGATGACAAAGTTTTGGTCACCCATCCGATGACTGGCCTTAGCGAAAGTTGTTTAACCTCAGCACTCGCAGGCCGGGCGCGTTAACCACTGCGCCATCGAGCTCCTCAAGTGGAGTGGTTTATATGAGAAAAGAAAATTGTTGTTTTTACAATTTTCCTCAATTTTTTTACGTTTTTTCTCTCCATAAGAACCTTCCTCAGACTTCATCAAACACAACAAAAAAGAAATTAGCCAAATCAGATTAGTTATTAATTAGAGTTTTGCGATTAGCAACACATTTAGCGATTCATTTTTATTTATATAGATAATAAAATTAGATTTAGATGCAAGCTGCCTTAAGACTTTGTTAAAACTACTACCCGTGTGAGTGTGCAAGATAATGTGACTCCATTTGATTTATTGTCCATGAAAATTTCTTATATTAGATGGAAACTTATAGAAACTTTAGTATCGTGGACGGTATGTTTATAATAATAAACATTGTTAACACCACCACGACATATTTTTTTCTATTAAAAGTTTACAATGCTGGTAGGCTTCCCGCAGAAAATCCGCTTGCCACCGTTGGTAGTCACTGTTATACCAAGTAGTAGTGATCATGATTAAAAAAGATATGTTATCTAGTAAAATATTCATATTAGCCAGCTGATCGAAATAAAGCTTCAATTATAATTTCAATATAATGACTAAAGCGCCGGTAGCCGAATGGATAGATGCTCTGGTTAAATGTGTGAATAGGAGGTTTCGTCCCCATAGCAGTGTTAAGTAGGTATTCTATTCTAATCTGCGTTTAAGACTACTGACTTAAACTCATGCCTAACACTAGCAATAGCTTTCTAGGTGGGTTAACAGAACTGTTATTAATGCGTTAATGTAGCATTAATAATAATCTGAAAAAAGTGGCTTACTAATGATAATAAAAATATTAATTTATGGTTAATATCGTAACGGAGCGGAGTTCAGTGCTGTTTGTATGGCAAATAAAAAAGCTTAATACCCTTAAATAAATTAAAAGTTATACCCCCTTACAAATAAACAAAGAATAAGGTCCGAATAGTTATTCCGTGTTTTGTTCCTGTCATTTAAACGTAATATCAAATAAGAGTAAAAGATACAAAACACGGAATAACTATTCGGACTTTATTCTTTGTTTATTTGTAAGGCACATAAAATATAGCATAAAACAACGAAAAGATAAAGTTATGTTAAACTAAAGCTAAAACACGAGATCAATACCTGTGGTTGTACAGCTGATATCTACTCGACGAACATTAAAAACCCTTGGTCACTGCACACTGCAGAAGACATTTATCATAGGTAATATTACGCGAATCATCCGTGAACTTCCACAGTGACAGTTCCAGATAAATTGCTACGTTATTGCAATGGACGTGCGCCGACACGCGAGACGCGACACATGGCACCCGTAATACGTACCTGTGCCTGTGACCAATCAGGTTGCGACTTTGAATTCCTTCATACAGGGTGGGAAGAACTAACGCCACCCACAGATCTAAAAAGTCCAATTTAGACCGTTCATAAAATTTTTCTTCGATTATGATTCGAACTGTTGTGAATTGTGATGTGGCAACAATACACGTTGTATGATTTTGATTCATCATAATCAGCACATATCAGCCCACTGCTGGTTATAAGCCTTCCCTAATACATGCCACTGTGCCCGATCTTCGGCTATTAAATTTGTTTTCATGAGTTAAAATAAATAAGATTCACAATATTAATGACAATTATTATTGAACTGTTTCTAGCAGAATTGCTCAATGACTTTTGGCTGAAATAATAATTGTTTTTGTAATATTCTGGCATTAATAAAAAAAGGGTGAAATGTAATGAAAATTGTCTAATATTTATGTAGAATAAAAAATGAATGTTACTTTCATGTAATAAAAGAATGCTGTATTTCTCATTATTAATAAATAAATACGTATAAAATGAGAAAACTCTATAAAAATAAGTTTAGAAAGACTATTTTTTTTCTAATTTTGTTAAAATTAAAAGTAGGTTCTCTTAATAGGTAAGAGGTATAATTTAATTACCTTCATTCTTTCCACCCTGTACGTAGGTGAACACATGTATACATATCGCTTAGAAAATATGAGAAGGTCATAACTCCCCGAAATGTAGGACGGGATCAGAATAGCCCGCCTTGGGAGCGTAATGGAAGTGACAAGGGTTTCTCAAAATGATGGAAGGAATTCCGAGGGTCCGTTGTAGATCTGTTTTATGAGTCCCCCCGAAGATAGGTATCAGTCACTCGTTCGGTTCGATTCTCCGCTTGTATCTAGAATCTTTATGCTGCGATTCTGATCGCGGTAAAGTTTTCGACACCACAGTGTCTTGTCCCTCTCTGTTATTACATAATTTGTGAAGCTATTTTACGACATGCCAGTACTCAAGTTTCGAGACGCGTCTTTGATCGTAGCCAATTCGAAGCGAGACGTCTTAATTGAAGGAACAGTAAAACGTTGATGTTTGTCGTTTCCGTTTAGAAATATACACTTACGTGCGAACGAAATGTAATTACTTCATTGTGCCGAACCCGTTAATCCTATAGCGTAGTTTTCGTCTACGCCTGAGGGAAGGGTAAATGAGCCTATTGTCCCGTCTTGAGCTAGGGTTGCTAACCATAAACTAAAGTTTAATCTTAGTTATCGCCTAACTCTAGACCCTGCCTTGAAGATTTCGCTACTTTAGACATCTCATTAAATATGAAAAGTTAATCTTGCAAATTGGAAATACTCAGTATTCATTTGCTACACTAGATGTAACTATTTGAATTTGTAAGGTCTGTCACCGGTTTTAAGTATTATTTAAGTTAATGGTTGATATAAGTTTGATCTCTTTCTTTATTTATTAGTAACAAGTTTAATAAGTTACAGTGGCGTCACGCCACTATAACTTATTAAACGTTGTTGTCGTATATTGTCTTTCAATGTTATTCTGCATAGGGCATAAGTATAAATCCATACCCCCGTATTAACAAACAAAGTGTAAGCTTGGAGTAGTTACTCCGTGTTTTGTTCCCGTTATGTAAACTTCATTTCATATTAGAGTAAAAGAGACAAAACACGGAGTAACTACTTCAAGCTTACACTTTGTTTAATAAGTCCCATAGGGTTCAATTTACGGCAAGTAATCATTGCCTTGTCAAGTTCGATAGAGTCGAATAGATTTGCGATCGTTTGTCATTTTGCGCTTTTGACGTTATGCTCCTGAAGGAAACAATGTATTGCACGCACTAACAAATTTACAATGACAAAGACCTCCTCTGTATGCAAAAGAAGCTTTTATTCAATGTTGAACAACTACGGTTGTTAAAAACTTAACAACAACTACGTCATCAGCTTTTTATTATATTTTTATTTATAATTTAAAAATTAAATAAACATATCTTTTATATTTTTTCTTGATGTTGAAGATTATTGCTATTTTTATACCAGCCCTACTCCACACCGAGCTCCATTTAAAGATAGACAATACCCATTGTCGTACAGTCAAATAATCCTAAATTTGTTGTGATGTCTTTCCACGCCTCAAAGTTTGGAGGCAAACCAAGCAATGAACAGAGGGGAAAGTGGTGTTATGTTTGAGGAAATTGAAAACAAAGGCCCTGGGGTCTTATTAGAACTCAAACTGTACACTCGGTAGTTGACCCCATTTAAAGAAAGCGAGCAAACGAAGAAACTTAGCCTCAAACTTCGTAATATTAGTATTATTAATACTTTTCGCTATTTAATATGAAGTTTGCAGTCAGTACTCGTTTTTTTCCTAATAATTTTCAATGCAAATGCTGCTGTTTATGGTAAAACGATATAAAATTAAACACATTATCATAATATTCTCCCACTTGATTATGCCAATACCCATAAATTGGAGGCTTGATTTAATCAAAGCTTTTTCCGAGCAGTGGGACAGTATTTTTATGTCAATAGAACAGTAAGACTTTGGTCATAGGCATTTCGTCGCCATATTTTACCAGCTTTTTTGTTTTCAATTCAGAGACTGACACAATATTGACAAAAATGTCAAAGGTGATACCGTGTATATGTCAAATACCGTATTACATTGAAACAGCTTCCATATTTGCAAGGTAGGTGTTAAACTTGAGCTTCTGACGTCTTTACATAACATCAAATGAACGCAACCATCAAAAGGTAATATAAAAAGAGTAAATTGTCCGAGATTGCTGCGACACTAGGAACTAAGGCATAAAATGGATTTTATGGAGCAGCTGGAGCGGAGCTCGATAACTTGGTAAGATGCACACGCTTCTACTCTTGAGATAACATTTGTACCTGTAAAAACTATATAATGTGTCAAAAATTCCAAGAAACATCAGAATAAAATCACTTTTAGCATCCTGATGAAGTTTAGCTACCCCGGTGACTGCTCTTTTTATTGAGCTATGGATATACTGGTTTTACTCGTTATGTTGTGCGTTAGCCCATCTATCTTTCTTTTGATGTTTATCCTATGTACAATGAAACAACTTAAGTATTATTCTGCGAGGCACTTATATACCTACTAAAATGTAAGGCTCTTTACCATTTAGCTATAATGCTGTCTGAACAACAAAAAGCTACCAATCGCCAGATCCTTATTATACACAAAGTTTAGTTGTAAATACTTCAGCTGCACATCAAATGACTGTTTTCCTCTTCCATGAAACATAATATTACGAACATCTCATTAGTGCATCGTATGTTTACGGTGTGCTACAACCATTTCTAACTAGAACAGATATAGTATTTCGCATTGATACGGTTGTTAGCACTAAATATTAACATTTATAAGACCTTCTGGTACACTTAATTGCAATAAATCACTTTGACTTTACGTCATGTCTTCTGTTTAAAGCATTAAATGTAGGTATAAACTTAAACTAAAATGATAGAAAGTAATGGTTACAAAAACACAAATGCTGACAAAATTTCCACGAGCAGGATTTGAACCTGCACCCTTCTGACATACCGGGTCAGGTGCTCTCCCAATTGAGCTATCGTGGTCTAACCAGCCCGCCGAAATTATTCAACACTATTTACTTTTTTACTTTGAAAGCCAAAGGCGCCCATTCAATGTCAACAACTACCGTCATTAACATTCGATCATAATATTTTTTCAGCATTTGTGTTTTTGTAATTTGTTCGCAACAAAATTTGCGTTAAAAATTATATAAACAAAACAAAAACATTTTAAGTAATGGTAACTTAAAAACTGCAATACACTAAGTCGTCGTCTATCTATGTATAGGTATAAGAATATTAATCACTTTCGCTTTCGATCAGCGACTTAGTTCAGGGCCAATTATTCGACTTTTTAATGTACATTTCTAGCCAAGACGGGACACAATGCATGCAACAATAGAACAACTTGGAAACGAGAAATGCCAAACGGTGCTTTGTGTGCCTTTGAATTCCAGATAAATGCAGATCGTTTCAGTTGTTGGAAAATGTACAACAAATAACCTGGGCAAGAAGTTTTGCATAAGTCTTTAGGCTGACGACGGCGACGCTCTCATTTCTAAAAGTAGACACCAGATTGGACGTCAACTTTGCCTCTTTTCCCCTCGTGACAAACGCAAGGTACACAAAGAACTTGCATCTTCCGATGAACAAAACATTCCCAAGCTACCTGCGGCTCTTATATTAAATTTCTCATCTATCATGGTATTTTGCTTTAGATACAAGGCAAATTGAAGTTTGCTTTCGTATTTTTCACTTTCGTAATTTTCGTAATTTTCTTAACTAATATTATAAATGCGAAAGTGAGTTTGTTTGTTGTTTGATACGCTTTCAAGCGTATACTAATAAACGATTTGTTTGTTTTGTTGGCATCAAAACTGTCAAAGCGGTACGAAGTCCGCCGGGTCAGCTAGTATAAAATAAAAGAGTAATTGAAAGATTTAACGAGTAAATGCATAACTTTTGGGCAAAGTTCAATACACAATGCTTTGAAAACGTTGTCTGTTACTTAATTATTCAATTGCTCGACACAGTGCAAATTAAATAGCAATACTTTTTAGAAGTGTCCATCCGCTGGTTTATTTGTTTTACGAGCTAGTGAAGCGTAAGCAATAATAATATAAAATTACCACCCTCCTTCGAATTGCCAATAAAATGGAGATGAAAATGTACTAGTGATGTTCATTTTGCGACAATTTGATCGCGGCCAGTCATTTACAATAATGGATTGCGTCAATTTTCTCTACGTTTAAATTTTAATGGCAGTATTAAAGCAAATAATGCGATGCTTATAGTGCCTAATGCTGTCGTTCGTTTGTTATGATAATTGCTCGTGTTGCTCAGCACAAAGGCGGTCAAATACAATTTCTACATAATAAAATAGACGTGTCACCTGTATTCAGAGTCTCGGGGGCAGAGGCGATGAGTGTGTAATACTCGTAGCATCACGTAAAATACGTAGTGTAAATTACGATTGTATTTTTGTTGTAAACGTTACCCGTTATTTTGTGTGAAAGAGACGAATGTGGGTAAAATTTAAGGAATAAGTATCCATAAAATGTTTTGGTTGTTTCTGATGAAGCGTATGACGCGGCATTAGAGCTTTATAACAGGGCTTTAGACGCTGGCTAACTATTGACAAGTGTTGTATAAGGAAGCGTCTTGGCGTAAACACAGGGTCACATCAAGGGTCACCAAACTGATCCTTGCTCTCGACGCGAGGTAACTGTCTATTATGCGTGAGTACTCGTGCACTGCTCTTCCTGATATCAATGTCATTGAAACTCTAGATTGTATTTAATTATCGTTACATATTTAAAACATTAAGTATGAAGGTACAGCCACGAGCATTAACATGTATACACTTTGAACTAGTTTTGACTCTTACTCCATTGTATTAAGAGTTACATTGCTTACATGTTAATGCTTTTTTGGCCGTACCTACTATATTCCTTATAACTAACGAATACCAAAAACGAATAAAAATAAGAACAACTTATATAAAATAATAATATTTTTTTTATATCAAGTGATTTAAAACAGTTATTAATGCCAACTAGGAGAACGACAGTGTAGTTTGTATGACACGAAAAGAAAACGAACAAAAATAATACCACTAAATCATATTCTCAGCCACTGACAAAGACATTCCCAAGCTACATAAATCGACTAAGTCTCTACCGCTTATAGTTCCTTGCAGGCATGACAACATTCTAGTCTATTATAAATTCCTCAAAAGATTTTGCTTTTGAAACCTCTTCTATATCTGGCTAAAAGGTTGACACGAGAACGTACGGATCAGATACCAAATACGTCAACACACCAACATAGTGCAATAAAGGAGAACTGCTTTGTCTATTCTCATTTAAAGGTAAGTAGGTATTGACGAAGGTAGAAGAGGTGAAACAGAATTTAATTAATTCTCCAGAACTAAAGAATCGTAGTAACCGCGTATTGGCAAACGTGGTGTAAGACGCCCTTAGATTAAGTGGAGCGATGATCTTTGCAAGGTAGCTGGCAAAAGCTGGATGAGAGTAGCCGTGGATCATGCTTTGGGCCGTGCACTTGGAGTGGCCTATGTCCAGCAGTGGATTAGTATAAGCTGATGATGAACTAAGAAACTAGCTACCATATTACAGAACAACGCTACTTACATCATTGTAACATTCATAATAGCATACAGCGTCCCTCAGTCCACCCCTGCAGGTGATGCGAGGGCGGACGTGCGCCGGAATAAGCCGCGACACTACACTCGCGGTGCGCTCTCTGCCGCGCGACACTCGACACACCGTCTACGTGACCGCGCAGACAGCTACACTAATCTCATCTAAGCGATACACAAATAACTACGAGCTGATATTACACCAGTGGTTATTACACATTTATAGATATCATAAAGAAATGAGCTCGAGTGCCAGCGCGTTTGGCTTGCGAGGCAAGCTAGTCAACTTTTGTAATTTTACTTTTTTCAACAAACCCGATATAAAATTCTCGACTTTCTCAGTGCTTTAAAAGGCATGTTAAGCCTTTTTGGTTCTGGTTGTGGCGTGATCATTAGTACAAGATCTCCCGCCCAGAGTAGACTGACGAACCGATGGCATAATGACGTTCCATAAGAGCTATTTGTAGCCTAAACTGAATTTTGAATTTTGAATTTTTGGATTTCATTAAAAGTATTTTAACACATCAATTACCCAAAAAAATGCGGAGACTGTTAACAAAATCTTGCGTGAAGGCCTTACCTTCAGAGATACACCGTCAGATATACCGCTCTCGTCATCCGATTTAAACACCTAGGTTCTAGATTACCCAAGTAAGGTACCTACAACAGGGACCCGCTTACGTAATGCCAGCCTCTAGCAAACCCCAGGGTTAATTAGATTAGCCACTACTGGTTGAGAAACCATAAATATGTTGCCGCCCATAACTCCATAGCCGTTAACACTGTATGTTTGAAAAAACTTGCTTATCACTAATAATTATGGTCACCCGTTTATTATGGAATAAAATACTGAAAACTGTCTCCTACAGACAATAAATGGTAAACACAAGACATCATTTCAAAATTGATTCCATCTTTCGGCTCGCAGAGTATGTTGTGTTATATAAAAAAGGCCATTTTATCAGCAGTAATAGTCGTTTAAGGCACTAAATTTATAAAAGGTCGACAGAAGGAATTGTTTATATGAATTCCTGGTCACGTCCACAGGCACTAATGCACGACTCCAACTTTTTCTTTCCCTTTATCAATGACGAAAAGACTGGAGAAATAAATGGTGTCAAAGCATCGAATCGCGTTGTTTTTGTATTCAAACTTTTCCACTAAATCAAAAACTAGTTTACTGAGTGCTCACTACTCCTTACCTATAGCGATGCAGATGTGTGTTATAGTTTCGTACAAATTTATATTATGAACAATGTGAGAAAAACAGGATTGGAAACAGTGTCTCGGTAGCTGAAATAGAAAGTAGTCGCCCGGATTGCGGAAAACTGTGGACTTGAGTATGCTTTCAAGTAGGCCTGAGGCAGTAGCATTTTTCAACTGTTAAGCATTTATGATGTTAAGCATCAATGTTGGCACTGTAAATGGAAAAATAGCTATTATTACTAATATGCTTATTTTAAAGACTTATTTGTAAGATGTATATGGTACGTGTATGTAATACAACAATTTAAATACTACTTAAAGTCAAATTCAAAGTCATATTATTTATTTATCTAATATAAGCCTTTACATGCACGTGTTGACACCAAAATTTAACAAAAACAAATATTAATAGAAAACGAACTCTTCTTTTTTATTAACTTAGCAAATATGCAAACGTCTTTCAACTTAGCCGAATTTTCCATTAACAGTAAGAGTATAAATGAGGATGCTGACTGCCGACAGCTGGAGTAAATTTAATAGTTGGTAGTAAACATCTGTCATTACTGGATCCCTTTTACGAAAACTAAGCATTCGAACTTCGCTGGCTTTGTCTCTACACTTTAACACTTTACCAGCTATTTAAAGAAGAGAATTGAAATCATATTGAAGATCTGATTGATTGATGATATTCTACTTGAAATTTGCACATGGTAGAATGTATTTTTGTATATTTTTTATATGTATGTTTTATATTTATATTGTATATGTATGTTTTTTTGTATTATTTTTTGTATTTATGAACTAAGAACCTTGTATTTCGTTAAACCTAATTTAGGCTTCCGTGCGTGGCGCCTCCGGCGGCGTGCCCGACATCGGCGTGCCGCCTGCAACCACGGGGAGTTAATCATTAGTTGGTATTCTATTTTTTTACATCTATTAGATACTATTTACCAATTTTAACATATAAAATGTATTGTTAATAAATAAATAATAATAAAAATAAAATATTGGATTTCCAGCAATTTTTAATACCTTACACTGAAAAATTAGTAATTAATTAGTAATGCGATAATTTAAAGAAGAATTGACTATTTGTCTTCCTATGGCTTTGATATATCTATGGGGGTCGAGAAACTTAAGGCACCTTATGCCGTAGTTGTTTAATAAAATCTTGGAGATTTTCTAGGGACGTGTATTACGCAATCATGCCCTCGTACCATAGTAGGTAATCCGTGGTTTTCTAGCCGAAAAAAAAACACTACAGTCAGTTAACTCTTTCGTTATTCGGTGATTTATTTCGTTATATATAACTAATATAATAAAATGTATATTATAAAAAGTTAAAAGCATGACATTTCTTGCCGCTTCTGCTTCTGCTGATCTACACACTTTTACAATGGGGCTCCGCAGTGATTCGTTTTACACGGCTTGAGGAACCCTGTAAGTTTCTCGCCGCCCAAAGAAGTCTAGTGAAGCTGAAAATGCCGTTTGAGGCAATCAGCAATCTCTCTCAAAAAAAGGGGGCTCCGCAGAACATCAGCGTTGCAGGTGATGTTCATGCTGCAACATGTGCTAAGTGGGGTTCTGTTCGGTTACACTTTTATATTTTATAGTTATTTTTGTTTATTGCTTTTCCAATTTATGTAAAACTGAATAAATATTTTTGATTCGCTTTGAATTTTCCGTATTCGGAATAGGCCCCCTTGATCTCGGGTTAACAACAGCGTTTCTCGGTAACCTAACGATGTTTGCCTTGTTAACAAAGTTTCGACACTTAGAGAAGGAGTGACGGCCTACTAAGTTTGTGTAAAACGAATTATTTGCTTACCTGATATTGGATAACGTAGTTTGCATTGATGTGTAACGTTCATTATTTGTAAAGGATTATAGGGAGGTGCCTATTACTTAGCATTTTACCAAAGAAGTTATTAATAAGCTGTAGTTCAATTAATAATTGTCGTGTTACCCCATACAGAAAGGCAAGCTTGTAAGTAAGTACGTACTAGTTCACGACAGTAGTTTCTCGGTGCTATTTAAATGAAACCCCAATATCTCGTATTCGTATTCTCGTATTTTTAAATCCTAGTGCTAAAATATATAGCTGTACCCTATAGCTGTTCAATCCTTTCTCTGTCTGCGATATCTTGGTTTCACTCGGATGAACCAAAGCAATACAAAGAACGTCTTTTCTATTAACTAACGTCAATGGATAAGCTGTTAGTAATTTTGTTTTAATAATGACTTTTTATGAGCAGGCCTTGTAGGAACAAGGTGGACCGACGATCTGGTGAAGGTCGCGAGAAGCCGCTGGATGCGAGCAGCACAAAGCCGGTCGTGGTGGAGAGCCTTGGGGGAGGCCTTTGTCCAGCAGTGGACGTCTTTTGGCTGAGATGATGATGATGATGAATAACTCCGAAAATCATTGCAAAATATATTTAGTAGGTTGCGTTTTCTACATAAGGCACATTTCGACATTCCTAAATTAAGGAACTCGATGGCGCAGTGGTTAACGTGCCCGGTCTTCGAGGGCTGAGGTTAAGCAACTTTTGCAAAGGCCAATCATCGGATGGGTGACCAAAAATTAATCATCTCGAGCGCCTCCGTGCTTCGGAAAGCACGTAAAGCCGTTGGTCCCGGCTGCATTAGCAATCGTTAACAACTACCAATCCGCACTGGCCCGCGAGGTGGTTTATGGCCCGTCCTCCCTATCCATCCTACATCGTTTCCTACATCGACCTAAAATAAACAAATCTCATCATGACCAGATTACAGACACGAGCTAAGTTATGTATACTCTAAACCGCTATTGGCGGTTATGTAATAACAGTTATGTGTATACCTACGAGTATTAGTAATTTATAACCTTCGATGCTATGAGATAGAGTCACGAATAGTTAAATGTGTTTGTATAACTTTGCACGTGATTTTACTTAGTTCAATCGAAATATAACATTAATATGACCCTTAACTTTTATATTTTTATGATTTATGGAAGTCTTATTAGAAGTATTTTAAAGTAAGATGTCTAAAATAATATACGTTAAATTAAAGCACTCGTTATCTACTACCCAGGGATTGGTGAGACTTGATAATCCGAATGCTTTGAGCAATCACCCCAAATGACATAGAAAGAAACCGACTGAACGACGCAGCGAGCGAAAAAAGCGTGAATATTAATATGTCGGCAAGGGAATTTAATATTTGGCGTAGAACAAGAAAGCAGAGGAAATTCTATACCTGAACTTCGTATATGATATGAATTGAGTGCTGCGGAGGCTTCACGAGAGGGATAAGTACCGAGCAATTCTTTATGAGTTCCCATGGGATCGCGAGTTGACGACATAACATTACACGTACTCCCGAAATTTATGGATGCTTATCACCTAAATTAATATTTTCGAATACTCTTGAACGTTGAGGTAAATCATATTTTTGTCGTGTACTTTTAAAAGTATTGTTTAGAAAGGTTTTAGCAATAAGCGTTTATTCTGCGAGTGTGAGCTAGTTTTTGTATGCTTGCACTTTTCGTTTGGGCGTCAAGCAGTAGTTTTTGCTTTACAATGTTCTAGTTATAATAGTATATGATCCTAAAACTACGGGTTATAGAGGCATCATAAAATAATCTGTATGCCAAAGAATTTTACTGGACATAATAGATTTTGAACGGAATCTATGCAATGTTTGGAGACAGACATGTATTTGTGATAGCCACCAGTACGGGTCTGTGAGAACATCCTACTACCAGCAATAAATATTTCTGAAATAAAGGAGTGTACAATAAAAGTTGTTACCTTCGAATGTCAGTTTGAAACAAAAATCTGAAGCCACAAAAATCAAGTAACTAATAAACAATTACTAGCAAAAACTAAGCTAATGACCGTTAACAAATTAAGGGTTCTTTTCCAAATACAAACGGTCCAAGATAAAGGCGTGTAAGAAAGTAAATTATACGGTTGTTAGACAGAGACACCATTACAGCCGCGTACAACAGGTGAAACTCTGTACTTACCTTGCTCGTTGCTACCATTTATTTTATTACCCTCTTTGCCATATGGCAACCACTCGAAGAACTTTTAAATCATAAAATTATGTGCACACATTTACTATGAAAATAAAATGAACTTGGTTCTGTGGTAAAATAACATAGACAATGAAAACATTGTTTATAAAAAGCCTGTTATTTTATCAGAACAGTAATAGAAATTTCAACATGCTATGCACGTAACTTGCAAGATACAAAAAACTTTTTTTTCTTAAATATTTATAAACTACAGTGTAAAAATTAAATGCCTACCCAACCCAGCCAGGAATTGAACTTTTTTCTTACCACTATAGTGTAAACAGGCATATGGCCCGTCTGATGGTAAGCTACTACTGTGTGTTTCTCACGTAATTTTTTACTACGAATTACAGTGCTGTGGAACCAGCTCTCAGCGGCGGTATTTCCGGACCATTACGACTTAGGGATCTTCAAGAAACGAGCCTATTCCTTCCTTAAAGGCCAACAACGCATCTGCGATTTCTCTGGTTTTGCGGGTGTCCATGGGCGGCGATGATTGCTTCCCATCAGGTGACCTGCCTGCTCGTTTTTTTCCTTCTAATATAAAAAAGCTATTGCCGTAGCCTATATAGTGGTAGTAGGAATAGCCACTTTAATCCCATGGGAAGTCAACCACCAATCCGCACTGGGCCCGCGTAGTGGTTTATGGTCCGTTTTTCCTATCCATCCATAGGGAAGGCTCGTGCCCCAGCATTAGGGACATTAAATGAGCTGATGCATGAGCATTCGACTCTATCGAAACCTGGGCTGTTCTAGAATCCCTGCAACGATGCCAAGTCGATTGGCGATATATCCAAGTGTTGAGGTGTCTGTACAATGCTGCCACCATGGCCGTCCAATTACAGAACCAGCAGACTAAGCATATCCCCTTGCATCGAGGTGTGAGACAAGGGGATGTGATATCCCCCAAATTGTTCACAAATGCATTGGAGGATGTGTTTAAAACGCTGGACTGGAAAGGACGTGGCATTAACATCAACGGCGAACACATCTCACACTTGCGATTCGCGGACGACATCGTCATCGTGGCCGAAACGTTGCAGGATTTACGGTTCATGCTGAACGGCCTAGCTGATTCTTCTCAACGCATCGGTCTCCGGATGAACTTGGACAAAACCAAGGTTATGTTCAACGAACATGCCATTCCGGGACCGATTGCAGTACAAGGCGGTGCTCTCGAAGTTGTTAAGGAATATGTCTACCTCGGGCAGAGTTTGCAATTGGGTAGAAACAACTTCGAGAAAGAGACTAACAGAAGGATACAGCTAGGCTGGGCAGCATATGGGAAATTACGTCGGGTCTTTACGTCACCTATTCCACAAAGTCTAAAGACGAAAGTCTTCAATCAGTGCGTCCTACCGGTCATGACATACGGAGCTGAAACGTGGACACTCACGTTGGGCTGGTTTACAAATTTAAAGTCGCTTAGCGAGCTATGGAAAGGGCTATGCTCGGAGTTTCTCTGAAGGACCGACTTCGGAATGAGGTGATCCGACAGAGAACGAAAGTAATCGATATAGCCCATCTGATCAGCAAGCTGAAGTGACAGTGGGCCGGTCATATTAGCCGCAGAACCGATAACCGTTGGGGTAAACGAGTTCTCGAGTGGAGACCGCGTATCGGCAAACGTAGTGTAGGACGCCCTCAATCTAGGTGGAGCGACGATCTTCGCAAGGTGGCTGGCAAGAGCTGGATGAGAGTAGCCGCGGATCGTGCTCGGTGGCGTGCACTTGGAGAGGCCTATGTCCAGCAGTGGACTAGTATAGGCTGATGATGATGATGATGATGATGATGATGATGATGATGATGATGAATGAGCTGATGATATAGTGGTAGTGGCTCCAGTGTGCGACAGGAACCAGAGATCGACAGTTTTGTCCTTTAATCATTAAAAGTAGGGGCCAGTAACTGGTTTTAGTCTTAAGTATCAATTGAGCACAGACCACCTGCTCCTTTGCTGTCATCCCGTCATATCTATATACGTGAAGCAAAAACTTTATACCCCTTTTTACAAAAATTGCGCGGACGGAAGAGTATGAAATTACGCACACTTTTTATTTATTTTATTTTATTTTTATTTGATTTATTAGGTTACACAACAGACAGAGGTTTAACAACTTATTATGTATTTATAACACTTAATAGTTTATATAGAGAAGGAGTGTTGAATGTTAATTTTTTTTTAAATTATGCATAAAAAGTACTTTAAATCAATAAAACAAACATCACACACACACTACAAAAATGGAAGAGGAGCGGCCGAAATCTGTCAATGCCAAGCCAAACTCACATTCTATTTTTTTTAATTTTTCATTGCTTAGGATACAATCCGTGCAGCCTTAATAAAGGGGTTTGGGTAAAAGTGGCTTGATTTTCAAAGTCCGCGGCCACTTATGGAACTTGCACCAGTCGTTAGTATATAATAAAGTAAAACATTTTTGTTATTTAACATTTTTGGCTAAAGTGTATCGGAACTGAGATATTTGATAAAAATGAAAATAAAAAATAGTCCCGTATAAATTGTTTGTATAATATAAATTTTAGTATATTGACCAATACTCATAATGACCAATGAAAATAGCATCATGAATACGCAAAATGACCAATCGCGAAATGACCAACACGCCAAATGAGCTACCAAATCGGACGCAAAGATTTAACAGAAATAATGAGGAACGGGGGCGATCCTTTCCATTGGTTTTTCAATGAAGGCGATGTCCTTATATTAGCTAGAGGATTACGTGACTCTATTGAGGAAGTAGATTCTTGGATCAACGGTAGGCTGAGAAATCAGTTTCGCCAATTACGTTCCCAATACTTTAATATAGCTACACCGCATTTATTTGAAGAAATTAAAATAGTCGGAGCACTCTTAAATGCATTTGGTGTTCCGTTGACTGACCATTACCTCCTTAATGTTATTATAAACCAAATGAGATTAATAGAAGGTCAGCACAACCGTGTTAGTGATTACGTTATTTCAAAAAATATAAATCGAAGACGGGCTTATTTTGAACTAATAGATGCCGCAGTTCCTGGTATGGATGAGTTTCCAGTGTTGAGTGCTGACGACCTAATTGTATATGCGATGGGAACATACCAGGTAAACCAGGCTCGCAGTTATTATGGTGAGCATATAAAAAACGGCTGTTATTTGATTGAGATATATAAGGAACCTAACATTGAAGGTTCCTACCTACCTATCTAACCTAATATAGAAAGGTACATGCTGTGGGTTACAATAAATGTATCTATCAACTTTGCATTATCAAGCTATATGATGCAACAATAGTTACCTACCACGGTTAACTATTGTTGCATCATGTAGCTTAGGTTGTTGTTCCCATGTTATGTCCATAATATGGTATTTGGGATACGGATGAAGACACCATACCAATCTATCTCCTCCAGCACAGTTTCTAGACTTAATAATCCGGCACGACTAGAAAATTAAGCTAATGAAGTCGACGATCCTCACTAGGCTGGTTCAATATTATTATGTAATGCAAGCAAATAATTATTTTCCAATAAATCTATTTAATAAAAAAATTCATTTTTTATTTCATTTATCCTCAAATTCATATTTATAGAAAGGTACATTGAAAATTAAATTAAAGTATATTAAGAAACAAACCATTAGCGCATCTCATCGCTAAGTGATAGGAGCATTAACGCGATAAGTGGCAATATCGCTGTATCTGAACCGAATTGCTTGGCTTCTAATTTATGCCCTAAGTTTGGTGACACGTGTGTTCTATTGATTTGGGTAATAACAGTAGCCAGCTTATAGGACGTACTTGGACGGAGAGGCGCATAGTGAGTTGCCTAAATCCCTTTTTAACCACGCTTCGCTAATCCTTTGCTAACTTAAGAGCTCTCTGGTCGGCCAGTCTGGCTACTACAAGCGATTTTGATTCTTATAGCACTCGACATATAGATTGGACATTGATTGGATACGTTGAGCTTTACGTGACCTTATCGTGATGTAGCAGGTAGTAGCAAATATTAATTTTGAACCATAGAGTTTAAATTGATTTGTCGATATATTGGACACTACAGTTTCAGACATGGAAGACACTATCACACGTAGTACTATTGTCTCTTCTGTGGTTAGGTGCTAGGTATGTTCTATTTAAAAACTTTAAATAGGAATGTCACTATTTTATAAATGCATTTAGTCAAAGGTAATGAGGTATTCCAGTTAGATCACCCAAGCGAATATCACCCTGGCGAATATCAACTGCAGCATTCCACTCATATCCCCTGCGTCAAAGTAGCTGCTAGTGATGTGTAAGTGTATTACGTAGACCAGCGCCGTGATGCTATTAAAATTCAGTGTCAAAATCCTCCAATTCTTTAAGTAGGCGCCCATCGTAATAGAACGAAGCTTTAAATCGGATTATTTTAATCGACTTTCATCAAACCTCCATTAAAACCTGAGTAATCGCAATTTAATAGGTGTCCCAAAAACGAAAAAGTGTTTTTCTAATATGCATATATATATAGCGAATTTATAAGTGTAAGCGTGGATGGTCAAATTCGAAATAAAAATAAAGTTATTGCACCATTCGGTAGTGTCGCTAATAAGGTTGAAATTCTGAGAGTACGTAATATACGGGAAAGTATAGGTAAGCGTTGATTATTTTTAAAACTGATTCAATTTATTTTAAGTATTCCGTAATCCGATTAGTAAGTAGGTATACCGTAAGTTTTTTTTTAAAGAATTGAATAATACAAGTCTAGTTGTTATCAAAATCGGCGCCTAGACTCCATTGGGATTTTTTTGGTATATCTTATAATTTTGGATTAAGCCATCCACGACCACTTGAAAAACCCAGAAATTAAATGAAAATTAAAAAAAGCATAATTTTTTATTGCAACAAACACCAATATACATACCTATTAATTTTGCCCTGGCTTCTAAAAAAGTAAACTATTAACACATATAGTTAATGCTGCTGAACTCAACAACAATCCCATTTTTACTATTCAGATTAATAAATTCAGCTCTTAGCATATTGCGAAAACACCCCAGCGCACTAACAAGCTGACCTTAAACTAACACATTACGTTTCAATTTAGGATTTGCGTTGCAAGCTCTACCCGCTTCGCTATTTGCATTTTATTCGTTGCAAATTAAGATGCAACGCGCGCCGTCCGACACACCTGCGCAATTTCCATCGAGTGCAGATAAGCAAAGCGATATTTCATTTTACGTACCACGCTGCTTTCCATATATACCTATCCGATCCGAACCCTTCGGAGAATCTCGGGCACGGGGAAACGCACTAGTGCGTGATGCCGTTCCCTCTAGAAAACCTCCGAAGGTGATTCGTTTCACACGGCTTGAGGAATCCTTTAAGTTTCTCGCCGCCCCCAAAAAAGCCAGGTGAAGCTGAAAATGCCGTCTGAGGCAATCGGTAAAATCTCTCCAAAAAAAAATTTTAATACGTGGCCTTGCCCTCTCTTGATGTCTGCGAGTCTCTAAGTGGGACTGTTGGAACTTCTTGGCGGGTAAGTGAAGCGTCATGTCTGCGGTTTTGTCTTATTTTCCAAAATTTGTGTTATGTCGAATATTAATGTGAAATAATGGTGGATTATTAACCGTTAAGTGTTCGTGAGTGTGCATAAGTGTTGGCAAATGAAACAAAACAGTGCAACGTCACTTTTCAAATTCTCTCAAGAAACTCGCGTGAGGACTTAGTAAAGCCCCACATCTTTACTGAGATACTCGAGGGGTTGGGGGGTATATCATTTCTCACTTCCCATTTCTAATATCATTCATCATCATTTATATTGTTTATTTATGTATTACTTGCACGAAAAATTACTTTGAGACTGGCTAAATGTGCTAATCGCACGAAGCCATCAACTAAAAGAAAAAAAAAGTGGACTGTTCTCAATGTTATGAGTAGGTTGTTTTAAGTTCGTTTGATTTGAGAACAGATTCTGATTCAGCTATTATAATTTTTAAGCTGATGACGCTCGGGTTTACTGCAAGAAATCGTGGTTCAATCACTATAGGTTTGTTATGCCGATTTTCACCTTACCACTTTAAAAAATTTATTTTTTCAAAAGATATTTTGTTAATGCGCTACGAATAATACATTAACCACAGTCCTGTTAGTGGGTTTTATGCTTGAGTTAGACATGGGTTCACGTCAGTAGTCTAATGCCTAATTTCACCCTTGATCCCTAAGTTTTAGGTGACCCCTAAGCCATTTTAGGTGACGGTTTAACTCCAACAACTGAACCCATGTCTAACTCAAGCATAAAACCCACTAACAGGACTGTGGTTAATGAATTATTCGTAGCGCATTAACAAAAAATCTTTAAAAAAAAAATTTTTTTTAAAAGTTTTATTATAGTTTGTATGTCGTATTCGGGCCACTAAAACTTGAATGTGGAAGTTTTTAACATCATCAGCCTATAAACGTCCCACTGCTGGCCTTATGGTACATCAAGCCATAACTCACCGCGCTGGCCTAATGCGGGTTTTAAGGACTGCCAACATCGAAATTGGGATATTTTAAATTGGTCACTCATTGACCGGTGTTACATAAATCGCTTAACTTGCAAGATCACTATAGTAATACCATTTTTGCATCATACTAGCAGCACTGATAGAAAATGTTTTTCTTTAACAACAAAGTTTAATTAAAATAATAATGCCAAGCAAGATTGTGTTGTTGTAGAAATTTCAAAGTGACATTTTAATTAACAACGAACAGTGTGGGGAGCGTAAATAAATCACGGAATGACTTGAAAAGGATAAAAGCGACGCATCACGTTTATCTTGTATGCGAGTCACGTTGGATTTGTTTCTAAACGAGATATAAAGACCCGGCCCGGTTAGTTTTGGCCTGTCAGTCACAGCGGCGAAATTTGCGTAAATGCAAATTGATACTAGGTATTATAATAAAGTTTTCTATAAAATAAACAAAACAAACTTTAAAATAACAAAGAAGTCCCAAAAAAGGGTTTTATTGTACCTAACACTACAGAATCTACCGAAACATTTTCCGTCAGCCTTTAAAATAGAAAACACAAATGTTGAAAAAGAATCCACGAGCAGGATTTAAACCACCCTTCTGACATACCGGGTCAGGTGGTCTCCCAATTGAGCTATCGTGGTTCGAACCAGCCCGCCGAAATTATTCAACACTATTTACTTTTTACTGTTGCGAACAAATTACAAAAACACAAATGTTGAAAAAATTTCCACGAGCAGGAATTGAACCTGCACCCTTCTGACATACCGGGTCAGGTGCTCTCCCAATTGAGCTATCGTGGTTCGAACCAGCCCGCCGAAATTATTTAACACTATTTACTTTTTACTTTGAAAGCCAAAGGCACCCATCCAATGTCAACAACTACCGTCAATAACATCCGATCATAATATTTTTACAAATACTAAAGATCAGTTAAGAAGTAGGCAAGCTATTTATAAATGTTTTTATAATTTTTAAAGTAAATTTTTGTTGCGAACAAATTACAAAAACACAAATGTTGAAAAAATTTCCACGAGCCGGATTTGAACCTGCACCCTTCTGACATACCGGGTCAGGTGCTCTCCCAATTGAGCTATCGTGGTTCGAACCAGCCCGCCGAAATTATTTAACACTATTTACTTTTTACTTTGAAAGCCAAAGGCACCCATCCAATGTCAACAACTACCGTCATTAACATCCGATCATAATATTTTTACAAATACTAAAGATCAGTTAAGAAGTAGGCAACCTATTTATAAAATGTTTGTATAATTTTTTAACGCAAATTTTTGTTGCGAACAAATTACAAAAACACAATTGTTGAAAAATTTTCCACGAGCAGGATTTGAACCTGCACCCTTCTGACATACCGGGTCAGGTGCTCTCCCAATTGAGCTATCGTGGTTCTAACCAGCCCGCCGAATTTATTCAACACTATTTACTTTTTACTTTGAAAGCCAAAGGCGCCCATCCAATGTCAAAAACTACCGTCATTAACATCCGATCATAATATTTTTACATATAAGTACTAAAGATCAGTTAAGAAGTAGGCAAGCTCATTATAAAATGTATGTATAATTTTTTAACGCAAATTTTTGTTGCGAACAAATTACAAAAACACAAATATTATGATAATTACCTACGCCGACGATACTGCGTTCTCGTTTTGTGGTGACTCCTGCCCCCTGACCATGAGCTCTTATAGCAGTATTATTGCAGTTGTGGAAAAGAGACGCAAATATATTCGCTGCTACACGCGTCTCGTTTTCTCAACTGCAATAATACTGCTATAAGAGCTCGTGGTTAAAATTCAAAATTCAAAATCATTTATTCAGTTTAGGCTACAAGTAGCTTTTGTGAATGTCACTATGCCATCGGTTCGTAAGTCTACTCTGGGCGGGAGATCTTGTACTGAGAAGAACCGGCAAGAAACTCAGCAAGTGTCCAGCTCTTTTCTCCCATACAGCGTCAAAAATATTGGAAAATGCCCTACATCATAACTCACACTGTGCGTTCCCTTGCTCTTGCCCTTCATTGGACCGTTCTGACTGCATCAAATACCTCGGAGTCTTGATGGATCAGACGCTTTCTTTCAAACCTTACTTTGAACTTCTGGCAACTAGGGTCCGAAAGCTAATTTACATATTTCGAACTTTGAAATAAGCTGCTGACCGAAAAACCATTAAGATGGTGTATTACGCGCTGTGCCACTCGCTTTTAGAATACTGCATCACCGTTTGGGGTGGTACTGCTAAAACATACATTTTGCCGGTGGAGAGGGCTCAACGCATTCTTCTAAAAGTTGCTGCAGGTCCCCATATCGCTTCCCCACTGTCGACTTGTATAGGGACTGGAAAGTACTTACAGTTAGACAAACCTTCATACTGAAGACCGTACTCAGGAAACACTCACAGGTTCCCTATAACCCCAAATTATTTAGGGGTAAACGTCGGAAAACTAAAGTCCGCGCCGAATCTGCCCAGAAAACTTCCTTCGCTACAGGTTTTTCCATTTCCTCGGTCTCTTTCTCTATAGCAGGATGAATGCTACCCTCTATATCTACCCCCTTCGGAAAACAGCCTGCAAGTCCTCCTCTGTTTCAAAATTTCTTATGTCTCTTGACTACGAAGCCACGGAGGGCTTGCTCTGTCCTCTGAGATAGTTTTGAGGCTAAGTTAACCTATTTCCCTATCCTATCTTTTCCTTTGAGCCGCCTCTTCTCAATTCACACAGTTGCCCACTTACTTACACATGTATACACACACATCGACTCACCCTCACACACTAATTTTTTAACTGACTTTCAATTGACTCAACATCACACAATTTAATACAAAATTCTTTTGTAAAATTGTAACACCTTATTTAGTTATAATATTAGTAAATTGTGAATTGAAAAAGTAAATTATCAGAATAAACAATTATTTTGATTAACAAACAACTGTGGTGTTTTAAAGTAGGTCGTTTAATTTCTATTACAATGATGCTTAGCTTGACTATTTGTGAATAAGCTTTAAATAAATAAGAAATGAATTAAAGTATTGCTTTACATTAATAATAACTTTAATAGAAACTTGATGTAAATACATGCGCCATCTTGACCGGATGAACGGAAGTTTCATTTGGCGGGAAAGATGGCGATGTTAGCGCTTGTTGAGCGAATGTCTGTCTTTCTGCGTTGGAATGTTGAGCTGATAGAACACACTTGTAAGTTGAACCTGTGACTTTTAATAAAAATAATTGATCTGCTTTAGTGTTATTTTCATTCTATTCTTGATAAGTATTGTTAAGTTTAAGAAATTAAAGTAATAAGGTTTTGATATTGCTTTTAGTGTTAAAATCTCTAGAGTGAGATCTAGAGATCTGCTAGACAAATAACGTTGATAATAACATTGTTTTAAATGGCAGAACCAACGGTTCTGCATACTTTAAAAACATAAGTACCCGCTTTTTCCGATAGATACTATGTTAATTATTAGTTAATAAGTCTTAGTCAAATATACCTAATTTGTGATGGAAAAATAAACATATATATTTTTTTGTTTGAAACATTAAATGTCAATCACTCATCATGAGTCTTATTACATTTTCAAAGTAACTTGTATTATTTGCTAGTGTATAACATGTTTGATAACATGTGTACTGGCTACCTATAAATCTAAACCTAATTATATGTGTTTATACGTAGATAGATAGTTTATAGGTAGATAGATATATATATATATCTTCAACAGAGAGACCACTAAGATATATACATATATATATTAGTGGGGCCTGCTGAAGTGTCCTTCTAGCACTTCAACCTATCGGGATCTATTGTGCAAAAACACTTCCAACGTTGTTTTATATCTGATCACGTAGTTACACAATCACTTAATATATCACCGTTGATTGAGTAGTTATGAACGACATCTTAGACGTATAAAACACCAACTAGAATAACTGGTTAAAAAGTGGTTAAAAAGATTGTTAAAAATCTTTTTAGAACTACATACATTACCCAAGTACAGTATTTTTTTAATATATTTATTTAAAGGACAACCAACAAGATAAACACAAGCAATAACTAGGTAGAACACATTGTAGACTTAAAGCTAGGTGTCGTCTCGTGTTGTCTCAATTAGACGCTACCACGGCATGCGAAGTGGATTACATCTTTTGAATAAATAATATAATATTTTGCTTCAATCTATAAACACTACCATATTCGGTAATTTAATCATTTTTAAAAGGTAAAAAGAATAACCAGGTTCCAATGCGAATGACTGTAATATTGCAGTTCGTTTGCGAAAATATCTATGTCAAATGCTTTGCTAATTTTATTACAGTACATAAAGACACTAGACAAACGTTGCGTTTCCTTCAGACCGATAAGACAATTGGCTCCGTGCTTACTGAACTGCACTATATCCACAAATAATGCTACGTATCTGAACTGTTATTTGCAAAACGATTTGTGAAGTAAACTAGCCGTGAACAACGGGGATTAATGCAGTGCCAATTACATGAGGCCGGGAGAGAAAAAAAATCTGTTTAACAGACCGCAGCCATACTGAATTATGACTGCGTCCATTTTGGTTTGAATCTCATGGTATATTATTTTCTGGAGCTTGCGCAAACACAATTTATTAAAGAAACACTTTATAGGTGATTGTTAGCATTTGGTCAACAATTTTTATTTCAGTTTTTACGGCTTTGCAATTCGAGGTCGCTCATTGATGTTGGTACTTAAAAATGCAAACAAAAGACTTTTTATCCAAATTCGGTCAGCGGATCGACCAGTATCTATATCGACGTTATTTTTGTGATTTCGCATTTAGAAATACTAATGTTTATGGTTACATACACCTGGCCCATGGCACATTCATATGTCAACTGTCAAACCGGAATACTTACAATTTTTAACCTCCTAAAAAAAACCTCGAAATAATACGTCCTACTGAAAAAGTATAGTTATAGAATTAAAGTGCCATAGTGGTTTTCCGGTGGATTATCGTTTTCCAATAGAAACTCCACTGCGCTGGGTCTTAAAAACAAGCTGTAAAATACTAAATCTACGGGTGAGTGTAGCTCTGCTGTTTAAACTGTCAATCAACAACGTCAACAATCAGCCAACATAGACAGGTTTCTTTTTTTTTGAGACAAGCAAAGGGATCTAGCCCATACAGCCTTGCAAAGAGTAAAGATCATAGCCAACTTGTAACACCAAGTGCAGTGTTTGGGCCTGCGTGAGAGCATTTATTAGCATGCCCTTGATTTTTACCTGCACGTACACCTTCTAAACATTAGAAACGTGGGTCTTTGTTGCTGTGTGGTTATTAACTGGATGTGGATATGTCTACAAAACAGGTGATTTGCGCCGGCTGCCCCAATCCTATAAAGGGCAAACAATTTCTTAAGTGCTCTAAGTGCGCCAAAGCCTGTGCGCTGGTGTGAGTGAGAAGCGTTTTCTTAGCTTTTATGGTGCTGGAGGTGATTACAATCAGACCTGGGTCTGCCCTGAATGTATCAATAAGAAACTTAAAAGTGACACTACAAATACACCGGTGCGTTCGACCCTCGCACAGGATATTAGATCACCGGACCACCCGTCAGATGATTCCCCACAGGACAACGTAACATTGAGAAGCTCCCGCAGTCAGAAAGTAAATGCTGACTGAATGATCTTACTACTCTGATTAGAAGCGAAATAAAAGCTGCTATCCGTGCCGAAATGTCATTTATTAACGAGAAATTAAAGGAATTAAATAATTCAGTACAGTACATTAGCAATCAATACGATGACTTAATTAAAGCCACGAATTCAATAATGATAGATCACAAAAATATGCGAACAGAATGTGAACAGCTTCGCGCAACGGTTTCCAGTATGTCTGAGCATATCAACCAATTTGAACAGTATCTGAGGAGCAACAATCTTGAAATTCAGGGAATTCCGGAGCACAAAAATGAAAATATATCAACTATAGTTAATAAAATCGCCAATGTAGTATCGCACAAGTTAGATGACGCGGATATACAGAATTGCATGAGAGTCGCTCATAAAAATAAAGAAAGCAAGACTCCCCGAGCTATAGTGGTTCAATTTAGTTGCCGCGATGCGTTCTACTCAGCAGTTACACGGTATAATAGGTCACATCCCAAAAACAAGCTTGGAGCATCTCATCTAAATTTCACCGGTCCAACCGTGCCTATTTATGTTTCGGAACACTTATCCCCGTCTAACAAGTCCCTGCATGCTGCCACCAGAGCCAAGGCTACGGAATTAGCCTATAAATTCGTGAGGGACGCATATTTATGCGCAAAAGTGAAACATCTCCATTTATTCATGTTAAATGTCAGAAGGTATTAATTAGGAAACGTTACATTAGGTCTCTTTTTTTAAATATTTTTATTATACACCATTTTAAAAAATCACTTTCATGTTTTTAATGATAGAAAAATTATCTGAATATTTCCAAAACATCAGAGGTACTAAATCTAAAACAACAGATATATACAACTCAATATTGATAAATAATTATGATGTCATTTGTTTGTGTGAGACTTGGCTCTACGAATCTATAGCTTCGTTTGACCTTTTTGACAATAGATATCTTGTCTACCGCAAAGACCGGTCCGTTGAATTTATGACCAGATATAATAAGGCGCACGGTGGCGGTGTACTCATCGCAGTTAAAAAGTGCTTGGTATGTACAGAGAGAGTGTTTTCAGACACCTGCTTGGAAAATGTGTGGGTGAGTGTTCATTTAAAACATATCACTTTAAATATATGCACCGTTTATTTGCCGTCCTATTTACAATATGAACAATTCAGCGATTTGTTAGATCTTTTCGTGGGCATTGTACAGTCATCATCCAAGCACACACTAATTATTGGAGATTTTAATCTACCTGAGATCGATTGGTTCTCTAATCACCCTGGTACTACAACGAGTTCTAAGATTTGTGCGTTTTCCTTAGTAGTCGTCAGCACGGCTTTGTCACTGGACGCAACACTACGACTAATCTTCTTACTTATGTTCATGACCTAAATGTTGCCTTTAACAAGCATGTGCAAGTGGACTCACTTTATATTGACTTCGCCAAAGCATTCGACAAGGTTGCTTACTATATCCTTTGCTGGCATTCATGGGGTACTCCTGCGGTGGTTGACCTCCTACCTTTCTCGTCGCACACAGCTCGTAGCAGTGCACGACTATGATTCAGTTCCTTATGAGTCCACGTCCGGCATCCCACAGGGCTCAAACTTGGGTCCACTTTTGTTTATAATGTTTGTTAACGATCTCATTGAGTCTATTTTCTGCAAATGTATCGCCTATGCTGACGATATTAAAGTATATCATGAAGTGGCTCGCGTCGAAGATGCTGCATTTCTGCAAAACGATATTGATAAAGTAAACAATTGGTGTGTTGTAACAAAGTGCTGCCTTATTACTTTTACTAAAAAGAAATTCCCTATAAAATATAATTATAATATTAATAATTAATTAATTAATCGCCAGAATCAGGTCAAGGATCTTGGTGTGTGGTTAGATTCAAAATTGAAATATACGTATCATATTAAAAATATGTTTACAAAGGTCAATAAAATAATAATAATAGCTTAATAATGATGGATTTTATTTTTAGAACTACAAACCCGTTTAAAAAGCCGGCTAGTGTGTTAACGCTGTACTTTGCTCTTGTTAGGGGTATCTTGGAATATAACTCAGTAATATGGTGCCCACAATACAATACTCATGTCGATTGAGTCGAAGCTATCCAGAGGCGTGTCCTGCGTAATTTAAGCTCTAAGTTAGGCATGAGACGTAAATTGTCTACTTATGAAGCTTGACTTAAGTTCTTTAGAATGAATACGTTAATGTCCAGACGTTCAATTCAGGATCTTTCGATTCTCTACAAAATTATTAATAATCGATGGGACGCTGTAGATTTGGTGAGCCACTTATCAATCAAAACTTGAGGAAATATGAGAAAATTTAAATAATTTTCTGTGCCTTATTGCAATAAAAATGTTACTCTCAATGATCCATTATGTCGAATGTGTAGATCTTATAGCAATAATGTGAGCAACTTAGATATATTCTCTGAGAGTTTATACACATATGTATATTAAAATTGTAAGTCAACATCACACTACAATCGATAATATAAATTATTGATGTGTTCAAAGTAAAGTCACGGTTTTATCATGTTGTAAGAATTTATGTCCTTACTTCTTTTTAATTGTTATTTTTATTGTTTAATTGTTATTTAACCCTTTTTTTAACCCCATTTTTAGACTTAGTTTGTTAAAAATTTAAGTATTTATTATTTTCATTTGTTAAACAACTTATTCTATGTAAACGCGGTGCGCAACAATCACCGGAATTCAAGTTTAATGTGAGAATTAGTTTACCTGTTGTGAATGTATTGAATTGTATTCTGTAGTTGTGCCAATTAATTAAATAAATAAATAAATAAAGCATAAATTAGCCACAAATAAGTGAAGGATAATTTGATTGCTTCTGAAAAGGCCGTAACTCCTTGATAGAGATCTGTTTCATTGGCATGTTATTTAGGCGGGCTGATTGATAGAGATGAATATTCAGATGATGGGCTCCTGTGTCGTAGGTAAGCCGTTAATTTCGTCTCTCAGTGATGTACCAATACGCAAACGTTGAAAGATATATTTTATCTATATATATTTAACATACAAACACATCATAAAAACAGTGCGTCTCACTGACTTAGAGGCTGATAATAATGATGATGATCACGACACATATACACAATGCAGTAGTGACACGCCAAAAACGATTCGATAAAAACATAATTGTTTTTAAAGTTTACGCGAACACTACACATTGAAATGAAACCACTTTTACGGATCTACTCGCGTTCAAAGGGTTCGAAACGTCAGGATAAACATTAAATAAATTAATGTGTAAAATAAACGCGAGTAGATCCGTAAAAGTTGTTTCATTTCAAAAACATAATTTTTATGACTCAAGCTGGTCGGTAAGACATGACGTGGGGTAAGAATTTGTATAAGTGTATTCTTATATTTTCTTTTTGTATATTTGCAATATGTTAATAATAAATTTAAATCCATTAATTTCACTAATTCATTAATTCAGATAAGTACTTAACTTGAGGCATTTATTGTTGCAATAAAACGAAAAAGGTTGTTTCATCCAATCGCCTGTTTTATATATGCACGCTACACTCACTAATCTGCGCCATGTTTCCTCTTTAATGCCTTGTTTCATCGCCCTCTGGAACGGAAACATAAATCTCTGCTGAAGACTGACGTATAGGAATGACCTTGAATAATTTATCGCATAAAGAAAGTAACATTAGGCTAATTTAGTTTAAATTGAGGCGGGAAATGAGTGTTATCAAAAACACCTAACTACAAAAAAAATGAAATATCATCATATTTACAATCTGTAAAGTCACGCTAGCAACATAGCATTTAGATAATAATCAAATAATAAAATCCTTGAGGAACTCGATTGTATAGATAGTTATTGCGTTCGGGTTGTGATCGTAAAAGTGCAGCAACATTTGCAATGCCGAGTTACTGGATGGGTGACCATATTTAGATATTTCAAACTCCTCCGTGCTTCGGCAGGCTAGTTGTTAAAATAGTTAGTTCTTGGTCCCGCTTTGTTATCGTTATTCCCATAAGGCGTCTAAGCCTGCATTGGGCCACTGTCGTTTGCTATTATGGTCCAATCTTTCCATGTGGGAAGAAAAAGTTTTTTTACAACACGGAATAAACAGTTATTGTAAATAAAAAATGGCAAGATCGAGTGACTTCAATAGATTAAATCTTCAACTAGGTATAATAAATATAGCTAGTCAATTAAGTAAATCACTTACGAAACTATGCTTAAAATATTATCTACTTGATCATTTTATTTAGCCATCTTTAAAAAATCAAGGCAGATTGGTGTTTTTAAATAAAGACAGGCAGATCCGAAACATTAAATCCTTAACTCGCTTAAGAGTAAACAATCCTGATGCAAATACAGTAACTAGAGTGACCTCCTGCCACGGGATACCACTACTCATGTACTCCTGCTATACAGTCAGATTTTCGCGTTCACTCGTACATCTGACATCATATTAAAAAATAGTAAATAATAATTTCTTGAAAAATCTTAGTTGAATAACACTTTCTAGATTATACGTGTAAATCACAGTAACAAACCTGTCTTAGACAATACCATAATATAATACTTTTTATGTTAGAGACTAGGAAGGAAGAGAATAGGAGATAGAAAGTCAAATAGGAAGGGAACTTTACTACTTACGCATAGTTTAAACATTTAACATACAACATTAAACATTTAGGTACATACCTAATTGAAGCTCAACTGCTGAAGCCATAATAGTATTAAGTAAACATGGTATACTTTCTGCGACAAAACACACTGACAGATTTTTTTAACATGACGTTTTCAATATAAACTACTTACTGCAGAAGTGATAACTATTGCAATATCAACTTGTTTCAAGACCTGATTAATTATAACATAACTAAAACCTAACAAAGTCCTTAACCGTTTGATGACGTAATTGTCAACAGCTATGTTTAAGGTTCTTAATCTATTAATGACCGAAATGTCAACAATGTATTCAAAAGATTATTTCTTTCTATGTACATAAACTATTTAAAAAGTTTGGTTCAAAAAGTTTGATTGGTTTGATCTATCATGTATCTAATGAGTATTCATTTAACACATCTTATACCGGGGCACATAAATTAAGTCTTAATATAGAAGCTGCTTGAAATAATAACGTACTTTACATAGGAAAATCCTACTGTGCTGTCGAAGGCTGGCCACGTTAGGTACAAGGCGTTTTCTCATAACGGTTTATGTCGACAATTTACCGAGCTTTAGCCGCGGGGATCTGCACAACAATTTGTTTATACTTGCTCTCAGTATCGCAAATGCGCGCCAACTCCGCTGCAGTATTGCTCATTAAAATATTATGTGGTCTCAAAAGTATAGCGACCCGCAGCGTAATGTTTCAAATTTTGTTTGATGTAAAGTTATATTTGCCATTTTGGGGCAATTCGTAGACGTTTTGAACTTACATAATGAACAGACAATAATTGTCCCGACAAATTATTCATTGTTTCCTATTACGTCGTAACGGAGTTTTGTAATTAGTTTCATTCTGTTCCGAATGGTCTTTGAATTTGTATTGATTACTTAAAGTTAATAGTAAGCTGATTAATCCCGATATAACTTACTTTACAATATTAATAAATAATCCTAATTTACAAGCGTCTTAATAGGTTTGTTCTTAATATATTAGAGCTAGTTACACAACAGCAGTTATATAGAAATCTTGTCTGAGATAGTTTATGTATATGGGTGACAATAGTTCTCATTAAAGTATTTGTTACACTATAACTGTCCCACTGCTGGGCAAGGGCCTCCATCATTGCAATCAAGTCATCACTACAGTTGATGGGAATTGGCTTAATCACCACGCTTGCCAAATGCGGGTTGGTGATCACAAACCCGAGCTATGCCGAATAAATCTGAAACACACTTTGGCCGACCTGGGAATTGAACCCGGGACCTTCGGGTATCGGTGGAATTCTTTACCACTCTGCCACCGAGGCATCAAATAAGCTTAAACATTGTTATCGTCGTTAAGTCTTTCTGATGGCTTCAAGCCTACCCATGTAAACTATACCACAAGAGAGATCGAGTCATACCTACTACGCTGTCCCAATTAGTGGGTTACTACGACTGTCATCTTCCGACAAATCGGGACCAACGGCATATGGCTTTCGAAGCACAGAGCACCTCTAGATATTTCCTTTACGGTCACCTATTCGCTGACCCAGCATTGCGAAACATGCTTAACTTGCAAGATCGCAACCCGAACGCGCTAGCTATTGCGCCCATTAGCTCATTTTATAATAGTTCTATTAATAAAAGAATTGCTTACAATACCTACACTGTTTTATATTACTTAATTACAAGCAATGTTTGAGACAGTGCTTAAACAACCGTGGTAAAATGAAATGCTCCACATACCGCGCTCGTTATCAAACAAAAGTTTTAGCTGCAGTGTATTTATAATACAACGAAACCAAAAAGCTGGCTGTAGCGGAAATACGCATGAAAATAAGAATAAGTGGTTGAAGATTCCGCACTATCTTGTATGGCACAGCGACATGGAACTGAGAAGGGTGTTGTTCTGTTTCTATATTTTATTTCTTTGCTGCAACTTTGAGGGATATAAACGATTAGCAATCTAAGTGGATCAGTATGGGAAAGTCCACAACTGTAAAACATAGAGAAATTTGTTAAGTAAGGTTAAATGCATACAAAATATTTTATTAACACTCATAGGCGACCAGAAATCAAACCCAGAAAAACCTCATAAAATAAAAATAAGTGGCAAGTGTACACGACTTAAGAGCGTTTACGCCGCACACTAGCGCCACTAAAGAAAAAAAAACATATCTAGTAATTAGAGATAGAAAATCAAATTATGTTCAACAAACTACACTGGCCTGCAAAAATAAGTACTACACTTTTAATATTTATTTATTTTCTAAACTATAGAAGTTAGAGATTTTTAAATAAAAAACGTTTTGCCGCAATTTTTATCAGCTTTCTTTGAAACTAAAGTAAATTATACATTAGTAACATTTTTCCTTTTTGTTTCGAAAGTATATCTTGTGTACTTAAAAAGTTATTGCAATTTTAAAAGTGTGATACTTAATTTTGCAGGCCAGTGTATTTGAATGAAGTAATTTAGCATTTTTACGTCACCTAATAAACACCTCACATGTTATGGTTTAGTTAAATAAGACGTTACGGCCACTTTTAACTATAACGCCATATTTAACTAAACCTAACGTGTCAGGTGTTCATTAAGTGACGTAAAAATGCTAAATTACTTCATTCAGATAGTTTGTTGAGCATAATTTGATTTTCTATCTCTAATTACTAGATATGTTTTTTTTTTCATTGGCGGTGCTAGTGTGCGGCGTAAACGCTCTTAAGTTTCCTTTTTTAAAATATCAAAATGGCTCAGACAAAATAAGTTAACGACCAGTCACATTTAAGTATTTATGTCATCAAACGATTGGTTACACGGTTTTAAGCTGATAGTGTCGTATTTTTTTCAACAACAACATATTTAATCCAGTCTTCGATATTACATACCTGTATTGATCACGAACAGTTTAGTAGTGTTAAACCGTTTATTGCAGCAACATCTGGGAATGCTGGGCGACATAAAGAGCAGCCAGCCAGCGCATCAGAAATTTCTCCATCTCCAGTGCAACAGCACCGGGAGGAGCAGACGTGTATTTCCATCCGGGCTGAGTCAATCCAATAGTCACGTTGTTATGAGATTAACGCCAGGCGCGACGAGCTGATAGCCTGTCGGGGTCACTTATAATTATGTGGACGGATTGCTAAATTACCAAACCAAGCGCGGATCTTTAAACTTTTTAGCCTTTCCAGTGTTCGATATTACATGAAAGTATTGATCACGAAAAGTTTAGTACTGCTAAACCGTTTATTGTAGCAACATCTGGGACTGCTGCGACATAAAGAGCGGCCAGTCAGCGCAGCGGAATTTCTCCGTCTTCAAAGCAAAAGCACCGCGGAGAGCAGACGTGTATTTCCATCCGGGCTGAGTCAATCCAATTTGCGGTGACAACCGAGTGGCCGCTACAGCGGTTTATTTGCTCAACATGCTCTGAGAAGCGTTGCGAAATAAAACAACGTGTCTCCGCTCTATTGAGTTATAGCAAACGATGTTGCCACTCTATTTTGCGGTTGGTCTAGCCGTAGCCGTTATTAAAATGGGACTGTCCTCAAGTTGTTTTTTAATGATGCTATGTTAGCAAAGATTTGATTTGGTACAGATTAAATAGTTTTATGTTTTTATTTTTAACTTGAAATTCATCAATGCTGATATTAACAGAGTGAACTATTTAGCGTTGAGAGCTCATAATAATATTAGTTATTGTTCTGAGGTTGAGAGCTACGTTTCTATGACTTATGCTTGAAATATCTGATATGTATGTCTATAGTATTAATAAACAACTTTTAAAATGAGGCTGACATTAAGTTACGTTAGTGTGTGGCTATTTTTCGCTGATGTTTCATATTTCATATTTATTTCTCTTCATGAATAACAGAACAATATGTGTTAAACATTTCTGTAATATTGACGAGGTCAAACGTAAGCATGGCTAACGACTCCTTCAATGTCAGCGCTAATTATGAGCTAAGTAGATTATAAAAAAGTAAAGTATTTGCAGTGAGACCTGACAAGACATTACTGGGAAAAACCAGGATACAGCAGTTTTAAAAGTCACGTTGTTTTGAGCTTAACGCCAGACGCGACGAATTGATAGCCTGACCTGACTTGTAGGGGTCGGTTATAATTATGACAACGGATTGCTAAATGCCTAAAGAGCGCGGATCTTTAAAGTAAAGTAAGAACAACAATGTTTAGTAAACTTAGTACAATACATTTTGTAATTCAGAGTGCTCCACATAAATCTATTCAAATATTATTGTAAATGGGAAGCAGCGTAATCTACAAGCCTTACGTGAATTTCGAAGGTATAATTACATCACCCCTCGCGTTGTAACTCATCAATGTCGTCACATTTGTATTCCAAACTGTTCCCCAGTTACATTTACTGCAATATCGCGTACGAGCTTGTACGCCAATGTTTTGGTATGTTGAAACGAGCATTGTTACTCATTCAAAACGAACTATAAAATTTTAACTATTGTGACCGAGTTACAAATTGCTATGCCTAAGATTTGGAGGTTCTGGGTTCAATTCCCAAGCTGCCGGAACACAACAATGCTACAAAACATTGATGGTATGGCGAGATATTTAGATAAGATGGTGTTAGCTAGCCATGCGGGCAAGCAAGCCCTACCACCAACTAAACCGTGTACACAAAGTTGTACCCCCCCTGGGAATCGAACCCGGGACCTCTGGGTCTAAACCGGTGGTCTTAACCACTAGACCACAGAGGCGGTTAAATCCTTCTGATGTTAAGTGAAAATAGAGTTCAGACGCGTAGACAGTCTAGTGCAGCTTGAAAACAACACAGCGTCAGTCACCCACACTGCCAGCCCAAAAAGTAGCTCTTAACGCCTCGTTTGGAGGACCCTCCATACACATACACATAGGAAGGAGCGAAAACGTATTATTATTTTGTTAAGGTAATTAGTAGCGTTGCAACTTTGCGGAGCGTTTAGGTTACGATCGTCACTATTTTGTCGAACATCGAAATCCAAGGACGAGGAAGTGCTAGAAATTACATTTCCAGTAGGCGAATAAAAATTTACTTTAGACTATTTTAAAATGACTGAAAAAATATTACCTAAGCATAAATAACACACATAATACGAAAAAATTAAATAACGATACAAACGATACGTTTTGTAATTTATGTGTAGACATTATGTACAAAATATTATAGAAAATATAGAGTATAGAAAGTAATATACCACGATATTTTGCATTCGTTGGAAGTCGTAATTGGACCAAGAGCCAATAGCGCACTTAAAGTTGTACCTACGTCGAGTTTATTAGTATTCCACGTATTAACACATTGTGGGTAATGAACGGCGTTGTTATTACTTACTATAATCACGTAGCAGCGAGCACGACAGCCCCTTATCATAATTTTGGGACGAAACATTTCAGTTTAGTGATACGAAGCGTGGTGGTATAATTCAAATTCAATGACGAAGGCGAAGTCGTTAACCGAGCGCTTTACAAGATAACGAAGAAACTTTCTTATCCAACACTTAATTTCATTAACCAAATAACTACTTTAACTTAGGTAGTTGAAATAAATTGAAATACTTCGTACCGCAAACAGACATGGTTTTAATCTGGTTATAAAAATTTGCTCTTTGACATTTCTTAAGCCGCACGTAATTATAATCTTATCAGCACACAATGTATGCCTATTCTTTCTTTCTTTTTAGGGCCGACCTTTAGACGAATTCTATGATTGTGTCACTAATCATAGGAGCATGTTAAACTTTTTTGCGTTGGTGGTTTTATGTTCCATGCTAGATTTTTTTTATTGGGTTGTACTACACATTATAAAAAAAATAATCAATTTCAAGAAAAACAATATGCGGTACAACTTTACGGGTAATTAGTATGTATGAAATAACAAAATAATCTTCAAATAATGAGACATTGAGATCCAACTCTTATAACTTTCTGCAAAATGGCTGATAGATGATGCGCATAAGTATCTAAACTGCTGCTATGCAAAATAGCTGTTAGAGGATACTATGTATCCTAATAGTATATATATTTACCCGACTGCGTCAGAAGGAGGGTTATGTTTTTCGAGTGTATGTATGTATGTATGTATGTATGTATGTACGTACGTATGTATGTATGTATGTATGTATGTATGTATGTATGTATGTATGTATGTATGTATGTATGTATGTATGTATGTATGTATGTATGTATGTCTGTCTATTTCTTTGGCACGCCCTACAATCCAAACGGCATGGTGGATTTTAACATATGAGGTGTCGTTAGATTTTTTTTGACTGTGGGAGTGTCGTGTGATGATTGTCCCGCCTGCGACAACTATCAATATTCAATGTATTTAGAAATATTTCACGTTGCATTCAACATTGCTCAAATTGAATTCTGGAATCTTAGAGCTTGTTTTTTTCTTTTCAGTTTTTTCTCTTTGCAGCTATTTTTTTATGTTAGTCCGGTTTTTACGAGTATATAATTGTTTTTTATATAGTTGTTTTAGCTGTCGGGTTTTTGTTTTAATTTAATATATTTGATTATATTATATTATATAAACTGATGCGACTTAAGACAACATTTCTGGCGAAACAGTTTGCAGCTTATCAGAAACGCGATAATCCAGCCGTAGTATTTCACCATTGCTATAGTATCTGTTATCCCGGAATGACAACAGCGCAAACTAAACAGCCACTTTTGCTAGCAATAATGACGCATCCCTCACCGAGGCTTACGTGGTCGTTATCGACAGAATGACCACTTTATGGGGATATAAAAATGATGATATTTTTTGCAACCTTCGCGCGCTCCCTCTTCGCATTAATAAGAAATTATAGTGGACCCACTAAGTAGTAATAAACGCGACGGTAAAAGCATTATGACTCAGCTCAAACATACCTTGAGTAAATTAAGCTTCTCACGGTTAATAAAGCCATTGTAAATAATGCTTAGTTGGAACTGAACACGTTGGCCACTGAAACTGGAAATGTTCCGTTCAGTTTTGTTTCATACGAAACCCGTATTTACATTGTGCGGAGTTAGATAACTTGTTCGTGGAATATCGTGCACTAACTAACGTGAGTTGGTTTTTTGTATAATTAGAGAACTACTATCGTATAGTAGTAGGAGCTCGATGGCGCAGCGGTTAATGCGCCCGGTCTGCGAGTGCTGAGGTTAAGCAGGTTTCGCAAAGGCTGGTCATTGGATGGGTGACCAAAAATTTATCATCTAGAGCTCCTCCGTGCTTTGGAAGGCACGTAAAGCCGTTGGTCCCGGCTGCATTAGCAGTCGTTAACAACCACCAATCCGCACTGGGCCCGCGTGGTAGTTTATGGCCCGTTCTCCCTATCCATAGGAAAGGCTCGTGCCCCAGCAGTGGGGACATAAAAATAAACTGATGATGATGATGATCGTATAGTAATGTATAATTGTTAATGAAGTAATACATTAGTTCAGCTTTGTTTTTGCAAATTAATTTACCACATTTTAGTGAATTGCTTTATATATTACAGCAGCTAATCCGCTTCACGTAATTACTTAGCCATTGTTTTTAACAAAAGCAGTATATTTAATTAGAGGTGGTGTAGTTGCGTGGCAAATCTGCGTCCGCCAGCACCGCGGCAACGCGGCAACGGTTCGGAAACTCGCAAATATTTACTCTGCCCCTTTTAATTTGCTTGCTAAAATACAAACTCGCAAACAGGAATAATCAAATAACATCAGCAACAGTATAAGTAGATCTATTACGTCTTTTTTACATTCCTGACACGAGATGGTGGAATTTTGAATGAGTAACAGTAATAAGATTTGAAAGTGAACGCATATTTTTCCACGCCGCGACGTTGTAACGGATTTCAATAAATTTTGCTACGCATACCTACGAGTATTCTGGATTTGCATTAAAACCTCTTTACAACGCTCTCAAAAACTTAAATTACACTAAATAATGATTATAATAATATGTAATAAGCATAATTAAGGGTTTCAAATGAGCTGACGATGACGATGAAGCGTTCCAAAAAAGTACTTATTTTTACGTTGTTATTACTAAAATTTGTTTTTGCTTATTTTTATTATACTTAAATTCTAGAGTTCGTTTTGAATTACTGACTTTCTCGTGCAATATTTTTATGAATTCCAGGTATAACGAATATCAATATTTTCTATTCTTACTCGTTTGAAACGAGTCTTCTAAATTAGAAATACCTAATGTCTAAATAATAATAATAGGAATCATAAAATAAAATAATATAATTAGAAATATTCATAAGTACTTGAAGACATCGTGATGGAGTAGCAAGCACTTTAACTTTCATGTTACTAAGTATAAATGGATTATGCATCTGTCATACTAACTAACAGATAGCATGCTCATTCCTACATACTGCCAAATTCAAAATCTGTCTAACGTAATCCGTCTTGAAATTGAGCAAACTTTAGCAAACTGTTCATGCGATATTGAAGTCACTGAATATTCCGATGACGTAATTGGTTTGCGTTTGCCGCATGCAATACTCAGTTGCACCCCACGTAACGTATGGAAAGATATGTACACAAGAAATGAGCGTTGGATGTGCGGATAAATGGATTTCTTGTTTCCATTTCCTAGTTATCTGCCTCATCTCCCTTTCTGCAAATAACGTTTGTCTATTTAATATCAAGTATTCGCATCTATCTTAGGAGAAAAGGACTTAAGACTGGTGATATTATCGCCTAATTTCTGTTAAAAGTTTTAACGGTGTAGTGTCGCGTTGTATTTTCAAGTTGTATTAATAAGAAAAGAAAATGATTTCAAAATTCTTCATATTTACAAAAACACAAATGTTAACATTTATTTTTAATGTAAGGGACATGCTATCTTTGAAACTACTAAGTTTTATGAAACTCAACAACATGGTAAGAAAGAGAAGATAAAACTAAGAAACTTTGTCGTTTACGTCAATAAAATCGGATAAAACGCTAAAAAGTTACAGACAGATATCGAAAAAAAAACAGTTTTTGGCTCTCCTGTAAAATCATGGTTTGCCCTTACATTAATTGATACTTCCGGTATCGAAATGTTGAAAATGTTGGAAATGTTGTTTCCATGTTTTTTATTATGTTACTCAACTGGGAAGCGATTGACCCCCATCTCACCTAATGGTAAAGGACCATTATGTCGAAGGTGGAAGCACACTTTACCCTCAAAGAACTTGGTATTTTATATTCATTGGCAGAATAAGACATTCAGCACTTCTCCGTTATAAAAAACAAAATATTACTGAATAAAAACATCAAGGTCAGTAATGTCATTACTTGCTTCACAATCACAACTAATTAGTTTTGTTATTTTAGGGTAATGGTACCAGTGTTCCACAGGAAGCAATGATTGACATATTTTTCCTGTATTTATTTTATTTTAATACTTTTGCAACATATATTACATGGCGGTCAACCATAGGGTGGTGCAGAAATAACAAGGTAGGTGCAATTGGGTGAAGACAACAATTTAGAAATAAAAATAATATATTATAAAACGCACAGCGTATACCTACATATATACAATTTATATAAATACACTTATATACACAAATATAATGTATATTATTACATAAACTACTTTTACAAATATGGAACTAATTTATAAATAGGACGTTACTGAGATGATTCTGCCAAGGTTTTATCAAAAAAGAGCATACGGACTTTCTTTTTAAAAGCGTCACGACTCGTAGCCATCCTGATTTCAAGAGGAAGCGCATTCCATAGAAGAATGGACTGAATATGGAAGGACGAGATACAACGCCAGATATATGGGAAGGACAGAGAAGGAGAAGATTATTATTAGATCGGAGATTCCTACTATGAGAGGAGCAAAAGGTATTGAAAATGAGGAGTGAGATAAGAGGGAGCATTTGGAGAATTAAGCAGTGAATATAGTCGTCTTTAGTCGTTGAAAATAGAGTTAGCAAATGATTTTAGACTTTGGCAACATTAAAATACAGATTACCTGCTTTGTAGCTTCAAAACCTGTCAAATTTCAATACATACCTATGTTATTTTTGGCGATTAATACTGAGTTGAACACTAGGCTTTAAAGTGTCGAGTTCAGGAGTATTTACTCAAGGGTATCGAAAACGAAACCCCCTTGTCCAAGTTTCGAACCCACTTTCACCACACTGAAAGCTAGAGTCAACACTTTCGAACAAGCCAAAGGTGAACCTTATTATAAAGATTAAAACGAGGTCCGTGCTGTCCCAACTTTACCTATTAGTTGACTCTCGCAGAGTGAAATTAATTGAGAAAATTTTCACTAAATTTGTTTCGGGGGGACATGATAAATTTTCACAAGTTTGAACTACATATTTTAAACAAATACTCGGCTTATTTGGAGCTTTTAATGGATAGCACTTAAGTGGCATCTCAACCTTTGTAGGTAATTTGGAATTCCGTTTTTAATTCGACGGGTTTAAAATATTCGTGATGTTCCAAAGTTTGGTTGTGCTCACTTATAACGGACTTTTGGTGAATTATAATAACGCTTGTTTACCTTTTACAAAAACGTTATGACTCAAATAACTATACTTTTAATAGTCAGCATCGAAATAATCAAAACACCATTATCGTCAAAAATATTTAAGCATAGTTAGTAAGTTAGTTACTACAATTTGAAAAACTACAAAGTGTTGAAAAAGTTCCACAAGCGGGATTCGAACCCGATTCGATTGTGATTTGTTCGCAACAATATAAATGCGTAAAATTATATGTAAATAATCATAAATATAGCGTGCCTAATTCTTAACTGAACTTTCAATATTTGTAAAAATATTGAGATCGGATGTTGATGACGTATTGTCGACATTGAATAGGGCTCCTTTGGCTTATTAAGTAAAATGGATAGTGTTGATTAATTTTGGCGAGTTGGATTGAGCCACGATAGCATAGATGGTAGTGCACCTGACCTGGCATGTCATGGGGTGCGGGTTCGAATCCCGCTCGTGGAATTTTTTCAACACTTTGTCTTTTTTCAAATTGTAATTTGTTTGCAACAATATTTGCGGAAAATTATATGTAAATAATTATAAGTTAGTTTTTTTTAATTAAATATTATAAAACTAATTAATGGAATCAGGCGTTACTTTTAAAAATGCGGGGTTTGTTTGTTTGTTGTTGGTTGCTCCATCTGCATGTGCATATACTTGCAGGCGAGAGGGCGGTGCTTGCATGGTGATCAAGCTTAATAAACGAATACGTTAGAAATAAACGAAAGTATTTTAATTGCATTTTTGTAAAGTAGGTATTTTTTTTAATGCTTTTTGGATTATGGATATTTTTAGGAATACTTCATTAGTAATTTTCCGAGTTATGATAAGCAAAAGCAAATCATAAAATTTACGTTTACTTTTTACCACGACGGCGTTTGAATTATTTTGGTAGTAACCGTGTTGCAAGAGGTCACGAAGTTATGTAAAGTGTACCAGGGATGTAACGGATATCCGCATCCGCAATACAACTGTTGCGGAAGTTTTGCGAATGAGGAATTGCGTTGAGTAGGTATAAGTCGCGACGTGGAAATGACAGAGAGCCAGCTGTAATGGCTAGATATAGTACCTCGTATACTAGTGTATGTATATAATAATTTGATTATCAACTAATAAAAAATCATGTGCAACATTCGGTGTACATTAATCTTTATATTAATACGTGAAGCAAAAACTGTGTACCCCTTTTTACGAAAATTGCGCGGACAGAGGAGTATGAAATTTCGCACACTTATAGTTTATATAGAGAAGGAGTACAGAGTATTAATATATTTTTTTAATTTTATGCATAAAAATACATTAAATCAATAAAAAAAAACATTACACACGCATAATATAATACTCTTTTCAAAAATTTCAAAAATGGAAGAGGAGCCGCCTATATCTGTCAATGCCAATCCAAACTCGCATTCTTTTTTATCATTGCCTAAGAAACAATCCGTGCAGCCCTAATAAAATTACGGTCGAATTTCGACCACTGGGCGACCACTAGTTATATTACTTAAGTAATTAAGTTGTAAATTAAACTAACTCTTTTTTTAAACGACCTCCTTGGTTGAGTGGTTTGTACACCGGTTTTCATGGTGTCGTCATCTCTGAGGTCCCCGGTTCAATCCCCGGTTGGGTTAATTTAGAAATTATTGTTTTTCTAAATTGTCTCGGGACTGGATGTTTTTTCTATGTATAATAAGTATGTATTTAAGTATTTTAAGTATGTTTATCCGTTGTCTAGTAACCATTTACCAAGTTTCATAACGAAGCTTCTCTTGGGCTAGATAATTGGTGTGAGTGTAGGAAGGTTTGTTTGTTTGTTTGTTTGTTTAACAAGGCGAAAAAAACCGAAATTGAACAGTATAAGTGTCTATGTTTATTTAAAAAGCTGTACTACCTACTGCTTCTTTATGGGTGCGTTTATTTTGATACATTTTACAATATTTTCAAGCGTATATTTAAAAATATCCTAACATCTGTATCTGCGGATGTGAGGCCCACCCAACACATGTGCATCTGCCGATGTCAAAATTTCGGCATCCATTACGTCCCTCACATGTACACAACCTTCTTTTTAAAAAATAAACTAATAGACAAAGTTTGCTCATAAACAAAAAGTTTACAAAAAGGTATATACGAACCTATGTATCCTATTAAATGAGTACAGATGAAGTAACAAAACTATAAGTATAAGGTTTTTGTATTGACACTAATCGTCCACGCTCATAAAACATGCTACATGAATATACTATATAACATATTTTGTTGTATAGTCTGGACGCACCTTTAAGTGGAAGAGCATCATAATAGAAACTTATAATTTAATTCAGGTTAATTAACCTGAATTAAATTATGATATTACATTATCTTATTCAGTTTATACGGTTTCAGTTAGATCAAGCGGGTCAGTATAACGTGCGCAGGATACAGATAACACGGTTGCAACCAACCCGGGTATGACCCGTGCAGGTGGCGGCCATAACTAAATATGACGGCACTTAGCCTCAGATCCCTGTCACCACTATCTGCCGCTCGATCAACCCTGTTACTGAATTTACGACGGCTCGCTGCATGCCCCGGGCAAACATATTGCTCGTACCTACACTTTATGACCTCAAATCACGGTGTGTACACGGTCTTATGAAATATGTCAAAAATAAAAGGTATGTTGGGTTATGTACTTTTTTTTTAATTTGATGCCTGTGCATACATCTGTTTTAATTTGAATGAAGCGTCGGTAGTCGCACGTATGGATGTTTGGGATTGTAGTTCTATCCCCCTAGCTCCACAAAACTACTGACGTGAACCCCATACCTAACAAAAGCATTTTGAAACTGGACAAACAGGATAAACAGTACTGTTGCTAGTGTGCATTTTTATTAACCTCTTAAATGTTTTTTTAAAGAGACTAAGTTCAACACTATCGTAATGTACAAAAAAAACAGAAACAGATTTTATTTCAACATACGCCAATTATAAACAAAATATAATACGTGTAACTTCTTACTGATAAGAGAGAAATTCGTCGCATGACAACGTGCCGTGTGCACATACATCTTTACGTTTTTCATTTACTTTCACTTTAGCCTATCCTATATACTAGACGACCTCCTTGGTCGAGTGGTTTGTACACCGGTTTTCATGGTGTCGCCATCTCTGAGGTCCCGGGCTCGATCCCCGGTTGGGTCAATTTAGAAATTATTGTTTTTCTAAATTGTCTTGGGTCTGGGTGTTTTCTATGTTTAATAATAAGTATGTATTTAAGTATTTTAAGTATGTTTGTCCGTTGTATAGTAACCATATAACGAGTTTCTTAGCGAAGCTTCTCTTGGGCTAGATAATTGGTGTGAGTGTAGGAAAAATTATTTATTTATTTATTTATATACTTACCCTAATATGCATAACATATGCAATTGGTAGTAGGTGCACCTGCAAATCAAATAAGTGAAATCCTTCGTAAACGTCAAACATTGTTTCCATTTATATAGCTAGATTGCATACACCTTATTGGCACTGGAAAGCTTCTTCATCTGGAATGCCAACTTGCTCGTTCAGCTGTTTCGCTTTGTAAATCCAAAAGTACACCGAGGTTCGAAAGCACAAGGAAAAAATAAAACCGGGACCACGACAGAACGGTGGCGAAGCGCAAAGCTTTAAGTACCTATCGGAGTGTCGAGCTTATGTGCTGAGATTAATGAAATTGGAAAAAGTGAGACTGGCCTTTTAAAGAGAGGAAAATGTACTTTATTTAAAATGCGACGCGACTTAGTGTACGCAACATTGCCTTTTCACAATGTAGAAGAAATAAGTGATTAGAATGATACGACAAACAGTTTTAAACAGCAATTCAAATATGTTTTTTGTTATTTAAGGTAACTTTTATAGGTTAACTGCAACGATTTTCATTTCTTGAAACTTACAATAGATACGCAGATTAAAGTGAATTTTTCATCAAAGTACTTTTTTTTTAAACTAAAATTTTTACATAAAACTACACTGTAAACAAAAACCACGTAAAACGTTTTATATCATCTTTTTAGCCATTATCATTTTATTTAAAATAAAATGCGTCACCAGTGTAACCCACATTCCTTTATAGCCATCAGACTAGAGGCATTTTGTTTTAAAAACCTACTTTTAAAAACAGACGAAACTGCAAACGTAGGTGATATTTTACTCACAGTCCAGCGGCACGGCCACAATTTTTGAAAGCTTTTGCTTTGTAAAATGTACGTCGAGAGGGCTTTTGTTGTTAAGCCCTACCTACTTGTCATTAGCCGTTTAATATACTTAGACGATGCAAGTATAATTATTTACTTTCGTCGATTTAATGCTGTACTCTGACTTGCTTTGAAATATTATATTGGATAATATTATTTATTCGAAAAAGTATATGAAATATGAAAATATACTAAAACTAAAAAACCAATATTTTGGTAGCTCAGGTGGAAGAACTGACACCCTGATTTCAAAAGGTCGTAGGTTCGAGTTCTGCTTGAAGCAAGTCATGTTTTTTAAATAAGACATAAATATTTGAAATTTTGATTATGTTAGAATTGATTTATTCATTAATAACAACACGCCGTATACTTATAAACTAGTCATCTGTGACGGAAATGGGAAATTAAAAAAATACAGTTATTTTGATCCTCATTTCACTAATCCTACTCATCTAAGTAACGCGAAGGGTACTAACCAACCCGCTGCGCCACTTAACGGTGTTGTTTTAATTACCAAATTCTACTAATCCTCCCCCTTACCCAATAGCTATTCGACAGATTCTCCAAATTGTTCATAACTTCAAGTTACTTCAACAGGCTGTAAAGCTTTCCCAACATCAATATCAAATAAGTTTACAAAAAACGGTAGTCTCAAAAGAAATTTCGTTGATCCAATTCTTTATCCACCGCGCGCAAAGAATTTTCATTGTTCATAGCTAATAAAACTTCTTTTATTAAAAAGGATTTTTAATATATTCAAGGAGGATTTAGAGGGCCGTTAGTGTCAAATATCGCTTCATTTCTTAAACTGATGTCGATGTAATTTCTAAAATTAAAACGGTGTACGAATTTCGTGAATGATCAACAATTACTAGAAACTAGAATACTTTTAGCTGCTTGCACAAAGCACTATAAAATGGTACGCGTTCATTTAAATAATTAATTATTTTTTAATTATTTTTTTAATTTTTATTTCAATTTATTTTATTAATTAAAATAAAACCCAGTGGTGGCGCTCGGCCTGATACCCGAATGTCCCGGGTTCAATTCCCAGGTTGGGCTAAGTGTGTTTTGGATTTATTCGGTGCATAGGCCAGGTTTTTAATCACCATCCCGCATTTGGCAAGCGTGATGATTAAGCCATTACCCATCAAGTAGTGATGACTTGATTTCAATGATGGAGGCCTTTGCACAGCAGTGTGATAGTTATAGGCTATTTACTTTACTTTTAACAATTAAGCCTAGCACTATTTAGACTACGTTACCAACTATTTCACATAGACAGCCGAAATAAGCACTTTCGCAAATATTAAATACTAGTTGCCGCTCGCGGTTTCACCCGCGTGGTTCCCGGTTCCCGTTCCCGTGGAAATACTGGGATAAAAAGTATCCTATGTGTTATTCCCGGTTATAAACTATCTATATGCCGAAGTTCATCCAAATCCATTTAGTAGTTTTTACGTGAAAGAGTAACAAACATCCATACTTACAAACTTTCGCGTTTATAATATTAGTAGGCTTTGCGAAAGTGTTTATTTCGGCCGCATCGAGATAAAACAGAGATTATTTTAATTCGCTGTTAACTATACATTATTGATATATACATTGAAATTCCGTTTGAAACAGCTTCAGGTTAATCTTGATAATGAAATTAGCATCCCTGCAGCTCAGTTGGAAAAGCAGCCGCTTATTAAGAAAGATCATGGGTTCGTCCCACCTGTAGCAGTGGCAATTGTTATTTCATTTATTTTGGAATAATTTTGGCGGGTATGCCCATATCTACATTAATTGTTTTATTATTATTTATTTTATTAAGAACAAACGGTCATAATACATTTACATTTAAAAAAATAAATAAATTATATAACAATATTGTCTGCTCAGTAGATGTTAAATAGTATGAACATAATTAAGGGTTTCAATCTAGTCTTAAGTTTTTAATATCGCATGTGGTTTTTTGTGTCTGTGACTTTTGGTGCCTGTCACCTATTTTGTGCATCAGAATAAATAAAAACTGTAAACAGACACAGTATATATATATGTCGGAGACATGGCGCTAGCATCGCTTAGAAACGACAAGTATAGTCTATACTTGAGTGTGGTCTGCGCAGCCTATGCTCTATGGTACGCGGAACGTCAACGTCAGTTGCCGCAACAACGGACTGGACAAATTTAAACGGTAGCGGCCGGAGAGTACGCACGCGCAGAACTCACTTCGTTTTTAAAATCTATTTGCATCGTGCAACTATTTCTAAATAATTTAATTGTGATGTTAAAATAACATTAACGTGACTGTAAGGAATACGATTGCGTCTTTATTTTGAAGATCCAAGATTAACTGTGTTATCAACGAATCCAAGTTTGCTCGACTGTTCTACCTAACCTACAAACAACCTCGCCGCCGACATATATATAGTTTCATTATACTATTTAAAGTAAAAACACAAAAAAAATATTTTAATTGTTACGCAAAAGTAACTTATATTATGCTATGAAACAATTTTGACGTTAGGTATCTACTCGTGACTGTACTGGAGGGATCATATACCTATAATATAATATTTTTTGATAAAATATTTACTAAGGTACTTTAGGTCAATTTTCTTACAGTGGTACAACAACACCGATATGGGTTTTAATTATTATTCAATGATTTTCATGAATACCATTAATCTGCTTTTGATGATCATTATTGTCATTGTGCTGTTTTCAGGCCTGCTGACTTATGTTTTTAGTTCACTTTATGGAAAGGCTGCCCACATCATAACTTATAATGAAATAAACCGTTATAACCGCTACAAGAGCTTTACAATATAAAATCAGCGTCACGTTTGATTGATTATTGTTCTTAATTATTCCAATAATCAGCGCTTCATAAATTTCAGATTATATGCAATTGAATTTTATAATTTCTCTTAAATTAAATGGTTTTATTCAAAGTATCTGAAAATTATTTTAACATTCGATTGCATTCCCAGCGGCTTGTAAATTAAATCAGAGCCGAGCAGAGACAAATTAACTAGATGTATCGAACATACCCGTATTATGTTTATACGTATGCCTATACAAATACCTTTGGTAATTAACACAGAAAGCATTTCAGTTGTTATGTAAAATGGAAAACATAATTTTGATGAAGAATAATTCCCAAATTTTACTACACACAAACAATATCGTTTTAATTTGTTAGTTGGTTCGCAGTGACGGATTATTAAATTGATTGCAGGTTAATTGAGTCTATATATGGAGTTGTTAGTTGTTTAGCATACATAGCAACAGTTATGATCGCCTTATAGGTACATCATTATGTGGTTACGAGAGAATGTAACGTTGCGTATCTGTACCTAATAATCGTATTAATCTTCAGAACGTGTTTGCAGAATACCAAAATTTGTTGTTTTTTAATACATATTTGCAAAGGCTTTTTACTCCGAGGTTCTATTCAGAAAGTGGGCCTTTATATAGAAACATTACCAAAGAAGGCTTTATTTGCCTATTCTTGCTCGTTTTACTAAAATAGCCTCTATTAGAGTACAAATTGATAATGAAATATTTCAAAATGCTTTCTTTATACTTATACAAGCTTACGGTTGAATTTAAAAAGTACACAGTAGACGAGTGAGAATTTAACTAAGCACATTAATTGGCAAGGTCCGCGGGCAAAGGCACTTATCGGCCGGCAACTCGCCACTCCGCAAAGTGAATCTTCTTAATTGCACAGCGAAGTAATTGGTTGCCCCCACCACATAATATCGGGCGTGCTTTCAAAGAAGTCCACTCCTGCACTGAGATTTTAAATTGCCTTTACAAATTAAAGTCTTTTTATCTCTGTGACACGTTGTTTTGTAAAACACATAAACGTACTTGGTTTAAATGTTTTTTTTGTTTCATTACTACTAAGACACTGGCTGGCTATCTAACATAATATGTCTAACTGTCGAAACACAAAAATGTTGCTGTTGTTGTGTTGTTGTTATGGTAGACTAAGATGAGATGGTGTTAGCAAAGTGGGCATATTCAATTTATTTTGCCAAATTATACAAATTTTACTAAAAATTAAAATTTCGCCAAACTGATCAACAGTTTATTGGCGAAATACCATGGCAATGTGTACCTACCCAATTTTAATGTCGTATTCGGGAATTTTGGTATGAAGCCAGTTCTAATAACTAGTTCAAAGGAGCTGTCTATGTTGTTTAGAAAACATACAAAAGAGTTTATTGCATCAGGCGGGTTGAGCGGCCGAGATAGTTTTTAGGTTCCTAAAAATTGTGAAAATTGTAATTGTGGGAGGGGTTTCAACATACAGACATACAGGCCTTTCCAAATTGTTATTAGTTTGTAACCGAATTTGCGTAAAGTTATATACAAATAACCATAATTTTATTAGATGTAGTAATTACAGCAGAAGTCGTCTTCATTCGAATTGGTTGCCGCCAAAAAGTGGTCCGAGCGTGCATCGGTCCCACCGGGTATGCAACTTGTTCCGGGGCTGGTGCGAACGGATATCGGCTTATAAATCAGCTGGCTTGCATCCGGGTCCGAGTTTCACGGAGCGACAGGGCTGCAACCAGGGACTGATTAAGTATGTACTTAAAATTACCACTCCAAACTTAGATAAACTGGTATATTTCTAAGTACCGTGGCCAGCGAGTTAACGTGTCTTCCCAATACAAAGGTGCTTGAGATATTTTAATTCAAAAGATAGAAAGAAATAACGAAGATCTTTTATTATTTGGTCATAAATTCGGTGGGTCGGATTAAGTGACTCAACATTCATGATTTCGCTAGCTTCTGCGTCTACGAATTCCTAAGATAAGGTTTATAAAATCAAACATAACCATCTATCTTTTACAAAGAAAAATGTGATAGCCATTTCCTTTAGACTAAAATTGCAAAGAGTTGAAGATGATATAGCTCTTTCTAATGATCAAATTGCTTTGAAGGTATAAATACATTCATATCCAATCACGATTTTGTCTGTTATTGACAAGATTATTGAAAGTTACTTTGGTACTGAAATAAACAAATATCTGTCTAATAATAATATAAAACTAAGCAGTTCGGCTTTCAAAAAAATTGACCTTTTTTTTATGGTAAAAAAGGCAAACGAGCAAGCGGGTCACCTGATGGAAAGCAATCACCACCCAGGGGTCACGTGTAGGGTCTCAAGGGTAAACCTACGGACGCGAGCAACTTTAACCCCTAAAAGTAAAGTACCTCCCAACTTTTGTCACAGTTTACAGATGAGGTCAACAAGTGCATGAACGAAAAGAAGCATGTGCTTGCTGTCTTCGTCGATTTCAGCAAAGCTTTCGATGCTTTAAAACATAATGTATATATAATAAACTAAGTCAGGCTGCTGTACAGGGACCTCCGCTGGACTGGTTTAAAAATTATCACTCGAACAGGTATACGGCAGAAAAGATATCCGAAGAACTCAGTAATATGATACCGACTAGTGAAGGAACCGCGCAGGGTTCCATCATTGGGCCAACTGAATACTTACTATATGTTATTGACATGTGCAACATCTTCCAGCAAGACTCTGTGTATCAGTTCGTAGATGATACTTGTCTCTTGGTGGCACACGAAAGCATGAATGTGGCGCAAGCAAAAATGCAAGAAAACTTTGACCTCTATGTCAATGGTCACATGACGTTGAGCTAAATATTAACGCAAAAAAACCACCCTTCTTCACATTCATACTCCCGATCTAAAAGCGCCCGCCACCCCTGTAATAGTTGCTCACGAGCACCAAAGTCAACACAGCTATCAAAGTAAGTGTAATTGCGGAACGCTTGAACTAGTCTTAGAGCACAGGTATTTTGGTCTTATTATTGACTCAAGATTTAATTGGGTACCGCATATTAATTGTTTATGTAACAAATTAAGAGCAATCACATCGAGACTGTCCATATTAAAGTTTAAATTACCTTATAAAATATTGCGCATGTTGTACATGTCGCTGGCAGGCAGCATAATAAATCATTGTATTAGCAGTAATGGCAGAGCATACAAAACACATATCAATATTATATATAAACGTCAATTTAGCTTACTTAAATTAATAGTGCCACAAAAAATAAAAAAACCAATTCAAAGACGACTGCATCGGCCTGTTTAAATACTGCAAGATAGTAAATGTGTTTGATCGGTATAAACTGGAAATTATAAGTGAATACTTTTACAAAATTCAATAATTATCAGTAAGAACTCGAAATGCGAGAATGCGCCAACTTACGTACTTGTCCATGTACAATGTACCGTCATACAATAATGTACATGGGCAATGAATGTGGGAGTATGTGCTGCCATCTAGTCTAAATAGTTATCCTATTGAACTTGTATCAAAATTAAAAACACAAATAACAAATTATGTAAATCTACATTAAAAAAATATTATGTAAATGTTAATGCGATCTAGCGAGTGACTCACGTCACCGCAGATAAACCGTCCCAGTTTTTGTCGGTAATTACCTATGTAACCAAATTATGTACTATTTGTAAAGCATGAATAAAGAATTGTAAAAAACAATATATTTAATATAATGTCCTAGGGCCAAAGTAACTGCCGACAGCCAAAAGCCCATAGCAACAAGTAACTGCATTTTTTATTCTCGGGAATGATGCCCCCGCTACGGTGCGGCCCTGTGCTACCGCGTAACGCCCCAACGTAGCCGCGGGCGTGAAGCCAGCTACGGCGTAGCACGGTCACCACTCAATTGGAGAATTCACCGACGCGATGTCATCGGCACCTTTTCGTTACATTCTTTTGACTCATTTTCCTGAAAGTCACTTTAAAATATTTTACTTTTTTGTGAACCTTTTCCATGGGTGGTTAATTAAAATTAGAGCTAATTTAATAACTTTGATAATTATATAAAGTAAACCATTAAAGTTTTTAACAGTAACTTTAGTAAGCTAGGAAAATCAATTTATTATATTATATATGTATATTTATCGACATTGTAAAAGCGTGTTGTTTTTTTTGCAGACAGATTAAGAGCGTGGCTTTAAATGTATCGTTTTTGTGGTAGGTTCACGATTTTCACGCAAAGCGTTCGCGTGGCATTCATAAAAAAATGAAGGAGATTTTTTCGTAAAAGCATTGAATACACCTTTGCTCTGATATTCAGTAACATTCAAGTTATAGGTTTAACATTCAGCAAACACGGTTGCGGCGCGATTTTCTAACTTTTACGAAGCGTTTACAAACAAAAGAAAAAAAGTGCGCGTTCTCACTCACAACCACTGTAACATTTGAAATAAGATAACAAAGGAAAGTGGAGACCATAAAATATGAAGCGTGCACAACACAAATTGCGCTAACTTGAGAACGAAATGCTAAACTTGAACGTTGCGGAGGCCAAACGAGAGTCAAGAGTGTGGACCGAGGATCGTGGCGGCACCAAATAAGAAGACCCACAGAATGTAAGCTTATTACATATCGCGCTCAAGCAACGCATACATAGACCTTCTCATCATCAGCTCATTTTATGTCCCCACCTGCTGGGGCACGAGCCTTCCGTATGGATGGATAGGGAGGACGGGCCATAAACCACCCTGGGCCCTGTGCGGATTGGTGGTTGTAAACGACTGCTAATGCAGCCGGGACCAACGGCTTTACGTGCCTTTCGAAGCACTCGAGCTCCTCGGAGCTCGAGATGATAAATTTTTGCATAAATCCGATGACCGGCCCTTGCGAAAGTTGCTTAAACTCAGCACTCGCAGACCGGGCGCGTTAACCACTGCACCATCGAGCTCCTCGTTAAAACAAGTAACACTGACCCTGAGTAGACCCTCTCACGCACACGGATCTAGGAACAGTACAAGCGCGCAGCTGTTGCGAAATTCCGTGTCCGTGAGAAGTTGTCTATGTGTTTAAATATAGAAATACAATTTGTATACATACAACAATTGTTTAGAAAATATGTAAAACAGAGAAACAAAACATTTGCGACGTTATCAACTATTATTTTCTCCCACTACCGCAAACTCGTCACAACATCACGGCTACACAGCGGCGGTCGTGTGTGTGGCAGCGAGCGACGGAGACGAACCACAAAAACTTTGAACTTAAAATTATTAAACAATTCGATAAGTATTTGTGTCCCATTACTTAATATTATACATTTTACCAAAATGTATGGAACAGCTGAATTTTATTTTCGAATTAGGGAGTTGGTTCAATAGTGAGAGTTGTACGTTTGTATTACGGGTGTCATCTCAGAAGCTTTAGACGGTGATAAAAAAGTCAACCTGTATAAGTACATAGTGTAGTGTAGTACAGTCGAGTTCAAAAATATGCATTTTTTTTTATATTAACGGGTAAGCACAGTGCCTTGATCTCACCTGATGTTAAGTGATGATAAGGCCAAAGTTGAAAGCGCACTTCACCCGGGATCCCCAACTAGTGAGGCACTGGCTGGCTGCACTGGTATACACTTTTGACAGATGTTGATTCTTATTACAAGGTAAATAAAGTTTACTAACTGTTAAAAGTGTATACATATTATTGAACTCGACTGTAACTAATGCGTGCGTTGCTCAAGCGCATTTTTATGAAGCGCTCCTTCTGTGGGTCTCCGTACTTTGTGGTAGCGGCTACAGCTGCTTTATACATAGGGGCGAGTTGCGGGCGAGCGCATCTAACTTCCTTACAATACTATTGTGTGTAGTTAACTAACTTGATTGTCATCTCGGGCTTAGTGTGACTTGTGTGGAACAGACGACTTGTCTCAAGGACTCCCAAACTAGCATATTGCTGTATTAATTTTGGTGAAGCGCGGTGGGAACGTAGAACATACAAAGCTCTGTATAAAATAATTCACCTGGCATATATTTTAATAACGTAACCATAAAGTAATTATTGTTAAAATGTTGTTTCGGCTTTTAAAAGGGATTTGTTTTTCTCCTTTACACGTTCCCTCATTACTGGAACGAGACTATTGTCCATGACACAGAATAAAAATATTTGAACATTGTCTGCAATTAGAAAATTACTTTTACGTTTTTTTTGTGTTTACTTTAATGCTATTGTTAATGACACTTTTAATATCATCATCTACACAATTTGCTTATTTTCACTTTTAATCAAATGCTACCAAAGAATAAAAAGACAAAACCTAATATTCGGACTCCTTTCGTTTTAACATAGCAATAAAAGCGAGTACTCGAGAGGATTTTATTCAAGTCCATTCGGTTAGGATTTAGACGCTGTTAGCGTCATATAACCGCAATTTTACCGTTTCTCGGCCGGCGCAGCAATGTTTTCAAATACTGTTAGAATTACCACATTTCATATGTTACGAGTCTCCGTGGGGCCCGTGTCGTCGTAATATCGCCTGAGTCGTTTTGTGATCTTGTACGCCTTTGCCCGACATTAACTGCTATGTGTTTTTGTCTAACGAGGTGATTATTTTCGTGAGCTTCTTATAGGTTCTTGGTTCGTATTGTTTAATTAAAACTGTTTGACTATTTCAATAAAGTACATTTAATTTGAATAGAAGGTATTAAAATTAAATAATAAAGTGTTTAAAGCTTAATCCCTTGTTTTTTTATAAAAATTAAAAATAAAATAAAATCTATTTATTTCAGGCTGTTTGTTGCACATAATATTGTTAGCATACAAATGACTTAAAAAACTATGTTAGTAAATACAAGTACTAAAAAAAAGAAAACAAATTAATTTAGGTATTTTTTGCCCTCTGGCGCTCCGGGCACACGCACTTGTGCCTGGACCCAGTGCCCCCACGCGCGCGGCACATCAGCGACGCGATGCGTCGCCGCAGCACGGTGTGGAAGCTGTCTGTGTGCGCGTGAGCAAACGTCGCAGATGCACTACAGTAGCGTGGGCGCCAAGCATGCCTAGTCATCATCAAAAGCAATATGTGGGGCGTCCCCATATAAACAATAGCACATGGAATATAGAATATCAGGCCATATCATATAAGTTTTTAACCAACATATTATGATATTTTATTCCAATATAGTATCTGCAGTACAAGATTTTGTTTGTTTGGTAGATATACAATACTATTTATAAAAATAGGTATTTAAAAAAGTTAAAAGAATGAACGAGTAACTAATGAACGCATGAATCAGAATCATAAGCCATTAGGTACCTAATGGCTCATCTGCTCTGCGATTAACTTTTGCGAGCTGCCGTTTAGTTGGCACTTTCTTAAAAATGTTATTTCCACAGTTTTTATTCGCTGACAATTATATATTCATATTTGTACTAGTTACTATGAGTAGTAATTACCCTATATAATGATTCAATGCCGTGAAAAACCCTTCATCGCTGTCTCTCTCTCTCTCTTTCATCTCATCATAACTTCAATCGTCTTTTTTATAGAGAGTTTGCTGAATGCTTAGAACGGTATTTTTAGCGTCACCGAACTTTGCTTAATTCGTCGATACAATTTTAGCTAAATGCGCATCATAAACCCGCTTGCATTGAAAAATGCGAAACACACTGCTCGACCTTATCTTACCTCCGGATATCGAGCCAAACGCTATGCCATGGCCATCAAGGCGTTCCTTAATAAAAAAATGCTTTGATCAACAAACAAGCTCGACATATTATTATAGCTTAAAGTATATCTCAATATGAAGTAGAAAATCTAGTCATTTTAACAATATACTCTATCTTTTCTTGTCCCTGTCAAAACAAGGGTTATATTAATTTTATGACGTCGATAGCACGCGACGTTGCATCGTTATGCAGCGGTATCACAGCGTACTATCCGGGCGTCATCTCCTTATTGTGACGTCACTCCCTCGACTCCCGCCCGCGTCCAAGTCGCTCATTGTGCCCGTCCCACTTTTTAATCTGGAGACGTCGTACAAAAGCACAATACTCCCCGTATACATAGCTACTATTTTGTTTCACGTTTAATCAAGGAGTACGTACCTAGTCGACAAATCTGTCGATAGAAGCAAAAACGTCTAGCCAAATCACAATAAATGGTTCGTCGCGAGAAGAAAAACTACATGTCTGATATTAGTGCCACATTATTAATCTAAGGACGGTCGCTCGACACATCTTTTGGTAGGATTGTCGGCGACACGCGGATAAATCATAGCGATATTACCAAGTCGGTGTGTGGCGGAGTGTAATATATCAAGTGGCATAAAGGAGCAGGCGACTCGCGGCCTGAGTTTCCACCTCGGCGCCGTTTAGAGGAATGCGCCTAGTGGCACTCTTATATTGAGATAAATGTTGAAGGCCACACGCCCTCGGAGCTCTTCACCTTTTTTCGCTTTAAAATCACAACCTCCTCTCCCCGAACGTTGTCAAGGGTCACCTAGAAAGACAGTATTGAGTTTGTAAGAAAATTTATGGTGAAGAGCAATTCAAATATAACTTGAACACCAGCTAAGTGTTCCCGAAGAATACTTTACAGTGTTGTAATACTACTCAATGTATCAGATGGTTTTGTTTAATTTATAAATTATATTTGTTTATTTCTGGAATTTGAATGTTAGCCCTACAAATTTTATTTAGTTAATATGTAAACGAAACACTTTTGAAAAACATTGTTTGAAGTGGCAAAGTAGACTCGACTCCCTGAGGTCGTGGATTCTATTCCCAGGTCAGGCAAAGCTACAGAATTTACTGCAATTCTGTCATATCTAATTACTGCAACCGCATCTACGATTTTTGTAATATTTATTGCGCTGCCGTTAATATTAATGAACTCTTTTACTAAAATAACTATAAAAGTAGATTGTTTTTTAATGCTTTTTGAGTAATACTAGCAACTAAACCTCATTAAACACGATTTGGTATTAAAACATACTAATAATGTACAATTACCTCAACTATAATCTCGTGATGTAAGACCGTGTCGTGTGCATCACAGGTAAGTGCGGGGACAAAGTTTTTGCAACTATCTGTGTGAGCGCTTTGTATCAGGTAACAAAGGCTCACGGGACTTCGGCGGGCTTTTAGGCGGACAGTTATCATGCCAGCCACAAACGTGAATTTACGCTTTGCATTTCGAAAAATTAAAAGCTACATTTTCAATGCAATTGCGAACGTTCCTTCCACAGTCAGTCCGGGTAATGGCCACTTCAATACGTAATTGCGCGGTCTTTTTTGTTGACGACGCTTTCGTAAACACTCATTTGTACCGACTATTTGCAGTGCACTCCACTTTAACTTAATCACTACTAAATGGGAACATTATGGTGTAATGTTTCAATCAATTAACTAGCAGCGGGACACTAAACATTACCCTTGCAATTCCGAAATGTGCACTTTAGTCTATCTGCCTTTATAAACAAAAGTAAAAGAGAATCAGAGTCAAAGAAGAATAATTTATTTAATTTTAGCCTTTCAGGCACTTATTGACGTCAAAACATCATCATCAGCTCATTTTATGTCCACACTGCTGGGGATAGGGAGAACGAGTCATAAACCACCACGCGGGCCCAGTGCAGATTGATAGTTATTAACGACTGCTAATGCAGCCGGGATCAACGGCCTAACGTGCCTTCCGAAGCACGGAGGAGCTCAAGATAATAAATTTTTGGTCACCCATCCGATGACCGGCCTTTGCTAAAGTTGCTTTAACTCAGAACTCGCACACCGGGCGCGTTAACCACTGCGCCATCGAGCTCCTCGTCAAAACAAGTAACACTGTATTATAATTTAAAAATGATTTGTGTTTATTTTGTAAGATAACATAGTTATAATAAATAAATAATTAAAAGAAACTTATAAATATTTCTAATTAATTATAAAATTATTATTTTTTTAAGCTAAAGCACTGAATCTACTCGTACTTGTACTACTAGTCCGGATTTTGGGATAGCCATAGCAGCGAAGAGCTAGCAAGAAATAAGAGGTTTTTTATTTAAACATATCACAATGTTTTTTTTTAAATCTATTTAAGGTTACATTTTATCAATTGCAAATATTTTGACAAAACATCTAATTATAACAGAGAAATAAGGCTCTTGTTTGTTTTTTGGAAGGAACAATTATTTGAACAATAGAATTGCAACACACAACATTATTGACATTTCTGTCACATGTCAGTCAATTCAATTCAACAAAACTTGCGAAACTTGTGAAAAACTGTTACAAATCCAATAAACGAAAGCCAGGTAGGTCGATAAAAAGAACTTAAGACACTCAAACACTACGATCACAACGAACAAACGAAACAAACTAACCAAACAAAGCGAAGCGACATTTCACATTGACATTGACAGTTGTTTTTTGTCTTTGGTCATCCGTCGTCTCGTCGTATCATAGTGTAGGTAGCCGTTTTTATTACCATTTCAAGGTTGAAAAAAGGTTATATTTTTTATTTTATAACTACTAAAATATGCACATATGTAATTTATTGTATTTTTCTCTTAATAAGTTTTTTTTTTCCCATTTTTTAACATAGCGTACATAGACCCAACCTATATTATGGGACATCTCCTTTGTCAGATTTGCATAGGTTGATGTGCATCTGTACAATTACCTACTAACTAGGCAAGTAAAGAATTCGGGCACCAGTCATTCATTATTGCAAAACCCTGTTTAATAACTCTTGGTCAGTAATGTTGATTGTCTTATTATGTCAAACGCCACAATTTTAGTTTTTCAATCTATGTATATAAAAATCAATTATTATTCGTTTGTCTCGCTAAAACTCGAGAATGGCCGGACCGATTTGGCTAATTTTTATTTTGAAATATTTGTGGAAATTCAGGGAAGCTTTAAGCGGTGAGAAACATAAATAATAAATAACGGAAAATACTAACAACGACAATTTAATTTTCTAATACAAAATGTTTCTAGCTGTGAAACATTTGATGTCTTTGTTTGTTTTGTTGTCATAGAAACTGTCAAAGCGATACGAAGTCCGCCGGGTCAACTAGTCATTTATAAGTATATTATATATAGTATACTACGTGTCCTAATTTCCTACATTCCTACTGTACTGCACGTCCATAGTGTTAAGTAGTGTGCAGTATGACATTACAGCAACTTCATTTGTTTTATATGAGAAAGGCGGCAAACGAGCAGACTTACTACCATCTGATGGGTATTGCATTCGACTTCGCAACGTAAATTACAACATTTACAATTCTAAAAAATGTGCATTGCTCTTTGTTATCGTTAATAATTATTAAACATTCTTGACACTTAATTCAAAGATCTTTCAGATTGAAATAGGCAGTAGGCTTAACCGCGCCTGATGAAGTTAATTTCTACAAGCGTTTATTTTAATTTGCATGTGTGATGTTAATTTTAATTTGTACCAACCAAGATTTTTTCTATTTCTATTCATATTTTAAATATATTCTAGGTTTAGAATGATCTTAGTCTTATAGAGAAAGAAAGTATTAAAAGAGGTTATAAAAATAACTACGTACGTGATAATCCTGTCACGGCCATAATGTTTATCATTTTAAGTGCATTTCATAGCTCTAAGTTCTACGCTATAATCCTCACTCACGCTCGCTTTGAAAGGATATGAAGATAAAATTTTAAAGTTTTAGTTTAAGAAGATGTTGCGTAGTGTAGAGATCTTGAATGGTAACTACTGAATAGGTACCAAATCAAAACCTACCAAATCGACCTTCAGGCGACATGTTAAGCCGTTGTTTGCCCTGGTAAATGGTCGTTAATATTGTTTATTTATATTTTACGCAAATGTTGTTGAAAACAAATTAGAATTTCATCATACCTGCCCGTAAAAGCATTGCTGAGACAGCTACCCGTTGGCCTTGCACATATCATAGTTATTTAAAGTGTTTTTTCTCTTTTATTTTTATTTCTATTTTTTGTGATTGTGTTAATTGTTTTAAGATGTTCTTCTTTTTTTTTTCTCATCTGTTTGTATTTGTTTTTGTGCTGGTCAATAAATGTTTCTTATTCTTATTCTTATTCTTATTCTTACCCACTGCTGGGCATAGGCCTCCTCCATGTTACGCCAATCCCTTTTGTTTTGACCTATATAGGTATAAGCTATATAGCTAGCCTGATCTTAACCGATCTTAAATATCTATATGTAGGATTAGAAGAGTTATGAACTGTTTCTTCAGACATTGTGTGGGCCGATGTAGGAATCGTGCAAATGAGAAGACGTTTTACTTTATCACTGTTTATATTACAAGGAACCAAAGTTAGAACAGTTCCGTGACGACTCTACACTCCGTGGCGACCTAATCGAAAGTGAGCTCCGTCCAGCCCATTGGTAACGCCACGGCTCTGTCGAAGCGCAAAAGAAACCTAGTCGTGCGGCCTACACCGCTTAGGGCGCGCTTGCGTTTCATTTAGTGTCTGTAATCATGTCCGGCTGCGATATATAACAATATTTAGATCGGATTCTGATGACGTAGTTGTCGACATTGAATAAGGCTCCTTCGGCCTACAAAGTAAAAGTAAGTATTGTTGAGCGGGTTGGACAGAACTACGATAGCGTAGCTGGTAGTGCACATGACCTGAGGTTCTGGGGTGCGGGTTCGAATCCCGCTCGTGGAAGTTGTTTAAAGTGTTGAATTTTTCAAATTGTAATCAACAGTCGTTAAAACCCACCAACCGCCATTAGGTCAGCGCCGTTGTATGCTATCCTTCTAGCAATATGGTATTGACATTGTTGATGTGAGAAACCCTGAGCCTGGTGGTAAGACGTTTATCAGCTATTGGTGATGATGAGTAAAGATTTATATGAAAAGTCTTAATTTGTAGTAAATAATGTAATTTTACAATCTTCATGTCATCAGCTATTTCAAAAGATTCTATTTATTTAAGAAACCCGATATTAAAAAATATCCATCTATACGATATGCCTATAACCAAATAAATATGGTGACTCGTTTCTTTACCACATTTTCAAAGTGTTTTTTTTTTGTTTTAACTCCTAAAACACGTGTTCCTTGGTAAATATAACCTATAAGTTCTTTCAAGCAAGTCGTGAAGTCACAGCAGTTTCACCTTGCACAATCTTGCGGATCTGCATAGCCAGGGCAGCTACTCCATCGATTGCTTAAGGCGATCCCGGCTCCCTGATCACTATGGGAGGCAGTCTCATAGCCATATGCGTCTAACTGGGCGTAATGGAATCTATATCCTAATACATATTCTTATCATCATCATCATCATCGGCCTATCTTAGTCCACTGCTGGCCATATTCTCATATAGGTACAAAAAGGTGATGTTACCTAAAGGCCAATGCAGAAGTTTAAACTGATTTAATTCGACGAAACGACTCTTCGTTGCCTGCGCTGGTTCTAATAGTGTACGTCTACTACATTACATAACCACGTGTTTGAAATAATTCACTTTGAAGGTCAAGAACAGTGGAGGTACCTACTAGCCGCTTAAGATTATTTATTTATTCATTTTTACATAAAGGCACAGTAATGGACGTCAGACACAAAACTTACAATTTAACATTTAACAAAAAAATAAAATTCATAACACAGACAGAACAACAATTTACGGGAAAACATCGAAATGGCAGCATTCATTGTTCCAACCGAAACATAAATCTTCCTTCATTCAAGTTTCATTCCCATCATAAATAAAGCAGAATTCATTTTAACCCAGTGTTTGATGGCGATTTCGTAACGATCTCAATTAGCTTAAATACGCAATTTATATCCAGATGTCGGTTGGAGTTGAGAGCGCAGAATGCGCCGAGGTCGCAATCCCAACTTATATTATGTAAAAGTGTGTTTGTTCGACCATATTTCACGTCGATAATGACGCAGATACATAATTATTCGCTCAGAGATTATTAGAAGACACAAAAAGTAACATATACTACTTTTTACGTAGGCGTAGTAGCTGGTGGAAACCAACAAGCTTAGAGTAGAGCTAGACAATGATAACGAATCGTGCGGACACTGGAAAAAGGACAGTCGAGAGTTGTCCATGTAAAAGGGTGAATGCCTTTTTCATGAATTTTGTTTTACAATAATATATTATCAAGAACATTGGTTACAATTAGTTCTACATGCGCGATGTTCTCCAAAGCACCGCTTGCAATTTAGGGCGTACTCACCTATCTAATAGCTCAAGAGTCAGTGTTCTCGGTAATTGCAAGTGCCGTTAATGTTGCCAGAGAACAATCAATACTAAGAACCTGCGCCTCTTGAGAGTGAGTTCGTAATAGTTTACTTAGCTGACTTATATTAAAGTCAAACAAAGCAATTAATTACCTTTGTTGTTACATAAATAGATATATATAAATAGATATATATATATATACATTTTCATTTTAAAATTAAATAAACATGAAATTTGTGAATGAATCGGTTTTAACTAGTAAACTTGATAGTTGCTATGGGTATATTTGAAGTACAAAGAATTAGATTATCGAGTATAATGTAATATTAATAGTTGGAAAGTAGGATTTCGTACAATAACGAATGTCAACAGAAATGTGATTGCCACAGCGCGAAGGACGAAATTCTAAGACATTACCTGTTTCGCAGGTAGGTAATCGTTTTGGACTTTCGCTCGGCGGCTCCAAAGGCCGCTGATAATAGACAAAGCAAACGAGGGAACGACTTCTAACAAATTGCATTACCTACCGAAATGGCCCCACGAAAAGCATTTTGCGACGCTACGTACCATTAACTCTTTCATATTGACGTTCCGAAAATTAAGTTTCTAGCTCCGTTGGATTCCATAAATAGTCGAACCGTTGCGGTTGTCAATTTATAAATTGGTTTATAATTTAATTGTTGTGAGACCGAGAAATCAAAAATCGTTTTTTAATTGAAAAAAATATTTCAATAGTTTTTACAAACAAACAGAGTACAGGGCTTCGACTCTGTTCTTTTAAAACTGCCTCTTAGTGGCTTGATTTACATAGTTCAAATGCTTTATGTCGGAAAGAGGCATCTGATACACGATATGGGCATTCTCAAATAGCAGTAACAAGGTTCAGGAAAACTACCGTTAGTTTTCCTGAACCTTGTGGAACTTTACGTGGAGTCCAAAAGAGATGGTAGAGATATAAAAAACACTAACAATAGTAACGAATAACAAAATTTTTTAACAAAAGTATGTTTGAAATTTTTCCCGGGACGTGCTAAGGTACATAACTTATATTTGCGTCACATTTTTCATTTGCACTTCATTTAAAGTCAGAAGCTATGCCACTTTTCGTTTGCTAAATGTGTTACGCAATCTACTAGCGCCATCTAGTTAAGAAATAAATTTGCATTAAGTGTCCGTCATAAGCGGACTATTTCTCGGCGACGACGGTTACAAACTACTCTCATTTCAAAGAGCAAAAATTTAATTTATCTTCTCACTTTTTTCAAAGTGCAATTCTCCTGATGAAAATTAAACAAGAGACAGAATTAAAAATATAAAAAGGTGATTTTCTCCGGCAGGGAATGGCATTAATTCAAGAGCTGGCAAGAGCGTACTGTCACGGCTCGAAATGCACTCCATAACCTTCTTTCGTAATTTACGTTGCGGACATGTTTATCATAAATATCAAACTCGCATTTTCTGTGACTTACGTTGATGGAATTCTAGAAAGACCACTTATCAAAGACAGTGAGCTGTGAGCTTAGTTTATGATTGTTCTTAGGAAAGATTTCTATATCATGGCTGATTACCTGATTCTTAGGTTATAATGTTTGTTTGGTAAAGGTTGTCCTGACGAACGACAAACAAAAGAAGTTTGCATAAATGTTTCAACATATAAAAATGCGTCGTAGTATTTCATATAAGTTAACTTGATGCTAATAAGCTTGTGTCCAGTGGAGCACGATTCTTTAAGCGCTAGACATCTTGAGCCAAATGGCATTGTGCCCGTAAGCGCTGCGCTAGTGACCACATTGTTCTCACTACGAGATACGATTACCGCTGAATTTACTGCCCGAATTTTAAGCAAAAATAGACGAAGTCATAATTATGTACTGCCATTCGTAATACATTTGTAATTCGTAAGCGTGGCGATTACGGCAAATACCCCTCATATCCTTGGGGGAGGCCTTTGTCCAGCAGTGGACGTCTTTTGGCTGAGATGATGATGATGATGATGATTCGTAATACTCCAGTTTTCTAAAAAGCAGTATAGAGGTCCCGCGGTTTGTTCTCTGGGAGTTTAATTTATTATTATTACTACATATTAATTACAAAAACACAAATGTTGAAAAAATTTCCACGAGCAGGATTTGAATCTGCACCCTTCTGACATACCGGGTCAGGTGCTCTCCCAATTGAGCTATCGTGGTTCTAACCAGCCCGCCGAAATTATTCAACACTATTTACTTTTTTACTTTGAAAGCCAAAGGCGCCCAATCAATGTCAACAACTACCGTCATTAACATCCGATCATAATATTTTTACAAATAGGTACTAAAGATCAGTTTGAAATAGGCAAGCTATTTATAAAATGTTTTCGTTTTGTTTATATAATTTTTAACGCAAATTTTGTTACAAATTACAAAAACAACAAAATTTTGTTCGCAACTAAATTTGCGTTAAAAATTATATTGACAAAACAAAAAAAAATTACATATTAATGTTATAATCCATATGTATCTGTATGTGTCTGTCTAACTGTCCCACTCCTGAGCAAAGCCCTCCTCACACTTTTTCCACACCTTAATAACGTTGATAGGTCTTAGAAAAACTGGCATGAAGTTACAGATTTTTATATGTATCAAAACTTAAAAATGTTTGTTTAGTGTGTTTTCGTATCGCACCACTCAATTCAGTATTAAAAGTTAAGATTTTTACTTGCATCTAATTGTGCTTTTTATCCTTTTTTACCCGACTGCGTCAGATTTACCGCGAAATATTTCCTTGTCCGATACCTATACTTAAATAATAAAATCTATAATAAATGAGTATTTATAAATACATTGAATATTGATAGTTGTCGCAGACGGGGACAATCATCAACCAAGCAGCCGTGGCTAGCTCAATTAAATCCGCACTCTCTTTGGTTGGTTGGCGATTGTCCCCGCTTGCGACAACTATCAATAATCAATGTATTTATAAATACTCATTTATTATAGATTTTATTATTTTAGTATATGTATCGGACAAGGAAATATTTCACGATGCATTCAACATTACTCAAATTGAATTCTGGGTTCGTAGAGCTTGTTTTTTTTCTTTTCAGTTTTCTTCTTTGCAGTTATTTTTTATGTTAGCCGGGTTTTTACGAGTATATAATTATTTTTATAGTTGTTTTAGCAGTCGGGTTTTGTGTTTTATTTTTCCTTATGTCTTGATGGCCGAGTGGCAAAGCAGTTGTAAATTGCAATAAATTTATAAAAGTTTTTACATTGATGATAAAATGCAAAAAAAAAAAACAAATTTGATTCATTAAATGAGACGACCATAAACAATTCAACGAATTTACGTACACGTTGGTACAATCTCAAAGATTTTCTATGCGAAGTGGACTACTCGAATACGGAACAGTAAACAATTTCTAACTGAAGACTTAACAACCTGCGACAGACAACGCTCACTTCCGTTCAATTTTATCTAAGCGTAACTTTCCTAAACCGTTGCATGGATTCGTGTTTCTAAAGTCACCAGGGAATATATTCTTGTTTGTAGAAATGTATGTTGGGACATGAATGCCTCTACTTTGTTGATACCTATTTTAACTAAAAAGCATATTTATAGGTTTATTATGAAAAAGACACGCTCTAACAGTGACATTATATATTTGTATATAATTTTTTTACGCAAATTTTGTTGCGTTACTTTATTAAAGAAACCAAACAACTTTATAAATTTCTTCATTAAGTCAATAGTCTATAACTGTCCCACTGCTGGGCAAAAGCCTTTATCATTAAAATCAAGTCATCACTACAATTGATGAATAATAGCTTAATCACCACGCTTGCAAAATAGGGGTTGGTTTGCACAAACCCGGGCTATGCATCGAAAATTCCGAAACACACTTTGCCCGACCTAGTTTTGAACCCAGGACCTTCGGGTATCGTGCCGAGTCCTTCCCCTCTCAACCACCGAGGCGTTTAAATTCCTACATTATCCACTGTATTATTATGTGCTAGCAGCCGCTCGCGGTTTCACCCGCGTAGTTCCCGTTCCCGTGGGAGTATCTGGATAAAAAGTATCCTAAGTGTTAATCCAGGTTATAAACTGTATCTATGTGTACCTACTTTGTAACCGGAAGGTTGGTAGGGGGTGTCAGTATAAACTTTAAAGTAATGTATAGCGGGTTGTTGTATCTATGTGTATGTATATATCTATATGTATGTATGTTATCTGTATGCCGAATTTCATCCAAATCCATTCAGTAGTTTTTACGTGAAAGAGTAACAAACATCCATACTTACAAACTTTCGCGTTTATAATATTAGTAGGATGGACTCTGGACACAGCTCTGAATACCTAAATACAAACTTTGGTATATGTAAAAATGTCAATAGCCTATTCACATTGTAAGCGCCAAATTAATAATGAAAAATTACAACACAACGCAGTTGTCCTCTTTATTTAATTATTTCCCTTGTAAGAACTACTTCTGCGATTGAATTATGGTAATTAGCAATTAATTTATCCCCACAATTCTTCAATGTTTAATGACTTAATTAATCGTCAGTCCGTTATGAGGGAGAATTTTAATCAATTCACCGTAAGGATATAAATGATCCGTATTATAAAAACTTTTGGCGACGTGCCAGCCAGTGGTTATCGACTGAAATAATTCTCACAATACAATAGCGCTTTTAAAATTTTGTCGTCATTATTCAAATTATTATCATAATAGAAGTTTTAAATATTTTTTTCTCTCTCCATTTATATAAATATTTTGATATTTAAATCGCTAGATGCCATCTTGAAATTAGATGAGAATGCTTTAGTTCATCTTTATGATTTCATTAAGAACAGTCGAGGAATAATTTACATCGATTTTAATTAACGAAAAAGATCATAAATTATATTATCCTTAATTATCAGCCTATTGACGCTGTGTTCTGACATTTTAACATGGACAATACATGGAGAGATCGGGCCTTTACCCACCACACTAGCCCAATGCAGATGAAGTGTGTTAATGAATGCCATCTTAAGATAACAACCGTACATACTATACATACACAAACACATAATTTAAAAAGATGGGATAATTATAAAATAATTATAATTTTTGATGTTATAATTATTTAGGTAGGTATATCTGAGAAAGTTATTTATTATAAAGACAATTTACTTAATAGAAAGTGAGTAAATTATGTAAGGATCGTTAGCAAGTGAATGTCCGTGATTTCCGTGTTACGTCTCTCGGAAACAAGCGTCATATGTAGGAATATAGATATGTAGGTAAGGCTAATTTCCATTATCTTTTTTTAATGCGAAGCCTACTTGATTAGACCACTTTTTGTGCTATTTATCTTTTTTTAAACGTGAGAATAAAAAACTAATTAATTAAATGATTTATCTTTCAACGACCAATCTCTTAAGACAAAGGATTCGCTGCTACTAAGCACTCAAATGAAGTCATGGCGTTAAAGTGGTTTGGGTTACAAAATAACCGGAACGTTAAGGCTTTTACGATGAAATTAAATTCCACACTTGCCGCCCGCATTTAACTGCAACTTTCTGAACCACTTTCGGAGAGCTCGTTACATCATAAATCTCTCCTAATAAAAACATTCTCATTCCATATCCTACTTTGTTTGGTCAGAGAATTATACGAACGTAGAATAGGTAAGTAATTAGTACGAGTAGATGTGTAATACGCCTTTTAAAAGCCCACTTGAACCTTCCAATAGTAATCTTTCCGTACAGCCTGTATAGTATGTATAGTATAGGATAATCTACAAAAATAAACATTTTTTTTTATATTTATCATTGGATGCCTTGATTGAACACTGCACATCACTAGTACATTATGTTAATTGTTTTCTAAAATTACGTAACACCTCTTATTGAAATAGAAGACCTTTAACATCATCATCATCATCATTAGCCTATACTAGTCCACTGCTGGACATAGGCCTCTCCAAGTGCACGCCACCTTTAACATATCTACGAGTAATAATACCTGGTTCCACTCATTAAGTTTAGAAACCTATTAATTATCTTGACTTAGGCATCCATCAGTGACACTGAAAAGGCTAAAGCCTATATACAGAATCAAGTCTAAACAAGAACTCCGAAATGCCTATATTTCTTAAAATATAATTATATATATGCATTTCGCGCTACCTATACTTATACTTATACACACGAATATATACAGCAGTCATTTTTTTCAAAATATCTGTCTAAAAAGTATGTACTGTATAAATATGTCTGTCTGTTTCTTCTTACACTAAGAAAACTTGAGATCTGTTTATGTGCAGGTAATTATTGATGCATATTAAATAAATATTGTATTGTTATCCTCCTATTGAGGTATTAGCTATGTTATGATTCCTTTATTTCAGAAGAAATTTGTTAAAAACAGTCATGACAAATTAAATCACATATTTTTCTATTTTTATACTCTGTGGCCTCTGCCATACTTTTGATTACTTTGATAACAATTAAGCGCGCAAGTAAGACCGCAGCTCAAATTAAATTCAGACTTTTCATAAAATTATATATGATTTCAATGTATAATCCTGTTATTGACTTCTTGGCGGGAAAGTGAAGAGTTCAATCCGATGGTTCAATCGCGAGTGTGCCAACGCTGTTGTTAACAGGCAGGCGGCATACCGCGCTTGGATCAGAGGTTCAGCCCAAGGAGATCCTGAGACCAGCACACTGAAAGCAGCCTATAACAATGCCACCAAGTCCTGCAAGAAGGCTTACATAAGAGCGGATGCCCAGCGCGTTGCACGGGTTGGCCAAGAATTACTGACGCATCCTACGGGCAGCCGTAGCTACTGGCGTCTTGCCAAAGCCGTGCAATCTAACTTCTGCCAACCCTCGCTGCCACCTCTGAGATGTCCTGACGGATCTTTAGCTCACAAGCTGCAGGAGAAGGCCGATCTCCTGGCCGGACTTTTTGCGGCTAACTCCCGAATCGATGACTGCAATGCACAGCCACCAACAATTCCTCACTGTGGCCACACAATGCCTGATATTAAAATCAGACAGTGTGATGTACGTGCGGAGCTACAGTCAATCGATGTTCGGAAAGCTAATGGCCCTGATGGCATCCCAGCAATAGTTTTAAAAATGTGTGCAGCGGAGTTGTCCCCCGTTTTAACTCGTCTATACCGTCTCTTGCTTTCTTCAGGTTGTGTGCCGGAATCTTGGAGAGATGCTAATGTGCAACCGGTTCCGAAAAAAGGAGATCGATCAGATCCGACTAATTACCGCCCAATAGCCGTTACTTCAGTTTTGTGTAAAGTCATGGAGCGGATTCTAAATAAACAGCTTATCCGCTACCTAGAAGAACACCCCTTAATTCACGATCGCCAATACGGGTTTCGGCCGAAACGGTCAACGGGTGATCTTCTAGCGTTCGTTACACATCTCTGGGGTGAGGCTATTGATAAGCGTGGCGAGTCGGTGGCTGTTGGCCTTGACATAGCCAAGGCTTTTGATCGGGTCTGGCACAAAGCCCTTCTGTCCAAGCTCCCGGCATACGGTCTGCCTGCTCAGTTCTGCAACTGAGTCGCTGGCTTCCTACATGAGCGTAGAATCCGAGTACTCACAGACGGATGTGCTTCGCGGTTCATGTCAGTGAACGCTGGTGTCCCTCAGGGGTCCGTTCTATCCCCCACGCTGTTCCTTTTGCATATCAATGATATGCTTCCACTTGGAAATATTCATTGCTATGCAGATGATAGTACGGTGCACGGTGGGTATAACGGTCACCCAGCGGCTGGGCAGGTCGAGACTGAAGTGAAGCGAGTAAATCTTGTCATTGAGCTCAATCGGGTATTGGACCTCATATCTAAATGGGGCTCCAATAACCTTGTTGAGTTCAATGCCAAGAAAACACAGGTCTGCGCGTTCACGGCAAAAAAGTCGCCATTCCTACCCCTTCCCTCTCTTCAAGGCACATCACTCGGCCTGCAGAGCAGTATAAACATGCTTGGTATGGAGATTCGCTGCGATCTGAACTAGAGGGACTATATTGAAACCGTGATAAAAACTGCGTCACGTAAACTCGGTGTCCTGAACAGGGTGCGGCGATTCTTCACGCCGGATCAGTTGTGCCTTTTGTACAAGACACAGGTGCGATCTTGCGTGGAATATTGCTCGCACCTCTGGGACGGTTCCGCAAAGTACCTTCTCGATGCCTTGGACAGATTGCAGCGGCGCGCTATACGCATTATCGGCAGTGCAGAGGTCACTAATGCTCTCGAGCCCCTGCAATTGCGTAGAAATATAGCGTCACTCAGCGTCTTCTACCGCTTATACCACGGCGAGTGCTCTGAAGAGCTCTTTGACCTCATCCCACCTTCTCCCTTTCTCCATAGGAGTACGCGTGCTGCTCTCCGGAGTCACCGCTGTACTGTCTCGAACATTCCATCGCGCACAAAGAAATTTGGTGACTCGTTTTTCTGTCGCACTTCCAAAAGATGGAATAGTCTACCAGCGCACGTTTTCCCTCCTTCCTATGACATGGGGTCCTTCAAACGAGGCGTGAAGAGGCACCTTGTGGGCCGGCAGGGTGAGGGTGACTGATGCAGGCGTTGTTTTCTCGCTGCACCAGTTGTCCTTACGTCTGGACTCCATTTCCACTTAACATCAAGTGGAGTGGAGTCATTTGTTAAGCTATGTATAAAAAAAAAAAAAAAAAAAAGTCATGTCTGCGGTTTTGCTTTATTTTCTAAAATTTGGGTTATGTCGAATATTAATGTGAAATTATGGTGGATTATTAACCGTTAAGTGTTCGTGAGTGTGCATGAGTGTTGGCAAATGAAACAAAACAGTGCAACGGCACTTTTCAAATTCTCTCAAGAAGTCCGCTGCGTGAGGACTTAGTAAAGCCCCACATCTTTACTGAGCTACTCGAGGGGTTTTTTTCATTCATTTCATTTCATTTCTAATATCATTCATCATCATCATAAAGGAAATATTGTCTATTTGTGTATTACTTGTAAGAAAAAATACTTGACACTGGCTAAATGTGCTAATCGCACGAAGCCATCAACTAAAAATATAAAAAAATAAAAAAATCCTGTTATTACACTTTTAAACATAATATATTATTTTAATTAATTTGTCCAACAAAATATTTTTCTTAACATAATACTATTTCACTCGTTTATACGAAATCACACATCAAATTTTCCCGTATAATTTTACCTCTACCATATCGAATCATTAAATCTCAAGATTCTAACATTTGGATCTGGGGAGATTACAAACACTTACAGCTATACATTTACTCTTATATTTTGTATAGTCAAACGGGGTAGCTTTATGTTGCTTCAAAAGTATTTGTAAAATGTACAATTGCCTAGCTGTTCAAACTTGACATTTTTCATATAAAAACTTGGTTGAAAATCTGAATGGGCTGAAGGTCATGACTTTTAGTAAGGAAAAGGATCTTTGAGCTCTTTCTAGGTGGATCATAAAAGTTTTTCAGGCACCGCCCCAAACACCAATGCAGTAGTTAAGAATCGACCGAGCCAGAGCAAAATACAAATTCCGGAAGAGGTCGAAATCTGCAACATATCGTAATCTCTTAAAGGTCCAGATAAGTTTTCTAAGGCGAGAAGCTGTAAGTTTGATATTACTTTGCCAATTTATCCCAATATTACTCCAAGGTATTTAGTATTATTTGTTTTTTCAATAGTGAGACATGAGCAGTTATCAAAACTTAAACATTAGTGAAATTTTAAAATTAAGTTACTTGGATTGTGTTTAAATATATTAAATTGCAAATACTTCGAGATACTTTTTTGACAGGTTTAAGGTTAGTAAGTTAATTTAACCCGCATAACTGACCAAATATTTGTTCTCGATTTTCCTACGTGCTTCAAAAGCCACGTTAAGGTGTTTGTCCCAATTATAATTGAATAAAGTAGTATTTTACTTTATCTAAAAAATCACAGAAACACCAGAATTTTTTTTGTATTATACTTTCCTACGTAAATAACAATAACTCAAGCGAAGCACATAATGTAACACTGATTTATAAAAAGAAGAAAAAACAAGTGAGCAGCGAACATTCATAATTTGTTTCGCAATGTGGAGAACGTGGTTAGCGCGATTATTATTCCTACACCAACGTATTACAGTCTTATCTGAACAGAAAGCTACATTTAGTAATAAAGTTAAAATAAGGCGCATAAACGTTGGATTGGATACAATATCTGATATATATTTACAATACGAATATCTGCGTGTCCAGTTGCAGTCTTTGTGTTTTTGTTACTATAATAATGTTAACTTTAGGGTCTTATCTTTTTTGTCAGTTCGTGACGGAAAAAAATCATTTTAAACATTAACGCTTTTATTTTGATGCTTTTAAAAAAAACTGGAGATAAGAAGAGCCAAAACTGAGGTACTTGCCCGTTCTTCTCCAGAACATATTTCATTAAATATATAGTGCATGCGAAGGTTTGCTCTATATTTGTGTTTGCTGTCGTCTATCGGCTGCTCTATCTCTTAATATTTAGTACTAATGCGATATATACAGATTAAACAGCTGCCTGAAATACATGCTAATAGCCTTCATACAAACATTTGCCTCCGTTGCTATGCAAACCAGTGTTTTGTGGCTTTGCCGATACAGACCTTTTTATCACTGTGCCAAAACATAATACTTATATATATAATACACATATATATATACAATAACCAAAATTTTTTTTAAAATTATATTCATGAATATACTTTAGAATCGCATTGTATTGTACACTATGTTAAGCTAAATTGTGTAACACGAAATGTAAAGCTAGCCAAAAACTCAACAGTAAGTTATTAAGAAAATGCAACATTTACTTGTCGTTAGCTTCGATTTATTTGTAGGCGATCTCAGATTTAGTACATCTGTAGTGTGTCTCAGAGTTTTCGTTTTGTAAAACACCACTATGAATTTACTATGAACTATGCACTTATTCTAAATTTTGTACAGAGATCCATTTTAAAACCTAGGTCCGACGCTCGCACAAAACTGGATTGCATACCTTATCAGCTTTGCAGGAAAATCTGCGTTCAATCCAACAGTGAATTTGCTACATCTTAGTAATATATTTGAATATATAGCTCTCACAGTACAAATCGAAGCGGGTTTATTCTCACCCTCTCAGTGACTCCAGGGATCTAGACATCCTTATAAGTTTTGTAGTGGATCGCTTCAGGACAGAATCGTTTACGATGCTAACACATTACAACTGCATTCTCATCTTGACAAAATATTGTAATACCACGATTAATTATCATACTATAGTTTTATGTATTCGTTCGTATTCATTTCAGTGCTTAAATACAATATATTCATAACAGTTAATAAAACGTTTTTTAACCAAGTTACGTTGTACTTTCCTCCCATTACTTGAATATACTGTAACAAAAATACACAAAGTGATCGAGTCTGAGAAAAAGTTAAATAACTATGCAATACGTGATATTCCTATATATCAATAGAACTTATTCTAGTAACTTGCTAGTATAACTATACGACATACGCATTCTCATTCTCTTGCTAGTATAACTATACGAAAGTTCTATTCTATAATGTTTAAGAAAAAACACAAAAAGAGCTTCAATAGAAGCTTTAACAAATGAGAACGACTCTTTGACCGTTCGCTGAGAGTATTTCAATCGGCTCCAATGCATCTATTCGGCTTTTAGACTTAGAGCTGAAACTTAATTACCACAAACCTCTGCGCCAGTCCGTTCGTTCATCGGTTTGTTCCGTCTGATCCGAAACTACTAAATCGGTTACTTTTAAAATTGTTCCGTGGAAAACTTTCCACATGACGCTTTTTACAATTTTCACAGTTGGTGAATCAATTTTCGAACGTTTCCACGTCGCGTTGGTTAGCCGAGCACAGAGCATTTTTGTTTGACGCCACCCAGATATTTGTTTGAGTTAGTAAAACTTTTTGTCATAGATATATGATTGAAGCTTTAGTCTTACGATTTTTTAAGTTAATTAAGTTTCAATTAAGCTTCGTTTATGTATAAATTGATCTAGAAATTATATTTAACTATTTAGTTTGATTACTCTAATAAATATATAAAATATAGGTGTATCACAACAATATTATTTTTTTGTCGGTATCTAGTTATCAACATATGATGCGAATAAATATTTTTCATTTTTAAGATAAAAATACATGTTCCATATTTACGTAATTAATTTATCCTGCATAACTCTCCTAGTCGGAGAGTATGATGCTCTTCTGCGGTATGATGCCCATAAAATTTCATTAATATTCATCGCAAAACGCCGCAAATACATTTTTTTGACATTGATTTATGGGCGAGCCTGCCACGCATGCACGCCTGAACCTACATGATAGGCCTAAAAGATACTCCCATTATATTATTCGAAAAACTTTAATTTGTATTGTTTTTATATTACAGAGAAGATTTGTACAATTGAATTGTAAAATATAAGGTTTTAATCACTCTTGTATTCGACATTTTAACTTTTGAGCTTTCTTTTAAAACAGATTGTATGACTTAGACAATCAAATACTTTATTAGGAAACAAAAATAACTCAATAACGCTTTCAAGCCCAACCCTTTTAGTTGTAGGAGCAAGAGTTGACAAAGCTATTATATTTATTCACTTATTCTTGTTTGCTTAAAACAGAAAACAGCGCAGCAACTTAAACGAGCAAAGAGTGTTTAATGGTTTTAGTAATTTTCGATCTTATGTAAAGTATTTAAAGTTTAAAATGGTCTGCATCCAATTTATCGACTGATAGATATTAAAATGCTTCACAGATATTAACTATCAAAATGAAAAAGAAAAAAAATTAAAAATGTTTATTTCAACAAAAATAGAATAATACAGGATTATACAGTGTATAGCAACATTACATCCTACTTTGTTGTAAAGATATATCAACAGTTTACCTGTGACATCAACACTAAAAAAAATTGTTTCGTTGATACCAGCAGTACGATTAACAAGAAAAATAGCCTCATCTTATCCTAAACTTACATAAAATTAAGTTAATTATATTATACTATATACCTACTTGGCACAGGAGTTAAACTAATTAATGTAAACAACAAATTACCTAAAAAATCTAAATAAAGTTAAAAAGGAAATTTTAAAAATATATTATTTACATCGTTACCTCTTTCAAAACGCAATGTTACATCGAAACTGATTGAAGTTCTAAAATATTAGACTTTCATTTAACTTAGTCATGTAATTGGCAAATAGTGAAATTAAAAGTTAAATAATATCCATTCACATCACACTATTCGTAAATACCAATATGCTAACATGGATGTGTATGTTAAACATGACCATTGGTCCGTTCTGTTGTTTTAACGGACTATCATTGCGCTACAATTCTCTATGTAGCCAATTATTACTAAAAGCTCCTTTGATCTATTGCAGTGGAACACAGTACAGCAAATATATGTACTGTGACTATTCACAGTACATATATATGCTGTACTGTGTGTTGTAGATCTATATCTACGTACCAGATATAAAGTGAAGGCATACAGTACTTTATAAAATATTCAAGAGAGGATCATACAAGTCAAACGACAAGTTTGGAATAAAAATACAATTGAGTTCTTATCGAAGTAAGTAGCCTCCATATAAAATATAGCATTAAAAAGGTTAATTATTCAGCAATGATTGATTAAATAATTATTTACAAAACAGGTTAAGCCCGAATCAACGATTATTACAGTTTTATATTTTCTTAATAGAAACTATAACATAAAAAAGGCATTTAGTTTCCCAAAGATTCAGCATTGATTGATTGAATCATTGATAAAACAGGTTAAGCACGAAGTAACGATAGATTTTAAACGGGAATCTACATCGAAAAGATACAAGTTGCCGTAAAAAATACAATCTACATTTCAGCCCGCTTGATCGGCGATTAACTCCTAAAATCGAAAGTAACCCTGAGGCTAAATCCAATACCGGTATCGTTGGATCCCGCAGGTACCAGCCGATTTATAGCTGGTGTCCCGCGAGTGGCATTCCCGTAATGTTGATTCGAAAAACAATTGGATCTGAATCGCGTTCCATTTTTTGGAAGCCCCGTTCCGTGCCTTGCCTGTCGTTAACGCTGACGTATTCGCATTTGGTGTGTAGTTACACTCTCTTTGGGTACAATTTGCAGCTGAAGTACAGGAGAAATGAATTCAAATTCAAAATTCAAATTCAAAAATCATTTATTCAGTTTAGGCTACAAGTAGCTCTTATGAATGTCGCTATGCCATCGGTTCGTAAGTCTAATAAACTACTTATTACAATAGAATGCATTACGTATAGTACAGATTATTTTTTATATTATTCATTATTAATTCTTGCGGGTAAGCACTCACCTAGTGTTAAGGCGAGGGTTTCCAAAAAAAACGGTGTTTTTAAATGAGTTTTATTATAATGTATAAAGATTTTAAATCCAAAAAAAAATGTTATTCATTGGCTTTTATCTAGTAATTTGGGCTGGTATTTTCACGATATTTTACAATTTCCTGCATCGAATATAATATCAAACATACGTCTTATTAATAAACTAAGTATCATTTTATTCAGGCTATACACCGTTTCAGACAAAGAAAAATATACCAAACCAATTTTATTGTCTTAGAATATGTAATAGTTGTCGGCCATTATAATATTAATAATAAGTAAACGTTCAATAAAATCCACATTATTGCCTAATTCGACGCTCGCGCCATCACTCAGTCCCGAGCGGAACGCCTTGGAAATCTCACAGTCGGAAACACTTGCCTTAAAAATAGAATATAATAGAAATTGCTTATTATAATCACAAACCAAAACAGTGATGATAAGGCGGTAGCGCACTTCGCCAGGAATCCTCATCTACTGGGATACTAGCTATCCTATCCCCAACTGTGTGTTTCTAAATTGGTTTAGGAGCTTTGATCCTATATGGAAAAGTCAGCCCCATCGCCCCATCATACTATCCATATCTAGCCATATCTAGCGTATGGCTTACAATTTTTTCGGGAGAAAGAAAATCATTAGTCTGGCAACGTTTGTTATATAGATTTCCAGTATTGTTTAAAATTGTTAATAAATTGCCCTCTGATGCTGTTGCTGCGCCCTTGCAGGGTGTCACATGAATACCTGCCTAAATATTCCATCTTATCTATTGAAATGTGATATGCAATAAATGATTTGATTTGATTTCCCTGCCTCAGGGGGCTTACACTGACGAACAATTATATTGCGACTCTATGTTGTTGTCGCCCTGAGACTACGTTTCTGACAAGGCAGTTTTGTTTTCTAATCTCGCTAAAGATTATGGCCGAAACTTCAGCCCCAGGTGTCGGTTCGCCGAATGCTGATAAATATGCTTCCACTACATGTTTACCAGTATCAAACTTTTATACCAATAAATTCCCTGCTCGTACTTTATATTTTATGAGAATGTGATGCACTATATCCATTACCCTATATTTATCATAAACATGTATATACCCCAACAATCTTTTGATAGATATAATACCCTGAGCATGGTCTAATACTAACTAAATCTACAACTAATAAGTATATATACATTATAAAAAGCAAACAGGGAATAGGTAGTGAACTTTTATTACGTTTAAAGGAGATGTTCGTTTTTAGGCCCTTATTTTATTACAGTTTTGAAGTGATGCTTTTCTGATAGATCTGCTGAAATGTATTCTGAAATGATGTTTCCAAAAAGAAAAAAAAAAAAACGCCCCAACATAATTTAAAAAATATTTAAAAACTTGAAATCTTGGTTTCTTCATCAAGCTTTTCTTATTATTTTTGGGTTCTAATGAAAGTTTTAAGTGTTTATTATATATTGCTGAACTTATATAAACATTCTAAAAGATATTTTAATGTTTCAATGCAATTTCCTGAAAATGAAACCATGCAGTTGCTGGCTGTAATGGATAGTTCCATTGCATTACTAATTTAAAAAATAACTTACACTTTTTAAATACATACATGTACATTAGAAAAGCGAAGTTGCCAAGGTAAAAAAAGTTTAGGGTTGCCATTTTATGAATTTTTATTATCTGACCTTTTTTATTATATAATACAATGTGTGGGTATGTTTAAAAAATATATTTTTACATGGAAAGGTTTCTTATTTTGTGCTCTTTTCATAAAATATAATTTTATCACTGTAAGAATTAGAGGGCCCAGCCTCCATACAAAAATGGAACATCTCCTTTACATTTCACTCCGCATTTAACTTTGTAACTTAATGATCAGTTGTTATATTCTAATTTACTCTCGTTTTAATTGTTAATTAGTTAATAACGTATTGCTTAAGATGACACCTCGTTTTATCCTTACACGCGCTGTCATAAAGTCGATTATACGTAGCTCCCGAGACGATCGAGACCGCTTAGAAGTTATCAGAATCTTACAGTATTTTTTAAAATACATTATAGTGGTATTAGATATCAAAATTTGCAGCAACTAAATTATGAATATTGATGTTGAGTATGTGTTGAGTGATTTCCAAGCATAAAGGTTAAGTAATTTGTTATAATTTCAACAATAGTGATTTTTTTGGTATTTTTATGTCCCTTACTTTGAAGTGTTATATTGTCTTTACCGTCGTTACAGTGGCTTAAATCCTTTCCGTTACACATTGTCATGTTGTCGATATCTTTCAATTGGAAATTCAACTTGTCAAACAAGCACAGCAATTTATTGAAGAGTTCTATCACGATCAATCATTTATGAATAATGGTATACATTTGACATGTCTGAAATGTTATTATTAATCTTCCTTGGTTATTCCCGCGCAAAAGGGACATTGCATTTGGGGTTTTACGATACGAAACACAAAGGTTCCATTGAAACGTTGTGTGGACTAAGACATCTTCTATATCATGTTTTGTGATAGTAAAAGTTACGTCTCCAATTATTGATAACAAGCACGAACTTCAATGTGAATCGATGAAAATATATTATCCAAGCTGGATTTTGTCATATCAATTTGTACAACAGCATTCGACGTTACACCTCGAAACGACAAAATTGTACTCAGCGTAAACTACATTCATTCCGTATAATTAGAAACACATTAATTTGACAGACTTTAAGACTTTGTTTTGATAGCACACTGCGCTGCTCAAACTAATTCCGAAGTCGCATTAGCGTTAGAGTAAATTAAGTCGTTGGTACAAATTGTAGTTTAACTAATGCCACAGCACGGGCTGAAAATTAAGCTGTGTACCCGCTCTGAATGCCCTCTTCAACGGTTTCGAATAGGGACGTGACTTTTGACGCTCAATCTAGTCAGAGAGGATTCTTTTTTTGCCTCTCCATTCTTGTGGAAACGTCGATATTTGTTTTCTAGATATACTGTGGTATTGCTAGTCAGTAGACGATAGCGTAATTAGTCACTGAAAACGAAGACAGTTTATAATATTCCAATGAAAAATCGTTTTTCATTGGAATATTATAAACTGTCTCCGTTTACGCTATCGCATGAACTGATCTGGGGCCGTGTGGATTATTTTTTTTGGCAAGTATTAAATTATTCCTAGCAGAGAATATTTACTAGTTTTATAATAGATATGGTGCTCCACAAGGAGGCCAGGAGGCAAAACTTGGGGACTTTAAAATATAATTTTCATAAATTCTCATCGCTGCGCTGATGCCATTTTTTAAATACTTTCTTTCTTCCTCAAACAAACCTAAAGGATTATTTCAGTGACAAAATCCTTGAAATTTTTAAATCAAATTATGCCAATTACTAGTTTAATTTTGAAAAATCGCCGCCCTATAAATCGAAAACAATTTCGTTACATTATTAATCGCAATTAACACATTCCCATCCCTAATTTTAGATTCTTAGAAAGTTATTTATGAGCTCGAAGACTAATACGTAACATACCGTCAACCGCTTATGACATAATATCGTTTCAAGTTTTAATAACGAATCGTTTGAGTTACGAGTGCTGGTGGGCTGGGAAAGGGGATGGTACAGCTTACGTGCCTTCTTGGCTGGTAGCAATGTTTAATATATGTTAGGTATATCATATATTTTTGCTTATACGAGTATTCAATTTATTGATGAAACTTCAAGGCAATTTTACAAAAGAGCAGTCACACCTTGAAAGGTCAAAGTTTCGTGTTACGAAAATGACAGTCGCTATCTTATTTAAAATAAATTATAAATAGGTACCTACTATTGAGTTTGAGGTTGCCACTCTTTAGGGGAAGCTTACGCTTAGCAGTGGACGGCAATAGGCTAAAGCGAGAGGTGCTATTGCTACGTATTAATTTTTAAATGATTATAAATAATACTTGGCGATTCATACTTTTTTCTTTGTAAGTTTAAATTGATCAAACGATTAACAAATATTTTCATAGAAAAAATCCAGTTCATACAAAACGCAAGCATAAACTTATGTATGTATTTTAATTTCGATTTAATAAGAATGGAGTTAAAAGAATTTGTCTGCGCTATCTTGAGTAATATTATTGCCATAGATTGCGACACGTTACCCACTGTTATATTCCATTTTCTATGCGCCAGAGGCGATGTGTGTGAAAATACCGACCCGTTCCATCAATGCCGTGGTTTACGAGTAGGCACTTACAGCCGCGGCAAAGCCTTAACGGATAAACGTACCTATATAAATAACTGGCGATATACGTATACAAATAACTAGTGAACCGCCCGCGACTTCGTTCGCGATAACACCCATATGTCGTGATTCCGAAGACATTTTTGAATTTCATTTTTAAAACCTACTTCCATACTTAAGTTTGTAGACTTTTTAATGTTTGATATTTTGTCAGGGAGTCAGTTTGTTAGTAAGTGAAGTGTGAGTATTTCGCTTTTGTTTTGAATAAAAAAATATTTAAGTAACCTACCAGTTCGCATTGGGCCAGGCTGGTGGGCCATGGTCCAATATCTGACTATGTTCATGTAGCAAATATTCAAAGATATTGCCAAATTGGTAGTGTAGCTGACCCGGTACGTCAGAAGAGGCGGCCGTGAAAAGAGAAGCAGTAACCCTACTATCAACACGACGCCAGCGGCCGTAACATTATAACTTAAGCCGGCGCGGCGGTGGTGTAGTAAGGTTGTCTGTTAGTCTGTAAGTCTGGTGGCTACCACCCTCATTCTACTGCTAAACACCACTGCTGTATTCCATTAGAGAATATGACGTCTGAACCCGTCGCTGAAGTTAGTAGTACTGGGTAAAGAAAGCAATGTAACAAAGACTGGGGGTCTTTGTTACATTGCTTTCTATACTCGCGAAATGGCTAAACCTGCACTATTAAGCATTAGTGATCGCTTATCGTATATCGTGAGTTTTTAACCGGTATTATGGCTTTATAAAATTACAAAATAGTACTGCCAATCTTTAAATCGTTAGTATATCCAACATTAATTTTCAACGTTTCTGAAAAACCAGTGGTTTTCAAAGAAGAGTGCTGCCCAGTTGTAAAATATGTCCCTTTCTGACTCTTTGATAAATGTGAATATCAAAAAGTTTTTTGGCTCGTGTCGCCAATCGATAACTCTGTGAACGAACGACAAATCAAATGTTATAAAGCGAATGATCTATCTGTAGAACTGCTACTGCCGATAATTCATAAAAGCAAATTCGAACTCCCATTCGCGCTCTCATCGTTACACCACAGCTACACCTTGTGGACAGATGAATTAAAATAACTACAACCGCACTGCTTGACCATACATAAAAGCGTGTATATTTTTCTACCCACAAGTCCCCGCTGTCAGTCGGTAGTTTCAAACTTTAGGGGTCAAATATATGTGTTTATATTTTTATTATATGTTACGAGTAAGCACTTAGCCTCGAATGGAAAGAGCAGCCGGGTATGAAACACTCCAATTCCTTCCTAAGCGAAAACGCCTTAGGACGGAGTAAGTTCATATGCGGAGGCAGCAGAAGGCAGGCCCGATTAACCATCGGTGCCTTGGCAGGGCACTATACCACAAAACAAATGCTTCACAAAATGCACCTTTCAACAAAAAGCTTATGTAGGGCATGTGGCGAGGGAACGGAGTGACTGCCACTCTCTGGCTAGGAAAATAATGCGACACCTGGGGTCAGTCTATCCGAAACCGGAGGACTTCAGGCTCTTCGCTCTTAAGGATGTTGCCACTATCTTTACAGAGGAGGAAGAGTGAAAGGATAGGGTTGCACAAGAGATCCCGATGGGTCGAAGTGTTACTAAGAGAGGGAAACCTCAGCAGGCCCCACTAAGATAAGATAAGCACGTGGTCTTTATCTCACCTGATGTCAAGTGATGATAAGACCGAAGATGGAAGCGCACTTCACCCGGTACCCTCAACTATTGAGGATGAGAGTGAGTGGTTTTATGTCTGTGAAAATGATTCTCAAAATTGAATTGAGCGTATATTTTAACAATTAAGAATACCTAAGAAATTGTAAAAAAAAAATGTATTTATTAAATTTAATTTGGTTTTTGATAAGCCTTTCCAGAAGTCCCCTTCCGTAACTAGGCAGAGAGTATAGACGCAGAGTAAATGCGACGGTAAGTACTGAGTTGTTTGTTGATGGCTAGATGTCCGTTAAAGAGTCTCTGGATTGTTATCATAAACCTGCAAACAGTGGTACTTACCTATAGAAAAGGTGATACTTGAAATGTTTATAGAAAGCTCTTACCTATGAGTTTGCAATGAATCTGTTTTTATAGGAAAGTGCCATTTAATCAGTACCTATTCTTCTTGGAGTAACGAAAGTCAGTTGCACCCCGTATTTCAAGTAATAAACTGCACTTTAAGAGCGCCACGCTGTAAACAAAAGATAGACGATAGTAATTAAACATGATACTGTTTGAAGCTTTCCGATACTACTTTACGATAAACACTTAGAACGCGACAATTAGTAGAATGAGCCCGACTTCCCGGTTCACAATGAAGCCTTATAAGCGTTGTCATCACCATCATCAGCTCATTTTATATCCCCACAGCTGGAGCACTAGCCTTCTCTATGGGACACCACAGGGAGAAAAGGCCAAAACCACCAGGCGGGCCCCATGAGGGTTGGTGGTTGTTTACGACTGCTAATGCAGAGACCAACGGCTTTACGTGTCCTCCGAAGCACGGAGGAGCTCGAGATGAAACATCTTTGGTCACCCATCCAATAACCGGTCTTTGCGAAAGATGCTTAACTTCAGCAATCGCAGACAGAGCGCCTTTACCACTGTACGTTGTCGTTGCAATTTGCTCCACGTTATATTTTTGCTATGCATCTTGTAGTTTTATAAACTATCTGTCAAACTTATTTGCACGGTTCTGAAAAAGAGTATTTTGAATGTCATGTCATGTCATTGTCATGGAATTTTATTGTAATATGATCAGTCTTTCTAAATTCTTCAGTTCAATAACATTATTTTATAGTAGTAGATTGTACAATTATTAATGTTAAAATAATATGTGTAAACCTGTATCTGTAAACAGGTTTTCTCTGCTTAATTAATAATTTCATGTAAATGAACATTTACTGTGGATTCCTGAGCTTTTTAATGGCCTTCAGGCTACACCACTATGCCATCAAGGTCAGTAAATCAGATGTCGCTTATTGAAACACCCTCTTTGATTACAATGATTCAGCATGTTTATTTTATTTGAAAAGTAAACTTTATACGGTGACCATTTTTCGGCACACTTTGGTGCCTATTCCAACAGAATAAGGTCGGTCGTTCCAGAAGTACACTGCAGACCTGTTATCTCCCGCCGAATCTTTAATCTAAAATTCGAGTTATAAAATTGCGATGAAAAAAAATATCACAAGGAAATTGCAGGGCCGAAAAGAAATTATGAGGTCGGGCATAAAACGTGCCCCAGAAGCGATGATAGGCTGGCCTCGGATCATTAAACAATCTTTTGAGGCTCCAAACAGTTAGTAGTTTGTCTGAATTTATGTGTACTATACGGTTTTGGGAGTACAGTCGAGAAAAAAATAACTACCAAATTATGAGGAAAATGGTTACTTGCTAAATTGAAACTTTGCGCTTGTTTTTTCTTGGTTTCTAATTTATAGTAGTTAAAAGGTGAGGTAGGTAGGAGGTGGGTAGGTAATAAGTAGAAGACAGTAGATCAGGTGATTAGATTTAAATTTTTTAAACGTCATTAATGCGATATGTTACGATTCAATCAAGTTACCAGAATATTGTTACTGTGTTTATAGCGCATTTAAGTATAACAAAAGACACTAATGCATTTACTAAAAAGGCATGTATAAAACTTCTTATTTCATATACTTACCAACAGAACACTTTATAAAAAAACGATTAAGAAAGTAACTTTAAAAAATATGATAGCCATACAAGGTTTTCTTGCTTACTGAGTACTTAGCATTCAGTCGGGCGGCGAGCTTCATAATAGAGAAATAAATATTTTGTAACATAACAAATGGTGCAAATAAACTAGCTGTATTTTCCCGGCGTGCATTCTTAGTGTACCACTTAATTTACTACCTTTTATTTACGGGTAATAGGGTTTTTAATTACTTTTAAGTCGCCATTGCAATTTTATATGGAAAACTAGCTGACCCAGCGGACTTCGTATCGCTTTGACAGTTTCTATGTCAACAATACAATCAAATCGTTTCTATGACAACAAAACAAACAAATTGTGGATCATTTTGTATTGGAAAATTAAATTGTAAAAAAAAAGATTTGGGGTGGACCACCCTTAACATTTAGGGGGATGAAAAATAGATGTTGTCCGATTCGCAGACCTAACCAATATGCACACAAAGCAGCAGCGCGTACTCATGATAGTCCAGAATAGACCTTTTTTCAAAGTCTTTTTTAATATCTTATGGGCATGCACACTACCTTCATCTCAAATGATGTTAAGTGATGATAAAGGCCAATGGTGGAAGCGCACTTCACCCGGGTTCCTCACCTACTGAGGCACTGGTTATCTTATCTCTATAGCTGCCGGAACACAACAATGCTAAAAACTATAACTTCATAGGCATGGCAGGTCTAACCAACCAAGGCAAGAAACTCAACACAAAACCTAACTTCACACTACAAAATGAGGCGCAATTAGTTTGTGAAGATTATTACTTCGGGCTATGATGAGGTGAAGCATCAACAGCTGCCTTTACAGCCACTCGTACATCTCACGAAACTATTTTAGTCATTGAATCAACTGTTTTGCAAGTAAACAACAATTGTGAGCATCCGACCTAATAACAATCCGTTGGAGTAGACACCCAGCCACTGAACAGCGGAGTACCCTCGCCAGTTTGCACAAAACATTATAAGCACTTGTCTCGAAACACTTTATATCACATTGTGCCCCAGTAGCGGGGACTTAAAAATTTGCTGGTAATAACAAATTTTTAAGTCCCCGCTACTGGGGCACGAGCCTTCCCTATGGATGGATAGGGAGAACGGGCCAAAAACCACCACGCGGGCCCAGCTCGGGATTGTTAACGACTGTTAATGGAGCCGAGACCAACGGCTTTACGTGCCTTCTGAAGCACGGAGGTGGTCGAGGTGATAAGTTTTTGGTCACCAAACCCATGACCAGCTTTTGCGAAAGTTGTTTAACTTAGAAAACAGGGCGTGTAAGCCACTGTGCCATTGAGTACCTCGTCTCGGCCACTGAAACGCTATCAGTACGTGACATTATTATTTAGGGCTACGATGAGGTGAAGCATCAACATCAGCTGCTCGTACATCTCACAAAACCATTTCAGCCATTGAATCAACAGTTTTGCAAACAAACAATAATTGTGAGCATCCGACATAATTACTATCCGTTGGAGTAGATACCCAGCCACTGAACAGCGGAGTGCCCTCTACAATTTGCACAGAACATTATTCGTGATGCTCAAAGCACTCGTCTCAAAACACTTAATGCTGTCTAAAATTGCTGTAATGTTGCGCCCTCGTAGCGCACCTACAAAACCTAGTCGAATGTTAGTTCATGAATCTGATTAAGTTTTAACCGTCATAGCTAACAATATCCCCTTGCTGGTAGGGAACTAAGTATAGTTTTGGTCTAAAAGAACATAACGTGTAGGAAACAGATTAATCCACATAAACGCTATCACGAACTCCTTATACAATCCCGAAGAGAACTAAATTCATAACTGAACGAATTAAAGTTCAGTCCAAATTAGATAAATTTAATTACCATTACCAAATTAATGGTAAATACAATTGGTGTTTGAAATTACGCTGCCACTCAATCAACGTCAGCCGAGTGAGCGGTAAACGGCAATCGGTACTTTCGCTAATTGAGGTTATCAAAAAAAATTCCAACCCAAGAAAATGATTTCAATGTCAATGGTGATAGATCAGTTTTCATTATCTACTCGTTGTAATTAAAACGGAAACGGCAAAGTGTTAAAACTTCAATATTAGGTACCTAGTGCGAGTTTTATTTAATTAATGGAATCAGGCGTTACTTTGCGGAAATCCATGGTACAAAAAAATATTAATATAAATAATATAATTAACACTATCTACACACTAATTAACACTACATATTATTTAACATTTTTTCAAGTTTTATTTGCAATTAATTTAACGAGAACGAGTGTTTGTGTGGCAAAATTTTCTTCCTCCTCGTTTTGTCACAAGTATGCATTGCTTCAATGCCAAACAAATTCTCGTTTTCGTTGACGTGATCGAATGAATTCGAATAGTAAATAAAACTCGCGCTAAGCACTCTGCTTCTGTCGTGTCAAACGTTGGAATAATAATAATAATAAATAATAATAATAATATTCCGTGTTGGATCAAGAGTCAGATACAGAAGGCGGTACTCTTGGACACGGCGCGGATAGTCTGAAGGTTCCTGTATCTGCAGCCCTAACCACCGGCAGCTTGAGCCCTGCCCCGTTGCCGGCGGTACCCTAGGCTAGGTTTTTTATAACATTTTTATGTTTTGTATGTGCTTTTGTATTTTACTTTTATATTAATATTATAACAAACCTAGGCTAAGAAAAAAGATGAATAAAAAGATAATAAGTATATTTATTTGCCAAAAAAAACATAGACAAAAAGGTCTATGGCTCAGTGTTTGCAGGAGACCCACAAACCCTGTTATTCTGCCTGGAAATTGAAGTAGGGCTTATAAATAATGTGGGTGCGTTTGGAAACTTCTCGCTTACCGTGTGATGATATGTCTGGCATGGAAGACGATTGTGGGTCGGTGAACCCTTGATTAAGCTCTGGCTCCAATGCTTGCACTGGACTTTTCAAACTACTTAAGAACGCAAAACCACTTAAAAAAGGAAAAAAATACTAGGCGATTCCATTAAGGCATTCAGTACTAATCCAGTCATTTACAGAGAAGACAATGCTAAGTAGCTTAGCATTCTCAATCGTTTCTTCTCACGACTGAGATTTTATTTGCTACATAATTTGATAAAACATTATCATTTTTATTAATCCGTTATTCAGACAATTATTTCGATAACTTAAGAAGTTTACAAGTAAACTTATTCATGAGGCAAAATCAAGTGACGAACTTAACTAACCCTTACAAGTTAACTAACGCAATGAAATTTTGAAACTGTAACTTACATAAACGTGCTCAATGAGATTGTAAACACGACACCATTCGCATGTGATGTCGAAGTACAATCGCGGTTTTGCTTCGTCTACTCAATGCTAGATAGAGACGGTAAGGCACTGAAGATTGTCTCATCCCATACAAATTATATCGTTAACAACCACCAGTGGGCCTGCGTGGTGGTTTATGGCCCGTTCTCCCTATCCATCCATAGGGAAGGCTCGTGCCCCAGCAGAAGGGACATAAAATGAGCTAGTTATGATGATGATGATGATACAAATTACGAAATAAACTCATTACAACATGTAAGTGGGTTACACGAAGCGGACGTTTCACAAATTGAACCTTTTTTTGCCTCATGACGTTTTCAAATAAATATAGATAGATTATTTGCAGTGTATTTTAAGATTATATAGAGAATTATATTACCTTAAAATACACTGCATATTGATAAATGTTGCCTCTTGTAATTAAATATTTATGTTTGCTCTTATTACGAACTTTATAGACTCCTAACATATTCGTTTTTCAATTAGAATCTCTACTCTACTTAGAAATTTTAAGAAAATTAACAAATAGTTATGAATTGTTTGAAGAACTATGTCAATGTCTGCCTTGGTTACTTAATTAAAAGTAAGTTGAAATGCTGTAGTGAATTGGAAACCACATTTTAAATTATATTTTAGTGGACTTGTGTGTGGGATGCCATCGCATTCTGGCTCATATATTTTTATTAAAGAATGTGCACTTTAATATTCTGAAAACTATAGCAAAATTTTTATACAATTCCTTCTTGAGATGACATAACACAACGATATAATAGGAAATATAATCTTACAATTAAAGATCGATTCCTGGTCATCATCTCAGCCGAAACACGTCCACTGTTAGACAAAGGCCTCCCCAAGGGTCTCCAGAACGACCGGTTTTGTGCTGCTCGCATCGAACGGCTTCCTGCGACCTTTACCAGATCGTCGGTTCACCTTGTTGGAGGCCTGCCCACACTGCGCTTCCTGAAAACGACAATAAAATTAAAAATACATTAAATAGTAACTGATTGAAGAACGCAATATGACAAAAAAAAGGGAAACCTTATATCTCGTGTTGAAGCAGATAATACAAAAATATACAAAATAAAGTGTTTCGACATCCTCGAAATCACATAATTTGAATAAAAATATTAATCTTATTAATAGTTTTGAGATTATTTAAATTTATATAATACTACGAGTATCAAGGTAGGTATAGATGTGTACTTCGCTAATAGTAGATTTTAATGTCAGTAACAGAGGGTAACAGATCAATCTATTACAAAAAAAAGATAAAAATACATTGTTAGAAATAGCCTTCCAAAACTATTTTTCTCAAGATCGAGATGCGTCAACGTCGACCCGCCATGCGTCAGTTAGATGTCGCATCCATTACTGAGGCCACAGGATCTGTCAGCAATTTGACGCACCCGCCAGGAATTAGGTTATGCAAATTGGATGGTTATTGAACCGCCCGCCGCTACCGTGTTCCTCAAAAAGCAGTATAGATAACAGAATTAGATAAGTGTCCTTACGTAGAGGACCAATTCCGTAGAGCTAGGTTTTTTAATTCAATTAAGTCATTACAATGTTCACAGTAGGTAGAGCATTGACTAAAAATTTCATTCCTATCGCGAATTTCTATTGATATTGGATTTGTTAGATGGGTGCCTCGAACGCATTTTGTACCAGTGAGGTTATTGCCCTAATCGCAATTTGCCACGATCGTGTTTTGTCATATATGCTTTATGTCCGGAACAAAAATGCATCTCAAAAGTGGTCCTGTTTGCTCATTCATACCCTATTTATTTAAATTTCGAATAACAAAATCTGAAAAGACATTGGGTAGCATCAACAACTTCAAATCACTGTGAACCTAAAGAGCTGGACACACAGAAAAGACGTAAGACGCAGACGGGGCGCAGACAAATGTCTCTTCCGCGTCCCTTTCATACAAAATGTATAGAAGCGTTGCAACGCAAAACATATAGAAAAGACAGGGCGGGGGCACGATACTCGTCTTCGCCCTATTGTAAAACATACAGAAAGGACAGAGCACGGTCGCGAGCGGACGAGGGAGGGGAGCGGGCGGGAGTGCGGGTGCCGGGCGGGACTCGCGCGTCGCTGTCACACATTAGGGTTGCCACCCGTACTCTATTATAAAGTATTGTACGTTATTTCGGGTAATGCATTTATTGTTCTCACAATAAAGTATGCGAAAAAACTTTAATTCACATATTTTATTTCTCTGGGATTCTTTTTGATCGGTGATCGGATTAGATAGTGCAATTTAGGGTAAACGACCCCAAACATTATGGATACACCCGGATTGCGGGATTTCGAAAATATTCTATACGTGTAAAATACATTTTCTCTTGTTAGAAATTATAAAAGAAAAAAGTATTTAATAAGTAATACATTTTATATGTTTCAATTCATTTAAATCTTTTAATTCACGCTATTTAAAAGCACAGTCGCGTACTCTAACGAATATGTTGTTGTCACGCTTGTTCAGTCTTGATTAATTGTAAGTGAGCGCTGTTTCACACAGGACAGTAAAAAGATAACATCCATTTGTTTTCAAGAACACTGTATTTTAGGAATGGTACCTATACTCTTACAAGAGAGAAGTCACAGTCGAAATTTTGTAAACGTACAGTTTCTGATAAAAACTATTTGTAGAACTATGTAGTACCCGTAGCAGTTATACTACACAGTCTGGAGTTGCCTCTTCACAGGTAAACAAATCTATATAAATAAAAATGAAATGTTGTTCGTTGGTAAGCGCATCACTTGAACGGATTTGGATGCAATTTTGCAAATACACAGACTCGGACTGGAATATAGGATACTTTTTAATCCCGTAACTGGTTACTGTGAGGTAGTCCTTCCGAACGAAGTCGCGGGCAACAGTTAGTTATTTAATAAAGTGGCTCACCATCGAATACTACAATATCATCTAGAGATGACGTCGCAGGAGCGACTAAGAGACTATCGAGTATGCTTTAACATTTCAAAGCGGATAAGGGCTCAATTCTTGTCCGTACTTGTATTAGAAGTGGTTTGAAGTTGGATACGGCTGAGCCTCTAAACACTGTTTAAAAAAGAAACACAAACGTCGGATCCGTAACCATATGACTTACAGCTAAAAGTTTTTAAGCCACGAGTGAATAGGAACATTCTAATATGGTCTTCTTAAGATATAATTGATGCTTACAATCAGAGGATTGTTAGGTACTACTTAGGTTGTATATACTACTTACACTTTTTTATAAAAGGTTTATTACAGCCAAAGAATATTTAGATTATAGAACAGCCTGGTTGTAATAAAAAACACATTATACTCTATTTGTATCAATATACATAATAAAATTAATTTATATAATTTTTATACTGATATGATAGTCTTTATGCACAGTCCTACAGATAACAAAGAGCGTTGCGTTAAATAGATCTTTACGTTTTTATTTAAAGTATCTTGAGTATGTCATGCTCTCTTTATTGTCTCTGTGGTGGTGGCGTGTGCGTCGGGTCGTTACGTTCCCTAAAATATGGTTGAGCGAAGCGATGGCATATGTCATACTCGTGAACGGGTGCCGCCTGTGGAGGCTGGTCTGCTCTTGCATACTTATCTTATTGTTAGTATTAATTACTATAGTTTGACTTTGTTTTTCTTAAACAATTTTTGACTTTTATTAGAGTACTGTAGTGGTACTGTATGACATTGTGGAAATTGAAACTTTTACCTGATGTATATTTGATAACTTAGATTTGTTTATTTTTTTCTTTTTTTACATGTTGTGGTTGTCTCTTATATTTTTTGTATTTATATGTAATGGAAAGTGTCCTGCTATAATAGGGCATTTTCCAATATTTTTTTTGACGCTGTAAGGGAGAAAAGAGCTAGACACTTGCTGAGTTTCTTGCCGGTTCTTCTCAGTACAAGATCTCCCGCCCAGAGTAGGCTTACGAACCGATGGCATAGCGACATTCACAAGAGCTACTTGTGGCCTAAACTGAATAAATGATTTTTGAATTTGAATTTGAATATAAGCATATAGTCAGGATGATGTGAGTGGTAACCGTTGCCTTTATCTAGGCTACTGCGATGACGCAAGGTTGGACGCGAGAAAAAACCAGGGTGGCTAAAGAAGTAATAATAATCATTAAAACGCCTCTGATCTAGTGGCTTAAATCCAAAGGTCCCGGGTTCGATTCCCAGCAGGGGGCTAAATGGTTGTGTATTCGGTTTGTTAGCGGAAGGGTTTGTTTGCCCGCCTGGCTAGCAACAACCATCTTATCTAAATTAGTAGCCATAACATCAATGTTTGTAGCATTGTTGTGTTCCGGCAGCTAGAGATAAGATAGCCAGTGCCTCAGAAGTTGAGTATTCCGGGTGAAGTGCGCTTCCACCTTCGGCCTTATCATCGCTTAACACCAGGTGACGAAAGCCAAATGCTTGCCCATAAGATATTTAAAAAATAGAAAAAACATTAATTATAAAAAAAAACTGAAATATGTTTCGTTCCAGCAATTACTCTTACCTAACATACCTAGTGGTATACGTTAACCGTCAAAACTTTCACGTATGTTACGATCTTGCACCACACTTGGCGTATCTGTAATTTGCAACCCAAAATGTCTGTGCAAGTAATTTTATTACGGGACGGGATTTCGCCCGCTGCGCTGTGCCGTTTAGCACATTTGGGGCTAAAGTTAAACAAAACTTGGACAGCACTATCTCGCATGTACAAGGTGTTCAACAATGTATTGTTTGGGCGTGAGCTGCGCATTTGTACTGTTCTACGAAGTCGAGGATGCCTTAGTTAGTAATTCAATTGGAAAAAATAAAATATTTAATATTTTTTTATAATTACTACTTCGCGCTATATTTACCAATCCGCACTGGGCCCGCGTGGTGGTTTATAGCTCCCTATGCATCCATAGGAAAGGCTCGTGCCCCAGCAGTGGGGACATAAAATGCGCTGATGATGATTACTATTAAATTTTTCTACTGATCAATACCTGATTGAAGACTGAAAATTTATTCACTAACACCACCACCAGCTCATTTCTATGTCCATGAGGTACCACATGAAGAACGGGCCTTATAGTCGTACCTACCTACCACCACGCGGGCCCGGAGCAGGTTGTTGGTTCTTAAGGCCACGCACCACTAAACAATTAATCTAATACGGAGCGTTTGCGCTCCTTACCATAGGAAAGACTGTTTTTTTTCCTTCCAATTAAAACTACAAATTATTTCAAAAAAAATAACTAGCATATTGAAGTGTGTGTTAAGACTAATCTACTAAGAAAATTTAGATGCTTGTTTGCCTGTAAAATGCAAATCTATGTTTTAAAAGAGGTTACTTTGATATTTTTTCTCTGTTATAAAAGTTAACAAATCGTGTTTCTGCAACTAGCAAAATGAAGTCAATTAAATGAAAAATCATGTCATCAAATATCACTTTCATTATGTTTTATAATTGTTGGAAAAAATCAAGATCCTCGCCACGTAAATTTCCAATGCGTCGCCTTAACGGTTGCTAATGCAGTCGGTACTAACGGCTTTACGTGTTTTTTTCGATGCACTTAAAACTAAAATGAAACTTCCATAATCAAATCAAATAGAAAACAATAGCAACAACAACAAGCCTCAGAACAATAACTAAAGCTAGTTATTATTCTGAGCAACAAGCAGAGAAAACAAAAAAGAGTTGACATTTCTCATTAAAAAGTAAAAAGTTTAAACTAACAAAAAGTATTTACTCCCTAACGTGAGTTTTGCTTTGAGACTGAAATGCATGCATTGCTTGACTGCTAGTGCTTGCAATAAGCTTTATACAAGACGTCAACCTAAGGACGCCGTATATATATGTTTGCTAACTTTGTGACTTACCACGTCGCAGTGGTCTCATAAAATATGTTTTCGAATAATAACTATATTTGTCAGTTCTCTTACAAACAAATGTAGCAAATAGAAAAGTAAAAGTTAATTTGAAATATTTTTCTTTAGTGCATACTATCTTATTTCATCATCATCATCACCATCTGATGGTGATGATGATGATGAAATAAGATAGGTCATAAAAGACTTAAGCTTTTACTAATGCATGCCACTGAGCTCAATCTTCGATCTTCTAACCCGTCTGTTTCTTATTTATTTAAATAAAATGGGAAACCATTACACGTTACTTAACTTATAAAAAACTTTGTTACTTAGTAAAAGAATATAGAATATTAAAAGAAACGCTTCTATGAAACAGAGAAAATAATCTATATAGAACTTGATATTCCAGCGAAGTCATCACTTCAAGAGAAACTTTGATTTGCTCGGGCTCGCAGCAATGTTCTCGTACAACACTTTGTTTCAATACCACGCAAGATAAATAGTTCAATGTGAGTTCTGTATAAAGCCACACTCAGCGTTCTGAGCGAGATCTCCCATCTACAATATGTAATACCTACTTACGAGACGCTTACCACAACTATAGACAATGTTTGATCTATTTCTTTTTTTAACCGACTTCAAAAAGGAGGTGGTTATCAATTCAATTGTATACTCGTATATTTTATGTTTTATTGCTTAGTTTTAATTCTGCACCCAAACCGAATACATTACAGAACATTTAAGATATTTTTAAATCTACGCCAATTAATTACGTTTAATAATTAAGAAGCAAATTCTGCAGAGTTTCTATAAATTATTTTCACACTAAACCTGTATATATAATACCTAGGTACCTATTATCCTGGCTAAATACAATGTTCCCAAGGGCTCAAGACTTAGGTAGGCAGGCACCTATAATTATAATTGCTTATCTTCAGATGAATCTTGTTAAAATTATCACGTGTGTACCACCTTACCGCTCGACCACGACTACCGACATCCTGCGACGCGACGATTTTTAGTTCATTGCGTTTATTCTATCACTGCTGACTATGACTGCCGTAGTATAACGCGCAATGAGCTAGAAATTCGTTCGCCGCGTCGCAAAACTCTCGTACTTGTGGCAGAGGCCCTACGTACCTCCCGCCCCGCGTACCTAACGCAGGCAGGCGAGGACTCAGTTAATTAAGCGGTCTAGCTATAGATACTATTTTCTCTTCATCATCAACATCATCAACATCATCATTAGACATTAATCATCTGACTGCTAAAGCCCTGACTCAATACTGGTTAGTGAGTTTTAACGACTAACATTATAAGACAATAACCGTTACTAACTATTAAACGTGCCTTCCGAAGCACTTGGATATAATTTTATTTGTCACCACCATCCGCTGACCCAGCGTCGCAAAAGTTGCTTAACTTGTAGGACCGCAGCTCGAACTTGCTAGTCGCTGCGCCATGGAGCGCCTTACAGAACAGTAACGTAGTCTAAACAATGCCGTATATGAGAGAAAATATTAATAATTCGTGTGAGCGTTTTCCATCCAACGATTGCGGCGTTAAACATCCAGAACAACGCCGCTCTTAAATTCTTAACCTTTGTTTGCTCTTTTCCGACTCCAGCGTTGTATATTGTTTACACAGCTTAGCTCCGCAAGTATGTAATGTTGTCTACGTTTTGTTTAAATTCAACTTCACGACTCTAACAGGCACGTGGAAGTTACGCCTTAAAATAAAACGCTGCAAGTTGGAGGCGCAACGCCTAAGTGCAGCTAAAACATTTATGCAAATGACGAAATGAGTAGCACGTCTCAAGTCTTGTAACATAGTTTGGTACTGATCCTCTTTACCCTTGTACATAAATTATTTGCATATATCCTTTACAGTGCAGTTTATAAAGGATTATGGGAAGAAATGGGCTTTTAAATACGAGATTGCATTTTTGCAAAAACAGTTTTTTTTTCTGTAACAAAACTATAGCAAAACTCAAGTAAATATACTTACTAGAGCTAAGAATATAAACATGAATCTATGCTACGCTACGCTACACTATGCTACGCTAAAAAAAACGTTATTACTGAAATTACGAATTCCACAATATGATCCGAAATGGCTCCCCAGATAATAAATGACTCGTAATATCTAAAAATCGCATATCTCTCAGACTGAAAATCAGTATTCCGCGGTCAGCCGCAATAAATTGAATGCAGCGAGACTGAGGCTTGTCCGGTATTCGGCCCGTGGGAAAAATTAAATTCCATCGGACTAGGCTCGCGCGTGACCAATGCGTGATGTTATGCTGCTAAACTATCCTTTGAATCCACTCGACGGGATCACATACTATCATAGGAATTATATTTGAAAGCGATTTGATTTTAAATTCTGCACTGCATCAAATCTACAGTTTTTTTTTGTTTCGGTAGTAAAAAAACCGAAGTAAAATACACGATAAGATTCTAAAACTAAGAATATAAACTATCACTAGATATATTTTGGTAATGAGATAAGCTTTGAATCAACTCGACAGGGAAATATACTGACATACATTTTTAGAGGGATTTGAAGTTTAATTCTGCACTTAAATCGTTTGTGCTTAATCAATTAAAGTAAGAGTGTGTAATGAAAGTGTAATGAGTGCTCATTGCTGATACGCCGCTAATAAACTAGTCATGACTTTCTGCATTTTATAGGTTCTGTTAATGGAAAAAAGCGAAAACAACAACGTTATCTTACTCAAACTAGGTAACGTAACTAGGTAACGTAACTAGGTAACGTTAACTTAAATCAGAATAATTTAACTTTACTAACAAACAGAATTCAACACTGCCTCGAATGAGTATACTTATCAGAAACACCTACCCGTCAGTACTGGTGTATTAATTAAAAGAAGCTCTCTTTTGCTCCATAATTCAAAATTCATTTGCAAAACAAAGTACAAGCCCGTGTCGCCGTCATCTATCTCCAAAAAAGGGGAGTATGAAATTCTGCTCGCTTCGAGTATAATTGCATAATTGTATGGCATGTGTTAGTATCGAGTTTCACTTGTTACCACCCAGTTTTCAAGCAAAACACGGCTACGCTACCGGTCGCGGTCTATGCAAAAATAAAGCATAAAGTTAGGTTTAATCCCGTACGATACATGGATCTCTGTATTGAAAAACTGTGTTGGTGAGTTGGATTCTCACCTCACTATAAAACAGGAGTAATAATAAACACGATACTGGATTTCTGTAGAATTTTTCAAGTGCTTGTTTTTTACACTACGGTTACTATGGTTTCTTATGTACCGTATTATACATACACACTACGAAATAGCCATTCTCGTCTCTCGTTTACATAAAACGTTTATTTTATTTAATAATGCGTTTTGTCTAAATCGTGTTATATTAGCAGTTTATTTTAGTGCGAGCTTGCCGATTAAAACAAATAAATCAGGGTGTGGTTGCGCCAGTTGATGACTTTGATGATTTCGCAAGGGCCGATCATCGGATGGGTGACCAAAAATTTATCGTCTCGAGCCCCTCCGTGCTTCGGAAGGCATGTAAAGCCGTTGGTACCGGCTGCATTAGCAGTCGTTAACAACCACCAATCCGCGTTGGGCCCGCTTGGTGGTTTAAGGCCCGTTCTCCCTATCCATCCATAGGGAAGGCTCGTGCCCCAACAGCTGGAACATAAAAATGAGCTGATGATGATGATGATGATGCAAAAAAATAGTTACATGCATTCTTCGCTATCGTAATATTTTTATATTTGTTAAAAAGTAGTTTGGTTGGCGCTGTACTAGCTTCCTTTACCCATCTCCCTCCAATACATACCTTTCTCGCTCGCGCACAAGAGCGAGACCGCAATATAGAACGCAGCACGCCAATGAGCTCGCTGCAACCGCCAATTAGTGCAATAACAGAGTTTTGAAAATATGGCCGGACGCGCTTAGAGAAGATCTCCATTTTTGTCATCTGATAGTTATTACCGCATTACTAGTGTTAAAAACTGTGAGAGACCACGCGCTGGTGGTCCAGGTCCACGTTCCAGCCAAGTTCATCTACCGGCCACCAACCTGGTGCCGGCTCAAACTGCCTCGCTCGCCCGCCGGACACGTGGTGCCTGCTGCCGCTTGCCGATCAAGGTATTCCCTATTTAATCGAACTGTTTACCCATTGCCCATGTCCCCCTCCATCGCAGTTCGAAACATCGCCTACCTAGTATAACGCCAATAAAAAAATACAGTCCACTATAAATTACAGTATCGCCCGCGCCACCAGGGTGCCTAGTGTGAATTTTGTTTCCTATCAGTATTCATTCGAATACGAAAACGAAAATTTTGTATGGCAAAATGTTAACTCTTCTCGTATGTCGCCAGGAGGCGCTGCTTCAATGCCTTACTAATTTTCGTTTTCGTTAACGTGATCGAATGTCAAATGAAACTCACACTGGGCACCCTGTATAAAATAACTAGCGGCCGCTCGCGGTTTCACCAGCATGGTTCCCGTTCCCGTGGGAATATCGGGATAAAAAGTCCTATGTTTTAATCCAGGTTATAAACTATCTGTATGCCGAATTTCATCCAAATCCATCCATCCGTTGCAGCGTGAAGAAGCAACAAATATACACACATACATACACACAAATTTCGCATTTTTAATATTATTGTGATACGTCAAGAGAAAACTTCGTTCGCTTTTTTAAGCACATTGCGGGCACGAAGGTATGAGAGATTTAGTATAATAGTTCAAGTTTATATGGGTATAATAGTTCCAGTTTATATAATAGTTCAAATATAAAATTTATGTATAATAAGTGTTACATTATATTGTATAAACATTGTATTAATTGAACTACGGTCGAATTCCGACCACTGGGCGACTACTAGTTTTACGAAATCGAAGTAGTTAACGGCTTATATTGTTTATGCGTTTTGCTATCTAAAAGAGAGTACAGAAATGTCCTTGCGGTTGAATTATATAAGAAAAAACTCGACGAAATCCGTGAAGGCATTTTTTACTTTTTCACGGGAAAAATTATTATTTTTACAGAATGTCATCAAAATTAACTTAATTCAGACACAGAATTTAAAGTCATTTTATCCTTTAAAGGCAATGTCATACTTTAGCTACGTTACCTAATATTTTTGACAGTCTTAAATTCTGAATATTTTACTTTCTATATATTATATATATTTTATAATGCACAAAAAACACACATAAAAAGAACAGTTTACAAACAATGGTGAGCAAAGGTGGACTTGTCTCTAAAAGAGATCTATGGCCAGACATAAAAAGTAAAATAATCAGAGTATTAAGACATAGTATTATGACAATAATACCATGTCATAATATCTAACACTAATAATAATATTGAGAACTTAAGCAAAACATTAACAACTTGTTTTTCTTAATAATTATGTTTTATTTGCTTTGGATCGTTACTACAGATTTGCCGGATGTTTATAGAGAGTACTTCTCTATTTCCTTAATCGACATCTCCCTAATTAATACCAAATCACCGGAAAGCTCGCAAACAATATTTGGTGTCACGACGTAGTTTTAGCTTGTGTAGTACATGAGTGTACATAAGTAAAACGATTTTAATATTATACAAAAGCCTAACAATATCTAAATAAACGAAGTCGAGGTCTACTCACCCAGCTAATCTCTTAGAAAGAATGTTTTAATATCAAGTTGTTTATTAATAAAGGCACCTTTTTTCATCATAAAAAATAATAAGAAATAACATTAACATAAATAAAGATGACAAATTCAAAGGCCGAAAATATTTAAGAAATGCACAACATCCATAACATATAGAAAAGCCAACATCTACGTTACTCAGTCGAAAATCACGGAGCCATAGTTGCTCTAGACTATTTTTCCACCGGGCAGGGAAGCACATCAAGTGTGTGCCGGGATTAAGCCGCCGGCGTGCACTCAGCAAAGAGTCGCAGTAGACGTCATTAATTTCGTTTAGCGACTTACAACTCACAGACGCTATAAGCCGCCACCCGCCAAGCAGAGTTTCTTACGCTCATTCTTCACAGCTAAAAAATAGACGTCCTGAATCATCGTCATCATCGAAATCAGAGGAGTGGTTACGACACGTAAGTTCGACATAACTTTCGTCTTCTCCATGTTCATTTTAAGACCCACTTGTTGAGAAACTCTGTTGAGGTCACCGAGCATTGCGCCGAGGTCTTCCAGGGTATCAGCCATGACCACAATGTGTTGCAATTCTTCATTCATTTGCAATTATATATAAATAAAAACAAATATAAAAGACCGAAATTATTTCAAAAATACACAACATCCATAACATAAAGAAAAGCCAACATCTAAGTTACTCAGTCGAAAATCACGGAGCCTTAGCTGAACTAGTCTATTTTTCCACCGGTCAGGGAAGCACATCACGTGTGTGCCGGGATTAAGGCAGTGGCGTGCACCCAGCGAAGAGTCGCAGTAGACGTCATTAATTTCGTTTAGCGACTTACAACTCACAGACACTATAAGCCGCCACCCACTTCGGCTGCGCTGCAAAAAGAAAAGCGTCTGCATCACGGAGCGGGATTACAATGACTAGTCAGGCGGGCCGTCGCCGCTCACACAGCTAATCTCTTAGGAAGCATGTTTTAATATTAAGTTGTTTTTTTTAATAAAGCCACCCTTCTTGCAGTAGTGATGTCAGTCTGCTCCATATTATTAAGCGCTTCCTGATAAGTGTCAAATCTTTTGTGTTTTTATGTACGTGTTAGTAGTGGATAGAATATTAGAGTAATATCAATTTTAAGATTTTTCTACTTTCAAGATTACTAGTCTGCTCTGCCCTCCTAGACAAGTGGCATATTGTCACTCTACTCGTATACACGTCTATATAATCTAAAGTATAATAATAATAAGGTAAGGTAAGCTATAATAAGGTATAATAGAAATGGAATAGATGAGTATACGTTAGGATTGACCAAAAGACAATGAAAAGTCATTTAAAAGTGTCGTTTGAGTGAGAGCCTGTTTGGGGCGTGATTCTTGAAGCCTGAGAGCTAAAGCAATAGACATTCTTTCGCACTGAGGGTTTGTAAACCCTAACGATGCACTTGTCCTCACATTATTCAACGACTACAGTTAGGTTGCCAACAATGGTATGCAAGCATATTCTTAGCGAGATCATAAATTTTTCAATGCGTATTTTTCCCTGAGACATTAATAAACTTTAGAGTTAAAGAAAAAAGGAAATACATTACACTGAAGGTTAAAATAAAAATGTGTCTTGTCATGCCTACTAGAATTTATTTCAGTGCTAATCATTTTAGTTTTAATTGTGTATTTATTTGAATGAATACACAATAAATATAAAATTTTTACTCTAAAATAGTATTTAATAAAGCTGATGCCTTAAAAGCTGAAAGCTCTATTTATTTATATAAAAAACTCTAATGTTTCTTTCAAGATACTGTTTCCTAATGTTGTTATGAAAAATTTATGAAAATCTCCTTTAATACTCGTATATCATATTAAATCTTCAAAGTAAGGATCAAGATAAAGCCAAGAGGGATGACTAAGTTCCCCGACAAAGATCGATCGGAACATTGAATTACCTTGTTTCAAAAACCTTTGTTGTTCGCATAATAAAGCGACCCTCTCAGATTAACCTTAAACAATGAACTCATTATAACTCATTCAATGTATTAATTAATTAGATTTAGTAGGAGCTTTCCCTATGTAAACTGTATTAAAATAATTAAATAATTAAACTGCAATACGGTGAGTTTTCGTTTAACGGAGACAATTGTGAAACCATATGAAAGTAAGTCATAATTGGCATCACCTTTCTGCGATAGATAAAAGACCATCATCATCCAGCCTATAAATGTCCTTATGGGTTAGTGACATGTAGGATGATTGGGCAGGATGGATTGATATACCTAGTTATTTTTTTTATTGAATGGCTAAGTGCGGTTTGCAGATTTAGCCTATGAAAGCCACTGAAGGTTTATATATTTAACTAGCTGTCCCGGCAGACTTGTTCTGCCCTATTTCTCTAAAACAAAGTTACATTGTTTTTTTTATGTTAATAGCTGCCCCGACAGATTTCGTTCTGTCAAAAGTTAATAGCCTGTCGCAGCCTAATAGAAATAAAATAACATTGAAAGACTAGTAATATGTGATGATATTTTTATTGTAATGCCATAAGATACACACACACGATATTTTTTGTTTGATTACTTGGCGCGTAAATAAATAAATCTGACCTCTAATCAATTTGAAGGCATACCAAAGATAATCCTAACGCGCCTTTGTTTTGTTTTGATTGACGTCAAATGTTTGACAGCCGGGGACAGAGTTTGTATGGGAAAAGAAAATTGTTGTTTTTACTATTTTCCTCGTATTTTTTACGTTTCTTCTCTCCATAAGAACCTTCCTCGTCAAACATAACAAAAAAGAAATCAACCAAATCGGTTCAGCCGTTCTCGAGTTTTGCGATTAGCAACACATTTAGCGATTTATTTTTATTTATATAGATAAATGGTTTGACTTTGGCATTGATCATCCTCTATAGTGGGCAAATTCGAAAGTCTAAGAAGTGCCATTTTACTACGACATACGGCTTAATGTGCGTTCTAAACTCGGAGGAGCTCGAGCTTTTCAATTTCATACAATCAGAAATAAGGTGAACCGCAGGAGAACAAAGGTGACCCATATAGCTCGAAGAGTTGCTAAGCTCAATTAGCAGTGGGCAGGGCACATAACTCGCAGAAATGATGGCCGCTGGGGCGGATCAACTCATGAGTGGTGACCGCGTATCGGAATACGCAGTGTGGGAAGGCCTCCAACGATGTGGACCGACTATCTGGTGAAGCCCGCGGGTAGCCGCAGGATGCGAGCAGCACAAAACCGGTCGTTGTGGAGATCCTTGAGCCTTTGCCCAGCAGAGGACATCTTTTCGCTGAGATAATGATAATAATGATTAACCACAAAATGACCCGGCAGTGTAAAAGTTGCTGAATTTGCAAAATCACATCCAAACGCGCCGCCGCCGCCGCAGCCGCCCCGCGCCGCTGCGCCAATAAAATAAACTCCTCATTAAATCTATATATTAATACGTGAAGCAAAAACTTTGTACCCCCTTTTACGAAAATTTCGCGGACGGAGGAGTATGAAATTTCGCACACTTATAGTTAATTTTTACTTTTTACTTTCAAGTGCTAATTGCTGCACTGAAGCTAATTTAAATATTCATAAAAAAATACAGTGTTTTATAAAATCTTATGAATATTTACACTTATAGTTTATATAGAGAAGGAGTACAGAATGTTTATATTTTTTTTAATTATGTATAAAAAAACATTAAATCAATAAAACATACATTACATGTATTTGATTATATTATTAATACATTACCATGTATTTGACACACACGCAAAAATACTCTTTTCAAAAATTTTAAAAATGGAAAAGGTGCGGCTGAAATCTGTCAAAGCTAATCCAAACTTCAGTTTCATGATCCAAACTCATATTCTATCTTTTTTAATTTTTCATTGTTTAGGATACAATCCGTGCAGCCTTAATAAAATTACGGTCGAATTTCGAACACTGAGCGACCACTAGTTAAATTAAATATATATGTCTGGGAACATGTTAAATTTTATGCGCTTGCAAACTTATCAAAATGTATTTACAGAAAGTCTATCTTTTTTGTTCTAGTCTTACCGATTGTTTCTCATAAAAGCAAAAACTATGTTGTGGTTAACTACAACAAATCATAACGGTCCATTATGAACCTAATACTGTTGCGGTGAAATTTACCGGAAAACTTATTAGCGTAATCTCACTATACCTTTTGTCAAGCTTACATAAATCGCATCACATGGTTCTCGAGACATATTGTACATGAATGTATTTTCGAGAATCGTATGTTAGGTGATTCAGTATTTGGGATAGGATAGGAATGATAAAACAAAAGCAAGGTTAAAATTTGAAACCTTTACAGGCTACCATACATACCCACAGCGATGCGCAATTAAAGGGTAGACAGTTTTAGCACTTATTTACTTGTTGATGTTATATTGGGTTGTCTGAAAGAGATCACTCTAAGTGATAAGACCGCCCTTTGTACGTGTATTTTAATGTAGTTTCTTAATTGTTAAATGTTTTATTTTTGGTGTACAATAAAGTGTATTAATCTTATCTTATACGTACACACATGTCAGTCAAATACTTCATTGGTATTCCACATGTATATAATATATAATGTATTCTAGGGTGGTCTGATAGTATAATAAAATGAAAAAAAAATTCAGATTAGGCACAATAGTGCACTTATGAAAGTCGAGTACATGTCTTAAAATTAAAGTAAAATATAAAATAAAATAACATGAGTACACACAATAATAGTAATCCTACTAATATTAAAAACGTAAAAGTTTGTGTGTATGTATGTTCGTATATTTGTTACTTCTTCACGCTGCAACGGATGGATGGATTTAGATAAAATTCGGCATACAGATAGTTTATAACCTGGAATAACACATAGGATACTTTTTATCCAGATATTCCTACGGGAATCACACTATAAATATACTAAAAACGACAATTAAATTTTCCAATACAAAATTATTTGCTTGTTTGTTGTCATGGAAACCAAAGAGAATTTAATCACTTGATGGAAACTGTCAAAGCGGTACGAAGTCCGCCGGGTCCACTAGGATATATATAAGGATGAGATAAAAGTCGATGATGAGTGATATGGTGATAGAAATGCGACAAATGCACAGGATACCTCTGCACTTTCCCCTTCGTACAGACGATACAGGATACAACGAGAGCATGCATCTCTCCGAATTCCCTGTTCTTCCAACCCATTGCTTAGCTTGAGATCGTAGACAATACGAGCAACATGCTTTTGTACGGAGTCAATTGGGTTTAATGGGTAAGCTGCATCAGCTTATATCTATGCATATGAGGTCATACTCATAAAGGACATGGGTAAGACATATGCACGAGTTTCCGAACACTTGCTGTGAGACTCCATTAAAACTCCATCTTACGTACAATTCTTAGTTTACGTACTTAAAACTGGCAGAATGCTTAACGTGAAGCCATTAATTAAGATATAATATTAATGTAGCACAATAGTTATCTATTGGAAAGGTATACTTAGCTTGGTTCGTGCTGGGATCGGTAAAGCACACAAGTTTCGCTTGGAATAGGTACTCCAAATGATTAACGGAACTGCAGATAACTCGAAATCTCGATGCTGAGGATTTCAGTGCTATCGAAGACGGATAGTAGGACGCATGGAACGATCTATTACTATTACTAGTGGAATTGAACTGTACAAGACTTGATATTTAGTAAGCATTCCATTATAACTTTATTTTTTTTTTATCTGAGGAGCTCAATGGCGCAGTGGTTAACGCAAGTGCTGAGGTTAAGCAACTTTCGCAAAGGCCGGTCATCGGATGGGTGACCAAAAATTTATCATTTTGAGCTTCTCTGTGCTTCGGAAGGCACGTATAGCCGTTGGTCCCGGCTGCATTAGCAATCCGCACTGGGCCAGTGTAGTGGTTTATGGCCCGTTCTCCCTATCCATTCATAGAGAAGGCTCGTGCCCCAGCAGTTGGGACATAAAATGAGCTGATGATTATGATGAAGCATTCCATTTTTTACTATTTTTTCAATTAATTAGGTCTGTAAAACAAAACATTCTTTAATAATTAGTAGGTTTCCCAGTTTAAACCATCGAAAATACTTTTATGTTTAAATTTATTTTACGATTCTTCTCTCACGAGAAAGAAGATGAGTAATTAATTTTTAGTTTACACTTGTATAACAAGACTACGTACGAGTATAATGATGTTTCATGTAATTTAGGAAACCTATTTGAACTCCAGAAGAATTCCGCGTTCCGCTACCAGTGAGTTTCGCATTCATTAATTTAAACATACGAGTAGGTATATGAGCACATACCTCAGCAATACAGTCGTCATGTTTGTGTGGAGGTAGGAGGTAACGCTGTCCGCTTGCGTGAAGTTTACGACGCCACTGCGGACAGCCGACTGTAAACCGGAGTGGCACTGACTACGTGTTACGTGTTGTACGGATAATTTGGGGCCACAAAACCTGGATTATTCACGCAAGCTGGCTTTCGAACGTACGTTGATCTGCGGTTCATCACGCACTGTTAAATTTTATATAAATGGGCATTTTTTTTATTTAAAACTAACTTAGGTAAATTACAGCTTTTAGGTAGCTTAGGCTTATACTCTGTTTAGTATTACTCCCGTAATAATAAACAGAGTATAAGCCATGAATAGCTAACGAGTGTTGTCTCTTTTAGTTTAATATGATATATTTTAAAATTTAGTTTAATTATAATAATTTTACATGATGGAGGTAAAAATCTGAACTATGGCACAAAAGCGAAAGTGTAAAGGTGAATAAACCATGCGATATCTATTTCAAGCTTATTTAATTATTTCTTTTAGGATAAGCTAACATAACAAATATAAAAAATAGAAACAAACATTATAACTCTAAGTTTTAAATACATAAATAGTAAAACAAAACTTTCGATAATATTAATTTTGAGACGTCAACATGTCGTCAACAGCTTTAAGTGCCTTGTTCACCGTAAACAGACTATACCTTTTTAGGCAATTGATATATTTTTTATATACTCTGGTCTATCAAGTTATTGGTAAGCCTTACCAGCTTATGAGACAGAATTAGACCTCAAGACCTATTGAAGTTATCGCCGTTCATAAAAATACATTAAAAGTATCAGGCAAAAACAAAAATCGTAGACATCTTAAACTATACGTAAGTAGGCCTATTATTTTTTTGCGAAACATTGGTAAGTGCCAATTATATTGTAACATAAAATCTATTGTTTTATTTGTTTTTCTAATGTTTTATTTCATGATAGATTGTTTTTGAGAATTGGCTTGCATTGGCTTTCTGGAAAGTTTATTTATTAATTTTGCGGTTAAATTAACATAGCCCTGCATGGGAAAGTTATAATGGATGTTCTGCACCCACCTAAAGTTTTGCTTGGTCAGAGTTTACTTGAAGCCAAACTTATTACGAGGTTTTATTCGTGGATTATTCCTCAACACTTTGAATTGAAGTTGCTGCTTTTTAATGCAAGCTTTTACCCATTGTTTAATCCCTTCAATATTTATTTTTATTTTATCTTTATTTAGGCACTGCCACTGCAGCAAACAATTGCTGGAGGCGTGTTTTGTTTTTTGTGTGTCAATGTATATGTACTGTTTTGCTAGCTTTGGACTTATGATATATTTGTTATTTGTGTTGTATAACCCGTATAGTCTTTATCTAGCCTGTATCATTTCCGATTCTTAATGGCCACATTATTAATTTTAGTCGTCAATGGGAAATAAAATAAATGAAGACTGACAAGGATAAAAATACATTCCAAAAGCATATTACCTACTAAACAAAAGAGATACAAAAACAAACCATTATCGATATCAGAGCTCAGAACAAAGTGATGTTTGATGTACTGTCAAGCACAGTCAACCGATTATTAATTATCTAGCAGGCACCGAATGGTATTGCTGTATAAGGTACCTACTTGACGAGAAAATGGAGAGTCATGTTTGCTCATCTATATTTTTGTACAATGTTTGTATTGCTGTATGTATGTATTAATGGTGGATTATTAACTAGTCTTCATGTGTTCGTGAACATACTTATGTGTTAGTAAATATAAAAACCGGACAAATGCGAGTCGGACTCGCCCACCGAAGGTTCAGTACAAATTTATGGGTATACCTACACATTATATAGTTCAGGAATCGAGTCTTGCTTTTCTTGAAATTCAGTTTACAAGGTATTTCTTTTTTCATTCTTCGTCTTAAATCAAAAACAATACATCATGAAAACAATTAAAAATCTGTTTAAGCTTGTGCAAATGAAGCCCATTCGTACAATACCCTACATGACACGGTTAACTTACTTCAAAATTTGGACCCCCGTTCCTTGCAGAAAGACCCTGTTTTTTTTTGTGATTTAATTAAATATGTATAGTTTTCAGATTTTTCACTGTACTTGTAGTATAAGACGATATTACTTGCCAAATTTCATAATTCTAGGTCAACGGCAAGTACCCTATGAATTTTGATTCCCTTGAGAGTGTCGAAATATACGTTTTTGCAACATAAACGGCCGTATCTTTTTTTTCGTTAACTTAGAAGTTTGATTTTTTCACAGCTTCATGGGACCGCAGACCTGAGTATATAGTTTTAATTTCAACTCGATACCTCCACGCGTTTCTCAGATAAAGGGTCTCGACAGACAGACAGACGGACAGACGGACAACAAAGTGATCCTATAAGGGTTTTGTTTTTTCCTTTTGTGGTACTTACGGAACCCTACAAAGAGCAGAACGACACATTTCTAATTATTTATAGTTCTTGTGGGTAGCGACATTTGAGTCTCAACGGTGATCTCTAAATTAAAAGTGACATCAATAAACTTTGAAATGTAATAAGTTTTGCATTATTTATAATTTAATTATTGAGATACATACTGTTCGAGAATTTTCAATTATTAGAGAAAAAGGAGCACTCATAATTCATGTTACAGCGTGAGAAAACTCAATGGTTTAACCCTATACTTAGCAGAGTTTTTTTTTGTGGAGTTAAATATATTTTTTGTAAGAGTAAAATGTGTTCTTTTTTCACTACTCGAAATTTTTTGTAAGTTAAGTGTCTCAAATAATCTACTATGTCAAGAATAGGGTTAAAAATCGCCCTCCTGAGGTGGCAGTAAAGTCCCACATCTTTACTGTAAATCAAAATGAAGGGAAAGAAAAATATCGTCCTCCATTCATCATCAATCAATTATCATTTAACCTGACATCATCATCTTAAATGTCTCCAATTTATGAAAGGAAATGAAAACAAGTATAAATTATAATTTATGACAATATTGTATACAATTGCTTAGGTAAGACTACACAGATAGCAATCACGGCGATTCTTTCACGAATAAAGCAATAACAAGTTTCAAACTTAACTTATATTATAATTAATCAGTAAAATACGTTAGAGGGATTTCAGATATAATACAAATGGATTACAGAAAAATTCTTTACACAATAAAACAAATGACTACAACATAATCTTGCATTACCAGCATGGTGATACAGTCCATGTTTAAAAAAACATTACCCTGACAAAATTACTTGTCAAATTAAGTAGGTACAGCGAATATTTCAACCGTATTAGAATTGTCCATTGGGCAAAATTCATTAAATTAATTCGGTCCCCGGGCACTAATTGTCTTTTGTATCAATTCCATTCCGGGATTTGAATTTGAATAATATTTCAGGGTATGATTCGCACCGTGAAGATGGCACCTGACTACTTCTGAAACTTGTTTTATACATGAGTCGTGTCTTTTTGTGTATTTTATGAGGTCTGTACTGTAAACGAGGGTCGAGTGTAAACAAAAACTTAGAATGTCAACGTGTTTTGTTATTGAAAAAACAAAAAGAAATCTCCTCCATAAGTACGGAGAAAATAACTATAGTAATAGGTATTTTACTCGAAACTATTCTTGGCCCTTGCAGCGTTACCGGCAGGCTTATTATCGAAAAAGCAACCAGTTGTTAATTACAACGCGACTGCTATATATATAGTTGCGGTTGATAGATTGGTATAACGGACACAAATCGCTCAATGATCGCTTGCTTAGTGCATTTGCGATTAAAATGAATAAATAAATACCAAACTTAATAAATAAACTTTCCTACACTCACACCAATTATCTAGCCTAAGAGAAGCTTCGTTATGAAACTCGTTAAATGGTTACCAGACAACGGATAAACATACTTGAAATACTATACATACTTATTATACATAGAAAACACCCAGACCCGAGACAATTTAGGAAAACAATAATTTCTAAATTGACCCGACCGGGGATCGAGCCCGGGACCTTAGAGATGGCGACACCCCGAAAACCGGTGTACAAATCACTCGACTAAGGAGGTCGTTAAATGTATGTAATAGATTACATACATTGAGCAATTTGTGTCCGTAATACCAATTGATCAACCGCAACTACAGCAGTCGCGTTGCAATGTACAATTAACAACTGGTTGCTGTTTTCGGTAATAAGCCTGCGGGCTTATGGCCAGCATGTAATCTGTGGTTCCTTAACCCATAATACCTGACCATTCCTGGAAGGTTTACCCCCTTACTAGAGCCAGGAGTGAGGCGTATATATCGGAGCAGATAAAAATAACAGGTTTCATTAAATAACAATATAGAACTGTTGTCTAAACCTATCCGAAACTACGACACAATTATTAAATTAAAATAAATAATTAATTAAAGTGATTAATGTATTTTGGCAAACTTTCAGTTCAGTCAAGTCAAGCTGTCAGTCTTAAGCCTGTTAAGCATGAAGGATTTTCATTTCAGGAACATACACTGAAACCGTTTGAGTACCTATGTTACAATGTATACTATGTAAAGGTACTCATACTATGTTACAACACAACAGGTGTTATTTTGGAACAGGTTTCGAGAACTGTTGTTTTACTGGAACTGTAACAGGCGGAACAGGTTTCTTATTTTACCTGTTACAGCCCACTCCTACCAAGCGTGTTCACTTACGTTACTAAATTCTCCAGGACGTTCTAATCGGATGACGAGAGCTGAAAACCAGCAGGCACTGCTGAAAGCTACCTTGGCAGGGATTGCCAGTGTGGTAAATATGTTATGTTTATTAAAAATATTTTTAGGGTCTGTAAAGGTGAGAGAAATAATAAAGTCAAATTTACATTAACTCCGTTGTTTTATTCATCACTTTACAACAGGTTACGTACAACCATACTACAACAAATTATGTGTTACTAAACGGGACTCCAGACGACGACTGACTCGTGAGCGCAGCCCAGCCCCCCGACCGCCTAACCGATCGCTTTGACTGCGCGTATAGTTTATGACGTCATCTTGCCACCTCGCACCGCTTATGAAAGCAATATCAAAAGCTAAAGGCTATATATAGCTTTAGATATTGCTTTCATAGGCGGTACGAAACGACAAGATGACGTCATAAACCACTCACGAAGTCAAAGCGATCGGTTAGGCGGTCGGGCCCCAGGCGTTACGCTACACTGCAGAAACGATTAGTTGACAAAACTCTGTCCCTACACTATTATACCATTTAAAATAAACACAATCTTCTCTCAGATCCGAACGCCTCGGATAATCTAGTAGGGGATGGGGACACGGTTGCGCGATGCCATCCCCTCTAGTAACCTTCTGAGGAGGTTCCGATCACAGCTTGAGGAACCTATGAAGCTTTTAGCTGAAAGCTATCATTCCCCTGATACCGAAATTATGCCCAGTCTAAATGTAAAAATATGTTTACTAAGAGACGATGGACGTTTCAAAATAGCAGATTCAAAGTCTGTGAGATGCTTTCCATTAATTAGGATCATTACCAGCTCTTTGTATATCCCCACTGCTGGGGCACGATGGACATGGCACGATGGCTTCCCTATGGATGGATAGGGAGAACGAGCCATGAACCACCACGCGGGGCCAGTGCGGATTGGATTATTTACAATAAATAACAGTTCCTTTAACTCATAATTCTATCGGTCGAGATGAATTACATCTTTTTACATGGCAGGGAGGCCGAGTCCGATTGCCGTAAGGTTCTGCTAAGGCAACTTCAATTGTTAGCGGCAAACCGAAGGATTGTTTGGCGTGGCCGTTAAATCCGAGCGCTTTGTTTCTTACCGAATTAAGCCGGAGGTCTAATTAGTAGTTGGCTGAGGCCCTCTCAAATTTCACTGAAAACTTACATGTAACTTCGCTGTAATTCGACACTGTTGCGCCACTTAATAAGGAGAACAGAGGTTAAGCTTAATATTGGGTCCTTACTTATGAAATTGACGTTTTTTCTTAATAGGTGTATTACTTCGAAAAGTCATTACCGGTTGTTAATATTATTATTTATTATACACCTTTAATTAAGACTATGTTACTTAGGCTTCAGTAATAACAATGATTATTCATTTTCTGTTTTAATTTTTTTTTGTAAATTGACTTCTTTTTTTGTTCGCGGAATTGACATTTTGTTTCATTGTAGTTTTGAAGGGTCTTGATTATTTTTCTTTTTAATGTCTGCTATATTTAGCTAGTGAAACAAACACACTACTCTACAATTTTTATAGTGTTAATATAAATAGATGCTCAAAAAATTTAAAAAAAAACGTTACTATGAAAAATATAATTTTATAAAAAATCTTTATACAAAACGTCAATTACATAGGTAAGGACCTAATACATACCGCGCTCGTACAGTCAACAGCAAAAGTAGATGATGTTTACTAGATTTCAAAATTAAGTTTCTATAGTGTAAGTCGGTATTTTCTATATAACTACAGTCAAAGTCTGCAGGTACTAGTAGACACTCAAAGGTATTTCGATATGCGTTTAATCAGTTTTGATTTTCATACTGATTTCATTTTTTTTTTTAATTTATTTATGAACATAGAATCTACAGCACTTTATAAACTAAGTTATTACATTGTATACTTAACCTACTGCCAATTACAGATCCTTACTTTGTAACACAATATATTTAATATGTCGCTTAAGCGAATGTGAAAGCAAAACAGACAGATAACACAATAATTTAGAAAAACCAAAAACAATTTACAAAACAAATAAATTAAATGGGCAGGATTCAATACAAAAAAAAAAAAAATAATAAAACAAAGAAGCAGTAAAACAGTAAACAGTGGTACGCACCGAGCAGTGTTTGAGCGTGTGAGTGTGTGAGTATGTGGTATATGTGGTATGTGGGTATGTTTGTGTGCGAGGGTGTGTGTGTGTGTGTGTGTGTAATGTAGTGTAAAAATTGATATGAGATGTGGTACATGAGAGTGCATGGATACTTTGAAACTTGACCAATCATCTTTACCTTTGCTGTTGACTGTACAACGCAACTACAGACAGACCCTCTCACGGACACGGAATCTCGGACCATCTCAAACCAGTCCGAGCGCAGCTGTTGCGAGATTCCGTGTTCGTGAGAGGTTGCCTATGTGTGCGTTTTGCTCGAGCGCATTACTATGAAGTTTATCTTCTGCAGTCTCCTTATTTTATGGTTGCGCACACCATGGTAACAGCATTAATGAAATTGTTACCGACAACTATAAGGAAACACATTGTATAGACGGAATTTTGAGTCTATAGTGACCAGAGAATCTATTATGATCACTTCATCGTCAGCCCATAAAGTACTGTTGGGATAACTATTTTGTACTAGTGGTCGCCCAGTGGTCGAAATTTCACCGTAACTTTTTTAAGGCTGCACGGATTGTATCCTAAGCAATGAAAAATTTAAAATGTGAGTTTAGATTGGCATTCATAGATTTCGGGCGCTCCTCCTCTTCCATTTTTGAAATTTTTGAAAAGAGTTTATAATATGCGTGTGTGTCAAATACATGGTAGTGTGTGTAATGTTTGTTTTATTGATTTAATGTATTTTTTATGCATAATTTTACAAAAATTTTAACATTCTGTAGGTACGCCTATATATTAATATATAGATTAAGCAAGTCTATGTAGACATGGATTATGTAGATGGCTTTGCTACTTTTTACATTAGTGGTATTTACATGGTGGCTATAGCTATACCCAGGTAGACTTACCCAAACCACGTTATAGATCTTAGATCGTTAATCTAATCAATAGATCACTAACAAGCGTTTGGAAATATAATAAATGCGTGATATCAATCATGACATTTTGTCACCCATCCGTGGGTCAGTTAAGTCAAAAGTTTTTTAGCATTTACGATCGCGATCCGACGGTGTCGATAACAAACTACAATTTCCAGCTATAAATTAGTCGGAAGTTATGTCGGGCTATTAAATTCGCGATTCTGCTTTGTTCAAGGTGGAAGTAAGTCGGTGGGCTGTACAGTTCGAGCCTTCTCAAATTTCTCGGCTTGCACGTAACTTACTTGGAGTACGGTGGCGCAGGACATTCATGTCACGATGTGTCTTCTGCAGATAGAAACTTGCTCTGGGCTTTATTACATTAATTATCGCTACCAAACATCTGGACAGTAGTCCAGTTAGGTAGTTGATAAAAGTTGTTCTATTTTAGGAATGTGTTACGAAATTTTTTGACAAATGTATATTTAATCTATCTACATAAATATTATATAAAATCAATTGCTGTTCGTTTGTCTCGCTAAAACTCGAGAATGGCTGGACCGATTTGGCTAATTTTGATTTCAAAATATTTTTGGAAGTTCCGGGGAGGTTTAAACGGTGATAAACATAATTAATAAGTAACGGAAAATACTAAAACCGACAATTTAATTTTCCAATACAAAATGTTCCTAGCTGTGAAACATTTGATGTCTTTTGTCTTTTTAGAAATAAAATTGTCAAATATTTTATAGGTTTCATACTTCATAGCTGTAGTATGATGTCCGATCTCTTTGGTCTGGTGTTTGTTTGTTTGTTTGATACGCTTTCACGCGTAAACTATTTACCGATTTGTTTGTTTTGTTGTCATAGAAACTCTCAAAGCGATACGCAGTCCGCCGGGTCAGCTAGTATTTACATAAAATTTACCTAAAAATAGCTTGTCCATTTATAAACAATTTGCAGCTACCAATACGTCAAGTACAGGTCTCTAGTCCAACATTATAGCGGAAAAGCGTGCCAGCATAAAAATTTGAAGCTACTCCAGATAGCCCTACCACAGGCTTCAGCTTCGCTTTCTCATAGGGTAAATGAACTGTCCGCTCTAATAACAACTAAGCGACGTTTACATTCTGCTTTCAACAAAAGTTTACATTGCTCGGCAGTGTATTGATTTCGAAAAGTAATAAAATGTAGCGCTGGCATAATTTTTTATTGATTTATTTAGGTAACATCCAGTCACATAATAACAATTACATGAGGCAATTAATACAAAAATACCTATATACCATACATTGAAACTATTTGAGAAGAAACTAACATAATAAATGACTAAACTAAAAGTGCCTTACAAATAAACAAAGAATAAGCTTCGAATAGTTATTCCTTGTTTTGTCTCATTTACTCTAATTTAAAATGACGTTTTCATGACGGGAACAAAACACGGAATTACTATTCCGAGCTTATTCTTTGCTTATTTGTAAGGCACTAACACTATAAACTAATATATAATAATAAATGCTATTTATACCTAGTGTGCCTAGTTCGAGTTTTCTTCGGGATCGAAGCAGTGCCAACTAGTGACGGGCTTTTTTTAACCTTTACGGGTAAAAGCACATACCTTCATGATTCATCATACCTGACGTTAAGTAATGATAAGACCGAAGGTGGAAGCGCACTGCACCAGGAATTCTCAACTCTTACTGCGGAAACACAACAATGATGTAAAGACGGCCATGAAATTACTTTATCACTTTTGGCAAAAACTTCCATTACAATAAAATTTCGCTAAGGCTCATTGTCAATAATGACAACTTATCTGTCACTATTGGTTTTTTAAACAAAAATAGAACTTGTTGTTATAATTTAAGTAAACAAAAGTCACTTCTTTCATTGTCGACTATACTAACATCAATGTTATGGCGACATATTTAGATAAGGTGGTTTTAGTTAGACAGCCGGATTGTTCATACCAGACACAATAGAAATTCAATTGTTCTACTTATGGCACTGTGGTTACCTTGGGCGTCCAAGTATTTAGACAGCCGGACTGAAAACAAGCCCCACCACCCTCCCATGGGAATTGAAATCTGGACCTCTGGGTCTGAAAGCGGCGGTTAAAACCACCTAGGTCACAGATGCTTTAAATAACATAGTTTTTATTTTTAACTGTTGTCGCTGGTTTACTCTTTTTTTTTTCTTAGTTTTATGATAGGGAAAATTCACTAGCGAATACCACCACGTCTAGGGAGGCGCAGATGGGTGTGTGGGGCTCTCTCCCAATTCCCACTATTAGGGTGGAGGGATACATATGCTTACTTAAAACCCTAGCACACTCCCTCACTTGCTGCCTAGGTGATCAGGGACCATCGGTTGGACATTATCCAGATATTCACCCTGGCAGTGACCAGAGGGAACTTGTGTGGGGATGTTTAGGCGTGTGGCCAGTTTACCATGCTTCGATCCCATACAAACTGTAACTAATTGTAACTCGATTGAATGGTAAAAGAAACGCGCTCTCACTTACTGAGCGTAAACTCATGGTAGGGCTACAGGTGCAAGCTGCTTGAACTCGTATTAAACTCGGTGATGTATTACGGTATTCGTTCCGTGCTCACCGCTCGCTATCAATCATTTACAGGAAACATTTTATTCTCGCGCGCTAGAAGTCAAGCGTAGCAAATGTGGGTAGAAATAAAAGTGATATTTTGAAATGTTTTCTTAAAAATGGTGCCATCGACCAGTCTGCTTTTTTTTTACAGTAGTTTCATCAGAAATGTGTGCAATATCAATGGCGTCCATGACTTACCAGCTACCTTACCTTTATAATTATGGTAACGTTACGTTAATTTTCCGCAAATTTTGTTACAAACAAATTATTAAAGATTTGAAAAATTTCCACGAGCGGGATACCAATCCGCATTCCATGACAAACGGGGTCAGGTGCACTACCTTACATTAACTATGCTATCGTGGCTCTCTCCTAATAAATAAATACTCAATAATGTGGCGAATTTAAAATAATCTTCAGAATTATTATAAATTATATGCTTTACATCGAGCAAACAAAGAGAAGTGTAGGAACCCGCGTTAAAGAACATATAGCCGACGTCAAGCATAGGCGCGAAAATAAGTCTGCAGTATGCGAACATTCCCTAGAGGGGCCCAACCATTACATCAGATTTGATAAACCACAAATACTCGCTAGAGAACAACGATTCATCCCTAGGATTATACGCGAGGCTATTGAAATTAAAAAACATTCAAAAATTCCAAATTCAATAGAGAAGATGGTTGGAATCTACCACCAGCCTGGGATCCCATCATACAAAATATTAAATCCCAGCCCCAACACCATACTGCCAGACCAAAAGTTAATGTAAGCTCTTTCTGCGTAAAACGGAACGCATCTGATTTAATTTAAATGAGGGTATACAAGATACTAACTAATTATGAGACGACCAACACCTCAGTCTCCCTGTGACCATAGACTCTGCAAAGGGTTCGAAACGTCAGGATAAACATTAATTAAAGTAATGTGTAAATTAAACGCGAGTAGATCCGTAAAAGTTGTTTCATTTCAATTTTGTATGCTTTAACATACGCGGACTTGAAAACGGTCTTGAATATATTTTATCAACCCAAAATTTCAGATTGAAAGCGCCCGGTTGCGGTCAGACGTCTTAAAATTATTTAAAATTACGCTCAAAACTCCAAACCACTCCTACAACTGCTAACAGGGTTTGGCTTCCCCAAAGCTCTGCCTCCTTAGCTCTTTGAATATTTTAATAACGGAACATTAAAAATACATTAACAACATGTAGCCCAAACGTTTCCATTCCCCTCATAACTGACTTCTCCATTTGAATACTTATTGTTGAAAAGCTTCCATAAAATGAGACGACACAATTTTATACTCTGTTTTCGCAGAATTAATTTTAAACTTTACCGTTTTGTAATTTTCTGGAGTCATCAGTGCTAAAACGACAAACGACGAAATAAATATGCGGCTGTATAATTACGCGTAATTTGTATTGTCATATTGGATTGCGTGGGAAATTTTTGTGTTAAATATTAAATTAATAACGTTATGAATTGTTACGGTAAGCGCACAATTTGTGTTCCAGCTGCCGCCTTCCTCGACGTCAGGTGGGCCTAAGCAAAATGTAAATAGGCCTGATTATTCGTTCTCGACGTTTTGTATTTATTAAAGTCAGCGGGATGAAAGAGCACCACCTAATTTTCTCCATAATTTCAGCCCTAAAACTCTGCGCCGGACGGGCGAACCGATTTGGGCATCGCGAGCCGAGCGATTTAGTTTAACTAAACAGCTTTGTACTTTTAAATAACATTTCATTGTAACATGTATTGAAAACTGTTTCGTTGTTATGGTAATCACAGTTCATTCAACGTCGAAAGTATGTACAACATTATTGAGAAAGCTTAAAAACAAACTAAATGAACCAAACATGAAAAGAATATAGTAATATTTAAGAAAGCAAAAAAAAATGCAGAAGGTCCTTCATGTTGCATAAAAAAAAATATTCACATTATTTTATCAATTTCGATTTGTTTGTTTTTTTTATTTTACAACGGGAAAGCTCCTTTATTATCTCTATGGTAAAAGACGGTAAAACCAAAAGTCACTGCTGGGTGATCCTTCGCACGTGGAACAATTGCACATGGGGAGATTGGTGAGAATTGAATGCCAAATGGTGAGTTTTAACGACTGCCAGTAAACAATACTGTAGGATTATACCTTATCATCATTATCACCTTAGCTTCATTGCTAGGGTAGGACTTTCCGACATAAACAAAAGGATACCAGGCCATAACCCACAAGTCAGAGTGGCGACTGGAGGACGCAGTATAAGCAGGCCTCCAACAAGGCTCGTCAGGCTCTACCATGCCGGCGTTCGATGCTTCCTCCTCAGATGAGGACGACGCGATGATCGCTGGTCTGCTGGTTCCAAGGTGACGAGAGGACATCGGAGTGGTTTTTACCGAGTCGGCTTCGACTCGCTTTCTCTAGGGCTTCGGCCCTGGAACAGAGTCTAGGCCATCCTCGGACAGCCAGCGGGACCCCTCATGCCCGCTGATGCGCCTGTTTGAAGGTTTTCCACTCCGTATAAAAAAAAAAAAAAAAATAGGCCTCCAACAAGGTGGCCCGTAGATCTGGTGAAGGTCGCGGGTAGCCGCTGGATGCGAACAGCACAAAACAGGTCGTTGTGGAGATCTCTTTGTCCAGCAGTTGACGCCTTTTGGCTGAGATGATGATGATGATGATAATGATGTTACGGTAACAACCGAGACCAAAGTCTGCACATGCCTTCCGAAACAACTAACAGCTGGAGATATTTTTGATTTGGTCACCCATCAAATGAACCGAAATTGCGCAAATTGCTTTACTTATATAAGATCGCAACTGGACCGCGATAGATATCTAGCTCCCTTCTTTAATTAAGTAGATACTTTCAATCATTTGTTCCATTCAAATCTTTACGTACCTACCCAATAAAAAGCAAATTAAGTTTCAGTTGTAGCTCGAAAAAAATAAATTATTCGTGGCGCACGATAAAAGAAATGAGAAAAGGCGGTTTGCAAGTGGAAACTGCCGATTACATGTGCATCCGGTCTGTTAAAGGCTTTTTGTTTCATCTTGAGGGTTTGAGTTTCATTGTACTGCTTTGTAAATCGAAAAGGAGAACTACTCCTTCGCAAAGGATGTGTGTGTAAAGTACTTTTTTATAACTTTATCCCTTTTTACTGTTAAGGTGATTATATCGGCGCTATATACTTAATTAGATATTAGTTTTAATACTTACATTATATTTAAATGTTCCTTACGGGTAAGCTTGGCCTTCATTTTACTTGATGTTAAGTAATGATAAAGCCGAAAGTGTAAGCGCACTTCACCTAGAGTCCTCAAGTACTAAGGAACTTGCTGTTCTTTAACCTTTCGTATGCCGCCGCCGTGCCGGATCCGTCCCACAAACAATTAAAATTTTATTGTGTCTGTGTTCACGGCATACGTCAGGGTAAACTAATACAATCTCTACTTAGACTATTACCTATAGGTACTGTTAAGACTGTTAACAGTATAGGTAATAGTTTAAATAAACATTGTTAAAGCTTAGATATAGTATAGGTAATACTTCAAAAAAGTTGATAAAACTTAGATTTCATGCACTCTATCATTTACTAATGGTAACGCATAAAATCATTATTTTTAACAGTGTATTTTTAAATCCTTTTGACATATTGGACAGCCAAACCGACTTCAAAATTGAACACTTCAACCACACAAATTGTTCCTATTACTTTTTGTTTACGATACATCCAAGATTTTCCTTTGAAATATGCAAACAGCAGCGCAAAACGATATAGCCTTACAACCTACCCCGCTGTTAAGTAAAAAGCATTGTTTGTGCAATCTTGCCGTATCTGTGATTTCCCCTTTTCAGAACGAATAACGACTATCTGCTTGACGTCAGCTTAGTAGCATTATTTATTTGTTACGCATAAGAAGACGTAAAATAGATAAAGAATTAAATAATAATTGTTTTAGTAATTAACACCGAATAACCTCATCATAGCACAGCTTATAAACGTTCACTGCTGGGTTCACATTTTCCACAGGATTATGGGGATATTGGGCCACAACCCACACTGACCAATTTAGTAGGGTTAAACGACTGCTATCTTACGACAAAATACCGAGGCCAAGAACGGCTTAACGTGCTCTCCAAAGTCAGGAGAATGTAGAGACATCGAATTTGACCACCGATCCCTTGCTTAACAAGATCGCAATCTAGAGACGCTAGCCGCTATGTGATCGAGGTCCTCGTCAGCTTATTTACAGTTCAACTAGCAGTGTCTATTCTAAACACTGATGTTAGGTACAAACATTTTTTTTAATATTTTACGGGTAAGCACAGTGCCTTGATCTCACCTGATGTTAAGTGATGATAAGGCCAATGATCGAAGCGCACTTCACCCGGGATCCTCAACTAGTGAGGCACTGGCTATCTTATCTCTAGCTGACGGAACACAACTATGCTACAAACATTGATGTTATGGCGACATATTTCGACATAATATATATATGGCGACATTCATGGTATTTAGGTTATTCAAAAACAATGTTTACATATTTTGTGCCTCAACTAAACTCAACAAGAGAACTGTGTGCTGAGAAAAGGTTTCCTTTGCATATGTTTTCGAAGGACGTAATATCGAGAAGAGGCCGCGTTCCCCGGACGCGTCTGTAATTGGCGGCTTCCACTTCCGAGCCGGCCCGCCCGGAGCCCCGAGCCGTGCCTTTATTGTGGCAAATCATTTTATTCCTTTTCCACCGCAAATATACGGTTCATGCCTTATTATGTCGACGCAGTTTCATTCGCAAATCAATGTTGTTTAGAAATATTAGGTATCTATTTATTTAAAATTTTGTTTTAATAAATTTTGATTTTTCTTTTACTTTAGAAAGCATGAAAAGTTTTTTTTTGTATTACATACTTACAAATGACCCGCCCGCGAGTTTATTCGTGAAAAACTATTATACAATACCCGAGTTACATTTTTAATAACCATTTTTTAGCAAATATAACCTATTTATTTGTTGTTTTTGTAATTTTTAGTATTTCGCTTTTAGGTATACATCAACACAATATTTATATCATTCGTACCAAAATAAGAGCAAGGTACGGTAACGCAAGCTTTAATAACATCGATATACCTACTACAAATACCAAACGCAAAAATACGACGTTGTAAGAGCGATGAGAAAATCTGAATAATGTTGCCAATGATAAATTGAATATCCGACTCTATTAATTACGCACAGAACGAAATTTTATTTTTATTTTTTACCCGACTGCGTCAGAAGGAGGGTTATATTTTTCGAGTGTATGTGTGTGTATGTATGTATGTATGTATGTATGTATGTATGTATGTATTTATGTATGTATGTTTGTATGTATGTATGTATGTATGTATGTATGTATGTATGTATGTATGTATGTATGTATGTCTGTTTCTTTGGCACGCCCTACAGCCCAAACGGCATGGTGGATTTTAACATATGAGGTGTCGTTAGATTTGTTTTGACTGTGGGAGTGACATAAATATAAAAAAAAAATTTAAACATTTACTTTTTCGGGAATATTAGCAGATTTTATTCCCATGTTTAAAAAAACTCAAAGAACTTGTCAGTCAAAAGTACTAGACGTCAAGAGTTTCGTTTTTACGCGCGCTATGATGACTTTGCTATTTAAAAGAGGAAGGTGTTTAATAAAATTATTTTATCTACACTAATGTTGTAACATTCTACTTATGTTTCCAATACTTGACTTATAATTACTACTGATATAGCGCAGACAACAAAACACTCAATTTAAGCAATTTCACATGATGGTATAATATCCACATCGATATCGTAAAATCTCATTATAACATCAATAAAACGCGACCAATTAACCTGGCGAGCCTTATGTCAAAATCCTCATACAAGTTGTATAAAATTTTGATATTAGGCTGGCTTTTGAAAACAGTTGGGTTATACGTGAAAACTTCGTCGAAACTACTAAACTTACATACACAAAACTCTTTGGTAAGATCTTGTGCCAATTAAATTAAAAAAGAACTGCGCGCGCTCGCTCCTGATTGGCCCTGCGCGCGCAGCTACGCTCTCATTGGTTAGATTTTAACGGCGGCAAGTTCACTGTGACAATACACGTACGCGTGAATTTAATGTTTCGCAATGTGTTTTGTTTTTAAAATACAAATTAAAAGTTAAAAATGGACAGTGACGATGATATTTGTACGCCTCCGGATATTCTAGAATTGGCAACAAAAGTAACTCACAATCTTTTGCCAGAAAAATCTAGAAAATTATATGAAAAAGAATATAATAACTTTTTGGCATGGAAGATCGAAAAGAAAACTACATCATTTTCTGAAAATGTCATTCTTGTGTATCTCAAAGACCTCTCCGACAAATTCAAGCCATCTTCTATGTGGGCTAAATATTCTATGCTCAAGTCCACACTGAGTATCTACAACAATATTGATATCACGAAGTATTCAAAAGTCATAGCGTTCCTGAAACGCAGTTCAGAAGGACACAAGGAAAAAAAGTCCTTGACGTTTACATCAGGTCAAATAAAGATGTTCCTGAAAGATTCACCAGATATTTTGTATCTTTTTGAAAAGGTAAGTGTATTTTAGTTCTGTTATTTAATCTACTTAGTACTTACGTACTACACACGCAAGTTATCTAGACACTCCGTTTAAGCGCTTTGTGTATAAATTAGGTAGTAGGTACCTACACTTTACTACTTCATAAATCATAGTTTTTGCCTTGGCTATGTACCTCAAGCTTATTATATCGTTTATTGTTACAGGTTGCACTAATCTTCGGCATAATGGGGGCATGCCGAAGGCAAGAGCTATACAACATCCAGTTCGATGAAGTCTCTAACATAGACGACAGTACAATGATGGTGAAAGTTTCGAAAACAAAAACGAAAATAGATCGTTCTTTCGTTGTGACGGGCAACTGCTATGCCGTATGTAAAAAATACATGGAACTTCGACCCACCCCCTGTCGAAACCCTGCCTTTTTCTTGAGCTAGATCGGGGAAGTGCGTCGATCAAAGAACTGGTATTAATAAATTTGGTGCTCTGGGAAAAACTATCGCAAGTTTTTTGAATCTGCCTAACCCAGCGTTGTACACGGGGCATTGCTTCCAGCGCACCTCGGCGACCCTTCTCATAGATAGCGGTGGTGATTTGACCGCACTGAAACGACACGGGGGGTGGAAGTCTTCTACTGTGGCTGAAAGCTACATTGATGAGTCTTTAATGAATAAAATTCAAATCTCAAATACGATCTTGAACAGTATAGAAAACAAGACGAATGAAGTAATTATAAATATTCCAACTCCGTCTACGAGCTCTACTGCTTGCCCCGCGACCGCTACAGCTGCTGGATCAATAATTAACATTAACTTTCAAAATTGTACCATCCAAAATTTGAACAATTATTATAAATAAACTATTGTCAGCTTTTACTCTTGTTGTTTGACTAATTGCATTAGTGAAGATAAAATAGTGTATGCAACTGCATATAACACGGGTATTAAAACACTCGTTACTATTATGAAACTCGCTGCGCTCGTTTCATAAACTCACACTCGTGTTTTAATACCCTTCATTATATGACAGTTGCATAAACTACTATTATGTAGCTTTTGAAATGCTTGGTTATTTACTTTACAAAACTAAAAAGTTTGAAATAAACCAAATTATTAAAATAAAACAAAAAACCCGACTGCTAAAACAACTATATCAAAAATAACTGCAAAGAGAAAAAACTGAAAAGAAAAAAACAAGCTCTAAGATCCCAGAATTCGATCCCAAAACCAAGCGGCCGTGGCTAGCTCAATTAAATACGCACTCTCTTTGGTCGGCGATTGTCCCCGCCTGCGACAACTATCAATATTCAATGTATTTAGAAATATTTCACGTTGCATTCAACATTGCTCAAATTGAATTCTGAGATCTTAGAGCTTGTTTTTTTCTTTTCAGCTTTTTCTCTTTGCAGTTATTTTTGATATAGTTGTTTAAGCAGTCGGGTTTTTTTGTTTTATTTTAATAATTTTTTCGGAAATTAACCGATTAATCGATTAATCGATGATGTGTCAACATTAGTAGGATACAGTCTAGCACTAAACTAAATGTTACAATTTGTTTGTATTTCAATGATTGTTATCTGTTTTGTTATCCAAATAAATTAATAATAAATAAATAAATCGAGTTTGCTTCATTTTCTCAGTATTTGTTTAAAGTTCCTACCTATACCTTCGAACATCATGTATTAAAGGAAAACTTGTCATTAGCCATATTTATAAGAATTTAATGTAAGAGTACGTATATGCTGTAATTCTTTTGTAAATAAATATATAAAGTAAAGTTACCTATAATAGATTTATTCTATTTCATTTCGGTAGCGTGTTTCAATACTTATTCGTTGGCTTGGGTTTTACCTATCGTCAACATGGAGTTAAGTGCAAAGACATTTTAAATTTATTTTTGTGGAACAAGATGACTTTCATTTATTACTCTTACATCTTTTACTTTTCAGTCACGGTAAAAATTATATTCTCTAAAAACTGTCGCTTTGTGCGGTAGGTTAATTTTCTTTGAGACTGCACATAGCTAGTAGGTATGAGTAATTTGCTCAAGCGATAGATGCCAATGTAAATTAGGACTAAATAACAAATCCATATTAATAAAAATCAATTGCCAAATGTATGTCAGAGCATCACTTGAGAACGGCTCGACCGATCAGGCTGATTTATTTTTGTTGTGTTCGTAATTGTCAGGACAGGGTTTGTATTTGAAAAAAAGTTGAAGCTGGTAAAACCATCATGGGATACGGGTGTTCCTTGAGGCGGACGATGTCGCGAGCGTGCCAATAGTGAATTATGTACGAGTATACCCAAAATAATTTCTATATAGACATAAATATTTGGGCTTTGCATTTGTCTTTGTTTATTTTAAACTGACTTTTCGAACGTTTTCGAACTGACTCTGCAAGGAGTTCGAAACGTCAGTATAAAAACATGAATGTTAAATAAACGCGAGTAGGTAAGTCAACATCAAGTGTTTTAAATTAAGGCGTTGTGTTTGCGTAAACTTCAAAAAACATTGTTAAAACTTACTAACGCATAAAATAATTATTTTTAACAGTGTATTTTTAAATCCTTTTGACATATTGGATAGCCAAACCGACTTCAAAATTGAACACTTCAACCACACAAATTGTTCCTATTACTTTTTGTTTACGATACATCCAAGATTTTCCTTTGAAAGAGTTACACCAGAATGAACAGAATTCTGAATCAATAGCTATTCATATGCGGGACTCGGTCGCTTATGTAAACACTACTGGGGAAGCTCGGGAGCTCTTTGATAAATCTGAATATTTTTCAAAACGACGCTGTGACGTCGCCGCTGATATCTCGGGCTGCGGTGCCGCAGTAAATTTGTCTCGCATGCCGGCAGCGTCTCTTAGTATTATTACGATTTGCTTTTAAATCAATATAAATGAGCAGAGATTTATGGCATTCCACTGGCAATTTTTAGGAGTTTTAAAATGGCTTTAGAAATAATTGGTTTCAATGTTTATAAGGAAGGTTATTCATTGTGTTTTATACAAGTAATCATTTAAGATTTGTACTTCTTTGTAATGTATGTAATAATATATTTTTTTATATAAAAACGGGTAAACACTTCGCTTACGTCTCACCAGTGGAAACGCGTTTTACTCAGAATACTGAACCACTGGGGAATTGTCTATGTTTCTAAATGTCGGCACAAAACAATGCTACTTACGAGTATGTCACTATTCACGAAATAATAAATTGTAAATGGTGATGCTATTCAGGCCAGTATTCTTTGGAAAAGTTTGTATAGAAATACCTACACATTAAACATTAAATTGAAAATGTAAGTTACAAAAAAGTTGGTGGCTCTAATTAAAAAGTGAACTAAAACATTGGAAGCCAAACACGAGACGGGCGTAGTTTCACATTACCCGAGAGACATTTAAGAGAAATTACTTTTCCAAGAATATTACCCGCAACATCCCCTGGCGTCCGACTCACCCTTTTATTTCCCACAAAGACCTGTGGATTTCAAAGTGGGGGGTGGTCCATAGCACATCTTTCAAAAGTTTACTCCTTTCATATCTCCGCTTCAATTTCGCAGTGCAATTTATATGCACTTTGTAGCGGTGGCCGTTCAAAAGCACCTCGCTGGAGCGTTTATTCGCGGAGAGTGCCACTGTTAAACGCCCGTTTTTTCTGCTGAAGAAGAGTCTTGATGACGGCGTTCATAGTTAATGAGCAGCCAGTATCCGGGTGTTACACCGCAAATTGCCCGCTCTTTAAAGGTCCACGTTTGCCAACTCGACTGTGGCTGTTTTAGCGTGAAAGAAGCTTCCGAGCATGGGTTATTGTTCGACGTCGAAATTACTTCCTTTCAGTAGTTCACTTCATGAACGGCGCGCGAGTCGTTACGGCCGCGGACCAATCTCTTTTACGCAACGCACAATGATGGCCATCAATGCTCAGCGCTTCCAGTTAATAGCTCGTTTTGTGATACCAAGTAGCTCTTGTCCTAACGTATGTCAACAAGCTGCTTTAGCACGGCCGTCATTATACGATGAAAAGGAGTACAAATATATGCATACGGTTTATAGTTTCCATATACTTATATAGTATTTTGGTAAGATAATCATCTTATTACCAGATTTTTTATATGAATACCCACCTACAAATATATAACACTTGGATAACGTGACTTTACCTAAAGGATGCTGCTGATATTATGGTGTTTTAACAGACTTGTATTATAGGACTGTACCTAGGTGGGCTCAGATCGGATCGGAGCACAGAAGTAGCACGTTAGAACGCTGTGACATCATCGTCGAGAGGAGGATTCTGCCCATAACCCCCTTTTTTGTTTATTTGCCTTAACTTACTTAGTAATAGTAAACTTTTAACATTTGTCTTTATCTGTAATTATTTAAAAAAATGTATGTTTACTATTTTCTCACAAATTACCTACACATCACACTTAATTACACATTAACCCAGACCCTGATAAAATGGCGGCCACTTTGGCATATTCCTGTTTCTGCCGCCAAGCAACTTTGTTTTGCATTGCTGTGTTCTGGTATGAAGGGTACTAGATCCTGTGAAACTACAGGACATACCTAGTAGTATAAGAACTGAGGCTCCGGGGTTGTTAACGCTTGTGTGTGATACCTTTAGTGGCGTAAGTGTCTATACAGACAAGAGCAATTTTATTTAAAAGCATTCTGCACTCTTCTTGTAATGAAACACCGGAACAACGTTCATAATTTCATTTAAATCGACTACAAAGGCGTCTAAACCTGGTTCACGACTGTTGACTTGCGTTTAAATTTAATTTCTATCTTCAAAAAAAAGTGTTCAGTGATTTTCGTTACTGACTGTCCCAGTGCTGGGTTCAGGACACATGTGCAATAGCACATGGAGAGATTCGACCACAATGTACCACGCTAGTCCAATGCGGCCTATGTGGATCAAACGATCACAGTATTTGCCATTCTTGCCAATTTTTGACATGGTAGTTTGTAATATTTTTCAATGTCGTTGATATGTGGTCAAGCTATGTACCTTAGTAGGTTCTCACAACACTTTTAGTTGCATTCCAGATTCATACGTATTTTTATTTTATTATATGTATTTTGATTCAGCCTGTTAATGTCAATAAATAAAAAAATAAAATATATAAATGTAAATATAGACTGCAATCTTTCCATAACAATCGGAACCAGCTGTTTCCAGTGCTTTCCGAAGCAAGAGTAAAGTGCAATTCTGTGATAAAAATTCATGATCTCTGAACAGTAAAAAAAGACGGAAGGATGCAACTTATCTCGGTAGAACTATAAATCTTGGTTTCCAAGGTGTTCGTGGAATATTAAAACTTAGGACACTTCTTTTTCATTCATTTGCATTACCAGTAGGCTGCCTGCAAAGAATCTGCGTACTTACAACTTTTAAAGAAATGGTTTGTTAAGTTGAACTATGGATTTAAGATTTCATATAAAATTCTAGGAGAAGGATTTGAAGGGAAATTAACCTGGAAATCCGATCCAATACAGCAATTGCAGATGTCCGGTATCAGACCCCATTCCGGGATACCTTTTTAACACTTAAGCTAAATTAAGAATTTGCTTTTTTTTTGAAGTGCAACCACAGACCGTATAGGTCTGTGAGTGCAACCTCTTGTTTTGTTTTTGTTCTCCCGTCAGGGGTAGGCTTAGAGCATTAAACCATACTTTAAGGGGGTAAAGCAGGAGAATCTACTTTCAAGAGCTTATACTATACCTACTAGAGCCAAATATTAAGATTCATTTGTTTGTTTAATGATAAATTATAATGAGTAATGATAGATGCTTATTCCCTTGCACCCATTGAATTTGAGTAAAGATGTAGGACTTTAGTGAAATCTCATGTAGACTTTTTTTTTAAAAAGAAAAAGAAGAAGAATTTGAAAAAGGACGTTGCACTGTTATATTACACGTTTACGAATACTTAACAATAACTCATCATTATTCAAGAGTAGTGTGCGGCAAATACTAATCTAGGAACATACAAAGAATGCAAAAAAACAACTCTCCAGTGTCCTGTCAAGAAGTCAAACTTAAAGAGGATAAGAGCTAAACCCTTATAGTATCTTATGGTTATGTTAACCAATAGTATTATTTATCATTAAATTATTTTATCTCAGTTACATAAGTGTGAAAACCCAATTTTAAATTTACTAAAATGTAGGTATCGATCTGTAAAACTACCAGTACTATTACTTTAAATCACCGAACTTTAAAGGCCATTGCAAATGACATATCTTTGAAGTTCCGTACGAGTTTCAGTCAACTATTGAAATAAACTAAGATCGAAATAGGGTTTTTCTAATCTGTCATTAGGTATGAAGCAATGGCTTGCTGAACTGCAAGACTGGACTTAAATGAAATGCCTTTCACTAACTGGCTACTTGCTTCTACGAGTAGGTACAAAGCCCGAAAACTACAAAAGATTTACAGCATCCAAGTTGCGAAGACGTCATATTATTGTAAAGAGTAAAAAGTTTTTATCGCATAATAACGGAAACTCTTTTTACGGAGCTGCTCACCATTATATTACATAATTTTATTTTTATCAAAACTAAAATTAGCATTTGAAATGAAAGTTTTTAGTTTTTGTTTTATACGCAGGCGCGGGGTTGTTATTATTTTTATCTTGACGTGTCGAACCCTTTGCAGTGTCTGTGGCCACAATAAGTCTCTCCGTAACCACAGAACAACAATGTGTAGAATACCAAAATGGGTAGTGTAAGAGTATACTTAAGATTTAAAATAACGCAATTACTTTCATAGTACGCATTGCGGACATTTATCCATTCTGTGGCTATTATAGTTATTGCTCTATCGCAAACTTAAAGAATTTGCAAAATTCAAAATACTAACCGAAACACACTTGAGGAGCTCGATGGCGAAGTGCACTAACGCGCCCGGTCTGCGATTGCTGACGTTAAGCAACTTTTGCAAAGGCCGGTCGTCGGATGGGTGACCAAAAATGTATCCTCTTGAGCTTCTCCGTGCTTCGGAAGGCACGTAAAGCCGTTGGTTCCAGCTGCTTTAGCAGTCATTAACAACCTCCAATCCGCACAGGGCCCGCGGTGTGGTTAATGATTGCCCGTTCTCCCTATCCATCCATAATGAATTAAGGCTCGTGCCCCAGCAGTGGGGACATTCTGAGCTGGTGACAATGATCCGAAACACATGTGAGTACCTACATATTATTATTTTCCATGTCTTATTTCAAAGCAATAAGTAATCATACTTATATGGAATGCTTATTAGAATAATGCTTATTTTTTGTTGCTTACCATAGAAAACGAAAAAGGCTTTGTTTTAAGTTTTGTTATGAAAAGAAATACAAATTCACGTAGATACGATACGTAAGCGACGCTTTCTACAAAAAAATGCGGGCGTCCCATGAGAGCAGAAATAAAATAACTATTGAATTCGTGCCAAGTCGGTTGAACAAACTTGGAACCGCTCTATATGTTCTAAACAAGGACGGCCGTCTAAAATATAATGACACACTCTTTTTCAATGAGCTTTACATTTCTATGACTTGTACTTGCACATTTAATAAATTATTTTGCACAATTATTAGTATAGTAACTAATTATGAGATGACCAACACCTCAGTCTCCCTGTGACCACGGACCCTGCAAAGGGTTCGAAACGTCAGGATAAATATTAAATAAGTAATGTGTAAAATAAACGCGAGTAGATCCGTAAAAGTTGTTTCATTTCAATGTGTAGTGTTCGCGTAAACTTTAGAAAACAATATAGTAATTATAAGAATTTGAATTTGATTACTTTGTTACACATTAAGATTATTTATTTTAGGATATACTTGAAAGGCATAAAGATGTTATTTTTGCTCTGATTACGGGAGTGATGAGTAAATATAGGCCAAATCAAAAATACTTACTTTCCAGGGTTGTGAGTCTCAAAATGTATATAATATTTTTTATATACAAAAATATAATTAAGTTTAAATTACATTCAAATATTTAAAGCAAGATATTATTCAGTTCTTATAAATATTAGCAATAAAAAAAATAGTTTTGTTAGTTATTTCGTATTTAAATGTTTATAAAATTTATAAAATACAGTGAAAAAATTAAATGCCTACCCGACCCAGCCAGGAAACGAACCTGGGTCTTCCGCAATCCGGGCGGCTGCACTGACCGCTATGCTACCGGGAAGAATATTTAATTTAGCTTCAGTACAGCAATTAGCACTTGATAGATAGATAGATAGATGTTTACGAAAATTCAAATTAATATTAATTGATATCGAGGAGATCACGTATTGATAGGTACCTCAACATCATTTCGACCTAATATAAACGCAAGCCAACTTAACATAATCATATTTATATTATGTCCGGCGGTGTTACATTCGCGTATACACTGACACGAGGACGTCCGTTGTCGCCCGCCGTGTTGAATAACTGTAACTGTATATTATCAAACTGAATCGATTGTGTGCACGTACATACTTCTTTATTGGCATTTTCAACCAGTGATTAATGTGTCGTCTATTATGGCAATTGAACGTAGTGCGCATGCGACGACATTTATTATTAGATAGGCGCTAACCGGGATCACGGGCGCAACAGCTTAAGTGAAGTTTAGTAAAACATGTGTTTACGACGGATAGACGCTTCCTTGTCGCAGTGGGCTGTGTGATAATTTTACGAAACTGAAATTTAAGTTCCGTGAATTAGCTGAACTGAGCTGACACGGAAAATGACGGCCGATAACTGTGAAACTGGTGAGTTTTGGATTAATTAATTAAATTGTTTCGTAAATTTACGAGAAACCTTTGTGTTATAATTTTGTTTTAAACTGTGATTCTGACTTATTCAATGATAACGATAACGATGTTATGTTTATGACATAAAATTACTAATTTGAGCTTTAGCTTAGTTGGTTTTTCTTTCTATACTTAAACGTGTTACTCAAGCCTTTCTTTGGAAAGAACAATATTTTTTCTTAAATACAAACTAAAATATAGTCTCTAACCAAAACATAAAGCTTTTGCTGGATTTGAATTATGTTTGTATTACTTAAGTGGATATTAAATTTAAAACAATCTTTAACAATAACACTTTTTGTAGCTGTAAATAAATGCACATGTACAGTAATCTAATACCTTTAAACGAGCAATTCTTGTATATGTGTAAATACAGGGTGGAATTTTGTAATGCCACCTGAAGGGAAAGTACTCTTAATACTGTAGATAGAAAATTTTACTCAAAGATAACATTCCTTTATTTTTGAAAAGAAAGAAAACTGCATTCAAAGACTTTCGAAAATTCGCTTGCCACGCCCGGGAATCGAACCGACTAAAATCTGTAAAAATTACAGCCTGTACTTTTATCATCGATCGTTAGGGTCAATTATAAGGATAAAATCTCTCTATATACTTGGACGTCCAATGTAACCACAGTGCCATAGTACAATTGAATTTGAAGTGTCTGGTTTAATAACAACTAAGTCGATAACAATCTTGATAAATTAAATGAAAGGAAACCATGAAATCTGGACTTATAATGTCAATGGGTCAAGTTAAAGCACTTTTACTCAAAGATCTATCTGTTTACTTATGTTAGTAATTAATAATTATCATTGACGTAATTTTTTTGTTTAAGAGATTTCATAAATATAAGGATATTTGACCCTAACGATCGATGCATAAAAGTACAGGGTGTAATTTTTGTAGATTTTAGTCGGTTCGATTCTCGGGTGTGGCAGGCGAATTTTCGAAAATCTTTGAATGCAGTTTTCTTTCCTTTCAAAAATAAAGGAATTCTGATGTTAGGCGTCGAAGGTAAAATAATGAAACACGTACGACTTATTCAAGTTTCGTTAAATTACTGTCATAACAATATGAGAATAATATGATGCGTACGTACATACATTACACCATCACCCTTAAAAAAAACAATAAAAAAATTGTTTAAAATAAGTACATTGTTTCATTTTATAATAGAACACAATTGAATTTATATAAAGTAAAATAATAATAATAATAGAGTATGATATACTCGTACTTAGCATAATAAAGTAGAATAGAATATAATAATGTAGAACAGAGTACATTAATCTAGAATAGAGTAGACTAACACAGGTAATTACGTATAGTTAGAAGTAGAGCGCTCTAGTTCCAGAATAAACTTACTTAACTATCTTAATTATAACATAACTTATTTATATAATTTTGTTCTGTTTTTGTGTACAATATCTTGTTTATTACCCTTTTGGATTTTTACATTTGTTCCCAAATCCTCTATTTCTTTAAGTAAAATTTTCTATCTACAGTATTAAGAGTACTTTCCCTTCAGGTGTCATTACAAAATTCCACCCTGTATATAATCTGAATCTCGGAAACGGCTCCAACGATTTTCATGAAATTTAGTATGCAGGGGGTTTCGGGGGCGATAACGATTCATTTTTAGAAAATTCGGTCATCCAGGTACATACTCTTACTTATGATAGATTCACAGGCACATCAAAGTCCATCTCAAATTAAATATATAGATATAAGAATCAAATCAAATCAAATCAAATATATTTTATTATCTCTACATTGATCAATGTAAAGGAAAACTATTTATTGAGTATACATAATGGTGAACTTAATTAAGTGTGTGAAGACTGGTGCCCGCACAAGAGTTTAAAAAAACCGTTTTACAAGTCACCAGGCCTTCACCCCACGAACTTATTGTATAAATACTATAAAAAAATACTAATAAAGTTTAACAAAAGGAGAATGTCTAATAGTTAGCCATTTTATATCGCACATTTTATCGCTATCCAATTTTTTTATTTTATTTTTTTAATAAGATCATTATTATGTGGGTTTAAGTTCAGTCCACGTTACATAACCATACAAGGTTCTTTTGCTATCTTTCAAATTTTAATTTTTGAGTTTATGCATGTGCAAATAAAATATGGTTAAACAAATTGTCTACGTGATAAAATTTTACAAGAAAAAATCAACTAGCCTCAGGAAGATCGAGTGGGAATCGAACCCACGACCCTTGGGTAACCGGTCCAATGCTCTGATCGCTGAGCTACCAAGACCGAGGCAGCGGGCGGTTATCTAAAAGTTCTGAAACAAAGAAAGAAAGAAAGAGCTTGTTGATTTCTTCTAGTAAAATGTTATCTAGTTATTAAATATGGTCACATTTTATCAACTGCAAATATTTTGACAAACCATCTAATTATATCAAAACAATAAGGCCTAGCATTTAAAAAAAAATCAGGACAGTTTTTTTTTTACTTTTCCTGACACAAAAATTGTAATATTTGTAAGAGCGGCCTCTCTGTCCTTGGATGAAACTACTGGCACTACTACCGAATGTGCTTTATTTTACTTTTTAATCGAAATGTGTCTTTTGGCGTTTTTCTTGAAAACTAGCGTATAAAAATTTAAGGTTTTTTTCATAAAAATAGTTTATATGTTGAATTTATCTTCAAAATATTTGCAGTTAATAAAATGTAACCTTATTTTTCTTATGCATTGTGAATGCCAAATTCAAAATAATATAAATTGTCTACATTGGAAATGGGTCGGTCGTGGGACACGGATAATGTACAAAAACACCTCGTCACTGAATTATGTGATATTGTAACAGGTACAATAATTTATCTAGCAAATACACAATATGCAAATTGGGTTCAACGACACTTGCCCTGCTTTAAGAATAAAACATATCCTTTTCTGTTGCAATTAATTTTTGTTTAGTTTTGTAATTTATGAATAATTATAATTTATTGAGTTTTTCACTTACCATTTCGTTAGTTCTCTATCCAATAGTACATTATTTATCATTATGACACTTGTATAGAATAGATTCATAAATAATTTACACAACATGCTTAAAAACTGTAAATGATAAGTAAGTTATAGACGTAGGTACCACCGACCAAACCAAACCCAATAATATGTACCGCCTGTTGGAAATTGAACCTTGGACCTCTTGCGATCGGGGTCCATGGATATGGTCACATAGTGTATAAGGCGTATATGTATGATGTTTATGTGACCTTTCTATGATACATTTAGAACTGATAAAGTGATATAGTAAGTTAACTTTGTAAATTTTGTTGTAAATTCAATTTACACGTCTAGGTTAGATATACGAGTAGAACAATTATTATTTATCATACTTTGAAGGTGAGAGTGCTTATTAAACGATTGTTGTATGTCATACAAAGCGTTTCTAGAAAAGATAAGTTTTAAAACATCGTCTCGTATTTTCAAAACAAATGTAATTGCTTCACGTTAGTTGTTATAGATTATTTCTTCTATTGTAAGGTAACGTTCTCGGAAAAGTTAATAATCTATATTTATACTACTATATAAATCAGTAGGCTCTGTGTGTACTTGCAATTTTTCTGACAAATTTTGGGATAAATATTCATTTTATGACTCACTGACACCAATTCCACGATTTTTGAAATTTTGGTCTGTCTGTATGTCCCCTTATAACTTGATGAAAATTTGTATGTAGTAAGAACATGCGATTGTGCAAATGATAGGCTATTTATGATGTTGGTAAACCTAATAATTATTTTGATTAGCATTCATTGATCCAATTATATTCGCACAGCGAAGCGGGCGGGTGACGGCTAGTGTACTATAAAATGAAACCTTTTTATTAAATCGACGTACTCAGTACCGGTAAGATAGCACACTGAAAGTACCTTAAGTAACACGTTAAACGGTATTCAAAAAGTGACGTGTTAGCGAGTAGCAGAGGAACTACAAAAACGAAAGACAGCTGCGAGATAAGTCCGATAGTAACTTGCAGGCTGCATACCAAATACGATCACTAATGCAGATACATTTAAGTCAAGTGAGAAGGTCCAAGAGGGTTCAAACTTGGCTAACCAGTTCCTCAGATCAGTTCCTCATTGGTTAAGGATGCTTGGTGAAGTGCGCTTTTATTTTGGGCATATTGTTTCTTAGCATAGCTATATGAAGGTCTCTAGTGGAATCTATATTTATAAAAATCAATTGCTGTTCATTTGTTTTGCTAAAACTCGAGAATCGCTGGATCGATTTGGCTAATTTTAATTTTGAAATATTTGTGGAAGTTCAGTGAAGGTTTAACGGTGAGAAACATAAGTAACGGAAAATACTAAAACGACAATTTAATTTTCCAATACAAAATGATTTGTTTGTTTTGTTGTCATGGAAACTGTCAAAGAGCGTTACGAAGTCCGCCGGGTCAGCTAGTATTATTTAAATAAACAACATTAATCCGGTCGTTGTGGGAGGCCTTTGTCCAGCAGTGGATGTCTTTTGGCTGAGATGATGATGATGATGATGATGATGATGATGATGATAATGATGATGATAAAACAACATTAATTCTGCAAACAATTTATAGAGCCTCCAAATATAATTTAACTTTAATATGATATGACCAAGTACTCAAGTACTCAGGTACACGGTTACTCATGTTTTGCTCTCACCTATTAAATAACAGTTAGTGCCGTATAGCTACCGGAGTGGTTGAAGACTTCGGATGAAGTATGCTACCATCTTTTGTTTTATCTTCACTCACGTTGGTGAGTCACGATGACGGAATAGGTGGTCACGATAGAGAGAGCACATCACCTGATAAAAAAATGCTCTTCCGTTGTTTCTATTTTAAGCGGCTTTCAATTTAACCTTAAAATTATAAAGTTTAATCTTGTTCTGTTACGAAATGTTGCCTTTGACCTAAATTTTAATTAACGATACGACTCTTCGAGGCCTGTCAAAGTTCACGAGAAATCAATTTAATATTCTCAACATTAATCTTATTTATATTTGGCTACTTTGCTGAGTTACCTTCCTATTACCCAAAAGTGTATTTAACGAAGACGTCGGGTAACAACCCAATTACCATCATGTAACAAGGGAAAAAAGAAAATAAAAATTATTTTCAAAGTGGATGTCTAATGCGATATAAGACATATAGATGTTTTGACAACATTATATGATAATAATGATTCATAGGAAATGTATATAAATAACGTCCCGTATTCGATCCTCGGCTAGGGGTACAATATTATTGTTCTTGATTTGGTTGGTAAGAGGTTTATTTAAAGTCTGCCTGGCTAGTTACGATCGTTAGTTTTTGCGTTAAAAATTATATAAACAAATCAAAAACATTTCATAAATAGCTTGCCTACTTCTTAACTGATCTTTAGTATTTGTAAAAATATTATGATCGGATGTTAATGACGGTAGTTGTTGACATTGAAAGGGCGCCTTTGGCTTTCAAAGTAAAAAAGTAAATAGTGGTGAATAATTTCGGCGGGCTGGTTAGAACCACGATAGCTCATTTGGGAGAGCACCTGACCCGGTATGTCAGAAGGGTGCAGGTTCAAATTCTGCTCGTGGATTTTTTTTCAACATTTGTGTTTTTGTAGTTACGATCGTCTTAGTAGATACTTATTACCTATCATTTAAGTCTGTCAACATAACAATAATGTTAAGTCATAACAAAAAGCCAGTTCCTCAGTAGTTGAGGTTTCAGGGTATAAAGTCTGTTTCATTTTCGGCCTTAGTCACATGTTAGCAGGTGAGATGAAAGCGAAGCTGCCTCGTTGTGGATTGACAATCTAAGATTGTTCAACAAAAACAAAATCCTCATAAGTATAATAAAAATTTGACTGTTTTTTGATTTCAGATAGAAATGATAACCTCAACGGGCGGTCCAACATAACAAACTTTGACATCAAACCCACCAAAACGTGAGTAAGTAACTATAGACACTTTAAAGATTACTTTCAATATTACATAATTTTGTCCCAAAAAGGGTTATGCCTTCAATATCCTTTTGATATATTTACAAGATGGCATGACTTCTTAACAACAAGGCGGAAGATTGTACTTTTTCTTACAAAGCAATATTTTACCGCATGTATTATCTGATACTTTTCAATAAAAGTATTATCTAGATGTTTAAAAAAGTATCAAAAAAAGGTTGTCTTAAAAACTTTAACACTATTTATGTTATCATTGATTAGAGTTCAATTAAATTATAAATAACTCATTGTCATTTTATATTGTTGTGAACATATCTATATTATTATATAATTTAAAACTAATAACTTTAAACGAGCAATTCTTGTACAATATGTATATAAATAATCTGAATCTCGGAAATGACAGTTCAAGAAATTTAGTATGCAGGGGGTTTCGGGGCCGATAAATTGATCTAGCCAGGTTTCATTTTTAGAAAATTACCAAGAAAAAAAAAACCGAGCAAAGCTCGGTCATCCAGGTACTAATATTATAATATAATAAGAGACCTGTTGCGTTACTACTATTCGTTTTATATAAAGTTTGATGGAAATTATTTATTTTAAGGAATCGAGTAAAATCCAAGACTTACTGCGAAACATTTTCACCAACAACGCTACCTTCACGGAGAGAAGTTCAACAGTACATAGGAGTTCTTTTATGCGGTGAGTAAACAAAAGTTTGTAATCACAGGAGGAATTCAGAGCGATTTTTTTTAGAAAACCAAGAAAGACAATCCCTTTTTAATTGCTATTTAACTACGAACCGAACTTGATATCACGGAACAAGAACTAACTGCGACACTCAGAAACGTCAATTAATATTAACTAGTGGTCGCCCAGTGGTCGAAATTCGACCGTAATTTTATTATGGCTGCACGGATTGTATCTTAAGCAATGAAACATTTAAAAAGATAGAATGTGAGTTTGGATTGGCATTGATTTCGGCCGCTCCTCTTGCATTTCTGAAATTTTTAAAAGAGTATAATATGCGTGTGTGTCAAATACATGGTAGTGTGTGTAATATTTGTTTTATTGATTTAATGTATTTTTATGCATAATTTAAAAAAAATATTAACATTCGGATAACATTCTCTATATAAACTATAAGTGTGCGAAATTTCATACCCCTCCCTCCGCGCAATTTTCGTAAAAAAGGGGTACACGTATCATGTTTGCTTCACGTATTAATATTAATATTAATAATTTCTGAGCGCTCATATTTTTTTATTGTAAAGTAATATCTAATAATGAGTTCCTAAGTACGACAATATTAGTCACTAAGTAGTTATTAACGTTAACTTAGGTCTTTGAGAGCGGCTGTCTAGATATTACAATTAATTAATGTTAGAACGCGTCCAAAACAAATTCACGAGGCACTTGTACTTCAAGCTGTATGGCGTGTATCCGTTGTACCCGCTGATGTACCCTACACTGTTCGTACTCGGTATGGTCGGATACAACGAGCTGCGAGTGCTACGGGACTTTGCGCTCGCCGCGTATTTGTTGAAGCTGCTGCGTGGAGTGGAGCACAACCCGGGCGTATTGCGCCGGCTGCGGCTGAGGGCGCCAATCTCCTCGCGAAAACGCCCTTTGTACGGTCAATCGTCATAGTGAACAAAGTTCATGAGAGGATTGATATCTTTTCGTGTAATTTGAGTGAACTCGCAAAGGTAGTTACATAGTCTGTTATATGGATTAATAATGGTAATGTATGTAATGCCATTGTAATGTGTACATAAATAATTATTTAAATGTGTAAAATTTAATTAGTAATATAGTATATATAAGTAGATAAAGTTAATGATAACATGTTATTAATGTAAGCATAAATGAAAGCAACTATCGCATTGGATTAGTCTGTAAGGATAGTTGTGTATATAAATATAATAAGTAAATAATTAGTAAGTATAACTAATAAAAATAATATAAAATAAAGTCATCATAAAATTAATTAATTTAAAAGGAATAAGCAAAAAAACAGCACAAATATTTTAATATTTGTGCTGTTTTTTTATCTTTTTAACATCATTTACAATGTCCTTGTTTTACTACGGAGTTATTTTTCTTTGTATTTCGACTTCGTTTGATCTATGATAATGAGGTATCGATGTTCAAAACTGAACGCTTGCTCTACAAATTGTCACTTTAAAAAAATATATAATTTAAATGTTTTCCTTATCAACCTTCTCCTCCGTTAACGCAAAACAAAACAGCAATGTATAATGTAATGTTAATAACTCAGTTTATACAGTGTGTTAAAAACATACCCGTAAAGCCAAAAGAGGGTTAAATGGTGCCTTATAACAAGTCCATTTACAATATTTGAGAACCGTACTATCACTGTATGACTTACCGCCAAAAAAAATAAAAACTTTATTTTTTCATTGATGTGCAAACCCTATTTCAGTAAAATTAAAGAGTAAACTACGCAGAATGTTTATGTACATTTTTACCTAGTTCGTGAAACGATAAAGAGCCATACTAACAAAATGTACAGAATTCGATTAGATAGATATTACAAGTCGAGTTTTGGAAGATTTTAAAAGACCCAACCTAACGAAGAAGCCTAAACTAACAACACTTACTTTTTCGTAATGAACGTCAAATTTACAGGAACGGCTTAAAGTGAGCTCCGCCTTTCTCAATGCACAACCTCGCTCGTCGGGATATGGCTTGTGTGGCATTTCGCACTATCTTCGGTGTTATTGACGCGAACACCGATCTTACACGCTGCTCCATCTCGAAAACCGTTGGGCAACCGGAGAAATAGACTCTGTCCTTAACATAACCCCATAAGAAGAAGTCCAAGGGTGTGAGGAGTACGAGCGGGCCATAGCACTGGTCCCCCACGGCCGATCCATCTTCACGGAAAGCGAACGTTTAGATACTCTCGCACGTCGCAAGCAAAATGAGCCGGAGCTCCATCGTCCTGAAACATAGTGTTCCTTTGGTTGTCTAAGTAATCCCTATCGGCCACAGGAAAGTCGTCAATCACCTCTTCGAATTCCGATTGTAAAAACGTTAGGTAGTTGCCATCGTTCAGACGTGATGGCAAAATGACGGGACCATGACATGGCCGTCATAAATGCCAGCCCACACATTCAGCTGCCACTGGTGTTGGAATCTGCCCTGCCGTGAAGCGTGTGGATTTTCGCGAGCCCAAACGTTATCGTTATGCACATTTGAAAGTCCTGATCTTGTGAATGTTGCCTCATCCTTCCAAATAACATAACATACGAAATTAGAGTTCTCCTCTAACTGCTTGAGGTACCACTCGCAGAAGGTCCTCCTGGGTGCATGATCGGAGGGTATCAGCTCCTGTGTATGGCGATAGTGATAGGGGTGACGGTTGTCGTCACGAAGAATTCGCCAAACTGCAACATGGTTCATACCGAATCTTGCTCCGGCTCGTCTCGTACTCGTGGTTGGCTCTTCTTCAAAATGCTCTAACACTAATTCAGCCTGCCTGGCATCGACTGTGCTTGGACGTCCACTTCCAGTAGACCGATGAAAGGAGCCTATGCAATGTAGGCGTCTTGACATGTTGAGAAAACACTGGTACGAAGGTAGCCGTCGCTGTTTAACGGGTGGTCTTTCATCGATAAATTGTTGCCGATACAGTTCTCGAGCACGATTTAAATTGCTATCTTCATGGCCTACGCTTATTCTTAGTTAGAAAACATTGTCATTTTAGAAAAAAAAATGGAAAAAACACGAAACAATTGTAGAATATCGATAAGAAGATTTGAAATTGACAACAAAACATTTTTTCCGTCCTTAAGCATAATGACATCATAGTATTGAACTTTTGTGGACGAAAAACAGAAAAACCATTAAAGTTGACAATTATTAAAATTGGTAGGTAGGCCTCTCTGTTAAATAATAATCTATGCTAAACATCTTTACTGAGATACTCGAGGGTTTGGGGGGTATATCATTTATCACTTCTCATTTTTGTGATCATTCATCATCATATACGTATATATGTATTACTTGTAAGAAAAATTACTTTGACACTGGCTAAATATGCTGATCGCAGGAAGACAAGAACTAAAAAAAATAAACAAAAAAATCTATGCAAACTCCGGTTCCCTGACATGACAGCTTACTAGGGTTGACAATATTTTTGGCTTTGATAATTTATTATATTTTTTACGGGGTTGTTTGTAACACACCGTGTATATTGTTCTTCTTAAAGTTAACTTTTTTTTTATTATTATATACGTATGTCTATAAAGTGAAAATAGTATATACACAACAAAAAGAATCATAACCAGTGGTCGGAGTAGGTATATTGAATTAAGGTCACTGACATCAAACGTATATGTTAATATGGATACTCCTCCGAGTTTCCGGATTATTATGATAAAAATACCGAAACATCGAAATTATTACATGAAACTAGTTAAAAATGTATCAATACTCTCAACGCTATGCTGCTTAGAATTAGAGAATACAGCGAGAGTATTGAAAAAAGCGTAGCAAATAATCAGAAACTTTATTTCAAATTCGCTCCATTGACATCTACAGATGTTGAACGATCATTTTCCACTTACAAATGGATCTTAGATGTTAAAAGAAATAGCTTAAAATTAGAAAATATTGAAAAAATTATAGTTATTTATTTTAATTGTATAGAGACAGAAAATCAAAATGTAGAACTTGTAACCGATGAGGATTAAAAATAATTATTTTTAATAAAACTGTAATAATGATTATTTGTATTAACAATAAACAATTTTGTTTGCTTACATATGGTTTTTTATTTTATTACTCTATTTACCAAATTTTTGGAAACTCCGGTACATTCCGGAAGAAATGCATGTCCATGTTATGATATCATGACGCAAGTATCTAAAATCAATATACCTACTCCGACCACTGATCATAACTCAACTGAACTTTAAAAAAACAGAACAAAATAGCAAATTAAAAACTAAATACCTATAAATAAAAGATGTCCTCCAACTGTAGGCTCATGTAACTGTATGTTCAATAATAAAGTACAGTTATAAAAATAATCAAAGACATATTGAGAAATCAATGCACGTGGCCGTATATATGAATGCGTTCATTCATTCGCGTGTTGCCGTTAAAAGTAAACACGAGTTAAAAATATGTAAATGGAGCTTTATAATTTACATGGGGCAGGCTAGGCGGCGCGATGGCGCTCACGCTGATAACGTCCGAAGAGGACGGCTGACGCAGCCAGTTTTAAAGCAGATAAAGAAATATCGTTTTTCTAGCTTTTTGTAGATGCACATTAGACATTTTTTTTTATTTTACTTTAAAATTAGTTTGTTATTACCAACGGAACGGAATTATAACCATGTTTTTTGTTGTTTGTATTCGATATGTCGGCACAGTTGCATGTCATGATCACGGATCTTGTAAAACAACATAAAACATGGTAATAATCCCTATAATAATAATAATTCTAATGTCAGTGACCATGATAGTAAGAAAAAGGGAAAAAATTATATGATTTACAACATAACTGTTACCAGTTGTTCACAGCTTAAGTTAACACAATGCCAATGAAAATCGATATATTTTATTTTATTCAGAACGAGCGCTTGGTCTTTGTGCCATCTGAAGGTATAAAAGGCACGATGGGCGAAAATAGAATCTCATCTTCATCTGTAACCCTCAACTACCTACACAACATAATGTTGCCAACATTGTTATTCTAGCGAGAATCCAAGATAAGATGGCGGGTGGTATCCAGCCAGATGACTTAGGACATGCCCTACAAACAAAAAAAACAAAACCCAGTTCATTATAAACATTAACAACTTTTTGAATAATATAAAGTAATCCTTGTAATATTTTTCAGGTTTATCATTATGGGGCTCATCGTGGTTCGTATTCAAAGACGCAGTAGTGCCAGGAGGCTATATATTCAATATGGCGGGAGTGGTGGCAGCCGGGTACATTTTCGGCCACTCCCTGGAAAGATACACGACACTCAACCCGATGGTCGGTATGACATTAATTGGAGCGCTATATAGAAACTTCGGCCCTCCAAACTTTTTGGATAACCCTGTAGCAGACACAATCGACTTCCATTTAAGGTTTGTATCATTTTAAGTATCTTTGAAACTTTAAGATACAAAAAAAAATACAGTCGAACTGATAACCTCCTCCTTTTTTTGAAGTCGGTTAAAAACTAAAGGACAGTAACTATCGGACAGATTTATCGATTGATTTAAAAATGTATATTGTACGAGTATATAGGTAATTATATTTATAATTGTAGTAGTATTACTCTTAGAATTACCAATTTGAAGCAAACCTTCACATAGCTTTTCAAAATTTAATTAATATGAAGAAATTCAGCTAATGAACAAAAGAAAATCTATTTTAGGCTAAACAAAAAAGGAAGTATTAATTTTCTTACGCAGTCAAAGAACTCTACAAATAATTGTCTTTTATTAAAAAATATCGTGAAATACGTTTGTGATATCACTTTCTCTGAAAGAAGCGCCTTGCCCGTCTCCACGATTAAAGGAAAACTAACATTCGCTTTCTCAATGAACAAGCTACACACATGTTGGAATAACCATAACGTTAAAATAATTATCTAGCGAAATATTCACAATCAAATTGTCATTATAACAGTATCCTCAGTATTTTATCAGACGAAACAATTATAACGAATGTTGCTACTAAATTTTCAGCTTTATTATTTCACGTATAAGTTTATAATAACTGTAATTGGAAGCCCCTAATCGCATCATAATACTGTTCTTTATGGTGATAATGCCGGTCATTTCGTGTGATTATGGTTTCAGTATTGAAACGTTGTAGCTATTTCAAGGACAATATGCATTTTCAAAAGCTTCAACTACGGCTTCCTTGCTGGTTTTAAATCATTTTTTATATTTCCATTTCATAATGAGGTTTATCTTGTAGTAAATGACGTTAAGACAGAAGATGGATGGGCACTTCACCAACAATTCTCAACTACTGTGAAACTGGCTATCTTATACTTAACTGTCGCAACACAATAATGCTTCTAGAATAGGGTGGTGGTAGCTAGCCTAGCTAATCTGACAAAAAAAAACAATTAAACTAAGTACAACATTTGTACCCCAGCTGAAAACCGAACCCGAGACTAGATCAACCATGCAATTAATTATTTTATTTTATTTTATTCAAATGATGGTTTAATACCAACATTGGTAATTGTTCAACTAAGGAGCATTTATATGATAATTACAAACCTCCACATATAGACAAAAATACATCCTTATTACATAAGATATATCAGTGGTTCAGTAATTTGTACTGATATTTTATAAAATTAAATGGTATGGTTATTATCAGATCCAGCTGAAACACTATTACCCTTTGGAATATATACGTGATTATAAACTATTAGCCGCGACTATATTTCATTAAAAGAAGCTAGAGAACTAATTGTCCTGAATAGTATTTATTTTTAGTATTGTTTTTATAAAAAATGTAACTTGTCGACGGACACAAAGGAGAGAAAAAATTTGTAAAATTATATAAATATAATTTTAAGTAAATAACTTAAAACATACATAAATAATAGTACATAAAGAACCATTTGCAGTTTGAAATAAAAAGCGCTTATCAAAAGAGGAAATACGAATGTCAAAAATTGGTCGGGGCAAGACGAAATCCGGTTAAAACTAATTGAAAACATAAAGCTACCGTTTTTCTTTCAGGCGAATTTACCCCGTAATTATCTTGACGAAGGGCCCACTCAGTTGGAATTGGGAATATATGAAAAGCAATTGGTTGAAAGTTTTCTCGCTGGCCACTCTGCCATGGGTCGTCGAGTGTTTGTCCACTGCCTTCTTCACACACCTCCTGTTGGGGTTCCCGTGGTATTGGGGTGAGCTTTTAATTTTCTTTTACTCCACAATGTGTACTTTATGGTTAGTAGCATTAAGGCTGAAGTTAGAAACACACGTTATCTGAAATCCTCACTACTGAGGAACTGGCTACATTATTGTAATAGCGACAGACTTACCTTACTTACTAGTCGCATATAATGTGTAACATTTAACATCTCACCTTAGTAATAAGCAATTTTAACATTATATTCTAAAAAAAATTAAAAATATCAATGGAGAAGTTTTCCAAACATTAGAATCAAATTTTCTTTTTTAAATTACAAAATCATAAAAAAGATCAAATTTGATATAAGATTTTTTTTAATACCTTGAAAAATGATAAAGTTACTTATATTTACGAAAAACACAATGCTTAGCACGATTTCCTAATTGATAAAAAAAATACCTACGGAAACTTTTCCATTAAGCAGTAACAGAATTAAACCTTACAATTTTAAAAAGCTATATACTGAAATATTTTATTCGAATAATTATTAATTATTACTTACTTGGATTTTTATTAATGATCTGCACTTTATTGAGACTTAGTCTTATTATCAACAGTCAATATTTATTAAAGTTTAAAAGTCTATTACACACGAAATGGTTGAAATCAATATTACAATAGAAAATAGAATATAGAATTAACGATTACGTATATTTTTTAACAAATCATAAAGAGAATGCAGTAAATACTCATTAGAAGACATTTGACAAATGACCCAATATGTCACATAAAATAATAATTATGTATATAATATATTATATATATGTAATATATTATTATTTAAAATCTATTTTATGAATAATAATAATATTATTATTCATAAAATAGATTTTAAATTTACAAAATGGCGTGCGCTTGCGTGCTTCCCCGACTTCCTGTCACACAGTTACGTCCAACTTCCGTCACATTTCACAAAATCACTCCCACAAATTGTATACATAGAAGGCGAGCGGAAAGTGTTACACATCAAAAATTATGAAAGGCAGAAGGCATCTTATGAACAGCCAGTTCCTCGGTAGTAGTGAAGTACGTTACAACCTTCGGCCTTATCGACATATGCCATCATGTGAGATGTCCGAGAGCTTCCCCGTCACGAAATAAATATATAAAAAAGTTAGGTGTGCACCTATTTAAAAAATTAACTACACTTGTTATGCTATCAAGTGGTCATTTCTTCAAAATGCACAAACTACATGAAACATTACGAGGATTATCCCCAAACCTAGCTGACAGCAATAATTGGGAAGGTGACTGACAGGTTAGTCAATAGAGAAACTTTGTAGCAACTGTCAAAACGATTATTTTTAATTGAAATTGTATGGGAATGGCAATCTATGACGTCACTATTTTGTTCCGTCAATTGAGTGTTTATTAATAACTTTTTAGGTTACAGAAGTTTGTGCTAAAATAAAAAATAGGTTGATGACTTAAAGAACTGCTACGTGATTTCATTTATACCTACGTTTTTTGTTCTGGAATTGATATATTGTTGTTGTCAACTACTATAAAGCTAACCGAGAGGTATAGCCTCAAGGTGGTGCAGGTTTACGCACCGACCTCAACACACTCGGACGATGAAGTGGAAGATATGTATGGAGACTCAACTACAACAACACTACAACGTTGTCATGGGGGACTTCAACGCTAAAGTGGGAGTACAGAATCACCACGAATCGGTAGTAGGATCACATGCTTTTGTCAGCAGAAATCATAGGAGGCAAATGCTTGTCAACATCCTCGAAAATAAAAATGAGATCGACTTTATCATGACGGACAAAAAGCACATATTCAGAGACATCTCAGTGATCAACAGGTTTAATACCGGCAGTGTTCACCGACTTGTACGACGCCTCTGAATATCAATTTCAAGCTTGAACGTGTCCGCTTGATGAAGTCCAGGCTCCGTCCTAACCTACTCCAAACTATCGTAGAATCTGAAACGTTCCAGTCAAACCTGGTGAACCGATTCGTTGCCGTGGAAACCACAAATGCAGTTGATGTCAACCAGGCCCTCGAAAATGTGGTCGAAATCCTCAGGGAGGAAGATATGAGATTTTGCGAGATACAGCTTAAAGGCAAGAAGTCGAAGTTTTCGGAAGAAACCCTTAGGCTCATGAGGAAACGACGCGAGGACCCACTGTCACTTCGTCCGAACAACGGGCTCTTAACAAAAAGATTGGTAAACTGGTGCGCTAGGACCTCCAATGCTCCAATACACGCTCGATTGAACGAGCAATTGAGCAAAACCGAAAGTGTTTGTCCAGTCACTTGGGAGAAACCACTAGACGAACTTGACTACGGCTAGTGGTGTAGTCGTTGCCTTGAGACCAGAGGTTCTTTCAGAAATCGAAAACTATTACAGATAGTTATACGCATCGCATGCATCTCAACCTGATCCCGAAAATGAGGATACCAGAGCCACATTGACCCGCCACTTTACCGAAGACTTGCCAGAAATCAGCCAAGGTGAAATTGAGATGGCTCTTAGGCAGCTTAAAAACGAAAAAGCCCCTGGCAAAGACGGTTTTACATCTGAACTTCTCAAAGCAGGCGGTAAACCTGTATTAAAGGAGCTCCAAAACATCTTAGCGCCATTCTTTTCGATGGGAGAACTCCGGAGGCGTGGAGTAGGAGTGTCGTCGTACTGTTCTTCAAAAAAGGAGACAAGACCCTACTGAATAACTACCGACCCATTTTACTCCTAAGCCAAGTCTATAAGCTGCTTTCAAAAGTCATCACAAACCGCCGTCAACCGCCGACGACGACCGACGAACCGACAAATTTCAACCGCCAGAGCAGGCCGGGTTTCGAAGATATTTTCATAGTGCGACAGATTATACAGAAGACCGAAGAGTATAATCGGCCCCTGTGCTTAGCATTTGTGGACTATGAGAAGGCATACGACTCTATCGAAACCTGGGCTGTTCTAGAATCCCTGCAACGATGCCAAGTCGATTGGCGATATATCCAAGTGTGTGTCTGTACAATGCTGCCACTATGGCCGTTCAATTACAAAACCAGCAGACTAAGCATATCCCCTTGCATTGAGGTGTGAGACAAGGGTATGTGATATGCCTCAAATTGTTCACAAATGCATTGGAGAATTTGTTTAAAACGCTGGACTGCAAAGGATGTGGCATTAACATCAACGACGAACACATCTCACACTTGCGATTCGCGGACGACATCGTCATCGTGGCCGAATCGTTGCAGGATTTACGGTTCATGCTGAACGGCTTAGCTGATTCTTTTCAACGCATCTGTCACTTGTCCAAGTTCATCCGGAGAGATTTAAAGATATTAATATAATGACAGTTGCATCACAATATATTTACGAGAACCTAATGTATGTTTATAAAAATATTGAAACTTTTTCTAAAAACAGTGATATTCACAATGTAAACACTAGAAATAAAAACAAACTAGCAGTACATAATACTAGGCTCCACAAAGTAAATAATTCATTTAGAGGCCTGTGTGTACGTTTTAACAATAAAGTTCCAAGTAATATCCAAAAACTAGATATTAATAAATTTAAAATCGCTTTTTAAGATAAGCTTTATAAAAAAGCTTATTATAAAGTGTCTGATTACATTGAAGACAAAACAGCATGGGTTTAAAATGCTCCAATCACTCCAAGAGGTATTTCTAATCCAAAATATTGTTAAGGTTTTTTAAGCTTGTATAACTTGGTTTAACGTAACGGCATAAAATTTTGTAAATGTCGTTACATATTGAATTAAAGCTGTGGAGTTTCTTGCGCCCATTCTTCTCCACAGCTAAAAAATAGACGTCCTGAATGGGTAGGTAGTAGTAGGTAAAAAAATTATGGACGATTTAGTTTATTTGAAAAAAAGTTTATTTGAATAAAGAATATTTGACTTTGACTTTGACTTTGACAAAACCAAGGTTATGTTCAACGAACATGCCATTCCGGGACGGATTGCAGTACAAGGCGGTGCTCTCGAAGTTGTTAAAAATTATGTCTACCGCGGGCAGATTATGCAATTGAGTAGAAACGACTTCGAGAAAGAGGCTAACAGAAACAGGTCATGACATACGGAGCAGAAACGTGGACTCTCACGGTTGGGCTGGTTCACAAATTTAAAGTCGCTCAGCGAGCTATGGAAAGGGCTATGCTCGGAGTTTCTCTGAAGGATCGACTTCGGAATGAGGTGATCCGACAGAGAACGAAAGTAATCGACATAGCCCATCGGATCAGCAAGCTGAAGTGGCAGTGGGCCGGTCATATTAGCCGCAGAACCGACAATCTTTGGGGTAAACGACTTCTTGAGTGGAGACCGCATATCGGCAATCGTAGTGTAGGACACCCTCAGACTAGGTGGAGCGACGATCTTCGCAAGGTGACTGGAAAGAGCTGGATGAGAGTAGCCGCGGATTGTGCTCGGTGGCGTGCACTTGGAGAGGCCTATGTCCAGCAGTAGACTAGTATAGGCTTATGATGATGATGATAATATTGGAATGCGTTTAATATATGGGGATAAAGAATATTGTATTTATTTTATTTATTTAAATAGGACAACCAACAAGACATACATTAAAACTAGAAAGAAGCTATAATTTTAAATCTTAAAGCTAAATGCTGTCTCAATTATAGGTCGCCACGACATGCACTGGTGGGACATATTAGAAAAAAAAAAAACAATAATAATAAAACAGAAAAAAAAAGCAAACAATATCAAATCTCTAATTAAAGACGTAAAACTTATATCTACTGAATTTAACATATAAAACTTAATGAAAAAGAAGAATATAATTAGTTAATTAACTATGAAACGAAAGAGTCCAAAATCAGGCTTTTATAGTTTTGCAAACTGTTTGCAAAAATGTCAACTTCATCTTGCTTCGAAAAACTGTTATTCAAGGCAGAACATTGGGCAGCGTTGGTATTACACAATCGGGTGGAGAAAGGGTTATACTTGGAAGGACGAGGCAGTTTAAATGGAGCGTTAAGATTCAACTCCCGCAGCAACTGGGGGCAATCTAAGTTCCCATTGACTAATTTATGCAGAAAGAGCTGATCCAACAAGGTTCTTCTATCTTTCAGACTAAACAGGCCAAAGAAAGAAAGACGCTCCCCATAAGTCGCAAGAGTCTTAGCTTTACCACATTGATAGGTCAAGTGCCACAAGAATCTCTTCTGTATTCGCTCAAGCCGCTTAATGTGAATATCGTAAAAAGGAGACCAGACCTGGCTGGAGTATTCAAGATGTGAACGCACTAGCGTGTTAAACAGCAGAATTTTTGTAGATGACTTTTTGAACTCCTTACTATTTCTGATAACAAAACCCAACACTTGAAAACCTTTTGTTGCAATATAATCAATATGCACATGAAAGCGCAATTTCTTGTCGAGATGTACACCAAGATCCCGAATATGACCCACCTCTTCCAATGCTTCACCATTTATAGAGTACAACGGAGTAGAGGAACTATTACTCCTTGTAAAGCGGATGAATTTACATTTATTGATGTTTAATGCCATCCTGTTTATACGACACCACATTGACAGTTGATCGAGATCTTCTTGTAACAACAAGATATCGGTTTGTTGTCTTATTGGCATAGCCAATTTAAGATCATCAGCATAGAGAAAACATGTTGCATGCTTGATATACGTTACAATATCATTCACAAATACATTGAACAGTATAGGAGCAAGATGCGAACCCTGAGGGACTCCGGAAAGTGCCTCGAAAGTCTGTAAAGAGTATCCACCAACTACCACCCTCAAAGTCCGGGAACATAAATAAGAACCGAACCAATTTAGTAGGTTCCCTGTAAAGCCCAATATAGATAACTTTTTAATAAGATTCGGTGATCGACGGTATCAAAAGCCTTACTGAAGTCCGTGTATATTGTGTCTACTGAAATACGGCTGTCCATAGCATTAGTAACAAAAGTCGTAAACGATATCAGATTAGTGGTTGTAGAGCGGGATCCCATAAACCCAAATTGTTGCGGTACAATGAGGTGCTTTATATGCCAAGATATTATGGGACCGAGTAGTGATTCAAAGATTTTGGCGAATACAGACAATATAGATATTGGTCTGTAGTTACCAATCCAGGCGGCATCTCCTGACTTAAATACGGGAACTATTTTAGATTCCTTCCAGGCTGTGGGAAAAGTACCCGCTTTCAAAGACGTGTTGTAGATTATACTTAGAGGTAGTGCGAGAGCCCTACAACATTCCGAAGCATATAAAGGTGGTATGCCATCACAACCGGCACCTTTGTTTCTGTCTACACGCTTCAATGCCAGCAGCACGTCATCTTCACGCAGATAAACTGCACCAAGACAGTTAGAGTCAGACGTTGACACAGCGCAATCCGCGGTTATCTGTTGACTGTCAGAGGAGATTTTATATATTGAGGCAAAACAGCTTGCGAAAAGGTTACAAATACCTTCACCGGAAGAGGCACTAACATTATCAAAGGTCATAGAGGAAGGGTAAGTACTACTATTACGTCTCTTAGCTTTTAACAAGCTCCAAAATAGCTTAGGATTTTTTTGTAAGGAATCCTCAATTCTGCTGATGTATTTATTGTACGCTTCCTTAGTTACGGCCACACTACGCTTTTTAATGATATGGTAGGAAATTTCGTCGAGTGGGTTATTATATTTCATAACTTTTTTGCGTAGTTTATATTTTTCGCGTAGCACCTTTATAAGATCTCTCGTGTACCAAGCCGGAAACTTAATTCGAAACGGGTTTACTTTTGGGGACGAATTTTACAATGGACAAACGAACGATGTTGTAAAACTTATTGACCATTTCGTCCACAGATGAACACAATGCTAGTTTTTTCTCCCAGGGAATGGACTCAAGATATGCAACGATATTGCAAAAATCCGCCTTAAAAAAATTGAATCTGTTACTTGGTATAGAGGGAGGTAATTTTGCACTTGTACAACAGGAGGACAAAATGTGGACGAATACAGCAACAGGTTTGTGGAAACTGTCCAAACGGTTGGGTCCAAGTTCTTTAAAACCCACCGTGCAAAAGGAACCAAAAAGTTCTCAGACCATACCCTAAAACTAATGGAAGAGCGGCGCGCAATGGTTCTGCTTTCCTCAGGTGATGCGTCTCAGTTTCGGCGGCTAAATAGGCAGATCTCGAAGTCTATGACTCGCGACACGCGCCAATTTAATACTAACCGTATTAAAGAGGCCATTGAGCGGAACAAAGGCTCAAAAGTGTTCGCAAGAGATCTGGGTATTGGGCAGTGCCAACTGACGACGCTGAAAACCGATGACGGCAGAACTGTCACGACCAGGTCCGATGTTATGGGAGAGGTCGAGAAGTTCTATGGACAGCTTTACACATCCACACGGCCACCTGTACAAAGCTTAGCTAAAGACCCTAGAGCTAAGTTAACCCGGCACTATACCGAAGACATCCCGGACATCAGCCTATACGAGATTAGTATGGCTCTTAAACAGCTCAAAAATGGCAGGGCGCCAGGTGCTGACGGAATTACGGCCGAGCTTCTGAAAGCAGGCGGAAGACCGGGACTCGTAGCTCTTCAGAAGCTATTTAATTCCGTGGTACTGGGGGGCAGAACGCCAGAGACGTGGCACGAAGGTATGGTGGTACTGTTCTTCAAAAAGGGCGACAAAACCCTGCTGAAGAACTACAGGCCCATCTCACTTCTAAGCCACGTCTACAAGCTGTTTTCGAGAGTCATAACGAATCGTCTCGCATGCAGGTTTGATGACTTCCAGCCTATCGAACAAGCCGGTTTCCGAAAAGGCTTCAGCACCATAGACCACATACATACGCTGCGGCAGGTTATACAGAAGACCGAAGAATATAACCAGCCTCTTTGCTTAGCGTTTGTGGACTATAAAAAAGCCTTCGATTCGATTGAGACATGGGCCGTGCTACAGTCTCTCCAGCGGTGCCAAATTGACTATCGGTACATCGAAGTGTTGAGGTGTTTGTATGAAAGCGCCACTATGTCAGTCCGTCTTCAGGACCAGAGCTCGAAACCTATCCAGTTGCAGCGAGGAGTGAGACAGGGAGATGTGATTTCTCCGAAACTGTTCACTGCTGCACTGGAAGATGTTTTCAAGCTTCTGGACTGGAAAGGACTCGGCATCAACGTCAACGGCGTATACATCACTCACCTTCGGTTTGCTGACGATATAGTGGTCATGGCTGAGACCCTGGAAGACCTCGGCGCAATGCTCGGTGACCTCAACAGAGTCTCTCAACAAGTGGGCCTTAAAATGAACATGGAGAAGACGAAAGTTATGTCGAACTCACGTGTCGTACCCACTCCTCTGAAGGTTGGGGACTCTGCCCTTGAAGTTGTGGACAATTATGTTTACCTGGGACAAACGGTCCAGCTAGGTAGGTCCAACTTCAGCAAAGAGGTCAATCGTCGAATCCAATTAGGCTGGGCAGCGTTCGGTAAGCTTCGAAATATCTTCTCGTCCGATATACCGCAGTGTCTCAAGACGAAAGTCTTTGACCAGTGTGTGTTGCCAGAATGACATACGGGACTGAGACGTGGTCGCTCACTATGGGCCTCGTAAAAAGGCTCAAGGTCACTCAAAGAGCAATGGAGAGGGCTATGCTCGGGGTTTCTCTGCGTGATCGAATCAGAAATGAGGAGATCCGCAGAAGAACAAAGGTAACCGACATCGCCCGAAGAGTTGCTAAGCTCAAGTGGCAGTGGGCAGGTCACATTGCTCGCAGGACTGATGGCCGCTGGGGCGGGATAGTCCTGGAGTGGCGACCACGTACCGGAAAGCGCAGTGTGGGCAGGCCTCCAACAAGGTGGACCGACGATCTGGTGAAGGTCGCGGGAAGCCGCTGGATGCGAGCAGCACAAAACCGGTCGTTGTGGAGATCCTTGGGGGAGGCCTTTGTCCAGCAGTGGACGTCTTTTGGCTGAGATGATGACAACAGGAGGCCGAGAATTCAAAAGGAGGGTGGTATGAGTCAGTTACGCTAAGCGCAAAATCACTAGGTACAAGTCCGTTTATGGATATATTAGACATAACAAGATCCAAAATCCTACCCTTGTTGTTGAGAACGCCATTATACTGACTTAGTCCATTCAACGCCACAAAATCCAAAAGAGCATTGGCTAACTGACTGTTAGTCTGAACTGAGCCGGTGAAACCATTATGCGAGCTCTGCCAAGAGATATTGCTTAGGTTGAAGTCTCCTAGGATGATTATATTTTTTTGGGATTCTAAGCTTTTGTTCGCATTATCAATGAAGTGTTCGAAAACGTGCATTTGGACAGGAGGCGGCAGATAAACTGCACATAGGAAGATACTATTTAAGTTGTGGTTATCGGCATCCCCTATCTCCACCCAGACGTCTTCACAATTGCTTTCAAGATTAAATAATCTACGCGAAATAAAACGAGTAGAGACAGCAATGAGAACACCACCACCTGACTTTCGTTGATGAAAACCGCTAGTTTCTCGGTCACGTCTTTAAACAATATAGCGATCATCGAAAAGTTCACAATCAAAAATAGTACTATTGAGCCATGTTTCACAAAAGATTATTACATCGTAATCACAACATAACACATTTTTTAATAATTCACAGGTCTTGGTTCGTAAACCTCTTACATTTTGATAGTATATATTTAGCTCTTTTAACTTACTTTACTTCCATTTCTAATAATACAAACAATCAAAGTACCTAACAAACAATCAATGAGTAACATTTTGTGGCTCACTTAGTCTAGTTAAAGTATCCATATTTCTCACAAGGACATAGGTTGTCGCGTCATTCTTGCGCATGAAAATCTTCCCTCCACGTATCCACACATATTTATATTCCAGATCTTTAGCTTTCTTTCGCGCAGCAGCGTGAAGCTCTTTGTTTTCCGGAGATAGATTTTCTGTTATATATATTGGAGCACGTGTTTCCACCAATACCTAGGTCGCGTGATTGCAGTTTGTTCTGTGGGTTATTCTTATTGTATTTTATAACAGAGGCAAGAAAGTCATCGCGCAATCGTGAGCTGCTCAACTTGACAAGAATCGATCGCGGTCGTGTGCTGCTTGGAGACATTTTAGCGACACGAGAGCAGTAATGAATGTCCTTCCCATCGATAGAGCACTTAACAGTTCGAGCAAGTTGTTCTACCAATTTCAGTACGTTTTCAGATTTGGATTCTGGTACACACTGAATTCCGAAATTATTTGCCCTTGATAATTGGTCCAATTGTAGAAAAGAACACTGGTTATTTTTTTATTAGTGCCTTGTCTAGCACAATTGTTATTATATAATATTTATGATAATTTTTTTATATAGTAAAATGCCTAGGGATTGTAAGGATCCAATGACTATAAATGTATTTTACAAAATATCTCTAAATAAAACATCTTGGTATGTGCTTTTAGGAGAAAAAGAAATTAAAAGTTTATCAAAATTGTTGTTATTTTATGAGCTTTTTACCCGACCGCGTCAGAAGGAGGGTTATGTTTTTCGAGTGTATGTATGTATGTATATCTGTTTCTTTGGCACGCCCTACAGCCCAAACGGCATGGTGGATTTTAACATATGAGGTGTCGTTAGATTTGTTTTGACTGTGGGCTAAAATAAAATTTAAAAAAAAATATATCAACCACACGATCAAAATGCTTTAAAACAACTACAACGTCTACGGAATTTAAAGGATATGGCAAATTTTTCTATGGGCGTATATGTAGTTAATAATTTTTATTTAAAGCAATGTTTTATGGTGTTTTGGTTTCAGAAATGTTAGCAGATTTTATTCCAATGTTTAAAAAATATTTATAAAATACAGTGAAAACATTAAATACCCACTCGACCCAGCCAGGAATCGAACCTGGGTCTTCCGCAATCCGGGCGGCTGCACTGACCGCTATGCTACCGGGAAGTATTAATAGTATTCACCTTTGCAGATGAAATACCACAAATTTGATAACACAACGCTATAGTAAATTTTACTTTTTATTTTCAAGTGCAAAGGTGAATCTGCATGGCCATCGGTTGCAATAACCGTTGGATAGATGGCGCACTGTGCCGCTATTAGCACTCAAAAATTAAAAAAAGCAGTGACAAAATTCAGCGCTTACGTCAGCCTTCCCGGTAGCATAGCGGTCAGTGCAGCTGCCCGGATTGCGGAAGACCCAGGTTCGATTCCCTGGCTGCGTTGGGTGGACGTTTAATTTTTTCACTGTATTTTATAAATTTTATAAATATTTAATTTAGCTTCAGTGCAGCAATTAGCACTTGAAAATATAAAGTAAAATTTATGTTTAAAAAACTCAAAGAACTTGTCAGTCAAAAGTACTAGACGTCCAGAGTTTCGTTTTTACGCCTGACAATTGGTGTATGCGCTATGACTTTGCTATTTAAAAGAGTAAGGCGTTTTAATATAATTATTTTATGTAGGTTTTGAAATGCTTGGTTATTTATTTTACAAAACTAAAAAGTTTGATATAAACAAAAAACCCGACTGCTAAAACAATTATATACTCGTAAAAACCGGACTAATATAAAAAATAACTACAAAGAGAAAAAACTGAAAAGAAAAAAACAAGCTCTACGATCCCAGAATTCAATTTGATGTATGTACTATTTATTAATACATTAAATATTGAAATTTGTCGCAGGCGGGGACAATCACCAACCAATGAGAGTGCGGATCTAATTGAGCTAGCCACGGCCGCTTGGTTGATTAGTTTTTTTCTTTTCAGTTTTTTCTCTTTGCAGTTATTTTTATGTTAGTCCGGTTTTTACGAGTATATAATTGTTTTAGCAGTCGGGTTTTTTGTTTTATTTTAATAGTTTAATACCGTATGCGTTTAACACCACGAACTCGTATATGCCAGCGGCCATATGCTTCGATCTTATGTCCACGTTTACCGTCTAGAAGTGGTTAATAGATTCATGACATAGGCATGTATTGAGAGAGGCCTATGTTCAGCAGAGGACTGATACAAGCTGATTATGATGACAATGATGATGAGACTGATGCCGATGACAATAAAATAACACAGCTTTCGATTCCAGGTCTCCATCTCGGCGCTATACTGGCGTCGGTATCACCAGCTGTAGTGGTGCCGACGGTGATAGCGCACAGCAAGCTTGGCTTCGGGACCAAGAGCCAAATAGCCCTTCTGGTTGCTAACGCTGGAGGCCTAGATACAGCCTTTACCGAAGGCATGTTTGGTGTCATAAACAGTGCACTTTTTTTCTCATCGTCTCTTTCATATAGAATAATAAAAGTGAGTATATTAGAACTTTTTTATGTAATTACATAGCTTTTTAATTTATTCTAAATAGCTTACGTTGTACTATTTACCAGATAAAATAAAACAAAAATGACAACACACTTAAAAGTAAGTAAGTAATCTTGATAGTGATTATTTATTATATAATTTTAGATAAATTTTGTTGCGAACAAATTACAATTATAAAAATTAACTTGAAAAAACACAAAGTGTTGCAAAAACTCCACGAGCGGGATTCGAACCCGCAACACTTTGTCTTTTTTCAATTTGTAATTTTTTCGCAACATTATTTGCGTAAAATTATATGTAAATAATCATATATATAGCTTGACTAAATTCTTAACTGATCTTTAATATTTGTAAAAATATTAAAATCGGATGTTGATGACGTAGTTGACGACATTGAATAAGGCTCCTTTGGCTTACAGAGTAAGAGAAGATGGTGTTGATTAATTTCGGCGAGATGGATTAAGCCACGATAGCATAGTTTGTAGTGCACCTGACCCTGCATGTCATGGGGTGCGGGTTCGAATCCGCTCGTGGAATTTTTTCAACACTTTGCCCTTTTTTAACCTTGATAGGTTTGTTTGTAAGTATTGTAAGGTGGTCCCTTACAAATCGATTGTAAGCTATTCTTTTGAATCCACCAACCAGCTCATTTTTTATGTCTAGCTAGGGCACGAGCCTTTCCTATAGATGGATAGGGATAGCGGGCCATAGACCACCATGCAGGCCCAGTGCGGATTGGTCATTGTTAACGACTGCTAATGCAGCCAGGACCAACGGCGGCCAAATGCTTTCCAAAGCACGGAGATCGAGTTCATAATACTTTGGTCACCATCTGTTGACTGGCCTTTGCCAAAGTTGCTTAACCTTAGCAATTGCAAGCCGGGCGCTTTAACCCCTGCGCCATCGAGCTCCTCTTTCTCATTTTAGGATGAGAATTTCGTAAATTTTATCGTTAAAGCATTTTTATGCAAATGGCTATTTTTGATAATCTTTTAAAAAAGTTAACATACAATTTTGCTGAATGCACTTTTGATACTAAATCTCTAGATATATTTCCTTAAAAAGGGACTTTAGTTTTCCGATTCCAATCGTTTTAAAGTAAAATGGAAAGTCAGGAGGCCTTGGGCTCTTAAGTGCGATTTAGCACGGGCACTTATCGGTTATTCTTTTTCCGCATAATTTCGGCAGGCAGCACTGGCTATATTTCTGGGGATTGCCATTGGAATATCGTGGGGCATTTTGGCGGATTTTGTCCCGGATCACAGCGACCCTTACGCCCCCGCCGTTCGAAGTTTACTTATATTTGGTGGAGGCTTTCTTCTCACTTATGCCACCGGATATCTCGGGTGGGGTGGTACATGTAAGTAAAAAACTTTCATTAAATATAACTTCAAACAAAAACTTGTACTTGCTTGTAGTATGCATGTAGAATATTTATGCTTATTTTTGAAAAAGTCGCAGAGTGAGAATTGTAGATGTAGATTTTGATAATTTTCATTTTATATTATTCTAAATTTTGCATATAGAGTTTTATATAGTTACAAGATAAAATTTTAAAAGAAAAAATCCAGCCTCGGGAAACTCGAGTGGGAATCGAACCCACACGACCTTTGGACAAAATGTAATCTTGTAATTCCCTCTTTACTTCAGATATACCACATAAAACATCTATATATGAATACGTGAAGCAAAAACTTTGTACTTCTTTTTACGATAATTGCGCTGACGGAGGAGTATGAAATTTCGCACACTTATAGTTTATATAGAGAAGGAGTACAAAATGTTAATATTTTTTTTTAATTATGCATAAAACATACATTAAATCAATAAAAAAAACATTACACACATTACCATGTATTTGACACACACGCATATGTATTTGTCACACACGCATACCTATATACTCTTTTCAAAAATTTCAAAAATGGAAGAGGAGTGGCTGGAATCTGTCAATGCCAATCCAAACTCACATTCTGTCTTTTTTTAATTTTTCATTGCTTAGGATACAAACCGAGCAGCCTTAATAGTCGAATTTCGACCACTGGTCGACCACTACAAATTCACATAATCGCACTTTGAAATAACTAAAGTCTTCAAAAGCTTTTTGACTTTTTGTACATTACATTGAATGAAAAATATACTTGGCTAGTTCTAACACTTTTAGCTAATACCGAAAATTAAATTTCTGAATTTTAGCGAAACATTCTCACATTTTAAGTAATTGTTGGCAATGAAATGGAAATGCATGGCTTTTGATTTAGACATAAGAGTCACCACTTTAAAGTTATGCATTCAGAAACTATTCGCCATAGTACACTTTTGGAACACCTCCAAGATTCACTGTGAGAACAGTAAGGCTTAGTAGGTTTTTATTATTTTTTAGCTCAAGAGTAGCAGATAAAGGAAAGATATTTTGTATGTCACCGTTATGAAATACGTAGGTATGATAAAATATGGAGATCGGCGCAAGGAAAATATTTGTTGTGTTATTATTTTATTAAGAAAAGAGTACGATGGCAGCGGAGCTAGTGACAACCGATCGAGTTATCGTAAGAACTAAGTGCGTTTGTATTAGCCGGACTCTGGATGGGTGATCAGCTATCTCTACCTCCTCCGTTCTCATCGTTAATACTGTTTGTAACGTAGGGTGAATGTCGAACTACACTGGCCTGCAAAATTAGTATAACACTTTTAAAATTGCAATAACTTTTTAAGTACACAAGATATACTTTCGAAACAAAAAGGAAAAATGTTACTAATGTATAATTTACTTTACTTTCAAAGAAAGCTGATAAAAGTTTCTGCAAAACGTTTTTTATTTAAAAATCTCTAACTTCTATAGTTTAAAAAAAAAATATTAAAAGTGTAGTACTTAGTTTTGCAGGCCAGTGTATCATACCAGTAAGCACTGGAGCTAAACAATCAAATGGACGTTCTGACGGTACAACCTACTTATTGTTATTACGTACTAGTGGCCGCTCGCGCGCGTGGTTCCCGTGCCCGTAAGAATATCGGGATAAAAACTATTGTATGTGTTAATCCAGGTTATAAACTATCTGTATGCCGAATTTCATCCAAATCCATTCAGTAGTTTTTACGTGAAAGAGTAACAAACATCCATCCATACTTACAAACTTTCGCGTTTTTAATATTAGTAGGATACCCTATTAACTTTGAACACACCAGTGTTCTTCACTTTTTCCTTTAATCATTAAAGAATAGGGGTCAGCATTTTTTGCTAAAGTCAAATGATTTTAGTGACTTCTTGGCGGGAAAGTGAAGAGTCATGTCTGCGGTTTTGTTTTATTTTCTAAAATTTGTGTTATGTCGAATATTAAAGTGAAATAATGGTGGATTATTAACCGTTAAGTGTTCGTGAGTGTGCATGAGTGTTGGCAAATGAAACAAAACAGTGCAACGTCACTTTTCAAATTCTCTCAAGAAGTACGCCCGAGGACTTAGTAAAGCCCCACATCTTTATTGAGCTACTCGAGGGGTTGGGGGGTATATCATTTCTCCCTTCTCATTTCTTTTATCATTCATCATCATCATACAGAAGGGAAATATTGTTTATTTAAATAAATAAATATTACTTGTAAGAAAAATTACTTTGACACTGGCTAAATGTGCTAATCGCACGAAGCCATCAACTAAAAAAAAAAAAATGATTTTAGTCTTTAACAACAATTGAATACAGCCCTGAATACCTGCTTTCTAGCAGTAATTCCGTAAAATTTCAATGAGAATCAATGTTATTATTTGGCGACGAAATCCTCTTAATACATTTATAAACGCGAAAGTTTGTAAGTATGGATGGATGTTTGTAAAACACGATGTTGTTTTCACGTAAAAACTACTGAATGGATTTGGATGAAATTCGGCAAACAGATAGTTTATAACCTGGATTAACACATAGAATACTTTTTATACCGATATTCCCACGGGAACGGGAACCACGCGGGTGAAACCGCAAGCGACCGCTAGTAAATAAATAATTATGTCGAGAATTGGGCTTAAAGTGTCGAACACTGTTGCCTCCACCCTATTTCGTTTCGGTTCCCAAAACTATCTTTGCTTGATTAACTTTCCTTGAAATGACCTAAGCATCAATGTTCAGGGTTTTTTTATGTAACCGCTGTTAACCCTGGCTACGTTACATGGAAGTTTTAGTAGCGAGAAAGAATAGTAGGATTGTTTAGAGAGCATTTAGATCGGTGGCGCGTGGGAGTTATGGCCCAACCTATCTGTGTGCAAAGTTTTGGGGGGTGGCTTTTGAATCGGTGACTACACGCTATGATATCAATTACGAGTGCCCCTTTTTCTCTTATTCAAGATCATTAAATACTTATTTTTGACACCGAAATTTTCGAACGGTATGTAGGTGTCTTAAAAATCAAAATGCAAATAAACCAAAAACTATTATATTTTATAGTGTTTCATGTCAATTTCAATTCGAGATCAATGGTGAGATTCAAAAATCGGTACCTGAGCCCAACCGTGTAGCGTTTATAAGTTTTCATTACTTTTTTTCCTCCGGATAAATAAAAAAATAAAAATGTATAAAAGCATTACTTAATAGCAACACTTTATAAGTATATATAAATACTATCATTTAGTTCTAAACTCTTTTATTCAAATTTTATTTAAAAGTACAAACTACCTTTTTGTGTTGCAAATAAATAAAAAATAGGTACAGCTTAGAAATAATTGTATTACAGATAAAATTTATTACTTGCCAGTACACAAATAAATTATAAGTTTAACAACATTCTATGAATACTATTTTTATTTTTTACTTAAATATACCCAACTTCGTATTGTATTGTAATACGTTAAATTCTATATTGATATCGAATTTTCAGCTGATGTAGTTTGAAATGTATCAATTCTTTGAACCAACGAAAAGGTTTTTGTCCAAATAATATAAATGGTATCCTCCTTATTTTTCTAGACAATAAAATCGCAATTTTGGATGCAATGTATTGTACATTCTCTATCGTTTGCCTACTCTTTTATAAACTGAGAATCGTTCCTGCGTATGATCACGTGTAACATTTGCTCTTCAATTAAAGTCATAATCTCTCGTCTACACACAGACTGCTACTGTAACTAAACAGCACGGAGATTTATTTTAAGACCCTAATTAAATGATAAGAGAAGTCATTATTAGCATACTACATTTCAATGCGATTGAGATGTCTGGAGGATTTTGCATCAACATGAGTTTCAATAGATGCAAATTTTGTGTTACAATTTGCGAACACTGGGAAATGGAATTGAATAGTATGCGATAAGCGTCTTTTAAATAATGAAATATGTTTTAGGTTGATTTTAGGTTAATTGAGTTTATCGCGCAGCTGGAAGACATTCGTATAACCTTTTTATGTATTCTTTCGTGAAAAAAATGTAGAGGATAGTGTGTCTGAATAACAAAAATAGAATTTAAAGCAGCTTTTGCAATGGTCGATTCGTGGTTTTATGTGGATATGTTGGGGTTAGAAGCCTTCAAGAGGTACTTCAGAAGCCTTTAGTCTCAGAGCTAAAATAAGACGTTAGGCCAAGCTAGTTTGTGGCACTTCCATTTCTCATATTTTGATGGAAAAATTAAGAAAGGTAACTCATTTATCAGCATCTAATTAGAAATGTTCACGTCTTGTATTCGTCATCATTGGCCTATAAATATTGCTCACTTGGCCTATAAATATTAGCCACTGCTGAACTCGGGACTTCTCATAGGAACAATCGCACATCGCGACGAGACTACGCTGGCCCAATGCGCGTACACAGTTTATTACGATTACAATTTTACAACAACTACTGGGCAAGACCAACCAACGACCTTACCGTGACTTTCAAAGGCTTCTTATTTTCATTAGGACACCCATCTAATGACCAAGCAGCACGCCACTTGAAAGCGCAAGCTGCCGTGCAATCAGGCAAAATAAAAAACAATTTGATAATACTTCTCGTGCTGTCGTGTTTCCCAATCTCGTTTTATGCAATCACCAAGAGGATAAGCGTGTAAGAACTAATTTTTCACTGTTCTTGATATTGAAATAGCCTAATGTCAATGGGGCCAAGTGTCCGAGAGTTATTATGAATCGCTACGCTAATTGTTGTCGTCGTTGTTAGCCTTCGCTTCAATTGGACCCAATCAACAACATTGCTGTGCGCTGTGTCGCCCGCTGCCGTCTGATTATATTATAGAATACAGTACCGAACGGTTGGTCACGAATAGCCTGCCTCGAACAAAGGTGCCCAATTTCATTCTAATTTTTCAGCATTTTTATGCGAGTTTTATTGGACGCCCCTGATTTCATGGTTTATTTTTAGAATGATTTGCGTTGTGATACCAATTAGGAACGACGGCTCTTTTATTGGATCGTACTGATTTGGCCCGTACTGTGATTCACTCACATTAAAATACACTATCTATTAACAAAAATTTGTATACGTTACTAGAAATTCTTTCGCTCTCTTTCTGTCTTCTTAAATACGTTTTCAACACAAATTTAAAATGTCTTTGTTCAGTTAAGGATATAAATATAGGTATGACAAAAGTCCCTGCGCCATTGGTTCGTAAGTCTAAGTAGCTAGTAACTGGCAAAAGACAACAAGGGCTTTTCGTCTCTCCCTTTTTTTGATATCGTCAAGTTATTGGGAAATGCCTCCCCTGTCATGAAAAGACGCTTTCCATTACAGACTAACAAGAAATATAAGTTAAGATTATAATTTTATGATATACTAATGTAGCATTCTAATGGTGAAAGATTTTTTTAAATCGGTCCTGTAGTTTTTGAGTTTATTCGTTGCAAACATACAAAAATACAAAAATGCAAAGCTTTCCTCTTTTTAATATTAGTATGATGTATTAATTATTTCATTATTTATTTATAATTACTAATTATTTCAATTAGTCGAATAAATTAATAATTTATATATTTATATTATTCTCGTGTATTTTGCCACGGTCTACACTCCATTGTCCTTTGGGGCTATCGGTGGTATTCAATCCTCGCAGTATGTCCCGCCCATCTCCATCTTCGGGACTCTATTAGGTCTACAACGTCTCTCATCTTTGTCTTTTCTCTGATTCACTGGTTTCGCCTTCGATCTAGCATTACACCCAACATTGCTCTTTCCATTGCTTACTGCGCAACTCTAAGTTTGCTACTAATAAAATAAAATAATTAAAAATAGCCTTTACTCACTGTCTATATAATTTTTACAATAATTTTATGGTTTTGGTATTGTGTTGTCAGGCTGTCACTTCCTCTGCCTAATAACTGTAGGCAACTAACTAAATTAGTACTGCTCTGGAGGAGTACTAATTAGTTATTTTAATCAATTAGCCGGTGTTGCGATAATGGTGTGTGCCGGGACGGCGGCGACGCGGTGGGCGCGCCGCGACTGGCCTGTCAACGACAACCCGGTGGCGGAGGTCTACCGGGTCCTGTGGCTGGTCTTCGAGCCAATGCTCTTCACGCTCAGCGGGTATTTCTTGGATGTAAGTGGTAATTAGAAAAAACCTTAAGTTCAATATTTCGTTAGTTTGACTGTTCAATAGTACGTTTTTACATAATTGTTAGTGAATTAGTTTTCTTATTACCTTTTCTTCCTACTACAATTTGTTGCATTATTCTTCGATTGTGTCTAAAATTATATAGCTTGCAAAAAAATACCTAAAGTTTTTTTTCATCAATAAACTTGAATACTAATTTATCGACTAACAGAATTGACATAAAAAATACAAGAATGGGAACGTAAAAAATATCCGTCCATATTTATTTTAGCTATATCGTATTATGCGATGTTTTTTGTCATTAGAATAGCTAATGCGGAGCTCGATAAATATTTCGGTAATCATTCTTCATCATCCAAAGGTTAACCGACATAGATTGTGTTAATAGTTTAAGTTGATTAATTGAGTGTACAGAGTGACATTGACATTGCTGAGGAGAACTCTGGTGATTGCTTATGGTGGTCCTAGATTACTCCTGCAACATGATGAGGCGAAGTAAAGGAATCAGTTGGTAGCTGACTCCACGCAGCAGCAGCTAATGACGTGTCGTCGTGACACTACTGGTTTCTATGAATTTCTATGAAATTTGTGAATGACGCGACGACACGTCGCCTGCTGCTGCTGCGTGGAGTCGGTTACCAACTGGTACCTTAATTATTAGTGGTTATGCTCTATTATTCCTACTCACGGTAGGTAGGTGGTCAGTCTCACACAACCATTTAAGTCCCCCCTGGCGCGTTGGTATACCCAATACGTTTTCTTCTGTAATTAAAAAGTGACATTTAATAGTACCTCCGTTTAAAGTGGAAATTTTTAACAGTTAGCGTAGTTAGCGTAGTTAGCGTAGCGTCGTAGGAGCTCAATTGTAAGCAACTGTTTAATTGTGTTATTTTTTTGACAGGCATCACAAATAACAGTAAAGGAGTTTGGCTTGATAGTGAGCAGTGTCATAGCAGCGTTGTGCTTTCGGTTGCTCACGGCCTTTCTCGTATGTCTGGCTAACGAGTTGTCTGTCAAAGAGAGCCTCTTTGTCTCCATCACTTGGATTCCGAAGGCGATAGTTGAGGTAAGTACATAATAATTATGCAATCACAATTCATCCTCAATGCACCTGCCTTATCCTAATCTTATTTGAGGTTGCTGATGCTTTCTTTTACATTTTTGCCTATCAACCGTCTTCTCAATATTCACTCCTTTCTTTGTCATATCGTCTTTTAGCAGCCTATTTATCTTTCTTTCGGTCTTCCTTTATATATAACAAAAAAAAAATTGTCAAAAAACATCGAATGCACAATTTGCAAAATTAAGTAAAAATTTTGCACAACGGATTGCGCGTTCGTATTGCGAACTTGTAAGGTAAGAGGAAAGGCCGTTAAACTGACTAAATTAAAACATGTCGAGCGCCTCCCTGCTTCAAAAGGCAAGTTAAGGCCGTTGGTGCCGGTTGATGTCCTAAGTAAGCCAGTCAATAATAGCCACCAACCTACAGTGAGTCAGGGTGGCTTATGGCCCGATCTCTGCATGTGCTATTAAAATTTAGTTTTTTCTATTTTTTTTGTTCAAATGAGAAGGTTTAAGCATAGCAGTGGGAATATTATAGGCTGTTGATGATGATGACATGCGTATGTGTTCGGTTATTCCTGCTGCCGATATAATTAACTAAATTTCAAGAGTTTTAATTTAGAATTTCGTCGATAAAAAATACATTAAAAGAAATAATAACTTAGGAAATTAGTATAAAATTTAATATATTGGAATCGTACTAAATAAGATGTATATATATATACAGTATACTTATCGTTCATCTAATATGCAAATAGCAAACGCATTGTACAGAGAACACCAGCCTAACAAAGCAAAACAATGGACAAACTGTGGTATTACGTAGACGAGTGCATAAATGCAAAACAAAATGCTTCTAACCTCTCGATAGCACCGGAATAACACAACTACCTTTCTATTTAAATAGTTAATCAACACTGTACACAAACAGCGTTACTATTACGCTGTAGGTAATTGGTAGGTAAATATTTTACTGCCTGTAGTTTAGCCACGTGATGGTGATTATGGTGATCAATCATAGTGAACGTTATTCGATGCAGTCACGCCTGCTGGCGTAGTAAAGGCATATAAAACATGACCAGCCCTCTCGTCATCAAACATTACCTACGCCATATAGTTTTTTTTCTGTTAGTTTATGATAAATTGACATTTGCATATATAATGCATAGGCATTTGCACATTATTTTTGTTCATTTATTAAATAACTTTTAAAAAGGTTATTTATCCACTTACATAATATTTAAGTAAAGTCAAATGGATTACGATTAAAATATCTGTGGTAAATATTTCATTTATAGCTGTCCCGGCAGACCTTGTTCTGCCCTATTTCTCTAAAACAAAATTACATTGTTTTTTTATGTTAATAGCTTTCGTTATGTCAAAAGTTATTGGCCTGTCGCAGTCTAATAGAAATAAAATAACATTGAAAGACTTTAGTGATATCTAGTAGTTCGACCACTGGTCTGTTATTCATAGTTTAAGTGGTACATATTGTATTCGCTTTGGATAGTCAGTGCTTGTATAGTTGATAATAAAATTGCTTTACCACCTAGAAGTGAATTTTGTTTGCTTAAAATAAAACAACAAGTTCTATTTTAGTTTAAAAGACCAAGTGACAGATACGTTGTCATTATTAACAATGAGCCTTAGCGAAATTTTAACTAAATGGAAGTTTTTGTCAAAAGTGATAAAGCAATTTCATGGTCGACTATAGCTAGTCCATCTGGCTTAGTTCCACCTTTGGTATGTAAGTCGCCATAATATCGATGTTGGTAGTTGGTAGCATGCTAGTTGGTAACATCAGGTGAGATACAGGTGATAACCCATTGTGAAATAAAAAAGGTCATACGTAACTACAGGGTGTTTGTTAATTACCTGTATAATCCCGAATATGGCAGATACAGTACCATTCATAGAACCCTGGAAAATTATTAGCTTAACTGAAAAGACACATGGCCGAGATATTGAGGTTCTTTGTTACTAAGTAAAACCGTAAAGTGGCAACCCTAAGTCATGCTGGTACGTTGTTCTTGGTCGTCAACTGAATGGTCAAACTTAAAGCGAAGTCGAAACATTGCAGTAATTAACAAAAAAATTGTAATATAATTAAGTTTTTTATGAAAAAGTAAATCTACGTTTGTGATCACCAACCCGCATTTGGCAAGCGTGGTGATTAAGCCATTATCCATCAATTGTAGTGATGACTTGATTTCAATGATGGAGGCCTTTGCCCAGCAGTGGGTCAGTTATAGGCTGTTTACTTAGTTTTACTTAAATCTACGTAAATATGCATTTTGCATGGCTATGTTTCGGGAACATACACCTATTACCGATTTCAAATTCAAATTCAAAATTATTTACTTCATGCCACATTAGTGTACAGTCGGCGGCAGATCAACCTACCCAAATCTGTCAAATTTTTCCAATGAATATTGATCCTTATAAATTTGACAGTTTTGGGTAGGTTGATCTGCCGCCGTGTGTACATAGTAATTAAATAAATAGGTACAAAAGGTGTTAAAATAAACAATGTAGCGCCCCTTATGGGCATACCAAACATTTTGTATAAAGCGATATTTATATAAACTGATGGCGTCTTTCTATGGCTTTATTGTGTAAAACTTACAATAAAGTTAATACAAAACAAATACTAATATTAAAATAATAATTTAATACAAATTGCTTATTTCGTTGAAATTGTAATATAAATCAGGCAATATACTAGTGAAGATACCTTCATATAAAATGTTTTCTCACAACGAATATTCTAAATGAGCATTATATATTTTTTCTTGAATCTTGAATATAGTAATAGAGGACAAAATATAAAGGAAAGTCACATTAGAAATACCCTTCGTCAATCACGTTGAAAGGCAAGACTTTGCGCAAAAACACCTTTGTGTTTGGATCAATAAGCAACATTATTACACTCTGTCCCTTCAGTAAATAAAATTTCTAAAGTATGATTAATATTTAAGTACGTAGGCTATCTGACACTTGTAAGGAGGTGCTGACAAAACCTAGAACCCTTAGCTCGTCGTACAATTCATATATGATCAAACCAAGAGTTAAATCGTTTACTTTGCATAGTAGACAAATAAACAACCATTGGTTAGGCTATCTTCGGCTAGTTAGATAGAAACTATTTTTGAATGGATAGTTTATTTTGTCTCCAAGACCATACATGTGACATCGATTTAATATAGTCAAAGATTTTCGACCAAAACGTCTGAAATATATTTGCATGAGGACTTAACTCCATGTCATGGTAGGCAAATCTCAGATTTATGCCAAATAGTAAAAGTTACATTGCATTAATAAAATATTCCCTGCATTGTTTTAAACTTCCTTCTCTAAAAAATATATGTACTCTTTGTCGTAAAATATCATGTTTTATTCAAAACTTCACTGCCACGGACCAACTTACGCCGCATCTCTCAATCCCGGAAAAGTAAAATTTTGCATAACATTATGTATTCCAACTCCTAAGATGAGTTTTGAGAAGTTCGAATTAAAGTAGAATTTTAAAATTTTAGGCTTAAAGCAACGGGGAAAGTTAGTTACATCGAAGTTTATTTTGTTGTTGCATACCAGGAAATCCGGGCAACGTAAGTGAAGTTACTAGAGGCCTATTTCTTAAATAAAGCCAAGTCAATCACCATAGCGATCTTCATTGCGTACTTTGCATAACGTGTTTTATTTTATTTTTATTATTAAGACTAGATTAAGACAGGACGGTAGCTGATGGCAAGTATTCATCGCCGCTGCCGATAAATTACCGACTATGGCCTATTTTCATGTTTCTTGGTATACCATTTGTTACTATTTTCATCTCTTTTCAAACTGGCCATATAGGTATGTTGATAAGAGTTGGGATTTTCTATATATCTAGTACATAAGTATTCCGCCGAAACGGTCGATAAGTTTTAGCGTAGTTTTGACTTCAAAGGTCAAGTCAAGTTCACTTTGCAAATTAGTAAATAAGTGTATAAAATATGATCTCAAAATTAATGAGGTGCTTACTTAACGTAATTACTCTATTTGAGTTGAGCAAAAGTCAGAGAGTTCAAAATGCTGTGCGAAAACTGAATTCAAAACATTTAATTTTGTAAGGACAGGCTTTATCTCAGAAACGGAGGTGCCGGGATTGATTCTCAGCGGTACATATCATTGTGCCCAGGTTGGTTACTGATAGAGCTTGGTTTAAGTCCGCTTGGTTAGCTACCACTATTTTATCTGCTTCCATAACAACAACGTTAGTGGCATTGTTGTGTTCAGATCAGACAGAGATGAGATAACTTTCTCACTCTCTATCATGTAAAACCAAGCACTTACCCGTTGTTTAATTTCAAAAAAGGTGCGATTGTGACCTTTTTCTTCGCTTCCCTTTATTATTATTTCAAAACTTTGAAATTATTTAATCAGGCATCATAACATTCCTTTATATTTTTTTTATAAACATCAGACAGAAAAGAGTCATTTGCCAACCTTACTATAAAAAAACACTCATAAGTGATCTTCTTTAACTCAGTAATTGTCTTTTATATGTAATCCTTGTACTAACTACGCAAGGACATTAAGCATTTCTACGAAGTCGATATTGTCCAATTCCATAATATACAACGTGTATCAGAAAGGTGTGGTCAAAATGTAAAGTTAACTTAACTTAACTTAAATTAAGTTAACTTTATACAACTTAGACATTGCTTTTAGACATTTTGCTTTAAAGACGTTCTGCATGTTAGGGTTTCTGATCATAACTCGATCCAAAGTGTATCCGATCTAGATCTTGTATGCAGAGTAGCTAAGTCATGATTATTAACTTTAATGTGTTATGCAATATTTAATTAAATATTTCTATTTTGACGTTACATCAGAATAAACATGTCTCAGCCCTAGTGGTTTAGTAACCTCTGTGTACTAACATTTACGCATCAATTCAAAAATATAAATACAGGGTGTCCCAAAAATGGCACGCCAGGCTGACACTGAAGATAGCTTAGCTATAAACTAATCAGATAAAAAAAATATACAAAAAAAAAAAAATCAAAAAAAAACTTTAAAAAAGACATACTAAAAGTGGAGTTTTTAGAAAGTCTTTAGTTGTCTCTTCAATTCGTTTGTGTGTACATAAATTATAAAATAAAATAAAATAAATAATTAAAGAAAAAAGTGGCATTTTCTCCAAAACTATGAGACTTTTACTAGAGTCATGTTATTTTTATCTGATAGGTTTATAGCTAAGCTATCTCCAGTGTCAGCCTGGCGTGCCATTTTTGGGACAACCTGTATATCATTTAACATTGCATGACAAATAAAAGTTAACAATTTTGACTTAATAACAACATATACAAGTTCTAGATGGGAAACACTTTAGATCTTTTCATTTTGACCACACCTTTTTGTTACACGTTGTAGATTTCAGGTACGATTAACACAATGAGGCGAGTGTAGTGACGTCACCGGCCTATACGAGCGAACTAATTGATCTTGAGGCAATGAGACCTAAGCGGCGTTGCGTCATCCAACGACTATCCTAAAATTATCCTACTTAATCCTTTTTTTTTAAATGTTTACACAACCTCATCACTGGTGCCACTGCTGGGTTTAAGCCTGCGGACATGAACAAATATAAAGCATTTAATGCATTCACCTTACAAATAAAAAAAATGCAATTTTTAAGAAGTTATACATGTGATACCCTGCAAGGACACAAAGACAGCAATCAGAGACTAATTATAAAAAAATATGTATTTTTTATTGTTTTCTAAAGTTTACGCGAACACTACACATAGAAATGAAACAACTTTTACGGATCTACTCGCGTTTATTTTACACATTACTTATTTATTGTTTATCCTGACGATGACGTTTCGAACCCTTTGCAGGGTTCGTGGTCACAGGGAGGGTTCGAAACGTCAGGATAAACATTAAATAAGTAATGTGTAAAATAAACGCAAGTAGATCCGTAAAAGTTTTTTTTAAATAATACAACAATATAGTGTATTTATTTAGAGGAGTTCAATGGCGAGGTGGAAGTGCGCCCGGTCTGCGAGTGCTTAGGTGCTGAGGTTAAGTAACTTTCGCAAAGGCCGGTCATTGGATGGGTGACCAAAAAATTATCATCTCGAGCTCCGTGCTTCGGAAGGCACGTTATGCCGTTGGTCGCAGCTTCATCTGCCAGTCGTCAATAACCACCAATCCGCACTGGGCCCGCGTGGTGGTTTATGGCCCGTTATCCATATCCATCTATAGGGAAGGCTCGTGCCCCAGCAGTGGGGACATAAAAATGAGCTGATGAACATTTTGAGTTAATCTTTATAGCATCAACAATCGCACATGAGCCAAGTAAAGTTTTATAAATAAAGTGTTTAAGAGGTTTTATTAATGTCAGTATCTAATAGAAACTTAAAATTTCAATATTTTTAAAATAAATAGGCTAGTTCAAAGAAACTACACGTAAAGAAAATACAGAAATCTAGGGAGTTGATACACAATATTTAAAAACAAGTTTGTTTAGCCATGGACTTTCATTACTTCTATTAAAGCTGTGGTGTTTCTTGCGTCCATTCTTCTCCATAGCTAAAAAATTTACGTCCTGAATGGGTAGTAGGTAAAAAAATGTTTAGACGATTCAAAAGGACTATTTTTTTGTTTATTTAGGTAAATAAATAAAAATTAATTTGACTATATATATTATTAGACCATGGTTGAGCTAACTTTATGTAATTTGACACTTTCCAGACTTTTAATGGCATAGTCATAGTCATGAAATTTATGACATTGGAAATGTCTTTTCGTTCGCTCCAGTGTAGGCTCCGATTTCAAAAAGGCTCCAAGGACGCGTATTCACTAGAGCTGTACGGTGCAAAAGAATTAATCGAGAAAGTCAACATGAAAAAAGTTATGGCCGAAATAGTGAAAAAAAAAATATTTTTTTTCCGAATTTTTGATTTTGGCGCTTGATATTTTGGAAACGAAAAATGATATCAAATATTTGAGAAAAATCCTCTGGACAATTTAGTCAGCTACAATTTGATCCTAAAACAAAGACGATCGGGTTAAGGGTTTGCCCTGTAGCCTAACCTTTTTTTAACCATTTCTCGAGTTGACTACCGATTTGTCGTGTAATAATTTTCTTGTACTTTGAACATTAATATATCCTGCTTATTATTTGAAAATTAAATATGCGCCACGGCGATGCAATTATTCAAACTTCGATACGCGTGTGGAAATTTTGAAATTTGTTTGTTCACAGGCGTTATGTCGAGGATATTTAATAATGGAACAAACTTACCTTGTGAAGTTCGATTCTAATTATACGCGTATCACGAAGAAGATGATTACCAGTTAACATGCAGCAGTACGTAGTCTGGTGCCGTCCTTGTCACATATTTTAAAGCTACTAAAGATAAAAAATATCTCTGTCTCACTTACTGCCGCCCTACACAGCCGGTCGCCAAACGGCCGCCATTAATTTTAGTGGTAACTGAAATCAAATTTTTCAAAGGGATGGATGGGAGAATGTATTCGAAGTTGGGTTGGGTGGGAGTATGGTAGTCATCTTCTTCGTGATACTCGTATAATTAGAATCGAACTTCACAAGGTAAGTTCGTTCAATTATTAATTATACTTCGTATCTCTTCGAAGATGATTACCAGTTAACATGAAGATGTTTAGAGCTTCAAAAGAAAAAAATGATTTCTTACATGAAGAGTTCTTATGAAATCTTTGAAGACTGCCTTTAGTGCATAGGAAAACACTCATTTCAACGACAACATTTTAAGCAGTTAACAAAAAGTGATTTATACATTATTTAAGGAAAACGATACGCATCTAACTTTTCTAGTATTATTATTGAAAAAATGTACACGAATTTATGTTTTATGTATTAAAGAAAAAAATTGCTAATTTGTTATTGTATACAGATGTACTGTTATCTCGATTACAATATTTAAGGGAAATCCTGCCCGCAGCCTTAAGACCCACTTCTTCCCAATTCTAGGTTAACCCCGATGTGGCGCACGGCCGAGGTGGCCGCGTGTCCTGTGCTGCGCGCATTAAACAGACCTGTACCTATACCACTTTAATGCTAATTCTACTTTTTCTAAACTTTCATCATTCTAATATTTAAAGTTTTGTTTGTTTTGACTGTAAAGCCTGTGCTGGACATATATTGGGATTTTCTTTAATTAAGGGAAGTCTGACAAGTGGTTGGTAGGCGCTGGGTCTGTATGCTTTAATTAGATCAATGATTTTTATATATATGTAATAATCTTTAACAAGACATGTTTTAATTTTTCATTAAATTTTGCATTCGCTGAGCAGATGCAACTGCAAGTAATGTAATTATTTTAAGTGATAAATCACAAAAACTTATGTTATCATATGGGTAAACATCACTTTAATAATTGGGCATAAGATTTGAGTTCCATGTATCATGATATTTTGGCTTAGAAGGTCTTTACTCGAAAACGCCCTTTAACAGTCTAGTAATCAAACCATGTGAGGATCGACACGATCAATCCGAAGAAGTATATTAGAGTCATAAATATGAGAAGTAAATGTTTCTAATGCATGGATAGCAGCTTTAAATTCAAGTTGACCATATCATATTTGTCTTTTCGAATCAGAGAGAAACTACTTTCGACTTATTATTATCGGAATAGTATAAACTAAATATTTTTCCCACTTCAACAATTTTATGTAAACTCAGCCATAACGCACTGCTGGGCGTGCTAAGGTCAAAAGTTTAATAAATTCAGAAAGTTATCTTATAGTAAATTTGTTGGTATTGAGCATCTTAATAACCTTATCCTTTAATCAAGATTTATTTTATCTGTTAAAGATTATGACCATGGTTGTTGTATTCAATACAAATTCAATTAAAAAAATTACACAATATACTAGGCACTATCTGACACAATACAGGCCTTAGAAGTTTCGTGTAAACAAAATGGTGCAGTATAGAAAACAATAGCAGTAAGATTAATTTGTGTAAAGAACGCCACTAGAATCTCAATTACTTTCGATCTTCAATATTCATAAAATTCAAAATTCAAAATTCAAAATCATTTATTCAGTTTAGGCTACAAGTAGCTCTTGTGACAAGGAGATCTTGTACCTCAGTACAAGATCTCCTAAAGAACCGGCAAGAAATGGCATACATGCTAAAAAGTAAGTATATTGTTCTATTGTTGCCATGTTAGATATTTTGATCCATGAGTTTCAATACCGTACGGTACTGCTCGGCACTCATTGCTCATGGCTCATAAAACTCATTGAAAATCTTCAATTTTAAAGTTTTCATGATTAACCTTTTAGATGTAATATAAGCTGTGTTTGCCCTTCAGTTTTGAAACAGTAAAAATTGCTGAAACATATTACTTCTGCGCATGGACTGCAAGTTGAAATAAAACTAGACTTAGGAATGTCAATAATTTCGGCCTCTTGTTTTGTAGTAGGTTGTATTCTGTTGGATATCTATTAAAGAATTTTTGTAGCCATTGACCCAAGATAAAATTATGGGGTCGTTACTAACTAACTAACATTTAAAAACTAGGTACCTCTGAAGTCAAGTTCTCCCACGATTTCGTTGTGTGGGCTTCGAGCTGTAATTGGTTCGGTTGCGAAACGCCAAAGCTGGAGCCGCCTGCTCCTTCTCGGTATGGGGCACGCTCGTGACTCGGCGGCTGATGCTTGCGGCGCCCCCCTTACGTTTAGAGTCGAGCCGAGCTGCCGTTATTTGACCAGTAGTTAGGTACTGCCTTAGGCTTTGCTCTATTATCGGTAGCTGTCTCGTCATCCTGGACTTAGAAATCGCCTTGGATGACCTTAAATGTTCCGCAAAATCGGAACTTAACAATTATGCATTTATTCTAGTGTTTCTTACAGATGCTACAAAACATGCACACAAACAAAAAAGTATATATATAAAAATATACGTATAGTGTACATCAAACTAAGAAACATTAAGTAAAAGTAAATGCTGGGAAACGACTTTTATTTTTGGGTATCAAAAAAACAGGTGTTATTTATGACACGCAATGGAACGCGTGCAACTTAGTGTGCATGTAGCGTACGATACGAGGTGGCCGGCCGCGAGGCACCGCATCATTGTGTGCCTTCGACATTCATTGCGGTTTGTAACTTAAAACGTCTCTTTTTAAGTGAAAATGGAAGAAAAATACTAATGTTCCTTTAGAAAAAAATTTACTAATAACCTTTTTAAACAGATTCCGCAAAAACCGTAAAAAAAAAGTTTTAACTTTGTTCCTCAAAAACTCCTTAACTATCAGGTTCCCAGGTATGACTCCATACAAGAAAGTAATAGTAATATTGGGAAAAATCTGTATTTTTCATTTTCGTTAAGCTTCTTTTCATACCCTGTATGTGTATACTAAACGAAAATAAAAAATAACACTAATATTAAACAAAAGGCAATTAAACATACATAGCATTATAGTGTCTCGCTCAAACACGATATACGTGAAGTAAATACAAAATTATCCTCAACACGATTTACGTGGTATTCAGCAGATAATCTTCAACACAATTTACGTGGAGTTCTGCAGACAATTCTCAACACGATTTACGTTGAGTTTAGCAGACAATCCTCAACACGCTGTAGACAATCCTCAACACGCTGTAGACAATCCTCAACACGCTGTAGACAATCCTCAACACGTTTTTTGTGGACCTTAGCAAACAATCCTCAACACGATTTACGTGAAGTTCTGCAGACAATCCTCAACACGACTTACGTGGACATCTGCAGACAATCCTCAACACGATTTACGTGGAGTTAGCAGACAATTCTCAACATGACTTACGTGGAGTTTAGCAGACAACCCTCAACACGGCTAGCGTGGAGATCTGTGTATTCATTCCATTCCATTCCATTTCATTTCGATTCATTTCATTTCATTTCATTTCATTTTATTTTATTTTATTTTATTTTATTTCATATCATTTCATTTCATTTCACTTCATTTTACGTCATTTCACTTCATTTCACGTCATTTCACTTCATTTCACTTCACTTCATTTCATTTCACTTTATTTCGTTTCATTTTATTTCATTTTATTATTAATTGTAATACGCCATTCCTATTTTTTAGTTACAAATTAAGGGCTTTTCCCAAACCCAAATTACGAGTGGGTAATTGTTTGTTTTGTCTGAGAACACACATCTTTCTTTTGATTCATTTCTGTGAAAGCCACTATAATTTCTAGATTAAGTATAGGCCACTCACATTGGAACAGTTTTCTAAAGTCATGGTTTTTAACAACTGTGACTATTTTCTTCGATAAATCATTTAATAAAATATGTTACCATGAAGTGGAAACATGTTTGTGCAAGTTGTCACTGAATGGTGTAGAATATTGCACAAGAGTCATCACCCAATATTTTTGAAATAACTTAGTTAATTCAGGATACAACTACATAATATAAAATTATTTACACCAAAACAACTCGAATATAAAATTCGTAAAATATTTCCATTCGTAAAGAAGGATACATAATGCAATAAATACTTTTATGACTATGTTATTCACACTAATTGTTATGTATGTTATTGTTATTATGACACTGTTATGTTATTATTTTAAATTTATCAATCTATATAGAATTCTATTGATGCTCAAATACAATACATGGAGCTCATGATATTTGGTCAGTGTAAATAAAAAAAGGAAGTACGATAAACTCTTATAAATAATTGTTATTTTGTACCATAATAAGGTTGTCGTTTTAAATTTGTATAATTTATTGTATCCATATAGAATACTGTTCACTGGTACAAAAGCCAACGCAATAATATACCTAGCATCAAGCAGAATTTGAATACGCTTAGAACAACAACAATGCAGTCGTGACATGCGGCAGGCGGCGCCTATGCACTGTTGGTGTCACCGAGCGTGTGCATCGGCTTATTAGAAAATATTTTAGCAAACAAAGCAATGCTACTTACAGCGTATTCCTTAATCGTTGTTAATGAGATGACTCGTCGTTTAAAGATTCACTTTTGGAGGCTAATATTTTTCTACGATGCACATGGCGATAACCCAGTGATTTCTTATTTTGTTCATAAAATGAACATATTCGTCGTCTTTCGACCGCTTTTTCCACTCATAGTAGCACTAATGATCGCGATTGAAGTATTACTAATTAATAACAACACGAACGTGTGACTTGGACTGCACAAAAAAACGTAATGGCGGCCGTCTAGCGACCGGCTGTGTGAGCGGCAGGGAGTGAGACAGAGATATTTCTTTTCTCTAGTAGCTTTAAAATATTTGACAAGGACGGCACCAGACTACGTACTGCATGTTAACTGGTAATCATCTTCGAAGAGGTACGAAGTATAATTATGTTAATCTAAGAATAAAATAATTATCATTCAACGTTGTAGTTTCATTTTGAAACCTTTTCCTTATCCCGACTTTCTTGTCGCTCAGCGACAATGTTTTTTCGAATTCCGTAGATTTATTTCCAATGTGCTCGATAGTCGTGTGGGGGACGAAAACTGTGATTTTTTTTTAATATACAGGATCACTTTTTCACCGTCCAAACCTTCTGAGATGACTCCCGTGAAACAAACGAACAACTCTGACTATTGGACCAACTCATCAATATTCATTCGACCAAAATGTATGGAACAGCTGAATTTTATTTTCGAGTTAGGGAGTTGGTTCAATAGTAAGAGTTGTTCGTTTGTATCACGGGAGTCATTTAAGAAGATTTGAACGGTGATAAAAAAGTCACCCTGTATAAATTTTAAAAAAAACTTTATTAGTCCATAGGGATGATACCTGGATCTATTTTTTAAAGTTTCATTACGATTGGCTTGTTGACTTATTGTATTAAATATTTGAATAATATTGAACTTTGTCGTTAGTATTGGATACCAAAAATGTATAAAGCCTGTTAAACAATTATTGGTTTTACCTAGATTGTGAGTGATAGTGGATTTCTAAACATTTTCTTTCCAACTAGGTAGGTATTTGTTCTTTCAATTTCTTAGCAAAACAAATTAAAATTATTAATCACGAGATTTGAGTTCCTCCAGAAATAAACGCCACGTTTCATGGCTCTATAAAACTGTTTTGATTTCCCCTGTTGGTTACTGAACAATTAAGGCTTTCATTTTACGATATAAATTTGCTTTTTATCATTTATAACTCAGTGTTGATTGTGTTTTTTCCTCTATTTTTGTTTTCACAGAAGTTTATAACTTATTAACTAATATTAATTATTAACTTATTGTAATATATTATATTACAATAAATTGTCCCATCTGAGTTTCGTAAGGCTCGTACCGCTCTGACCCACATGTCCCGGATTTGATTCCCTTGTTATATTCGCTTTGGTTAGTAGTACAGCTTGGCGTGTAGGTAGGTGTATCCACTTGTTGGCTATTGTCTTCTTCAAGAGTGTCTTCATAATATAAATGTTAACCGCGTTTTAGTGTTTCGTTAGCCGTTTCTGTAAATAAGATAACCAGTTAAGGTTAAGGAAGAAGTGGACTTCTATCTTCGACGTAATCGTTACTTCATGATCATCATCATCATCATCAGCCTACACACGTCCACTGCTGGACATAGGCCTCTCCAAGTGCACGCCACTGAGCACGATCCGCGGCTACTCTCATCCAGCTCTTGCCAGCTACCTTGCGAAGATCGTCGTTCCACCTAGTCTGAGGGCGTTCTACACTACGTTTGCCGATACGCGGTCTCCACTCAAGAACTCGTTTACCCCATCGGTTATCGGTTCTGCGGCTAATATGGCCCACACACTAATCCTGTGGGCTATGTCGACGACTTTGGTTCTCTGTCGGATCACCTCGTTCCGGATTTGGATCGATCGAATCGTTACTTACTATCAAGTAAAAGGCGAAGCTTCCGATTTTTCGTGGTGGATTAAAAAAATAAATAAAATAAACAAAGATCCAAAGTCACATTATTTAAAATATTAGTCATAACTTTTGACAAAATCTCAGTTACTGATATCATGAAGCCTTCATTTGGTCTGTGCTCAGCACTCATTTAAAATCAATATGTAAAAAAGCTATTTAATTTTCGCAGGCAGTGTTAGTCCGAGTGGCGGCTGACTCGCTGTGGGACGAAGCGACGTTACGCGACAAACGTGTTGCGGTGCAGCATTCGAATATCATCGTTATTGCCATCATTTTAACGTCCACTTTGGGTTCTTCGCTAACAACGTTAATGGGACCAGTACTATTATCATCGGAATCTAGAGTTGCTCCTGAAGGTATTTTATTTTAATGTATTTTTTTAATCAATGTTTCTTTGTGTGTACCATGTTAAACATTATGAAATACTGTCTTGCATAAAACGATTGCTGAATCCATATTTATTTGCTTATCGAACTGAGTAAAAAAACTTTTATGAAGAAAGTTCAATTTAGAGCCTTCGCACACAGCGTCGTATCGTAAGCGTATCGTAATACGTGCGCAGGACGAGAGCAATACGAGCGCGTACATGTTCAAACAAGTACAAACAGCACACGCGGTGCTGCAGCGAATCGTAGGAGATGTTTATTGTCATTACGGTAGTCGTAGCGAACTGGCGTAAAAAAGCAAGCGTAAAAATTTACTGTTAAAGCATCAGCTCTCACAGAATTGAAAGTTTTTGGAACTGGTCACTTGTAAACGATTTAATAAAAAAATAAGTTAAAATTTTGAAAATGGAACTCTTTGCCAATATTATTGTGTATTTATTTCATTCATTTGTAATTTGTTTTACGACTTGGCGGCAAATTGAAAATCCTCTTCGTCTGAAGAGAAAATAAGATAGTCTATAAATTCACCCAACACATCTGGTACCGTTGACGCCTTGATTTCAACTGAGATCTTACCAAATCGTCTACTCGACTCGTTTGTAGAACAATACGCTTACGGTACGACTACGCTTACGACTCGTGTGCAAAGAGCCCTAAAAAGCCCTATTATGTAAATGTTATGAATAATGAATAGAGCAAAACAAAATATATAGTGACTGAAGAAATCAGTTCGTAAATTTACTATTTGGAGCTATAGGTTGGAACTTGAACTTGAGTTTAAGTTCTATAGCTAGGATCATAGTATTTTTTACTTATCCATAGCTTTACATCAGAAACGTGTAAGAATTTGACTTTGTGACACTTAAAAGTCTAAATTGATTACAGAAATATACGAAAAACAAACGCTGCCACGCCATCCGCCGCTTGCCAGAAGGAACACCTCGCCCCACTTACACACCATAGATATTCAATAAACAAATTAAAAATGCAACCTGTGTCTCATTGATACTACCCGAAATTACCATAACAATTTACTGTAATCTACCAAAACCCAACTTCCAAGCTTGAGATTAGGAGGATCCCTTTCGTGCAAAGCGACAATTATAATCAGGGAACCTGTTTTAATACAAACAAAAGGAAAACCGCTAGTTTCTGGAATTGTTTCTGCTTCAAATGATAATTTAGCCACTTCAATGAGGAAATTTAAGCGTTTTCAACGAATTCTAACACCTAATAATGAAACCAAAAACGACTGCCTGTAAAATAATGTCTAACGAATTAAACTTTGATGAAAACGGACTTTACTTATAAATGGCGTGTTACTGTTTAGTACAACATTACTGTTTATAATCAAAATAACTAAAACGTATGTTCCCGAGATGTGCCGTTGTCACAGCTCCTTCAAAGGTGACATTGTACTGAATACGTTTGCAGGAACACACTGTCAAAAATCAAACCAACATAGATACTTTAAAATTTAACACATTTAACAACCGTTTTCAAAAGTTCAGTCCGGTTCGTCAATAAAGTCAGTGCGAAATTTTATTTACGAAGTACAACTTGAGACCTCTTATCATAAAAAAAACATTACAAAATACCAACTTCATTAATTCAAACCGGCGTTGCTTCGCCAGCAAAGATTGCGCTAGAGAAGAAATCTCACAGCGGACTCAGATAAAGTTTCTACTTAAAGATTCCATCTACTTATATTGACTAGCGGCCGCTCGCGGTTTCACCCGCGTGGTTCCCGTTCCCGTGGGAATCTCGGGATAAAAAGTATCCTCTGTGTTAATCCAGGTTATAAACTATCTGTATGCCGAATTTCATCCAAATCCATCCATGTGTTGCAGCGTGAAGAAGCAACAAATATACATACATACATACACACAAACTTTCGCATTTATAATATTAGTGTGATTAATAAAAAATACTTTTAAAAGGCTCTGCAGTCTTCAAAGCACATGAAACATCTCTTTACATTACAAACAGCGTGGGTTGATTAATTTCCATCAAACGTATTAAACGAGTCACTAGACACAAATTACAACATCTTTCCTTCTTTATATGAATCTGAGTAAACAACGCAATCAAAGTCAGGAAAAAAAAAATTTTACTTAAATATTTATAAAATACAGTGAAAAAATTTAACGCCTACCCGGGGGTAATCGTTTAATTTTTTCACTGTATTTTATAAATTTCAATTTTAATTTGAAAAATACAATTCCTGGCTGGGTTGGGACCCAGCCAGGGATCGAACCTGGGTCTTCCGCAATCCGGGCGGCTAAACTGACCGCTATGCTACCGGAGAGGCTGACGTAAGCGCTGAATTTTGTCACTGCTTTTTTAATTTTTAGAATGCTTAAAGCTTGTTTTACTTGTTACGTCTAAAGTTAGTGGCGCCTGCATTCGACATGAACCAGTCGATATTTTTTCCTTTTAGTAATCAAAAACACGGGTCAGCAACTATTTTTAACCGACTTCAAAAAAGGAGGAGGTTATCATTTCGTCGGGATCTTTGTTTTTTATGTGTTACCCGATTACTCAAAGACGCCCGAACCGATTTGGAAAATTATTTTTTTGTTTGAAAGGGTATACTTCTCAGGTGGTCCCATGGTCATCAGGTCAGGATCTGATGATGGAACCCTAAGGAAATCAAGGGACGTCTTCATGTTTAACCGAGTTCGAGGTTCTCAATTCTTCGGATTTTTTTTTATAGGCACACTTGAAGCGATTTTTTCGACATGGAGTTGATCTGAAGATGGACCCAGAAGGTGGCTATAGGAACTCGGCAGTTAAACGACACAGCCCCATCGAGTTTGGACTCGTTTGATCCGTCTTGACGAGGACTTTGGTGCTAAATGGTAACCAGGGTTTGATGATGGAGCTGGAAGATAGCCATAGGAACTCGGTAATTAAACGACACAGCCCCATCGAGTTTGGGCTCGTGTGATTCGTCTTGACGAGTACTTTGGTGCTAGATGGTAACCATGGTCTGATGATGGAGCTGGAAATGGCCACAGGAACTCGGTAGTTAAACGACACAACCCCATCGAGTTTGGACTCGTTTGATCCGTCTTGATGAGTACTTTGGTGCTAGATGGTAACCATGGTCTGATGATGGAGCTGGAAATGGCCACAGGAACTCGGTAGTTAAACGACACAACCCCATCGAGTTTGGACTCGTTTGATCCGTCTTGATGAGTACTTTGGTGCTAGATGGTGACTAGGATCTGATGATGGAGCTGGAAGATGGCCATAGGAACTCGCTAGTTAAATGACACAACCCCATCGAGTTTGAACTCGTTTGATCCGTCTTAACGAGTACTTTGGTGCTACCATCTGGTAACCAGGGTCTGATGATGGAGCTAGAAGATGGCTATATTGCGCTTTAGGCGCTCATTTTTGTCATTTTCAGACTCCTGTGCTCGACGCTTTCTCATACGAGATGCACGTAAGGAAAGCCTCCCCATCATATACCACCTAAACTATCCTACGCACCTACTTTATAGAAACACCACTAAAAAGCAATAAATGAAAATTCAAATAAAAAAAACCGCCTTCAAAAAACACCCAGAAACTAAAACGCAAAAAAATATTATTAAATAAAAAAACTGCCTTTAAAAAAACACTTAGGAACTAGGAAGCAAACAAAAAGCAAAAAGAAATCAAATAAAATTAAAATCGTCTTCAAAAAACACCCAGGAACTAAAAAACAAATAATAATTCGTTATTTTTACGTACGATTTCCTACCCAAATCTATAAATCAAATTCATATTACAATTCCAGTACAAAAATCAACTAAACTAAACACGCAATTATCTATAAAATATACACTGATTTTAATTATTATACGATAATCTATTTTAAAACATAATTACAATTTATAATGATCTATTTACACAATTACAATGTGAAAATTCTTGTCTAAACCTATTACTTATAATTTAAATAAAATATCCGTGTAAATTATATTACCTTGTACGTCTTAACAAATTTTGTTGTTGTAAAGTCATCTAATTTCAAATTCTGTATTATTTGTGACTAATTTTAACAACAATTGATTGCTATTGATCGTCATCGACAGCCAATAAACGTTCCACTGCTGGACTCAGGCTTTCCCACCTGAATAAAGTAACAGTATTTTCTTTTCAAAAAAAATAAATTACATCAAATGCTCATTTTCTGTCCCCATTGTTAGGCCACGAGTCTTTCCTATGGATGGATAGGGAGAACGGGCTATAAACCAACACGCGAGCCTAGTGCGGATTGGTGGTTGTTAACTACTACTAATGCAGCCGGGACCAACGGCTCTACGTGCCTTCCGAAACACGGAGGAGCTCGATATGATACATTTTTGGTCACCCATCCGATGACCTTTGCGAAAGTTGCTTTACCTCAGCAATCCCAGACCAGCCACATTAACCACTGCACCATCGAGTTTCTCAATTGAATATACATTATTTTTACCTATTGACCATAATAATTAAAAACTACCCATTCACGACAATAGCACATAGGAAGTTCGGGCCATACGACACCATGCTGGCCCAATGCGGGTTGGTGGGTTTTAACGACTATTTTCACACAATAACAACGTGCCTTCCGAAGCGCGGTGGAGCTCAATACATTTTTTTATTTGGTCACCCGTCCGTTAATACTGCATTGCGAAAGTTGATCAACTTGCAACATCGCGTAACCGCTGCGCCATTGTGATCCTCATATTGTTATTATAATCTGTTATTCTGTAAGAGTCAATCAAAAGATCAATTGTTTGAGCACGGTTTGCATCACATAGTGCTTTACAAATAATTGACAATATAATTTCTCTCTCTATCTACTTATTGTTACCGTGTTTGTATCTCTGACGTATGCACGTAGTACGTGCCTTTTAGTAATGAATGTAGGGTAGTGGCAGTGTTAGACACTTTGAATCCAATGATCGACACATGTTTCGGAAATAACATTGGTAGTCTTTGAATATTTACGGGATGAAAGCTAGGAAACAGGTGGTATTCAATAATTGCTATTATAAATGTTTATATAATTTTTAACGCAAATTTTGTTGCGAACAAATTACAAAAACACAAATGTTGAAAAAAAATTGACGATTGACGATAGCTCAATTGGAAGAGCACCTGACCCGGTATGTCAGAAGGGTGTAGGTTCAAACCCTGCTCGTGGAAATTTTTTCAACATTTGTGTTTTTGTAATTTGTTCGCAACAAAATTTGCGTTAAAAATTATATAAACATTTATAAATAGCTTGCCTACTTCTTAACTGATCTTTAGTATTTGTAAAAATATTATGATCGGATGTTAATGACGGTAGTTGTGAACATTGAATGGGCGCCTTTGGCTTTCAAAGTAAAAGTAAATAGTGTTGAATAATTTCGGCGGGCTGGTTAGAACCACGATAGCTCAATTGGAAGAGCACCTGACCCGGTATGTCAGAAGGGTGAAGGTTCAAACCCTGCTCGTGGAAATTTTTTCAACATTTGTGTTTTTGTAATTTGTTCGCAACAAAATTTGCGTTAAAAATTATATATACATTTACAATTACAATGTGACAATTCTTGTCTAAGCCCATTAACTATTAATTTAAATAAAATATTATTATATGTGCTAGAAACCTACGGTTGTGTTTGAAGTCGGTGCCAATGCCAAGCCACATAGGTCTCCCGCTATACTACACACACCCCGCGCGTGCGACGAAACGCTCGAGCGAGCGTGGGTGGGAGGCTCGTTCCACAGTATCGTTCTGAGCGATAGTACATACAACCCAAACGGGCAGACACGTGCGGGCAGACGTCGTTGACAGTTGTCTCGAATGAAATTACATTTTTGATGCGTTTTAGTGTTGTTAATGCGGTCATTGTACGTTAATAAAAATTTTAGGTATTTCATTACAATTACGTTTTGTTATGAATGTAACCCTGTATAAATCACTAAGTATAAGTATTGTTATTGTTATTTTTGGACTTGGCACCGACTTCAAACACATCAGTAGGTTTCTAGCACATAATTATGAATCCTACAACTGCAGTATCGTAAATATAACTTGGACTTTAAACCCGCTAGGTTTACAGTAATTTCTGACATTAATAAAAACGCTGATCCGTACTTACGCAAATATAATAATTGATAAGAGACTTTTTACGTATGTATTTTGAAACAGACAATGATGTCAGATGGGGTTTCAAATAGAATTTTGATTCACATTCACCATTTTTGAATCTGACAGTCGTAAATTTTTAATTATTATGTTATATTGTATTGAATAAGTTAATAATCTTTTGGCATGTAAAACTTAAAGTCACAAAATTAAATAGTTTCGATAAAAAAGACTAACAATTAAAAGAATTCTTAATGGTGACCATTGCAGTTAATAATTATTTAAATAATAAATAATGCCGGTTTCCATGTATTTTAATGTTTTAAAGATTTTTTTTACATAATACATAAAAAACACATTACATTCTAGTACAACTTGTCTGACTATCTGTCAATTTCAATCAGGCTATTCAGGGCCATTCAGCAAATTTTTCATCGTTGCAAACTTACAAGAGTACAAGTGACGCTGACGATGTTTACGAGTATAAAGGCATGTTTAAGAGTAGATATTGTAATTACTGGATAACTGAACATTTTCTACTATAAAAAATAATTAAAGGATAAATATAATTTAAAACTATTATTTTTTAAGAAAAGTTAATCATAGTAAACATCAAAGTGGAATGAAAATTAAATTATTCATCGTAATTAATGATTATTTGGTCGTAATATTTTAATTAGGTAGTCAAAAATTGTATTTAAGAACAAGTATCAAGATTAAACATTCAAGTAGTTATTACGTTAAAAGAACTCTTAATACCAGGACGACCCTTATTCATTACGATTTAATGCTAAATTACACACGTAATAAGTTACAGGCTTTTTCCGATAATTAAGAGTAATGACTCGTGGCGGAAGCTATCTAATTTCGTTTGGGTCGAAAACCACGTAATATATGAATACAGGGTGTTTGGTAATTCCTGTATAATTTCGAATATAGCAGATAGCGCACAGGTCGTAGTACCGCAGATATTAAAAACATCAGAAAAGCACCATAAGGTACCCCAGATATTAAAAACATCAGAAAAGCACCATAAGGTACCCCAGATATTAAAAACATCAGAAAAGCACCATAAGGTACCCCAAATATTAAAAACATCAGAAAAACACCATAAGGCAGAGATAGTAAGGTTGTTTGTTAGTATTTAAAATTGTAAAGTGACAACCCTAAGTCCAGCTGATACATTGTTCTTGTTCGTCAACTTCATGATCCAAACAAAACAGAAGTCCAAACATGTGTCTGGGTTGAACAAAAACAATGGTTTAACAATCACACAAATTGGTTTGAAGAAGTTTTGTATAAAATAAATTTAAAATTGCTTAGATAAATACTTATATATTTTCTATAATGTAAAGAATGAGTGTTTTGGAAGAGCGGGGCCTCCTGAAACAGGCATTTTAGAATGCCTACTAGGATGGTCCCAATCACTGATTTTAGATAAGTAACCTTGATAGACTGCAATAAACAATTTTGATTTTGATTTTGATTTTTGTAATAAAATAAATTTGAGTTTTTGTATGAAAAAGTCTTCATAAATATGATTTTGCATGTTACCACGTATTTATACGTGGTTGCATGGCTACGTTTCGGGATTATACACATATTAGCGGCCGGTCCCGGCTTCGCACGGGTGCACATTTCTTTTTTATTATAACCTATGTAACTCAGCGTTAATGTAGCATTCTAATGGTGAAAGAAATTTTTAAATCAGTCCAGTAGGTAGTTTTAGAGTTTATTCGTTGCTAACATACAAAATTACAAAGCTTTCCTCTTTATAATATTAGTATGATTACCATACATCCTGTATAACAACAATAATTTTTTATAATTGATATCGTCATTGTATTGTCTTATTGTAATGAGGCTGATCAGATCTGGTTCAGTGATATTCAAGCCTACATGTAGGCCTTAATATGGCGGGCGTACGAAAATAAGCGTAATGTAGGTACGCCAAAAAATACGATACGATTATCTCGTTTATATTAAACACGTAGTATATAAAAATAAGCATGTCCGTAAAATAAAGATTGCATTAAGTGTAATCTAAAAATAGGCATACTTTCAAGTGTCAACCACTATCAATGAACTGGGAAGCCAGGCTGACAATGTAGCTATATATTGGTTCATGACGCGAATGCCTTTATAGCCTCACTCCGGCGCTGGTACAGTAGCGCGCGGCGACCCAACATTTAATAACCGACGATCTAGTCGGCGTCAAGTGCCTCCGAGTACAGTAGTGACGAAAAGTTGCTTCAGTAGTGACGAAAATAATATGTGATAGTTCCTTCGATTAATGGAAGCTCCTTAGCGATGCAAGAAAGTGAGTATTAAAATTCGTTTCTTTCATATATTTTAGATGTTTTCATGTAGAATGTTTAATGTAAGTTGAGAATATGAAAACTGAAGTTAATAACGTTATATAGTTGTTTACAAATACGTGACAAAGGTAGTGCTAAAAACTTTGCCATAAAGAAACTGGGATCAGCACATAACTGGTAAAGTGAGTACTGCATATTATATTTTAAAAACTGTCGAAACTCATTATACTTAAAATGTTAATAAAAATATAGAGAGGGATAGTAAATCGTGTTAGTTAAATAAGATTTAAAGGAAGGTGATGATTAATTGAGAAACCTTATATTTTTTTTTATCAATATCTCTCGAGATGATAAACTTTTGGGCACCCACCCGACAGTTCGCGAAAGTTGCTTAACCTTAGCAATCGCAGACCTAGCGCGTTAACCACTGCACCGTCGTCGTTTTTTTCCTCAGTGACTAAGGCTCCGAGAGAAAGGCGCTTCCACAGCCTTATAGTCACTTAGTAACAGATATGATGAAGGCTAATTGCTTCGTCTTGTGCAATAAAATCTCGTTTAGGGCTTAGGTTTACCTTAAAATCTATAATGTTGAGCAACGAATCGTATAGGGAAACGGCAAGGGCCGGGTCACACTGGCTCACGTAACTTAGCCTGTGAGATCGACCGACAAGGGTGGATTCGAGAGTGTTTTAACATATTTTTTAAGTCAGAAATACTTGTAGGTGCCCCGATCAACAGTATAACAGTAGAGTGCGTACAATGTATAAAAGTAAAATTTACATAGATTTTCTCGTAATTAGAGAAAAGTGTCTCTCTACACGAATGGATTCAAATCTGCAACTTCAGATACTCTAGGCCAGGTCTTACTTATGAGGCTATGATGGTAGCATCCGGCTCGTGCAAATTAAGTCATGAGACAACTAATAATAAAGAAGTTAAAATTATTTAGTGAAATGAATCTCCAGGGCCAGACACGTTCAAGGACGGACTTGTTCTCTGTGACGAAGAATTCATCCAAAAACACAATTTTTCGTCAGTCAGTCAACAAATATTCTCCAGAGCAAAATGTGTAATTTTACGAGAAAAAACATTATATTATTGGTCATTATGCGTCAAAACGAAAATATTATTATTTGTAAGTATGCTTATAAAGTTTCATTCTTCTTCTTATCGTGTCAGCCATATAGACATTATATTCGTTCTGACCAGAAAGCTGCCAAATCAACAGCTTTCTGGTCATTTAAGTTTAATTAAAATTGGCTTATTTAAAATTTTCATATTCGACGTTTGTATCAGATATCAAATTTAATTAACGCTAGGATCGTTTTCCCTAAATATTATCTATCTTAGGTATATTGCATGACTTGCGTGTCACTAAAACTAGAATCCGCCATGACCTACTGCAGCTCGCTGACCATTTACTAGCCAGTGCATAAAGTGTTAGGTAACAGTTTCTTTAATTACATTCCTATAAAGATTATATTTCTACAGCTATTTAGCATAACATCATCAAGATCAGATAACGCATGTACACATTGTTTATTAGCCATTCCTATATTGTGTTCATAAACCTTTTTGTATTCTTGCCAAGTAATTGAATCAGGTAATGCTGAACTTGTTTATTTATAACATTTTTTTATTGTGATGGATTGTTTTGGTAACATTTTTTGTAACTTTTTTGTCCGATAACAATACTACGACCTTCATAGAAAAATCCATTGAACCAGTTAACCGTTCATGTAGTTACAAAAAACGGCTAAATGCGATTCGGTTTCGTGTGATAAATAGTTCCGTAGTAATTTATTATTTAATTTGTTTATTAGATTTGGTTAAGCCACTGCTCAAAGTAAATTTATTAAACCAGTTATATTTTAATATTAATTAAACTATTAATTATTATTTATTAGCTACTTGGGCCAGCGTATTAGCATAGCTATCCAACGTGGCAATGCTGCTAGCTTACTGGGCACTCTGCCTGATGGGGATGATTTGGGGCAAATTTTTTATTTATAGTTAATAGTAGATATAGTTTATAGTTTTTTGTAAGTTTAATTTTAAGTAGTTTTATTATTATCTTGTTTTTGTCTTTGTTTGTAAATAAATAATGAGTTTATTAAACTCAACTTAAAATATAAAATGCCTATTTACAACAAAAAGATTTCGTTGATAATAGGCATATAATCTATAGGAACATTTAAATGTATTTTTTCAGAATATCTTAAACTATGTTAAATATTTTTTTATATAATATAATTATTAAATAATTTTTAACATAGTATAAGATACTGAAAAAAATACGTTAAAATTTTCCTATACATTATAAAATGCCTATCATCAACGAGATCTTTTTAATATAAATACACTATCAAAAATGTCTATGGGGCAAGTACATTTTTAGCTATAATTTTTTTTCTATATTTATATTTACCTAATCTGCTTTTTCAGACTGGCTTTTTGCTCTATTTTTTATGTTTTATTAAACAATTTTGTCCCTATTATGTTGAAAAAATTAAGAAAAAATCAAATTTTAACAAATTGGGGAAAATTAGCTTACGTTAAGTCATCACCTAATTGGCAAAGAAGCAAAATCAAGGTTGATATTTTAAGAATTTTATTGTAAAAATACAAATAAATTTAATCTGTATTTCTACCATTCACACGAATCACACTAGCACAGCGATTTGGCATGCTTAAAATCAGTTCATACAAATCAATTTGATGAATAGCCTACGTTCTTTCTAACAAGTCAAAAAGTTGTTGTGGGGTGTGCACGGTATCCATACTCGGCAGAGCTCTTCTTTGGAGCATGTCCCATGCATGCTCAATTGGGTTGAGGTCTGGTGATTGTGCAGGCCACGGCAGGACGTTGATATGAGAATCGGCAAGAGTGCGTGTTACGACTCTAGCCGTGTGTGGACGTGCATTGTCATGCATTAGTCGAAACGAATCACCCAATCGACCTCGCAAGGAGATGATCACATCTGAAACAATCTTCTCTGCGTAGATTTGAGCATTGAGGTTGCCCCTGATCCAAATGAGATCGGTTCTTCCACCGATTGAAATACCGGCCCAAACCATGATTGTCCCCCTCCTGACAAAATCTCAAGCGTTCTTGACGTCCAGAGGTCCTCCAAACTCGAGTGCGTCTTGTATCCGGCCTCTTACTGAAACGTGATTCATCAAAGCAGCATACACAGCGCCAGTCTTCTTCCTCCCAATTTCGGTGTTGTAGGCGAGCCCATTGTAAACGGGCCCTACGATTGGGGGGTGCTATGGGTGGTACCCTCAACGGCCTTCTGGAACGCAAACGCACTTCGCGTAAACGATTCCGGATGGTTTGGTCGCTTATCAGCAAGCCTGGAGCGCTGTGGAGCCTTATGGCCAACATCATAGCGGTCATGTTACGATTCCGTCGAGCAGTATTTTGGATATACCGGTCTTGTCTTCGAGTGGTGATACGAGATCTTCCTCCATGTCGCTCGACCACGCGGCCGTGATACGATAGCGTGTCCAGCGACCTATGACACTATGTGTAGTGCCAATGGTGGCAGCCACAGTACGTTGCCTGAGACCAGCTTCCAACATTCCAACGGCTCTCAACATCTCTTCCCTTGTCAAATGACGCCGTCGCTCCAAATCAATGCAATTTTTTTCACTTCCATTTCAGAAATTGTACTGTTTTTGTAAAGTTGTCATTACGCTCTTTTATATGAATTCAGATTGACAGTTAATTTTCCATATAAAAACAATGTGAAAACAAATTTAATTCATATCGTGAAACTCACTAAAAAGAATCAATAAAGATCCAAAAAAATTAAAACATTAATTCTATAACACAACGATACTTTAAAATGTACTTGATCCCTAGACATTTTTGATGTGTGCATAACTAAAAATAATAATTTACGAAAATAATATTTCAGTAAGTATATAATTATTATTGAGAATTTATATAAAAGTATTTCGTAATCAATAACCGCTTTTGAACAATATGTCACCCATACATAAACACACACAATAGAAGTGTCCACTCTAAGTGTAGTGAACGTACAAAAAAATGTAATATAAATAATCATCATCATCATCATCATCATCTCAGCCAAAAAGACGTCCACTGCTGGACAAAGGCCTCCCTCAAGGATAAATCATTTTGAGGGGAATTTGCCATAATCGCCACGCTTGGCAGGCGGGTTGGCGATCGCAGTAAGGTGAGAATAATCACAGAGAGACGCTGCTGCCCATCCTCTGGAATGGTCCCATAGTCGCCTTCTACGACACCCACGGGAAGAGATGGGGTGGTGCAATTCTTATCCCCGGCACCACACGGGGAATAATATAAATAATATGTAGTGTTAAACCGATAACGTTATCGGTTATCGGTGTTGGTGTGCATTTTCGTTTGCACCCATTGTTTCTCCTGCATGTGCAAACTTTCTGCCAACGGGACGGTGGTGCGTGCGTACTGCATCCAAGCTGTATAAACGAGTGAGTTAGCGGAATTAACACTACATATTATTACATTGTTTTGTACCATGGATTTCCGCAAGGTAACGCCTGATTCCATTAATTATCTTGTAGTCAACGTACCCTAAATATATTTTTTTAGGTTTTACATTCACCCTTTCATAAATTTGTATTTTCTAATTTTGTTTGGCATTTTAAATATCTATAAATCGATACTTAAAATGTCGACATCGAAATGAAAAAGACGTTTATGACGAAAAAACAAGATTTCCTGGTTAAAAACCCTAAAACATTTTTATGTTTTCTTAATTAAAATTACTGTTCATAATAATAGAACTTTTGAGGTCAAACTACATATAAAAAACTCTGTGACAGAGCAAATGGCAAAAGGCTTTTTAAGGACAGAATTATTATTTTTACATTTGCTGCAAATATACGGGTTTACTGTTCTCTTGTGAATAATTTATAAGAAAGCAGGTGAAGGTAAAATGTATGCACAGATATTTTTTTTAAAGAGAGAGATTACATCCAGCTCGATAGCGGAGCAGCTGGCACGTGTTGCGAGCTTGCAAGTTAACCAACTTTTTCTATGGCTGGTCACTGAATTAAAATATCCCAAGTTATTTGTGCTTCGGAATTCCCGTTAAGCCACTGGTCCTAGCAGTGACTAACGTGGGCCAACGTGGTGGGTACCTAATGAACTGATCTCCCTTATTCTACACGTGGTAAGGGAAGGCCCAGCATTGGAATGTTTATAGACTCGATCATGGTAATAATGGCAATCATATTCATTCAAAATGCGCTATAGATTTATTAAATAATTGATGTAGTGAATAAAACCATCAATTTGTAATTTTGTAGCATAAACATTCATTTAATCAATGCAAAATAATTACGAAGTGTTTCAATTCCGTCTCCCGATGCCAATTGGTCTGACATGATTGGGTTCCCAGCAAATACTGTATATCGAGCTCAGGTGCTGAACGATATTTCATCCGGCTACAGCAACAAGTCTCGGAATGAAGATAGATTCGATACTTTAAGTTCTGAACTTCGAATATTACATGCATGTTTTCGAGATGATATACCTAGTAATGTATTCGAGACAAAGAAGTTTTAGTTTAGATCTTGTTTTATTGTGATTGTTGATGAAAATGATGATTTTATTGATGTAACATCTTTCTTCTCGCTTTCTTGCATTTTGTGGGAGTGATTCGTGAAATGGGACGGAAGTGTGTAACAGGAAGTCGGGGAAGCGCGTAAGCGCGCGCCATTTGATTTGACGAATGAGCGCGCGGTGGTAGAGTTGGCCGTCGGATGGTACCAACCAATCGGGGAAGCGCGCGCCATTTGATTTGACGAATGAGCGCGCAGTATTGCATTACTCTTAGTGTCAATTAAATATTATACAATTTCCCTTAAAAATAATTATTCTTTATTATGAAAAATCATTTCAAATAATACCCGACCTATTTTTTACAGAATATAATGTTAATATTGCTTATTACTAAGGTTAGATGTCAAATGTTACACATCATATGCGACTACTGTAACGCTCGCTCGTTTTTTTCTTCATACAAACACATACCTATAATAGACCAAGGTTGAGACCTTCTTTTAGACATCATACTGATGCCTGTACCATGTGTGATGGGAACAAATGTCTACTTCCTTCCCATTGCTGGGACGAGGCCTTACTACACGAACAATAGCACGGAGGTAGAACGGGCCCACTATGAAGGCCCAATGTGAGTCAACCGGCCAAACGAAGCTTGCAAGGCATGCTCAATATGTTATCTGGCTAACATCTGGTTATTGGGTCACCCATCCGGTGACAAAACTTTGCGAAAGTGACTTATCTTGTGCGATTGCTATTGCGATCTGAACGTGCTAGCCGCTGTGCCGTCGAGCTATGTACGCTTTATAGCAACAGATGTTTTGGGTGAAATCTTTGGATCTTACAACTGGCCACGTAAGATTTGAATTGCAGCCCTCTGGAGGTTTAAAAGGTAGGCCCGGTCCCTCTGTCCCCTCACCTGATGCTTGCCGCTAGGGAGGGCGGACGGATAGGGCGGGAGAGTCCTAGGCGCCGGTGGGTCTTTCTGACCCCCGTGTGTTAACAATCAAACTTCCTCATGGTTACCAAATAAATAAGGTAGAAACAGTGCGTGTATTTCCGAATGCACCCGAATATTAATTTCCATGTCCATTTATTATTTAATTTATCATGAATTTGAATTCAGAACAGCGTTCTTCATTGTTGTTTTGTTTAGATTTTTCTTGTGAAGTATATAGAGCTGTAAAACTATAAATTGTAAATCAATTTATACGTGTGACACCATAGAATTCCCCTCATCCTAAAATAAATCAATAATAAGTAAAGAAGTAGTAGCAACTCTATAGTTATACTATATCTATATACATATGATGACTTGTCCTGACTGACTGATTTATCATCGCCGAGCCGAAAACGCTGAAGCTAACTACAAGGTGATTTTGCCTACAGACGACAAGATTTTAGAGGACATTGTAATTCATATAAATAATGATAAAATGCAATAATATTTATAAAAATTATATATCGCAAATATAATCTGCAGCTGGCGTATTTTGGGCGCTGCTGTTCCTAGCGTAGCGTGCATAGGGTGCATAGAGTACAGTCTGTTACTGTGGTACCTACATTAAGTGAGCTACAGTACCTACAGTAATTGATATAGAAAACTAACAAGGTTAAACAATTTTTTTTTTTCGACAACTCCGTTTTTTTTTCCTTCGCAAAACTAATGTGTATCAGCAATAGAACCTCCCCTAAAAATTTGTCTATTGTTGTCGAAGTCATCCTGTAGGTGAAATTTGGACAGTAGGTTAATTGAGTGACGTCACCAGCCACTAAGAAAGGATTTTATGGAAATCACACGATCACACACCCCTAAGGGGGTCAAATAGGGGGTGAAAGGTTGTATGAAAGTTCGTCAGTTTTAAAGTAAAATACATGAGAATTGGTATTTGGCTTTTTGAATAAAGAATGGTGTTCAGGTTGGTTGCTAAGCGACGTAAAAGATTTGTTATCTCGATGGTGACATTTGTGAAATTTTATGGTGAAATACATTTTCTTTTAATTTTACCAATTTTTTATTAAACACCTTACCGAGGACAATGGAGCCAGGTCCTCAACAAGTGGCGACCGTGACAGAAAAAAAAAACGAAAAATAAAATAATAAAAATAAAAAGAAGTAAGTAACCAAGTATGCGGCGGAGTAGTTCCTTAACCATGCGAATCATGCGCTCCCACCATCCTCCCCACCACGGACTAGCAGGTGCTATCAAATGCCATTTTATTTTTTGTAAATTAGCATTTACCTCTATGACACCTTAATCTACATTCTTTAACAGATTTTTCGCGCCAATAAAATTTGTGCCATTATCCGAATAAATGTCACGAACCCTTCCTCTTCGCGCTATAAAACGCCTATGAGCCAACAGAAAGTCATTCGTGGACAGACTCTCTACCACTTCAAGGTGAATCGCTCTGTAAACACCACATGTAAATAACACTAACCAAACCTTTGTTCTGCATCTTAGTAAAAAAGGGCCTGCTAAGTCAATGCCGGTAGTCTCGAACGGTTTACTACCCACGTTGGTACGGGTAACAGGAAGAGGTGCTGGTGGTGTTCTATAACCCTGTGCTCTTTGTTTTTGACAAACAACACATTGCTTGGATACTTTTTTCACTAGCAATCTGACACCAACGATCCACAAATTTTCCCTCAAATTAGCCAACAACGTTTGAGTTCCTGCATGGTAAAGCCTGTTATGCTTTTCACTAACCAACCTCTCTACTATTTTATGCTTTGAAGGTAACAATATTGGATACTTATAACAAGATGGAATATCCTCTGAAAATAATTTGGTCTTAACCCTAATTAACCCATCAGCGTCTTGAAATATCGCTAATTTATGGAAAGTGTCGTTAGCTGGAAACTGTTCCTTTTGTATACACAAGAACACAATTTTCTCTGCTCTATCAAACTCCTCTACAGACAAATTGCCCGTTAAACATCGGCCGTCTTTCGAACGGCTATTAAAACAAAATCTGAGCATCCAAACTACCATTCTAATTATCTTAGTGTACTTAGCAAAATATAACAAATTATCTGTAAAACCGTTAGAAAAAGTTTTGACTAACATCACTTTCTCACAAGAACTATTTACAATGGTAGGACTTTCTAAAACAAATGGCCAGTCTTTTATATCTAGCTTAAGCCAACTAGGGCCTTCCCACCACCGTAAATTTAGTAAAACCTCAGCATCGCAGCCACGTGATGGCAGATCTGCTGGGTTAAAAGTGCCAGGAATGTGATGCCAATCCTTGTGAAATTTTATGGTGAAATACATTTTCTTTTAATTTTACCAATTTTTTATTAAACACCTTACCGAGGACAATGGAGCCAGGTCCTCAACAAGTGGCGACCAGTTCAGTGATAGAATCTGCTAAGAAGCAGCGGTCAGTTCGGCGACGCACATTAACAATTATAGTGAACAAAGTTCAAACATTTTTAGAAAATGTTGACGCCGCTGAAGAATCAAAGGTAAAAAGTTTACTTAATAGCCTTACAACTGCAGGGCTAGCATTGCAACAAAGTGACGAGCAATTACAGGAAATTTTGTCGAAAGCAGTTATTTCGGAAGAACAGATGATCGACGTTTTAGACCTGGAAAATTGCGTAGAACGTCAGCTAGAGTGCCAGCAGTTAGCGTGCAAGTTAGGAAAAATAATGAAAGTACCAATCAATAGCTCAAATAGTGCAAGCACTGCAGAACAGTCAAAACGTAAGTTTAGTTTGCCTTTTATCGAATTACGACAGTTTGACGGTCGAGTAGAAAATTGGCTGGGATTCTGGGGCCAATTCCGAAAAATTCACGATGATAGGACAATTGATGATGACGACAAGTTTCAGTACTTGATCAGGGCCACGGAACCAGGAACAGCAGCACGCGATCTCGTCGAGAGTTTTCCACCAAGTGGAGCTAATTACCTCAACGCTATTGAGCAACTAAAGGTGCGTTTTGCGAAAGATGAGCTTATTATACAAACTTACGTTAGGAAGTTGCTTGATTTGGTATTCCAGCAAAGGCACAACAACATGGAAGGCTCAGATTTGTGTGCTCTTTATGACAAGTTAAATACACAGTTAAGGGCACTTGAGTCAATGGGTGTTACTACAGAGAGTAATGTTGCAATTCTTTACCCATTAGTTGAATCGGCGTTACCCGAGACCTTATTACGTATATGGGAACGTTCTACTAAACTGCCAAAAAAAGATTATTTGAGTCAATTGATGGATTTTTTGAAACTCGAGGTAGATTGTGAAGAGAAAGTTCAACTTGCTAAAAACAGTTTCAACAGTACTTTGAAGCCACGTGAGCCTACGGCTGCGTGTGCTGCAACAACTCAAGAGCGAAGACAGCCATTGAAACGTGTCACTTATGAGCAAAAGCAAGATGACAGACATTGCATATGGTGTGATAAGAGTACCCATAGTAGTTCAGAATGCATACGAACGAAAAGTATGAGTGAAAAAGAATTTCTGAAACAAAAGAAAGCGTGCCTCATTTGCTTGAAAATAGGTCATTTTGCTAACAAATGTAGATTTTATCCAAAATGTTTAAACTGCATGAAAAGACATACCTACGTCATGTGTCCAGAGATGGATGAAGTATGTAGTAAGCAGTCATCTTTACGTGTCGAATGGTGATGACGAACTGCGCAGACAAGATGGAAAAGGTGTAAATAATTTTATCTACACTAATGTTGTAACATTCTACTTATGTTTCCAATACTTGACTTATAATTACTACTGTTATAGCGCAGACAACAAAACACTCAATTTAAGCAATTTCACATGATGGTATAATATCCACATCGATATCGTAAAATCTCATTATAACATCAATAAAACGCGACCAATTAACCTGGCGAGCCTTATGTCAAAATCCTCATACAAGTTGTATAAAATTTTGATATTAGGCTGGCTTTTGAAAACAGTTGGGTTATACGTGAAAACTTCGTCGAAACTACTAAACTTACATACACAAAACTCTTTGGTAAGATCTTGTGCCAATTAAATAAAAAAAGAACAGCGCGCAGCTGCGCTCTCATTGGTTAGATTTTAATGGCGGCAAGTTCACTGTGACAATACACGTACGCGTGAATTTAATGTTTCGCAATGTGTTTTGTTTTTAAAATACAAATTAAAAGTTAAAAATGGACAGCGACGATGATATTTGTACGCCTCCGGATATTCTAGAATTGGCAACAAAAGTAACTCACAATCTTTTGCCAGAAAAATCTAGAAAATTATATGAAAAAGAATATAATAACTTTTTGGCATGGAAGATCGAAAAGAAAACTACATAATTTTCTGAAAATGTAATTCTTGTGTATCTCAAAGACCTCTCCGACAAATTCAAGCCATCTTCTATGTGGCATATGTATGTATTCTTTCAAAATTGTAACATCCAAAATTTGAACAATTATTATAAATAAACTATTGTCAGCTTTTACTCTTGTTGTTTGACTAATTGCATTAGTGAAGATAAAGTAGTGTATGCAACTGCATATAACACGGGTATTAAAACACTCGTTACTATTATGAAACGAGCGCATTGCATAAACTACTATTGATATGCACTCTCATGTTTTGTTATCACAAAAAAAAAAATGTTACTTTATTACAGACGCTAATGGTAAATTTAGTTCATAACAACACAATTGTTAAGGTACGAGCATTATTTGACAGAGGTAAATGCTAATTTACAAAAAATAAAATGGCATTTGATAGCACCTGCTAGTCCGTGGTGGGGAGGATGGTGGGAGCGCATGATTCGCATGGTTAAGGAACTACTCCGCCGCATACTTGGTCAGGCTTCAGTTTCACTCTTAGATTTTCAAACGTTGTTGTATTCTTTAGAATTAGAGTTAAGTAAGTAAGAAATGTGTATAGTTATGTTTTTAAATAATTTGAGTTTCTTAAGTTCTTTTATTTGTGTTAATTTTGCATTTTTGTGTGGTTCGGAGGATGTTCAGGTTGGTTGCTAAGCGACGTAAAAGATTTATTATCTCGATGGTGACATTTGTGAAATTTTATGATGAAATACATTTTCTTTTAATTTTACCAATTTTTTATTAAACACCTTACCGAGGACAATGGAGCCAGGTCCTCAACAAATGGCATGTCTCAGTGTTTATTTTCCTTTAAAGTAGTAAAAAAGGGAAGAAGGTTTAATAAAAATGAATAATTTAATCGATCTTTAGATATTTCAATAAAAACAAAGAATGACGTGTTTTAGCATTCTTAGAAAAACCTCCCCTAGAGAGGTGAAATGAGGGTGGAGAGTTTGTATGGAAATCTGTCATTTTAAAAGATAAATTCTTCGGTATTTGGCCTGGTTAGAAATTATGAATTTACATTTAAAAAGTTTGGTTTTTATTACAAACAATCACAAGTCGTGTAGTCCACGTGAGCAAAGTCGCGAACAAAAGCTAGTAACTGATAGAAATCCGATGACAGCCGAAACACAAAGTTTGCCGGGAGACATTTAAAGAAATAGATGCACTGTACATCGCAACCAATCCACTTTCATATTAGTTATAGTAAGTTATACGACTAATGAATTGATATTAGGAGCACTTCACTGAGCTCGGTCGAGATCAAGTTTTCCACACTTTTTAATTTTCAAAGTTTCTCCGTCGTCGTGAAAGTTTTCACCTCGAATTAATAAAAGTAATAAGATATCTAGTGGACACGGAGCACGTAGTTCAGGTATACGCGAAGATGATGCCACAAATTAGATCTAACTGAATATCAGATCACTAGTTCAAAAGAAAAACAAATTGTTGCGATGAAAGAAGACCGTCTGTCCAATCAGTCATCACTGGAATAATATATTTCATCACCAACGCCTCGATGGATGAGTGCTCCATATCCGAAGGGATTAAATTCCCGAGTCGGTCGAAGTGTGTGTATTATAATCACCAACCTGCATTTGGCAAGAGTGGTGATTAAGCCAATACCTACCCGTCGGTGGTAGCAATGACTTGATTTCAATGATAGAAGCCTTTGCCCAACAGTGGGACAATGGGATGTTACATTATATCATTATTAGCCTACAAACGGCATCATAGGCCAGGAGATGGTCGTTATAGAGCCATTTCACCGTGTCCTACTAGAAGTAGGTAGGTAAGCTGTAACCCACTTGGTATGGTCATAAATAAATGTGAATATTTGTTTTACATGAGTAACAACAATCTGTTTTATTAGGCATTTGGTTAGCATACATAAAAAGGGTACTGGTGAAAGATGTTAAAAAAAAAATTCAGTTATTTAGTTTTTATTATATACTTCCATTTATTTGAATTAAAACAACATACATACTCCATTAAAATACATTAACTACACCATATTAATAGCCTTACGTTTCATTTGGAGCCCTAGCAAGGTCCATTGTCATAGGAAAATAGTTAGAATATAAAAATATGTATATTTATAACATTTCGCGGTCCTTTAATTATAGCTGTTATTCTTTTCAAATGTAGCTATTAAAAATAGCACAACCAACCAAACCGAGATTGTTACTTATGAAATAAGATAATATGGTGATAGCTAGGTAGGCAGACTTAAAACAAACCCCATCACCAACCAAACTGAGCACAATATGTACTCTCCGCTGGGAATCAATCTCAAGATCCCTGAGGAACCCATTCCCATCCCATCCTCATCATCATCAGCTTAGGGATTAGAATGAGGCCAAGAGCAAGCCCATCTCACAATAAAAAAAAATAAAAAAAAAAATAGGATAATCTCAATCTGTCGACTAGACTATAGGTATTAGTCTATCAAGCATTAGAGCCTTAGCATTGAGCTCCTGAAATATGCGGGCTGTCATATGCACAAGGTCTTAGCAACATTCGATTGCCTGTGTGGAACACTCCAAACTACATGCTACGATGATAAAGGCCGGCAACGCATCTGCGATTCCTTTGGTTTTGCGGGGTGTCCATGGGCGGCGGTGATTACTTCCCATCAGGTGACCCGCCTGCTCGTTTGCCTCCTTCTAATATAAAAAAATAAAAAAAAGATGAAAAAGTAGCGACTTTTGTATTACAATTGTATAATAGTACTAATATAACAATGATTCTTATATAAAATTATACGCAAATTTTGCTACGACTAAATTACAATTTGTAAAACGTGTTGAAAGAATTTCCACGAGCGGGATTTGAACCAGCACCCTATGACATACCTTACATTGTTTAATTTATTTAAAATAAATATATGTATGTGTGTATACATATGTGTATATGTATGTTTATTGAACATTAAACAATATTATCTAGAGTAATGTTGAAGCCTGAGGTCGTTCTTGGATAATTCAAATGTAATGTAATGTAAGCACAGTGTGTGACGTCCAACCACTCTGGTTGCTATTATCTTGATACTGTTCGACATCTTTACAAGTGTAAAGATGTATATGCTCTCTATTAAGCCAAGTGGCTTGATTAGTAATTACATCTTGATTTTACTCCTTGAAGCTGTTGTTCCCTGTTACCACCAGATGATTGCAGTTTTACAAGCAACGGTAGCCTTGCGCTTGATCACTCGATAAGAAGATTAATTACATGTTATCTTTCGTCACTTTGCAGATAACGAGGCGGCTACAGGCTTCGATAAGAGGGCTCACACAATTTTCTGCTACAAGGAACAGAAAACGTGAGTAGGTAAATATGTTTGTAATGATAAGCTTTGGAAGAGATTCAATAATTATATTTTAAAAATATTTGCCGTTTAAAATACTCATATAGAAGTAATGAGTGAAGACGATAGTCTTTTAAGAGCATATAAGGCGGTAGATTGTGCAATGAAATATCGTTCGTCGTAAGGAGTCACTTTATTAGTAACTGTAAATTCATGAATATAACTTTAATTCGGCAGACAATGATATCATTCGAAGATGGGGAACGAATACTTAACGTAGTTAATGAATGCAGACTTTATTCATTATAATAGTGTCAGTTAATATCGGAGTGAAAAGGATTTTCCTTTATGAAAAGATTTTAAACGGTTTTATAAGTGAACTATTGACAATTGAGAAAGTTGTTCGTTTCAGAGCCCCCGAGTTTTCGCCGCCGTACAACGAAAATAAAGAAAAATGTATAATAAAAGAAGATATTACAAAGAAAACATCGTGGTACACGAACTCAGTACCTGCGATTTATAACTACTTAACTTTAGCTATTATAGGTAAGTTTGTTGGGTTATCCACATAATTTATTCCACTCCTATAACGTAAATAAATAGCAAAGTAGGCCGCCGCCCCGTTGTTTTTACTTTACCAATTAATAAACAGGAAATGTTAAAAAAATATCATCTACATTCCTTTATTCTATTAAATTCTAAGTGCAAAAATAGATGATCCCTTTCGAAAAAAGTAGCCTAATATAATAAGTAATACCTAATACGGTTTATTGTCACATAAAATACTTATGAATAAATGATAATAATGAACGATGGTAGTGAGTCGCGGTTGACTGAGGGACTGGCGCACCGTGTCCTAGATTCGACACACTGGCGTAAATGTAACGTTGCCATCGTGCGATTGTGCTTACTGTTCGGCCTTCTGTACCGTACATGTTCCGGGGCGCGAGATGAGATGAATGCGAAGGTGTTGGTTAATGAAGTGAAAACAAGGTGATTAAACAATTTTGAATAGTTAATAATGATGATACAATCTGAAACCGACAATCGATCTTGCCTAAAACTTATTTTACTTTAAATAGGTGAAGAACCGCTTGAAATGCATTTGGTGCCCCGTGAACAGTTAAGTCCACTAACACTTTTGTTACACTGATCACTCGCACTCACTTGCACTTCACACTGTTCACAAACACTGACCTCGGACGACGCCCGCGGGTGGGGCACTGCCGCCAAGCGCGCGCTGGGGGCCCAAGCGGTAAGCTTGAGCTGCAGCAGGCCCGGGCGGCACGCGCGTCATGCACGCGGCGTGCCTCGGGGCCTCGGGGATTCCAGCTGTGATGCGGCGCAATTGCCACCAGACGTACGCGGCACACGCTACTGTTATTGCTGCTAGTGTATAAATAGCAGCATACTGATGGACGTCGTATGGTGATAGGTCGTCCAATCTTTCCATTATATCTCCTACTGACTTTATTTGAATAAACTGTTCGCCGATGGCTTTAAAAGATTCTTCAAAGTCAACTTCTTTCACTGAGGTCAACGGTATCGTCAGATTAATAATCTGATTGACGGGTGCGATTTTGGCTAGAACTAAGTCTGGTTCTATATTCAATTCATTTGTGTATTGTTTATGTCCGATAATGTTGAATCAAATCAATATAAATCGATAATGTTGAGTCAATATCCAACGGGTCCTTTCGTCCTTTTCCGTTTCATAGATAGTAAGTATATCTTCCGAAAATTCCTTTTCTTGTACATATTTAATAATTTTCAATTGAGCAGTAGTTAATTCATTCGATGTTAAGAAAGGTGTCTTATTTTGATTTTGTTTTATCGCGCATATTATCCATGCAAGAACGCGCGTCACACGCGTAATACTGCTGTGGCTGCATATTAATAACTTTTCAATTAGTCTTATGTCTGTTTGTATTATATAACTTTGTATTGTTTTAGCTGTTTCTAAATTTGTATCGTCCTTAGTATATTCGAGTGGGTTGATTGATGGTAACCAATTAGTCCACCAGATACCATTCCACCAGATAGAGTGTTCTTTTAGTTGGTTAACTAAAAGACCTAGGCTTGCACAATTAGCTGGATTTTTGTTGGACTTGACATATCGCCAGCTGTTTGATGGGATAACTTCTGCTACTCTTTTTACCCTGTTTGCTACGAACGGCTTCCATTGGTAGGGGTCACCATGCAGCCAACCAAGAACTGTCGTAGAATCGAGTTGTAGAGTAGGTTTGAGAGTCTGATTTGCAAATATTATTTTCGTCTACGAACTTTCTGAGTTTGAAGCCTGCCGAGCCAAGAAGATTAATCAATTCTGTTTTCAACCGGTTTGCTGATTCGACGGTAAATCTCCCTGTTAAGACGTCATCCATGTACATCTGCTCTTCCAGAACTTTCGCTGCTGCTGGGTAATGTTGATGCTCGTCCTATGCTAAACATCTTAGTGTCATTGTAGCTAGAAAAGATGCAGCCTTCGTACCATATATGACGGTAGCTGATAATCTCTAATTGGTAGATCTGGAGAATCTCGCCACACAACTGTCTGATATTTTTGAGATTTGTTAGATGGGTGCCTCGAACGTATTTTGTACCAGTAAGGTTTTTGCCCTAATCGCATTTTGTCACGATCGTGTTTTGTCATATATGCTTTATGTAGGACCGTATTTTATCCTATAGGTGATTTGCCTTCAAGCAAGTTGACTTAATCGCTTTTTGGTCTAAAAAGATTTTGTCTAACAGCATATTGTCTTATACGCTTTTTGCCTCATACTGTAAATTAAGACATTAAATTTTTTTTCTCTTTATTGTATGTAAAAATAAAATGTTTAAAAAAGTTAGCATAGATTAGATTATAGTAAACGATATATGTAGGTATGTTTTTTCCAACATTTTTTTATTTGTTATATAATACAAGACACTGTTGTTAAGTGCGTTACCACTTCTACATTAAAAAGTACACATATGTATATTATTAATATTATACTTAATTGTGAAAACATATGTCGAGAAATTTGTTTAATGTTTGTTTAAGGTTTAATGCGATGACAAAAATTGCGATAAAAAAAATGCGTTTATGTCTAAATAGGACGAAAAAAACTGAGAGTATAAAATATGAGACTAATATAGAAAGCTACTATACATATAGCATATATGACAAAACACGATCGTGGCAAAACGCGATTAGGGCAAATCCTTACTGGTAAAAAATGCGTTCGAGGCACCCATCTAACAAACCGTCTCGACCTGATTATTAGTACGAGTAAGTCGTGCTGCAAAGGAGATGTTTAATTTTATGCCAAGACCCTGTACATTTACTAAAAAAATGTATTAAATACATGTATTTAGTTAAAATAAGTAATACTTCGCTATATCATTTTTATGTAAAAATGTAAAAAGAGACCGAAAGACATACGTTGTTTTTACAGCTACTTGACATTGGCAGAATACCGCTGCCATCACGAAATTTGATTTATTTTAGTGTTTCAGAAAGGTTTCAGATAATTCTGACATGAATACTATTCATTTATTTGAAGAAAATCATTTCGAATAAGCTTATTTCATACATTAGCTATCTTTCGGTATTGTGTACAAGGTGTTGGCATTTTCTCGGTTCAAAATTAAACACCTACTTTGGACCTCGATATATGACGTCATTTGAACTATACCCAGTTGTTATATATAACAATTATAAAAATAAAAGTTCGCTTTCTGTAAGCACTATTAAGAGTACAACGTAGGTACTCTTAATAGTGCTTACAGAAAGCGGACTTTTCTTGACGCCAGTTCGAAATATCATTCACAAGTATTGTTCGATATCTCCGTTCCTGAAGCAATACTTATGAAATTTTGCACAGCGCGGGCACTAATTAGGCACTAAATATGTGTGTAAATTTCGTTTTATAGTCTGTTATTCTAAATTAAATAAAGTGAGTGAAGTGGGTGCTAAGCTAATACATTTAGCCTTATTATTATCGATAATTATAATTATTTGTTAGTGTAATTTTAATTCAAGCATTGCCGCTCGGATGCAAGCAGCACAAAACTGGTCGTTGTGGAGATCTTTGAGGATCAATAATAATATTTGGACAGTGAACCTGTTAGATAAGGATAGACAAAACCGTATTACAAATACAGATAGTGTTCAAAATTGTCCATCTATCCAGCTACATTCCTATCCCATTCAACTTTACCTATTTCATTTTCAAGAAATACAAACTACATATATCGATACAACAATGTACGATTTACGTTACTTAGGTATGTAGGTAGTTACCTACATGAAAAATGTAGACAGTACAGTTGTACTGTCTACATTTTTCAACATCAGACAGAGATAGGTAAATATTTATATATATAAAAATGAATAATGTTAATATTTGAATGCCAATTAGTATTTACTCACAGATAGTGACTGCGCATTTACTTTAAAATTTATGCCACATTGATAAAAACCTACATCGCCAAATTTTACCTACATGAAAAAAGAAATGAAGAATATTATACGAATAACTTACAGTTTACAAAATAGGAACATACTAATAAAATAAATATTTTGCCGATTCGAGAACTTCTTTTTTTAAGTCGGTTAAAAATAAATATTTATGTCAGTAAATGCTCACAATTTGGTGCTACTTTTGTAAATATGCACGCAACATTAAAGTGTGTAAGGCAGATAATATAGTGGTAGTGTATGAGAGAAAAATCGACCACAAAACCACCTATTATAAATTAAAGAATAACTATATATATAATTAATATAACTGTATACGAAAATTAATAATAAAATACGTACATTTATTTAATTGCTAAGCTGAGGCCAGGGGGCCAGTGGGCCTCGGTGCCATTACCGTTACCATATTGGCCCAATCAAGTAGGCTAAATGTACCCAAGCGCGAATAAAATTATTTGACATCTTGTGGCCAAACATTACAAAAGTCGCATTAGCTTCTACAATGGTATTCCGAATCTCGTGCGCCACTAAGCTCTTAATTTGTTTTTAATGGCAGGTCTATTAATATGGGGCATGCTATGGAGCGCCTACGAAGAGGACTGGGGCTGGAATGGCCAGTGGTTCCGACTGGCGGTGGTCGCAGTGGTGGCGTGGGCGAGCGGCCAGGCCCTGCATACGCTGACGATGCTGCCGCCGCTGTTAGCCGCACTGCTGACGGGCATACTCGCGAGGAACATCGGCTACCTAGACATGCACCAGTACACGAATGTCGATGCATTTTTTAGGTAATTGAAAATATTAATAACCTTGACTTCCATCTTCCCAAGTTATGAGGCAGTCCTCGTGTGCGATATCTATATCTAGGTCTCATATATAGAGATAAAATTCTGTAGTTGCAACTCTCGTGTAACTAGTTAGGATTAATTGCGACGACAACACGATAAAAACTTAGTGGAAAATGGAAAGGGAAATGTGGCTTGTAATGTGTCGGATAATGAACCATCTTAGGATTACACATCTTGACACAGTTGATCACCTACCTGTGGACTGAATATGACAAAGAATAGTTTTTATGATTGTAAGAATAGACACAAGACCGAATTCCTCCTAATCTAATCAACCAAAATATATTAAATAAATTTTAAAAAATATGTATTTTCTTTTTTAGAAAAATTTACCCTGTGATAATTCTGGGCAAGGCCTCCCTTGGTTGGGATCTGCGGTTTATAAGGGAGAACTGGTGGCGGCTGGCGACACTGGGCACGCTGCCGTGGGCGGCGGAGGTGGGGGTGCTGGCAGTTTGCGTGCACCTCTACCTGGGATTCCCTTTAATTTGGGGTATGTTGATACCTCATTTATTACTCCTACTTACTAATACCATAGATTAGTTTAGATTTAGATCTAACCACAAAAGAAATTGATAGACGCATTGGAAATGCTTGGAAACAATATTGGGGTCTGAAGGAAATTATAAAAAACAGTGAAACCAGGATAACTATCAAACGGAAACTATTTGATATCTGCATACTTCCTGAAACTTACTTAACCCACAATAAGAAGCTCGAAACAAAACAACACACAAACGAAAAGGCTATCCGATAGAATCAGAATTGACAACATCAAGAAACGAACAAGAACAAAGCATGTTATAAAAACAATAAAAAAGCTAAAGTGGAAGTGGGCAGGCCACACAATCAGAGGAAGTGAAAAATGGACAAAATTGATAATAATGAATTGGTTCACAAGTGGCAGGAAGAGAAAACGGGGTAGACCCTTTAGACGGTGGGTTGATGATATCAAAGCCGTAGCAGGTGGTATGTGTACAAGAGTAGCTAACGATAGAGAGAAATGGCGGCAGTTGGAGGAGGCCTTTGTCAACCAGTGACATACAGACAGGGAGTCGATGCATATTGAACTAGTGTTACCGAAAAACTTATTATAAATAAATAATCATGTAAATTACTGTCTGAATAAAGGCTATTATTATTATTCTCTTTATTATTATTATTACTAATACCTAGACCTAAAGTATATTGGGGGAGAACCGCCGATGTTTAGCGAAATTGAGTACGCTAATGCGACAGCAGTGGTGCGTGGTGGCGATGGTGCTGGGGCTCAAAGTCAAAGTCAAAGTCAAATATTCTTTATTCAAATAAACTTTAGAAAAGTGCTTTTGAATCGTCCTTAATTTTTTTACCTACTACCCATTCAGGACGTCTATTTTTAGCTGTGGAGAAGAATGGGCGCAAGAAACTCCACAGCTTTAATTCATTATGTAACGACATTTACAAAATTATATGCCGTTACGTTACCAAGTTATACAAGTTTAAAAAACCTTAACAATATATTGGATTAGAAATAGATTGGAGCATTTTAAACCCATGCTGTTTTGTCTTCAATGTAATCAGACACTTTATAATAAGCTTTTTTATAAAGCTTTTCTTTAATAGCGATTTTAAATTTATTAATATCTAGTTTTTGGATATTACTTGGAACTTTATTGTAAAAACGTACACACAGGCCTCTAAATGAATTATTTACTTTTTGGAGCCTAGTATTAGGTACTGCTAGTTTGTTTTTATTTCTAGTGTTTACATTGTGAATATCACTGTTTTTAGAAAAAGTTTCAATATTTTTATATACATACATTAGGTTCTCGTAAATATATTGTGATGCAACTGTCATTATATTAATATCTTTAAATCTCTCCCTAAGAGAATTACCAGCTTTTAGATTATAAATTGCTCGAATAGCCCGCTTCTGCAGCACAAAGATAGTTTGAATATCGGCAGCATTGCCCCACAGTAAAATGCCGTACGACATTACGCTATGGAAATAACTAAAGTAAACAAGTCTAGCTGTTTCAATGTCAGTGATCTGACGAATTTTCATTACTGCATAAGCCGCAGAGCTCAGTCTACTCGACAATTTATCTATATGTGGGCCCCACTGTAGCTTTGCATCCAACGTAATGCCTAGAAACACTGTGGTGTCCACAAGGTCCACATTCTTATCTTTAATTTTTACACTGGTTTTTACCTCCTTAACGTTGGGTAATACAAATCTTATACATTTGGTTTTTTGTTCATTTAATAGCAAATTGTTAACACTAAACCAATGAACTATCTTTGTGACAGCATTGTTCACATCGTCATCAATCGGCTGTCGTCGTTTCACTTTGAATAAAAGTGAGGTATCATCTGCAAACAATACTATCTCATGTTTGTCTTTTACAAAGTAAGGCAAGTCGTTAATATAAATTAAAAATAAGAAAGGACCAAGAATTGAACCCTGTGGAACACCCATTGTAACCACCGATCCCGGAGATCTTTTACCGTTAACATCAACCCTCTGAACCCTATCACTCAAATATGAGATAAGAAGATTCAGTGATGCATCTCTAATTCCATAGTGGTAGAGCTTCCTGACCAGGGTTTCATGTAAAACACAATCAAAGGCCTTGGATAAATCACAAAAAACCCCTACGGCATCGTGAGAATCCTCCCAGGCATTAAATATTTGAAGAATAAGCTCAACACCAGCGTCAGTAGTCGAGCGACCCCTAGTGAAACCATATTGTCTAGAATGTAAAAGTTTATTTCTATAAAAATGAACTTGAATTTGGTCTAGATTTATCTTTTCAAATATTTTACTAAATGTGGGTAACACAGAAATTGGTCTAAAGTTAGAGGGGTCACATGTGCTACCTGATTTGAATAATGGGATTACTTTACTGTGCTTCATTAGGTCAGGAAAAACACCACAGTCAATGCATTCATTAAATATGCAAGCTAAAACTGGAGCTATTGTCTCAATAACGGATTTAGTGACAGATCAGCAGTCTTCTTTTTATTAAGAGTATTAAAAGTTTTAATTATATCTCTAAAATCAATTTTTTGAAAACTAAAATAGTTTTTACTAGGTTTGACATTTTCCTTTAGAACCGCTTCAGCTACAGTGGGGGAGGAGTCTAAAGCCTTTGTAGTTGAAACTGGAATATCAGTAAAAAAAAAAGGCTGCTCGTGAGTATCTTAGATCCTCTTTTATTTGGATTATGTACAGTCATGAGCATTACACATTAACAAATACACTTTTGACTTGTTTTCACTTTTATTCCGTTGTATTTAGAGCTCTATTGTTTACATGTTAATGCTCGTGACTGTATAAAATTAATAAATATTTTTGGTCATGAATTCCCTGGCTAATTGAGGAATATATATTTTGATTGGAACGAAATAAGATTTGTACGCCTCATATGTTTACTCTGTTGTTTATATGGAAGAACAAATGGCATAAGATTCTTTGCTAGGCGCTTTGGCTTATCTGCCCTTACACTATTACTATCTACTATCTAGTCATCTACGATATTCAGGAATCCAATTGTTACTTCTAGATATTTTTTACATTGGTTCTATAAAAAGGAATATAGTATACAAAGTTACTCAAGCAAACTCAAGCAGTTACTATGTAACACAGTATTATAAATAGTTTATCTCGTTATCCGACAACAGCTAAATTCGAACACCTATTCAAGGTATTCATACAAAAATCATTTGTCAAATTTCGATGCGAAACAAAAAAGGCCTCGCTTAATAAAACTACTGACACCGAATACTAGCGTTGAACTAAAGAGTTGTAGGTTTCCAATAATCCGAATGAAATAAAATTTTCCGTGAACAGGTAGGAAACACAATGGAGCCCGTCGCATGCGATACAAAGGCAATTCAATAAATTCTGCCACGGAATTCGCAATGCGAAAGATTTGAATGCATTTTCGACGCATGGCGGCAACTTGGGCGCTGTTGCACTTTTGAACTTTATTATTAAAACATAATAAACGCGTTTACAACTTCTTATAATTCCAGAAACTACTAAAAAGCGTCTCTTTCATAAAATAGTTTTTTGAACACTGAAGTGTTTAGTTATAAAATAATTTATTTGAAAGGTTAAATTGCTGACTAAAATAATAATACAGAAACCGAAGCATTCATAATTGTTTAGTTGGTTTTTAAAACGTCAACATAATTACTGATATTTATTATTTATTTTGCCGTATAATTTTCCCTCTCCAGTGTCCAGGAGTAGAACAAAATAAGGTCGGAACCACGTCGGAACCAAAGTCGCTATGTCGGTTTATCTATTCGTATGTGCGCTCTTAGGTCGGCAGACACCACTTATCAGTTAAAAAATAATACATTTTTATTTTAGCTCAAATAGGTCTATATACCTATCGGCTTGAGAACAGAGTAATTTGAAGATGTGTTAGTAGATTCTGTATTTCCCAATGTTTTTTTATTTAATTAATTTTAGTTTAAAAAATGTTTGATCAGTACATATTTTGTTCTTTATACGCAAGCACACAAAGCTAGTGCACTAACTTTACATCTGCCAAATTTGTTTTGCAGATTTACTTTTTCACGTTGATTCTACTTTGTCCTGTTAAAAGTTTAATTAAAACGAGACGCTAATGGAAACGTAGTGCCTGACGCTTTGAGTTCGTGAGACTAATATACAGATTGAAAAATGCTAAGACAAACAACTGGACCTTAGTTGGATAAAGTAATGTTGTTATCCATTTTCAATTAGTATAAATAAAAGTAAAGGGTACAGTGGCCCAAGAAAGTGGTGTACCAGTTTTGATTTAGTTTTCTAGTCATCGAAAATTACAACAGCGTTCGTACTAGATATCACTGAAAGAGATGCATATTAATGACGTAAACCTAATTGATAAGTATTCATACGTCGTAGGTCACTTATAAGTGCATGACATTTTAACTTTTATTACAAAGGGATAAGACATTAATTACTGTAAAGAAAATATAAATGTTCTAAACAAAAGTAATAAAAACTATTTTTATAGACAACCAAATTCTATTTGATAAAAAGAAAACTGACAATTGATGCTTTGTCAAATATATTTTAGTAATTTCTATTATTTTCTTCAGAAAAATCGATTTTTTTCCGTATTATTTTTTTACTCAATTGCATTTATAAATAACATCTTCAATGCCTGCCAACTTGACTATTGCTGAAAGGGCGCAAATAATTGCCCAATTTAATGTAGGTTTCAACATTAGTGCGATATCGAGAAATTTAAATATATCGAGACGTCAATAGAAGAGAGATGGCAATAGAAGTTGTCAGATCGATCTGCAAGCGAAACTAATCTTTATCGCCTATGACACTCAACCTTAGGGTGGTAAACCAATTTTTTGGGCGACCGTACATACTCGTACATAATGTAAAAAAAGATTAGATAATTAAATAACATAAACGCTAAAAGACTAATAAGTAAGTTTAAAGGGGTAAAGTTGTCAAATTATTTATTAATTAAAATTGTATTTCCGATAAACAAATAGTAAAAAACTTACATTATTTTAGTCACCTCACTGCCTCTGTATACTTAACATTAAGCTGACACCTTTTTTAAAGTAGTATACAAACTGTTGCATTTAAACCTAATGAAGTATTTAAACCCACAATACTGCATACATACACGAAACTACATTCAACCGTCGTCATAATGCTGTGGATACGAATATTTAATGTTATTTTTATGCAAGGAGTTTGCGGACTTAACCCCTCTTTAGTGCAGTTTGTAGGAACAGTGGCTGTTGTTGTTTTTGTTATGAAACTAGTAGTTTCCGGCTCGATTATGTGATGAGGGTAGAAAGTTTATGCAACCCAAAACAATACTTTTGTAGGCACATTAAGCCGTAGAACGCGTTTGCTATCACGCATCTACAGGAGTCAACATTCTCATAGTCAAGCAATCAAGTTTAGTGTATTTTTTTCAAGATTTTTATAAGTCTTAGTGTATAATAATGTATCCTCAAGTTCAGTTCTTTATTAAATAAAGGTTAAATAAACATTTTACCAAAGCAAAACCGAACATAGGTACTGATATTATCATCATCCAACTCGTAAAGATTTAGTGCATAACAAATAAACAAAGAATAAGCTCCGAATTGTTATTCCGTGTTTTGTTCCTGTCATGTAAACGTCATTTCAAATAAGAGTAAAAGAGACAAAACACGGAATAACTATTCGGAGCTTATTTTTTGTTTATTTGTAAGACCCTTTAGGCTTAAAGCGAATATAATAACAAGATTATCATTGTTCACAATGATTAAGGTATTAAACACCTTTTTTATTCTATATTCTATATCTGTGCATTAAACCTACAATTTGTGTTCCTAATTTATCCATAATTTCTTAGCGTACCTACATTTAAATCAGAAATAGGATGATCCACATTGGTTAGTTTGAAAATCTTCATTCTACATTCATCTGCACAAAGTTTTAAAAGCTATATTAAGCTTTTTAATCTCATAGCTAATTTCATCTGTGTCCTACCCAGGTTTCCTGCTCGGTAGCGTATACGCGTCGGTATCATGCGCAGTAGTGATGCCGTCAGTGGTGCGCATAAACAAAAGCTTGGCGGGCGGGCGCAACTGGGCACAGCTGGTGTGCACCGCGGGTGGCACCGACACCGCCCTCAGCGTCGGCGTCTTCGGCATCATTTTCAGCTTCATGTTCTACGAGGCCAATGACACTTACCGGTACGCCAAAGTAAGTAAAAGAAACGAAACAAAAGTTTTTCTTGAAAACTAGCGTATAAAAAATTATTTTTTATACGCTATTTATATATGTTGTTGAATTTATCCTCAAAATTTGATAAAATGTGACCTTATTTTATAACGTGCTAAATATTATCACAAGCTACCTGCTAACCGTCTATCCCGTTAGCAAGAAAAAACAGATAAACACTGATTATTATTAACAAACGGTTATAATTTAGTAAATTCCATTAATCATATGACAATTAAGAAAAGACAAAGAAAATAAAACATTTTGAAGGGAAAACAGAATAATGGTTAACACAGTTCAGAATAACACAATTCAGCAAATTAGTTAAATGACATTTTTTTTTTTAATTTGACATATTTTCAGAAATAACTCTATTTATTTTTAAAAAGAGGAAACGCAAAACCGGACGTGCGCACGCTTAAAAATCCAAAAGTGAACTCAGCTCTGGCCTTACGAAGATCCAAACGGGTGCACTGAGCTTCATGCGCAAATAAACGGGTATAATCAATATAACGGGTTGAAGCCTCGCTAAACCCGTCAGCCCTGAAACTAAAGAAGAAAAATTAAAACCTGAAGGAAAAGCATACAGAACCCTTCCCCATCTGCAAAAGACCGAATAATTGAGAATAATAATAATATAATAAACGCTAAAGTTTATAAGTATGGATGGATGTTTGTTACTCTTTCACGTAAAAACTACTGAATGGATTTGGATGAAATTCGGCATACAGATAGTTTATTACCTGGATTAACAAGAAGAATAGTTTTTATCCCGATATTCCCACAGGAACGGGAACCACGCGGGTAAACCCATGAGCGGCCGCTAGTTGAAAATAAAAAGGAAACTCACCAGGGCTGTTCAGCCCTGTTATTATTCAATAACAAGCAAATTTGATTGTCTTTGTTTGTCTGTTTGCTAGAACAGGGTCTGAAGAAAAACTGGTAAACTGGTAAACTGAAATTAGACCTCGCGAATAGTAAAAAAACAATTCTTGATAATTTTTATCCAATTCTAAAAAAACAATTATCAACAACATCATCATCAACATCATAATCTGACAATTTTAATATGAATTGTCATAGGCAACGTAATATTTTGAAATATTCAAACCGGCGCTCACCGGTGAAAAATGAAAAGGATCTATTACGCGGAAATAAAAAGATTGAATGTGGCGAACGCTACAATATAGGTATACATATATACACCGAGACATTTTAGTGGTTCTTTTCCAGCAGATCATGAAACGGAACAACTTTCCCTAAGAAACATATGTCAAAAAACGAGATAATTTTTTAACTTTCCCATACAAACCATGCTCGGTCAATAGAGGCTTTGTATAGAAAAGTGAAAAAAAATATCTCGTTTTTTGACCTATGTTTCTTGGGGAAAGTTGTTCAGTTACATGGTCTGATCTACCCACCTGCGGGAAAACAACCACTAAAGTGTCTTGGTGTATATACATAGGTATATAATATATGTTTTTAAAAAGAATCTATGTGTTTCCTTTATTAATTTGGCGTTTTGGACTCTTTGTTTTTGAGATTTAATAATATATATTTTTTTAGTTACTCAATACTTTTTACATAGTACTTCTAAAATCACTAATTGTTGAATATCTTTAGACCACAAAAGAAGCGTTTGGCCTTCAAACGTATTTAATAGTAAGTTAGTGACGATAAGACCGAAGATTAATCTCAACTACGTAGGTACTGTGAAACTGGCTATCATCAACTATTGGAACACAACAATGCTACTGACACTGTTGTCATGGCGACATACTTAGATAAGATCGCGTCTAAGATCTTTATTAGTACAGGTAGTTAAGAATTACGTATATTTGATAAACATAAATCTATATATACTGAAGAATTCAAATCAATCTATAGTTTGAACTTCATCTAAATTGAAAGGCATTTCTAAGGCGGTGCCAATCCAAAGACAGACCTTAATGTTCACTGGATAGAATGATCACGGATATTAGTCAATGTCAGACTTAAGCTAACTAGGAAGCCAGGACAATTAGTTGTATGATAGGACCAATCCACAACGTACACAATCAAATTAACGTTTTATGTACCAATTAATATCATTCTCGGGTGTTTTTAATTAAACGTAAAACATTTCCTCTCGAACGACGACGTTTTCTCGGTATTCTTTTTATAATTTAATGTTATTGTTTTTATGACCATTTTAATTTATTTTATTCTGTATATGCTGAAAATTTTATTATTTGGTTTTTACTTTACTTTACAACGGGCAAGGACTTTTTTTTGGTAAGTCACAATAAGGCGTAGTTTTTAATGTGTTCGGAATGGACACTAATTAGTTTAACTCACATAGTTATAAACTATAACTATAATAATATACTAACTAAATGATCGTATCGTGATTTAATTTGATTTGATTGAATAGACAGATCGAGCTCGAATGACCACAGCTTAGCGTAGTGCTTCTGGTGCAGCATTTGTATATTTATTTTTATACATATCAAAGAACTTGCCACAACGATAAAAAAAATAAAAACATCATTAAATTTTTGAAAAATCTAAGCCGTTTCTCTTTTGCACCATTGTATCACCGCGTCGGTCGTCGCAATAAAAATACACATGAAAGGTGGAAATATTAAACGTCTCCTGTAGATAAAATTATTGAAACTGATAAAATAATGTTACTTTACAAAATTTTGTAGTTATAAAAGAAGGAGGCAAACGAGCAGGCGGGTCACCTGATGGAGAGTAATCACCGTAGTATAGGTAAATAGTATAATTATGTATACTACTAAATTTCAAAAACGCACCTGATGTAGTTGGTTGATTAACAACAGCGTCTTATCTAAATAGTAAGAAAAACGGAGGGTGCCATAGAATACTTTTATAGCGACAACGTCGTATACCACGCTGACGGAGCAGCGAACGGAAGCTAGTATAAATAATATTTAACTTCTTACGAAAAATTAGTTCAGCTTGCTAAATACTCAAGATCAATTCTGCAGCGAAGCCACATCTTTACTCATGTGGTGAAGCCTAGAAACCGGCTTAAATTCATTTCTATTATAACTTCGCATGGAAATTGGTAAAAAGTTGAAGCCAACTTTAACGGTAGACAGTGCGCAGATAACGGGCTCCTGTCAAAGGCTAGGTATGTGCCTTTTTGTTTAAAAGTTTCTGTTTTTTAATCTCAAACATCGTACGTCATATTTATACGAAAATATAGCTCGTATGACGCAATGCCGCCTACCTAACAAAAACAACAAAACACTTACTTTCGCATAACTTTAAACAAAACAAAACACAAACGTCAACTCCCCTTTCAACTCAACAAAGAAAATAGCGCATACCAAAACTGCTGTAAGAAAAGCGTGTAAAAAAAAACTTCGGCGAACCATTTTCAATCGCTTAGAAATCCAACGCCATTATAACTTTACGGAAAATGTTCCGAAAAACTATGGCCGCTGGCTTTAGCGAACGTCAGGCCCGCTCGTGAGAACATCGAGTTTGGAATTGAAAAGCGGAACTGGACTTACTCCACCGGCTAAAACCGAGCTGCAGTTAATGAGCTGTTGAAATCGAAGTAGCGTAAATTGCGACAAACATTTCCTAATTCACCTGAAAATTACGATTCAATTAGTCATTTCATTACAGTAAATTCAATTAATGTAAAATTAAGAAGTATTTAAGTGCATTGGTTTTTTTATTTTTATAGTCACGTAAACGTGAGTATTTGGTCTAAGAGTGCATTTTTTATAATAAATTATTTAGGTACATGTTTAACAATTTAAAGCCATAAATATGTTTATTTATCTAAATATCTATCTCTAAATACATTCTTATAGCACATGTTATATATACATAAACATTTTTATATAAATAAGGTCTTCACTATACGATTAAATGTGGTCATCGCCTATGCACGTCTGATTGATTCAACTACCTATTGCATTTCACAGGCGAACAGATTCTACCGCTAGAAATTTATCGAACTAAGTTGTTGAATGATTAGATTTGCAATTTTAAGTATTCAATATGCCTTGTGCAAGGTTTTTTATTAATATTGGATCAACTAAATGAACATTTGTTTGCGATCGTATCTACACACTTGTCACTAGATATTGAAAAGTTGGTTTAATAAGTACCTACCTAGTAGTAAGGTAGTACTGCTTTTAATTTAAAGAACGTAAGTGTGCATCGGGAAGAAATGAACAAACCATTTTTAATATAAAAGTTAGTAGAGGAAACGAATAGGAAGGATATGTGAGAACCGACGAAAGCGGTTTGGTAGCACTTGAGCTTAGCACTAAAAAGAGATTGCAAATTTTAATTTAACAATATTAAAGCTTTAAAGTCGCTCCACCTTATTTAAAGAGTTTATTATAGAATGAGTTTCATTTTGACAAAAGTATAATCATAAGAAGGTAGGTGAACAAATTGTGCATTCTCAGTGTCCTCTATAGCAAAATTCAATATTTTATTATTATATTTTAAATAAGTTTAAATATTGATGTTGGTCTTAGGACTTTTTCAAGGCCTGGCTACAACAATTTTATCTAGGTCTATCTTCATAACAACTATGCTATTATAGTAGTATTGATATGTTGTGGCGGTTAGTGATAAGATAACCAATACTTCAGTAGTTGAGGATTCCGAGTAAAGTGCGATTTATCCTGTTATAACATACCGACCATCAAGATCATGAGATAAAGTAAAAGTTGTGACAAAATAACGTATTAAAAATTTATAAAAAAATAACCGAACAACGGGCTATTGCGTATAGATGAATTACGAAGCTTACCAACCCTTGCAATATTTTCCCAAGCAAATGGTGTCCAAACATAAATATTTAAATTTCCTTTCTGTTTCGTAAGGCACATTAAGCAAATGGTCCATGCAATTGTCCTTAAGTATGCAACTCCGGGACACGCAATGTTCTTTCTATGTTCGAAGCCATGTTTCTACCAGAACAGTAGGTATATTTAGAGTAATACCGATGACACGTACGTACGTATCATCCAATCATTTTGACAACTATTAAGACAGGTGGGAAATACCAGACACGCATACCCACAACGTCATTTGCGTATAGGCGTTAGTTCTTCCGCTTATTATTAAATCCTTTAAATAAATATGTTGTGTTGATTTTTTACAATACTATTAAAAAAAATTAAGAGTAAACTTTGTTTTTGCAGGCTGGTCTGACGCTCTTTGCAGGGGTGGCGCTTGGTGTTATCATGGGTACTGTGGCTGGACTATTCCCCCATTCTCGCGACTTCTACGTGGCTGAGCTGCGAATAGCAATGGTGGTGGTTGGTGGACTGCTTGCCAATGCGCTGACCTCAATGGTTGGATGGGGTGGTGCCGGTAAGTAATCATTTTTACTAACTAGACAAAAGACTTAGACCTTTTCAACAGTCGAGAGGCAAGGTGACTTACATAGCTTAGCCAGACAATATAAGGAAAAAGTATTATCGATTTCAGATCAATTCAATTTGTGTCTTAATGAAAACTTTTCCAGTACCCTAAAACATGAACCTGCTAGGGCATTCAAATTCTTTAAATGTCTACGTATTTATTTATTTCTAATATACTAATATCATTTCTTAAATATAATATATATCAGGAAAAACCCTAATAAAGGAGTAGGGAATAAAAATATTTATTACTGTTTGTTGTTGTTGTTGTATGTTGTGAAAAGGGTACAACTTCCCAAAAAGGCTAGTAACATGATATACGAGTAAGGTAAATGTTATCATTGTAAATACGGAGGTTCTGAAGAATGAGTGGACGCGACAATCAGTTAGTCGTATTTGTCAACAGTATTAGTAAACAACCGCTCTGTAGGTGAGGGACTGTAATAACAAAAATGTTATAACTTGTAAATACACTTGGCCGCGTATCCCATTTTTAGGTTATAAGTTTAAGACGGTGTCTATAAACAACCTGTGTAAGCGAATGCTTTATGTAAGTCTGCCCTATTTTAGTTTATAATAAAGTCTTATATTAAGGGCCATTTGCTATACATGCTTACATCAAGATTTAGCTAATTCCTACGTCATTCCGTCTTTAATTTTGTTATAGCGGAAAACTACTGACTGTGTGACTATTTACGAAATCATATGAACTATAGAGGTCTATAAACTTAAAATTTGGACAGGTAGGTCCTTTAATGGTTCTTTAAGTGATATGCTATATAACTATGGGTAAGTTACAAATTAGAAAAAATTCTCTTTCTTTGTCATTGGGAAGATGTCTTAGGAAGAACCCTTGATTAAAATAACGCAACTGCCCAAAACCGTTTATCTATTTACAGTTTTATAACAATAATATATTTGTAGCAATATTAGACAATAGTGAAAACGTTATTCCTATTCCTTATATTTTATGTTTAAATGGCGTCATCCTCTCTTCACCCGTCCCGCGCCATAGGTATATACGCCCGACGACCTTATGTACGACGGTGCGTACATATGGCGCGCGAGGGCTTGCTGTGCCCAATAGAGTCCAAAATTGTGTCAATAATTTTAATACATTTACTAATTAATATATAACTATGTAGCATTTTGGATGCAAATAAATTGAAATAGAAAACAAAACAATACAACATTTGCATTTTTTTTCCTAAATATCATGCGTTTTTTTCTCAGGTGGGGTGGCAGTGTTAGTATGTAACGCCACCGCGGCTTATTTCTGGGCGCTGGACGGGTGGAAGCTGAACGACAACCCAGCCTCCACCGCTTACCGCGTCATGTGGTCAGCACTGGAGCCCATGGTCTTCGCCTACTCCGGCACGTTCTTTGAGGTTAGTTAGACTTAGAACATTTTGGAGATACCATTACACCTCAGATATGGATTAAAGAGCTTCATTTGTCATAAGAACTTATCTATATATTAATACGTGAAGCAAAAACTTTGTACACCTTTTTACGAAAATTACAAAACAAAATGTAAGCTTGGAGTAGTTACTTCGTGTTTTGTTCCCGTCATGTAAACTTCATTGCATATTAGAGTAAAAGAGACAAAACACGGAGTAACTACTCCAAGCTTACACTTTGTTTATTAATAAGCCCCTTACAGTTTATATAGAAAAGGAGTACAGAATGTTAGTATTTTTTTTAAATTATGCATAAAAATACATTAAATCAATAAAACAAAAATTACACACACTACCATGTATTTGACACACACGCATAATATACTCTTTTAAAAAAATTCAAAAATGGAAGAGGAGCGGCCGATATCTGTCAATGCCAATCCAAACTCACATTCTATCTTTTTTAATTTTTCATTGCATACAATCCGTACAGCCTTAATAAAATTACGGTCGAATTTCAACCACTGGACAATCACTAGTAATAATAACTATACCACCTTTTTAATTATCGTTATTACTTACGCCATGTTTTGAAATAAAGCAATTACATTAGTTCTATTGTCAGCTCACTTAAAATGAGATTACCTTTTTTCATACCTTTTAAAAGCTAATTTCCCTTTTTCAGGCAGCCTAGCAAAATGAATTCGTAACTAAAGCAAGCACAGAGAGTACTTTAAAAAGTTTAATTCTCAGCGACGTTGCCTTGTGAGCACTCGTAGTGTAAAATGACTATACCTTGTATACGCACAGTGCAGTGATTACAGTGACCCAGTGCTATGAATTAACATACCATAATAAGTAAATGTCCAGTAGCAATAGTCGCTAGCGACCTTCTAGCGACTGACTTTCAACGTCAATATTCGTAAAACATTCTTATTAAAAAAAATTTAATGCACCTTTTTATGTTTTCTGCTGTCGTGAGTGTATGTCGTGTGCGTAAACTTATGGTAGTTGTTATGGATGTGACTCATCTACTACAATTCAATTCAATTAATTAGGATACAATTCCTGGTGTATGCATGTGTGATAAACACGAACATTGTACTTACATGGCTTCTGGATATTTTTATACTTATTTAGTATTTATCCGCTCACCATAGCTATATAATTAAATTTTTGAGTACCCCATAGTTGTTTTATTACTACTAAGTGTTCTCGTTCACATTACATTATATCATAATCTTGAGATGGCTCTAACTAATCCCCATACTTAAAAGTGATTACAATTTCAGCAACCATTCTAAAGTCATTCTACATAGTAATCTAAAAGTCAATTAATAGTCGAAGAATCTAAAGCTCTTTTGATATTCTGTATTCCTTTGAAATGGAGCTTCATTTGGAAATTGCGACACAGAAAATCATAGGTATTTCGAGAATGTTCTAAATAATTTAAGAACATGGCTGTCATCTCAAGAATGTTTGATTGAATCTATTATTTGGGAGGTATTACCAGTATTATGATTTTATTTTATGATTTAGTGGTTTCATGGTACATTATAATAACTATTTTATCCCTTACAATATTATGTGTATAAAGCTACAAACTAATTGATGTAGATATAAAGTCATCCAGTTTTAATATCAATTATTTCTCAATCGCATCACTAATTTCTTCGTGTATTTCTAGCAGCGTCCATGTTTAATTTTTCAATCTTCTCGTTTCCAGATCAATAGCTCTCTAGGAGACGTGATGGTGCCAGGATTCGGGATCCTTGCGGTATGCTTGCTGGTGCGGCTGCTCGTCACCAGCCTCACGTGCTGGGACTTCAGCCTCCGGGAGAAGGTGTTCATATGCTGCACGTGGATCCCAAAATCTATTGTTGAAGTAAGGATACTGTTTTACATATTAACTTTCAGATTAAAATATTTTTTTACTATACTGTTACATAGGCTTGTAAACTATCGCGTACTATTATAGCTCCAAAGTGTATCCGATCTAAATTTTGTATGCAGAGTTACTAAGACATAATTATTAACTTTAATTTGGAATGCATTTTTTATTTAATATTTCTATTGTGACGTCACTACGATCAATCTAGTGTGGCCAAGTGGCAAAACGCTCGGCCTGTACCTGAAATTCCCGGGTTCAATTCCCAGGTCGGGCAAAGTATGTTTCGAATTTTTCGATGCATAGCCAAGGTTTGCGATCACAAACCCGCATTTGGCAAGCGTAGTGATTAAGGCATTACCCATCAATTGTAGTGATGATTGATTTCAATGATGGGGGCCTTTACTCAGCAGTGGGGACAGCTATAGACTATTTATAGACTATTTATTATTTATGTAGAGCTAGGTGTGCTCAATAGAGCGGGACAGTATTTCACGCCGACCGACCCATCCTTACAGCTTACAGCTTTACAAAGCACAGGTCAGACCTCATATGGAATACTGTTCCCATCTTTGGGCTGGAGCGCTCCTCCCATTTGACCGCATTCAACGCAGAGCTGCTCGAATTGTCGACGAACGTGCTAACCTCTGGTCCGCTCGATCCACTGGCCCTTCGGAGAGACGTTGCGTCTCTCTGTATATTTTATCGCCTTTATCATGGGGAGTGCGCTGAGGAATTGTTCGGTTTGATCCCTTCCGCTGATTTCCTTCACCGCACTACACGCAATCGACTGTCTTTCTATCCACACCATCTTGATGGATGGCTATCTACTACTGTTCGTTTCTCACGTAATTTTTTACCACGAACTACAGTGCTGTGAAACTTTAATTACGACTTAGGGATCATCAAGAAACGAGCTTATTCCTTCCTTAAAGGCCGGCAACGCATCTGCGATTCCTTTGGTTTTGCGGGCGTCCATGGGCGGCGGTGATTGCTTCCCATCAAGTGACCCGCTTGCTTGCTCGTTTGCCTCCTTCTAATATAAAAAAATATATATTACTCACTTTACTTTATCAAGCAACTTTTGAACTCTTGTCTTTTCTCAGGCTGTGCTTTGCCCGTTGGCGATCGACACCCTCACAGTGTTGGGAGACTCCCACATAAGCCTGCAGTGGCAATGTGCCGAAAACATGATGCGGCTGTTGATACAAGCGATCCTCATCACCACGCCTCTGGGGTTCCTGCTCACCAACCATCTAGGGCCGATACTGCTTAAAGAGCGAGAAAAGGACTGTGAGATTTCTGGTATGTCATTAAAAAATGGTCTGATGACGGCATGTCGAGCACTGAAAGTTTTTAACAATATGAACATTGAAATTCTGAGCCTGAGCTACTGAGCTATAGACAGAGATAATGATTTAGACGGAGTGGTTTTTCTTGCCGTAGTTTTATAAAAAAACTGCTTTTGTTGAAACTGTGATAATATTTCATGCTTTTTTAAAGTGTTCTTTTACTTCCGACATTACCTTTATTATTACTTTATACGAAATCGTGAAACGTAAGCGGGGTGGTATAACTGGCCAATTAGAAGACTTCGAAATCGTTTGTATCTTATTACGAACTTTTATGTAACAAATTGTATTTGTTTAGGGAAATTTTCGACATAAAATATGATGTAATACCTTCAATCAACTTGAAAGCCAATTAATATTTAAAATACAATAACAATCTTCTATTTATTTCCAGTTGTATACCTAAGAAAAATTATTTATTTTTTAATAATATAATATCATCTTTTTCAGAAACATCATCTCAAAATAGAAAATCAATGAATGGATCTCATAACGAAGAAAGGATATGACTGTGACCAGGGAATAGGGTTGCCAATTTTTTTATAAAAATATATATATACTATTTTCTATCTGACGTATCATCATCAGCTCATTTTTATGTCCCCATTGTTGGGGCACGAGCCTTCCATATGAATGGATAGGGAGAACGGGCCATAAACCACCACGCGGGCCCAGTGCGGTGCGCTGGTTATTAACGACTGCTAATGCAGCCGGGACCAGCGGCTTTACGTGCCTTCCGAAGCACGGAGGAGCTCGAGATGAAAATTTTTTTGGTCACCCATCCGATGACCGGCCTTTGCGAAAGTTGCTTAACTTCAGCACTCGCAGACCGGGCGCGTACACCACTGCGCCACCGAGCTCCCGTTCTGTAAAAGTGAAGTTCTTTTTCTTTATTGAATATAGCGTTTAAAATACAAACTATATTAAATACTTTTTAACAATAATTTAACTTATATAAAATTTTATATAGGTACTTTGTAAGTATTGTTAAACTTTATATAAAAAAGTAAATAGCCTATTACTATCCCACTGCTGTGCAAAAGCGTCCATCATTGATATCAAGTCATCACTACAATGAATTGGTACTTAAAGTTATATGTATAACTTAATTTTATTTTATAAAAATTAGTATGTGATATTTTTAAATTCAGTTAGCAACCCTGCCAGTGAATGTGATAACTAGTCTGAATTAACGTGTAATTTGTCTTATTTTGTAAAAAATAATCTTTGTTATTATCAATTATATTAACTTTACTAACAACACACAAATAATACCAAATACTTAGAACAGACAAAGAGTTTTGCAATCTTGCCAAAATTCGTTATATAAAAAGTCACAATGCCAAATATAGATGCTTAAGTAATTAAAATTTTATTAATCGTAAGTATCCTAAGTGTAAATAGTCTTTGTACAAAGACAAAACATTTGACGTGATTAAAACTACTACAATTTACTTTTTATTTTATTTTTGTATACGTTGTCAACCTTCCTATTACAAACAGCGGTTGTATTATAATGCTCGTAATATATATTTTTTTTAAATATTAGACATCACATACTTTGTTCTGATCCCAAGTAAGTAGTTAAAGCACTCGTATTATGGATTTCAGAATATACGACGGTACCACAACCATCCAGACCCGATATAATATCGAAAAGTTCGTTATCGACATTGACCCGACCGGTAATCGAACCCGGGACCTTAGAGTAAGCGCCCGCCGCCTAAAGTCCGGCGTGCAAACCACTAGGCTACGGAGGTCGTTATAATAAAAGGACATATTCTTATGTTGCACCAATTATAGGTTTAGTCATAGTTAGTGCACAAAACGACACAGTTCTTATTTGAAAAAGAATATGTATCCGGAAGTCTCGATAATGTTTACAATTCAAAGTGTAAATCAAACTCCTAGGTAGACCTTGTACTTATCCCTCTACAGATTGTTTGGGAAAGGGTTACCTAAAAGAGGTAGTCGGTAAAAGGGATATGGTTTGGAAAGGGTTTGGTTTCATCCCCTTAATGAATAAATATAAGAAAATTTTACTATACCTACAATCCTAGAAATCGCAAATAAAACAGCTGTTGCATTTATTTTGTTCAAGTTCAAGTAACAAATATTTAATTTTGTTTGTATAAGATTCTTTTTTGTGATGTCCTTTTTTAAATAACTGGTAAATCGTTTTATATTATATAACTATCGATATATTTATTTATTTAATCTTTGTTCCTCCAAATAAATAAGTGCTAAAGGCGGACTGAATCTCAAATGACATTCTCTACTAGTCGACCTGAGGGCTAAGCAGAAAGATTGGTAAGCGGTGCGACAAAGAACGTAGGTATCACATAATCATCATCATCATCATCAGCCCCTCCCAATCCACTGCTGGGCATAGGCCTCTCTTTGCTTTTGGCCTATCACATAATATACCACATAAATTTACTAAGATCTCCAAGAATCTCTAGTTTAGCCTTCTCCATCACCACCATCACCTCACAGAAATTTGACATATTAGTGCTAGAAAATATATTAAGTTTACTTTAAGTTGTTGTTAATAATATTTAGTTTTCGTATTGGATAATAACAATATATCGGATTTATTTACTGATTTAAGAGTATATAAAAATATTTAAAGACTTTTTTTCGTAAAAAAAATAGTTTTATTGCCCTGGAATAGATTTGTAAATATTTGTCATTTATATAAATCTTTGTTAACTTTTCTTTCAGCCGAATGAAAATAAACATACCTTATCAATACATGACCTGTACAGCCATCTACCGCTAGTCAAGCGAACTATTTTGCTGCCTATGTCACAGAATAGAGCCATCTTGCGGAATTTTCAAGAATCAAGCTTTTCGGATATGGCGACGTGCTATACTCCTAAACGAGTTTTCACATTTGTCCCAGATTAGGGCCGCACATGGCCGCACAAAAACATTGTTCAAGAAAGCCATTTGGTATTAACAATTGGCTTTTGTCACGCAGACTTTACTTATGAAATAATTCAACAGTAACAATTCCATGTTGATTTCGTATTCCGGCCGAAATGTAAGGGCGGCCGCACAACGTCACGCGGTTTCTCGGTTCGGTTTCCTGTTTTCCGATTCGGAGACCTGAATGAATGTATCACATACAAAATGCGTGAGTAAACGCCCACGTTCGTCTATTTTCCGTATAAAAGAAAAACCTGACGTTCGGTTGAGCTGGTGTTATAAATTCTTTGAGTTTAGAATAGAATAGAATATCGTTTATTGCTTAAACTGTGTACAATTTGCAGTTGAAGATGCAGGACATTTGAGTTACAACAGTGTACCCATAACGCGCATGCAATTTTTAAGTTGATTAAAACTAATCAAAAATAAAAAGTAAAAACTAATTAAATGTTATAAACTAATCAAAGATTAATACTAACATGAAACTAACAGTAACGATAGCTCAATTGGGAGAGCACCTGACCCGGTATGTCAGAAGGGTGCGGGTTCAAATCCTGCTCGTGGAAATTTTTTCAACATTTGTGTTTTTGTAACAGTAACTTATCATAAACTTATTAGTAGGTTAATTACAATTTTGTATTTTTAATGCATAGTATTCATCTAAGCTGTAAAATGCGTTATTAACCACTTTTTCAACTTAAATTTAAAAGTTAGTAACCCAAGAGCTTTAATGTCTGAAGGTTTTTGCAACCCTATTCCTGCTTTATATAAACGACCTGCTTGTGCCCGGTACCTTTGGGTACGCAGACGATAGCACCGTTGCGGATAGATACATGTCGAGTGCAGGGGCTGGCAGACAAGATGTCGACTCTTGTCGAGAGGCCATGGTTAGCCGCTTGAACGAAGCCCTCCAAGCAGTATCCGATTGGGGCGATGCCAATTTCGTCACATTCAACGCTGCCAAAACACAGGCTTGTTTGTTCTCAGCTAAGCGGAGCCCATTTCACCTGGCTCCGACTTTCCGGAATGTGACTGTAGCTATGACTGACAGTCTACAGCTCTTAGGTGTTGAGTTCTCGTCCAACCTCAACTTCGGGCAGTACATCGAGTCCAAAGCAAAGACTGCAGCTAAAAACTGGGGGTTCTCTCTAAGGTCAGGCGGTACTTCACGCCAGAACAGCTGCTCCAACTTTATCAAGCACAAGTTCGTTCATGTATGGAGTACTGCTGCCACCTTTGGGATGGATCAGCCAAATACCATCTGGCTGCTTTGGACTCGATTGAAAAACGAGCTAAGAGACTCATTGGTGACCCTGCCCTGATAGACGCCAAGCTGCAAAATCTAGAACATCGGCGTAGGGTGGCTCGTCTGTCGGTCTTCTACAGGATTCATTTCGGGGAGTGCGCGAAGGAGTTGCACGACCTAATCCCACCATCCACTTTCCGCTATCGGAGCGCGAGGCACGAGTTCCATCCCTATGTTGTAGATATGCCACCTTGTCGCACGAGCCGATTCGGTTCAACTTTCTTAGTGCGTACAGCTAGGGAATGGAACGCGCTGCCTGCGAATGTGTTCCCTGAAAGGTATAATCTGGACCTCTTCAAGGCTAGAGTGAATAGGCTATTTTTAGGCAGGCATGTTCCATCCTCGACCGCACCGTCACTTAACATCAGGTGAGCAGGTGAGGTGTAGTCAAATGCCTGCCTATAACCAAAAAAAAAAACATATTTTTTTGCCAAGACGGCCTTTTTAAATCAAAGAAGTTTCATAGTTTATTTTTTAAAGTATCCAAATAAGCTCGTTTCATACTATAAATACGTCTTTAACGTACCTTACGTAAATAACGTTTAATATATTGATCTTTGACCCTAATACTTGGGTGCCAACAATAAAGTATCAACATACAAGTAAGTATAATTATTGTAGAAGATTAGTTATTCATGATTAAGAAGCTGCTTCTGAGAGATGAAGAACTAAATTACCATGTTTTCACTGAAGCAAAGGATTTTTACAGGACTAATACCAGAAACGCTCACAGACTGGTTTTGAACACCAGACCGAAAACGGCCCGTTTTGGGAAAAATTGTTACGCAATGTGCATTAACATTTATAAAAATATACCAGTCTATAAAAGCCCTTTCCTTTAATAAATTTAAGTTGACATTACGTAAATGGTTGTTACAGAATTCATTTTATACAATTACCGAATATTTTAATTATAAATCAATAACAATTAATACTTAGCATAACATTATATTATTATTTTTGCTTTCTTTACTTTACTGTCTTATACCATCCATGTAGTACCACATTTAATGCAAAATAAAGAATTTTGATGGTTTAGAGATTAGGTCAATGGGGCTCAGACCCGGGTTCGATTCCCAGTGGGGGTATATAATATAGTTTTTGGTACTCCGTTTGGTTTATCTACCATCTAATCTAATCTACCATATTAAATCTTACTTTCATTCTGCCTAGCTACCACCATCTCAAACTTTTTTAGCTTTGAGTAACTTAATAGTGGCAACTGACCTGTAACAATGTCTTCAAAAGTAAGCCTACTTTTGAAGTCATTGTTACATTGATAGCAGCTTTTCATCTTATAATTAGAATTTCTAATTCGCCTTCTGTGAGATCTCGAAGCTAAAAGTAGACTAGGGATGTGTTCAACAATCCGGAGCTGCCTGCCAATCGGTGTTACGAAAATTTCTAAATAAACACCGGATTACGGTACGTTATGATATTTATATAGTATGGCAGACATGTTATTTTCAAAAGCGTAGAAAAAAAGGTAACGCAGTGACACCAGTGTTCGACACAGGAACAAGTGATCGACGTTTGCGTTTCGTTAAAAAAAAATACATACAATTTCATTGAAATTTTACTGGATACACGGATGATAAAACTTTCCTACACTCACACCAATTATCTAGCCCAAGAGAAGCTTCGTTATGAAACTCGTTAAATGGTTACTAGACAACGGATAAACAAACTTAGAATACTTAAATACATACTTATTATACATAGAAAACACCCAGACCCGAGACAATTTAGAAAACAATAATTTCTAAATTGCCCCGACCGGGTATCGAACCCGGGACCTCAGAGATGGCGACACCATGAAAACCGGTGTACAATCCACTCGACCAAAGAGGTCGTCATTATCATGATGATAGGTAACACACACGCCTGCACATCAGGGAGGCTAGTGTAAGTTTTGTTTCCTATCCGTATTCGTTCGATTACGTTTACGAAAACGAAAATTAGTATGGCATTGAAGCAGCGCCTCCTGGCGGCATACGAGAAGAGTTAAGATTCTGCCATACAAATTCTCGTTTTCGTCAACGTGATCGAATAGCGACTGTCAAATTTCCTCAATAGAATTTGAACTGTATGTATATGGCATATGGTTGAACATGGATTGAAGAAGTTTGACAGATTTGGATAGACAAAGTGTTGAAAAAATTCCACGAGCGGGATCCGAGCCCGCACCCTACAATTTGACCACGAGGAAGGAACGAAAAAAGCTAATTCGCCCAGTGGAGCTTTCAGAGAATTGCCTTATCTGCAAATGGTGGGATCGGTGAAACTTTTATTACTTTTAGGATTCTTTCGGCGAACCGAGCTGTCGATAAATAACGGTACCGGCTGAAAATATTCTCTTTGTACCGATGAACGGCGAACAGCGATTTCTATTTACAATTATATCGCTCAAGGGTAGTTCTATAAAACAGGAGCAGGCTCGAGCACCTGACCCGGCATGTCATGGGGTGCGGATTCGAACCCGCTCGTGGAATTTTTTCAACACTTTGTCTTCTTTCAAGTTTTGGATAGGTTGATGTGCATGGGTCTGCACCTTAAATCGGTTCCTGTCGAACACTGGTGCTACTACCTAATGTGTATTTATTAATGACTAGTGGACCCGGCGGCTTTCGTACCGCTTTGACAGTTTCCATCAAGTGATTAAATTCTCTTTGGTTTCCATGACAACAAAACAATCAAATCATATTGGAAAATTAAATTGTCATTTTCAGTATATTTATAGAGTGATTCCTGTGAGAATATCGGAATAAAAACTATCCTATGTGTTAATCCAGGTTATAAACTATCTGTATGCCGAATTTCATCCAAATCCATCCATCCGTTGCAGCGTGAAGAAGGAACAAATATACCTACAGACATACACACAAACTTTCGCATATATATTATTAACATTGTAAAGCTGAAGAATCTGTTTGTTTGAATGCGCTAATCAGGAACTACTGATTCGAATCGAAAAATTATTTTTGTGTTAGATAGTCCATTTATCGAGGAAAGCTTTAGGCTATATAACATCACGCTGCAACCAATAGGATCGAAGCATCAGTAAAAAATGTTGCAAAAACGGGAACAAGAGCCTAAAAATTAAAAATGCTGCCGAAAGTCACTATTCCACGCGGACAAAGTCGTGAGCACAGCTAGTTTATAATATTAGTGTGATGTGATAATATTACATTTGCCTTGACTATTCGGAGACATGCGACAGCCGAGTGCAACTGCCCATGAATATTGACTATAAATTAAATGTAAATTTTCGCTCGTAAATGACTGCTCGACACGAATGCCTAGGAAAATCTAGTATGATACGGGGGGTTTGCGTTATGCTATCCAGTGAGATTCCTGGGGTTGTAAGATCTCTCTATAGCTTGAGAAACCATACATTATAACAGCAAATATACCCGGCTACTCTATAAAAGCAGCGAACATCCAATTCCTTAGAAAAACAGTAGAGAGATAAAGGAACATTTTATTGACCTGCACAACACATAAAACATTTAAAAAAGGATACATGGAGTTTGTTACAAGTAAGTATAACAAATTAAATAAAGTAAAAAGCGGTTGCTTGCTACCATAAAGTCGGACATTGAGTTGTGGCAGAACGTCATCCTGAAAAACACCTTTTAAAATAACGTAGTGTCCATGAGACTTAGTTAAAAAGTCATGTTTATTTACATTAATTGCAAGTTTTAACTATTATTTCGCAGTTATATCCCATTGGATGAACAGTTTACGGTCTGCGGCTAAATAGTCCAGACTTCCAGACCGGTAGTTAGAACAGTCAAAGCTTAAAAATATATCGTACTTCATTAGTACCTAACTTAAAACAAAATTTTAACAGATTTTGAATAGTATTTTTATAAGTAGTACGAGTAATACTTAAACAAATAGGTTTTTGTAACTTCCATTTAGGTAAATATAATGTCAGACAATGAATGTCGAAAGCTATGATTATTACTTTTGTCGATGGAAATATTTGGTAGCCTACAAACTTGAATCGTAAACAATCCCTGGTTACGATGAAGTAACTACGGGAAGCATAATTAAACTAAGAATAAAAACTAAGTACCTAATGTTTCATAAACAATAGACGGAATCATCAAAATTAGTCAATTTCCTAAAACATAAAAAGCAACATCTCCGATGTTGCTGATGTCCATGGGCAGAGGTGACCGCTCACCATCAGGCGGCCCGCCTGCTCGTTTGTAGACTGTAAATATTTTAAAAAAACATTTCTCACTTTAATTAATAGATTTTGGCACATCAAAACATTCTCCTTTTTCGTTAATAAGGACAAAAACCACAAAAGTAACGACTTAATTGTTATACATATTAGTTCTAATGATGCCGCGATAAGAATAGTGTCACAGCATTCATGTCATCCCTCTTTATTAAAGTGGCACCGGGCAAGAGTGCAGGAGAGCGACGCGCGCGCACGTCGTCGCGCCCGCCAGTCGCACCGCGCCGCAACGCACCACGCACATCGACAAGTGCTAAACGACTGTGTCCACCACCGCGCACCTCCAGCCCTCAGTTCAAGGCCCTACGTGATCACGAAGTGCTAACATAAACAGTCGCAGCCGTCACGTAACCAGACGACTTCTTTATTCTTTTTTTTATCGGTGTTCTTTCACCTTCAACGTAAATATCTTATCGATCTGTCAAGATCTATAGCTAAAACTTCCTTTCGGTCGATTTTTATTAGTCAAACAAAAATAAACTCGATAACGCGGTACAAATAAATTGAAGCAAAGAAATATGTGAAATGTTATATCGTGAATAATAAAAAATGAAAACGCGAGATCGACTAACAAAACAAGAGGCGCGACGGCCAAAAAAGGAGAAAAAGTCACCAAAGCAGGAAGCGCGGTCGAAAGCAACGGGGAAAGCTGCCGCCGCGAGCGCGGAGGCAGCGGCGGCCCGCGAGCGCACCAAGCGCTCCGGCTTCGAGGCCGTCAAGCTCCACATCCAGTCCTCGGGCCACACCGGCAGGACTTCACGATCAGCTACATCGGTAAAGAACCCACTTATCACGTTTTCAAAACCTTTCAATCTTTCAGAAGTGTTAATCGACATCCTGAATTCAAGGATATTTGCTAAATCGATAGATTAGCACGCATTATGTTAAACGTTTATGTTGAATTTATTTGTTTGCACCTACATAGAGAGAACAAACAATCTGGACATCAGTGCTCGCAGTCGTGGTCACCGCGATTAGGCAATATCATCTGAACAATTTTGAACGTTAACAACTACATTTAATATAATCGTCAACAAGCATGACGCATTCTCACGTGCTCGCTATCTGGGGTATCTAACGTATTCATTTAAGTTTTTATAGAGATCAACAATAAAAACTTGACACTGAGACATTGAGCCCGTTACAAAGTACAAACAAAATAGGGGAATACGTTATAAAGTTACTTTCAGAAAGCTATATTGGCAGTATTACCTTTAATTGGCAGCTATAACAATACATCTATCAACAAACTTTAACAATACATATGGATGTATTAGTAGTATGGACTACTCGTATACAAACCATGTGATCTTGTTTATCACATCTGCCGATACCATGACAGAGATAATCGACAGGTAAAGGCCTGTTCCTAAAATCTTTCTATCGAACATAATATCATTCACTAAAGATAGAATTGTAATATTATCTAGACACGCGGTAGCGTGTCAAGCCAAGTTTAAGCTAACAGAACTGGCGCGCAGCACCGTGTGTAATATTACACGAACTATTTGGAGCCACTTTTGACCACCTCATAACTCAAAAACTATTCCACATAAACATGTCAAATTTGGCTCATATAGTGAGACTTACGAGATACATATGTGTTCCAAATTTCATAAACACACCTCAAACGGTTATTGAAATAATAACGTCCAAAAATCGTCATTTTTATTACTGGCTGACCAATAGATCAAAATTCTAACCCAGTTCCAGATCTAGAAAGTTCTGGTAAAATTTTATCAATTTGTTATATTTTTCAATTAATTGATTGATTGTTTGAATATATATAACAAACGGAATACCATCCTTATTTTTTTAAATCCAAACATATCAGTTTTAGTACTTAAAACTACTTATAACTAAGTGCCTTACAAATAAACAAAGAATAAGGTCCGAATTGTTATTCCGTGTTTTGTTCCTGTCATATAAACGTCATTTCAAATTGGAGTAAAAGAGACTAAACACGGAATAACTATTCCGACATTTTTCTTTGTTTATTTGTAATGCACTATGAGTATAGACGACTTTCGTATTTATTCCGTTGTTATTAACTGGGATTTAGTATTAATTATTATCTATATATTAATACGTGAAGCAAAAACTTTGCACCCCTTTTTACGAAAATTGCGCGGATGGAGGAGTATGAAATTTCGAACACTTATAGTTTATATAGAGAAGGAGTACAGAATGTTATTATTTTTTAATTATGCATAAAAAATACATGAAATCAATAAAACAAACATTACACACACTATCATGTATTTGACACACACGCTTATATACTCTTTTCAAAAATTTCATAAATGGAAGAGGAGCGGCCGAAATCTGTCAATGCCAATCCAAACTCACATTCTATCGTTTTTAATTTTTCTGCTTATTAGGATACAATCCGTGCAGCCTTAATAAAATTACGGTCGAATTTCGACCACTGGGCGACCACTAGTCTATATATTAATATGTGAAGCAAAAACTTTGTACTCCTTTTTACGAAAATTGCGCGGACGGTGGAGTATGAAATTTCACACACTTATAGTTTATATAGAGAAGGTTATCCAAATGTTAATATTTTTTGAAATCATGCATAAAAAATTACACACACTATAGTCCTCCTTATCGTATCCGATAACGGCGACCCTAATCATTCCTATTATGAGCTCTTATGTGGCTAGCAAAGCCGAACCTTGTCTTAAACAGACGATCGCATCGAGCACAGTAGAGCTGTCCGTCACTGTTGTATGTGTATGTGTAGGAGGGCTGGGGACGAGTCTTCCGTATATGGCGCTTCTCATCAAGGGTTACAAGTCGAGCTTCTTCGAAGCTTTCTACACCTTTTCGGACCTTCGATCGCCATTCCGGCCTCATCTCAGCCAGCTCTTCCCAACGTTAGGAGGAGATGTCGCAAGCAGTCAAGTGGCGCTTGAGCACATCCTTGTAGCGCAGGTACTGCCCCCCTTGCTTGCGCTTCCCAATCGCTAACTCCGAGTAGAAGACGGCCTTAGGGAGTCTGCAGTCTTCCATGCGCTGGACATGCCCACACCATCTCAGTTGGTATTTCATCAATATTGCCTCCATGCCGTGCATATTGGTTCGACGTAAGACTTCAGTGTTAGGAACCCGATCTTGCCACTTGATGCGCAGGATGGAACGCAGACACCGTATGTGAAACGTGTCAAGTTTACGTATACACACCAAGTCGCCCTTGTATACACACCAAGTCTCCGCGGCATACGTCAGCATCGGGAGAACTAGGGCTTTGTATACTGCAAGCTTTGTCTGCAGCTTCAGGTCGTGGGATTTCCAAACACGATGGCTATGTTTGCCGAAAGCGGCCGCAGCATTGGCTATGCGAGTTGGAATTTCTGATGCAAGGCGGTTGTCACTCCTAATTTGACTTCCAAGGTATTTGAACTTTGTAACTTCCACTAGTGGAGTGTTACCTAGCGTCACGTTGATCTCATCAACGACACCGCCTCGAGTAGGTTGTTTGAGGACTTGGGTCTTGGAGACGCTTATGACTAAGCCAAATAGACAACACGACCTATTTAGGGCATCCATGTAGCCTTGAAGAGCATTTACGCTGTCGGCCATTAGGCATACGTCGTCGGCATAGAGAATCTCCAGTAAAGAGAGCTTCTGTGTCTTTTTCTTCGCTTTGAAGCGGGAAAGGTCAAACACACTTTTGTCTGTCCTAACGTTCAGCTCGATTTGGTCACTGCAGTGTCCAAGAGCGTCCGTCAGAACTGCGGAAAAATATAAGGCGAATAAAGTAGGCGCCATTACACAACCCTGCTTTACGCCACTTGTTACTCTGAAGCATTCTGAATATTCGTTTTCATGTTGAACCTTGGCCATCATATTTTCATGAAACTGCTTTATCAGGTTTACGAATTTTGCAGGAAATCCAGACTTTTCTAATACTAGCCAGAGAGCGTGGCGTGGTACACGGTCGAAAGCCTTCTCGAGGTCTACAAAACACACACACACTACCATGTATTTGACACACAGGCATAAATACCCTTTTTAAAAATTTCAAAAATGGAATAGGAGCGGCCGTAATCCGTCAATGCCAATCCAAACTCACTTTATATATTTTTTAATATTTCATTGCATAGGATACAATCCGTGCAGCCTTAATAAAATTACGGTCGAATTTCGACGACTGGGCGACCACTAGTTTTAATAATTAGCGCACATCAAGAAAATACAGTAAATTAACAAAAACCATTTGGTATTAATTTTATTATATATAAGTACCTACTAATAATCTCTATACAAAAAGTAATGATATCCCATCAAAAACATAAATGTGTTCATTATTATGATATATGCCTTGGTTGTTGACTTCAACGACAAAAGAAGTGAGATCTAAATGGGTGCCAATGGTCAGTCCTGAAATTTATTTATTACAACATAACTTACCAACATTTTATACCAACTTAAAATATCATTTCTTCTTATAACTTAGGATATATTGAAGCCTAAGGTCTGACTTGGCTAGTTTTCATATACGAATTATTATATTATAGCCTTCGCAAGTTCTAAAGCTGTAAGTTCTTATTTTATTCTTCCAGAAATTTAGCTGGCTGGTAGAAACTAGCCATCGAACATAGGGTTCTTTCATGACTGTTTTAGTAGGTATTTAATAATAATTCGTATATGAGAACTAGCCAAATCAGACCTTAGGCTTCAATATATTATCCTAAGTTATAAGAAGAACTTATATTAAATATTTTATGTTATTATAAATTTTCAGGACTGACCATCGAACTTGGCACCCGTTTAGATCTCACGTCTTTTTTTTTATTATTATCTAATTCGGGTGTCCATGGGCGGCGGTGATTGCTTCCCATCAAGTGACCCGGCGTTTTCTCGTTTGCCTCCTTCTAATATAAAAAATACGGTTTACTTTGTGCTAAGTAAATTTATTTTTTACTTTTTTAGTTTCCTGTTTTTTACTCTTTTTAGTTTTTTAGTTTCCTGTTTGAAGTCGGTTTTTTTTTGTTAATTTTTTTTGATTACGGTAAAGTAATGGCAGAGGCTCTCTTTTTTCAACTTTGTTCAATGGGACAGGCCGGACCAATTCGTATCAGGCTTAGATAGGAATAACAAAACATGGTAGGCCCACTATATTTGTTTAAATGCATAAAATGATCTATCTTTATTCAGTAATGTAGTTACTTACATAGTTGACTCATTAAATCTCGTATATACAAAACTTAGATATTTATCAAATTATGTAGTTCTGAGTCTGATAGCGAGTATAAGTGTAGGAACATAATACTATGCCGAAATTACGCGACTGAAGTTCGGCATGATTACGCCTGCAATGCTATTTGAATTACTGACGACACATAATACCGAAATTACGTTGCGTTATAGCGTACAGTCTAACTTCGGTCGGGCGTACGTTCAGCGGCAACTTATTCTATAGAGCACACATTATACGCGACCGAAGTTCGTTTCGATTGCCTACGAAGATCCGGGGGCGGGGCGTAAGTTCGGCACTTATGGTGTGTCTTATCAGCCGAATACGTCGGAAAGTAAAATCAGCCGCGGAACTTCGGTCGCGCACCTTCGGCATAGTGTATTTATACACTAAGAAGCCTACTAAAATGTTTCCATCACTAAGCAACGTCTGTAACACCAAGCCGAGCACTTTCTACAACTTTAGAAACTCACTTACTTAATGCTTAATGTCATTTTACTTACTATTAATCAAGAAGTGGAAACCTGCCTGGTGCCAGGTTAACAGTATTCTACGTATTCATAAAGTTACTGGAAATGTCATATTTTATTGATTTTTTTTTACTTTTATACTCTATAGAGTGAAAGTATATCTATATAACAATATCTTCAAGATGATCTCTTGTTAAAATTAATCGACTCAAAAATTATTGAACAAATAATGTCTGTATAATAAAAAGGTACTTAAAATTACTTGTTGATAAAATTTTACCACTTTTCTAACAAGTTAGTAATGGCGAAAATTAAGCAAGTCTATGTAGAAATACTTAACATTTTAAGCAAATTCGGAATTATTCTAATATTAAGACTAGAAACAACTATAGTAGGTACGTAGTTTTCTTGCAACTTTTGAAATGTATACCTGACTAAAATTATCTTTATCAATCTTTTCGTGCCTTTTCGAAAAATGGAGGCAACATTTTATGATCTTTAAACAAGACATAAACTTACCTGCTTCCGCAAGTCTACCTTAAAAAATCTACAATTCAACCAAAGCATAATCTAGCAAACCAGTTTAGGACGTGACCCCAACTGAGTCAGAAGTATTTTCACACAAGTAAGTAACACAATTTTTTTAAACATATTTTAAATGTGTGTTTCTATAAATTAAGGTTTGTTATGCCCTTAAGATAATTCTTAACATTATCAATTTTATCAGATCGATTTAACTTGGTTTTTCTAGATAAGCTTTACATCTGCAGAAAATGTTGCAACATTCAATAGGTCCTAAAGCACGCCGTGCAAACCTGTATTGCTAGTTGCGAGGTAGGATCTACCAATCCTAATGATGATTTGACGACACTAGCTTAATGACCCTTACTTATCGACTTAGTTATTCTTAAACCCGACACAATAGAAATTCAATTGTTCCATGGCACTGTGGTTACATTGGGCGTCCAAGTATCTACCGTGTTACTCGCTTACGATAAATTTTCAATTGATAAATAAAAATAGAAAATACTGCAAAACTTCTTTCTAATGAACTATTTTTCTAATCTACTCGGTTCTGAGCTCGGTTTACAACAAGTACCTACATTCAACTATATTACTTTTACATTGCATGTTTGATAATAACAATTTAAGTGCACGAAAATGCTAATAAAATAGTTTTTTTTCGCACTTATTCTATTACGCTCTGATTATGATATCATTCGTTACACTTTGATAAGGTAATCCGTTGATTCCGAGTCATGGATCTTCTCCGTAACAAATTATTCAATATTTTTTTCTACTACGGACCTGGCAAACAAGCCTCCCGTTCGGCTCTCCTTACCGATTGAGTGTGGTATTTTAATATCACAACGGGAAGCGTAAGGTCTTCTTCATCTCACCTAATAGTAAAAGGCGATAAGGTCAAAAGTGGAAGCGCACTTCACCAGGAAATATCTATATATTAATACGTGAAGCAAAAACTGTGTACAAGGGGTACACAGTTTTTGCTATTGAATATATGGGATTTAGTATTAATTATTATCTATATATTTATACGTGAAGCAAAAACTTTGTACCCCTTTTTACGAAAATTGTGCGGACGGAGGAGTATGAAATTTCGCACACTTATAGTTTATATAGAGAAGGAGTACAGAATGTTATTATTTTTTAATTATGCATAAAAAATACATGAAATCAATAAAACAAACATTACACACACTACCATGTATTTGACACACACGCATATAAGTAAAAATTTAAAAAAAAAGATTTTTTTAAATTTCAAAAATTTTAAGAGGATTTCAAAAATTTATATCGACCACTGGGCGAACACTAGTTAAAATAAATAAATAAATCCTTAAGGGTGCGCCGTCCGTAAGTGACAAGTGTCATATGTTTTATTTGAAATGTCGTCGTCCATATTTATTTGATGCCGCGCGGCCATACTAATTTTGTATGGGGAATTTAAGGTGCTTAATAAAAAAATATTATTTAAATAACCACTTGATGAATCAAAAATGTAGTCTAGCAATTTGTAGTTTATCCATTGATGATTGTTTAGACAAAATCAGAGGTACAATAATTTAGATAAACTATAAGAAATCTACTAAACGCCGCCACTCGTTTTCATGATCTTTGCCCAACTTTAAATGATATTGTAGAAAAAACTACAGCGTGTTATGAATTTATGCTTCTGACAAATTGTAAACACGTTCCCTATGATACTAAATATATATTTTGTTCATTTAATACGATAGTATTTTCAATTATATTTACTTAACCGTAACTGCATTTTTGGCATTTTTGGTCGGCCCACCCTTAACTGTTGACTATATGACTGTTGGTAATTCAATGCTAATAATAATTTTTCTGTCTAGACTTAGAAAAATTTGTTAAAGCTTGCCGAACGTTGTTAAAACAAGCTAGAATGTTTTATCGTTAATTAAATATTACACTCATATTCAAAAGGCGGTCTTTTATTTTATAATTAATTGGAAAACTAATAAAATAATAATTTAAAATAATGAAACTTATAAGAAGTCAGTAAAGTTACAACTATCAATTCATACTTTGTATTGTAGTAAAAATATTTTAGTGTTAAAAACGTACAAAAATATTTACAAAACGATTTTACCAAAATCATGAGAAATATTGGCATAACATCAATAATATGTTGCCTACTTCTTCTCCAATTTTACCTCTATAGTCATATGACTATAGAGGTAAAATTGGATTTAATAATAGAATTAATTAATCAACATGTTGAAAAAAAAACAAAAAAACGAGGACTAGCAAAATTTTTTATCTAAATAACATATTTGTTTTCATAGGCATATTATTTGCAACTATTTGATGACAGCGACTAAGTGAAAAGACTTGCAAAAATATCAAGTCTAGAAAAGTGGTAGTTAAGTACAACACACTTAGTTATTCCAAAGCGGTTAGCAAGCAATGCATTGCAATTAAGTTAATTGTTAGCAACCTAAGTTTGTTGCAGTAGTGTTCTTAAGTAATTGGACGCATTTACATTCTTTCAACACTTACTAATTGCTTAGAACAGTATAAATGTAGATTTGGAATAAACCTCAGGGTTGATTTACTTTTATTTTAAAGCATTAGAACCCTTGAAAGCACGTTGTTATTGATATTATTAATTGTTGCTGTTCTTGTTTTTGTTGTTGTTAGTGACTCGCAATTTCATTTTTTTATCTAACTCTTTTTGAATCTTATAATATTGTAATGGGAGACAGTCAAATTTCGTGAAGTTCAAAAGAGTTTTATCTTGATGACAACTATTTAATTAATAACTGCAAAAGCGGACGACCTTTAATTACAATAAATTCTTAGTCACCTTGCGGGTTGTTTTCCTCACCATCACCAGACAAATAAATTACTATATTTTATAAAACCTACTACAAGTGGCATTGGGAATAATTTGTTCTATTATCAACACATGGCGGCATTTGTGACGCCACAACTACTAGCACCCAACTGAAAAGGGTTTTGCTAAATAGTAAAAGGAATGAATATGACGGGAACATAATTTTTTTATAGCTGATTGTCTCTTGTAATTTTCAGCGTCACCAGAAATTTTTGGGGGGGCGTGAAATTTAAATAGTTTCTCCATCCGTGTGAAACAAAACACCGTCAGAGGTTTTCTAGAGGGAATTGCATCACGCACTAGTACGTGTCCCCTACTAGATTCTCCGAGGGGTTCGGATCGGATCAGGCGGAAACATAACAACAATATCAACTGAATGAGTTAAGGATGCGCGAAGATGAAATAGTTGTAGGTTATAAATTTGAATAGTACAACTAAAAGTCTGTGATTTATATTTGAACTAAATTTCGATTGTAACATGGCTGTGAATTATAAAATAGATAAGTACTGCTATGATTTTTTAAATTAAATATGACGTGACCTTAAACTTTTATAATCTTCTATTTCATTTTTCTGCTATCTGTACAAACAGAACAAGCTTTAGGTGTGTAAATTTACACATATTTTTTCTGGTGTGTACTAAATGTATGGAGTTAAAATCTGTGGGGAATTTTCAAGTGTGGTGAGTATACAACAAGCCGGATTTTGTTATTTACACAATTCTTTTAATTTATTCTTTCAACGTGTAACAGAAAGGTGTGGTCAAAATGAAAGGGTCCAAAGTGTATCCGATCTAGGTCTTGTATGTATAGTTACTTATACATAATTATAAACTTTAATTTGTTATGCAATTCTTAATTAAATATTTGAATCGTGACGTTACAATCAAAATAAACAAGTTATTACATCCCTAGTGGCTTAGTAACCTCCGTGTACTTACATTCATGATCACTGCTGCTTGCTTATGCGCGCCTGACGCGCATGATTTCACTAATATACGTATTTAATTTACAGGCTAGGACATCACGGACTGTCATGCCAAAAAAGTGCAGGCCGCTTCTCGAGGCATGCCGCACTTAACGATATCATACGCCGGTCCCTTGCCACCGTCAACGTGCCAAGTCTTCTTGAGCCGACTGGTATTGCAAGAGACGATGGCAAGAGACCGGACGGTATGAGTTTGATTCCATGGAAGATAGGCCGGGTGCTGGTATGGAATGCAACCTGTTCTGACACGCTGGCCCCTTCCCATCTATATGGAACCAACAACAGAGCTGGTGCGGCTTGTGAAGCGGCTGAAAAAGCTAAAGCATGCAAATACAGGGGTCTAGGCTCCGAATATGATTTTGTCCCATTCGGTGTCGAGACCCTTGGTCCGTGGGGTCCTAGCGCTATAAGACTTTTTAAGGAAATAGCAAAAAGATTAGTCGACATCACAGGAGACCGAAGAGCTGGCAGCTACCTCGGACAAAGAATTAGTCTAGCTATTCAAAGGGGGAACGCTGCCCGTATCTTCGGAACCTTGCCTAAAGGGACTCCTTTTAATAATATTTTTTAATTATTATATTATATTTTTTTTAAGGTTTTTCAGTTATAGGTTCATTGTTCTAGTATACAGGGTGGAAACTTTCAGCGGGGCAGTAAGGGGAAGTACCTTATCCGTTGCAGCTACACGAAAATGGTCTTAGGAGACTATCCATAATTTTTTATGGAATTTTGATCCCCATTCAAAGATTTTCAAAAAAAATTACAGTTAGCAAGAAAATAGCCATTTTACACAAAAACATTTTTTGATGCCAATCGATCCTGTTTCAAATACTGATCAAAAACTTCTATGTGACCAACCATCGTTGGAGTACTCAAAAAGTCACAAATTGCAAAAAACTTTTCCCTTACATTGCTATATTGCTATGCTTGCACGCATTGTATCTCCTGCATGTGCATACTTTTTGCGGGCGGGAGGGCGGTGCATGCGTACTGCATCCAAGCTGTATAAACGAGTGAGTTAGCGGAATTAACACTACATATTATTTAAATTACATTTTTTTTGTTTTAAAAAATAACTTATCAAAGTGAAAGTATCTGTGGCCACTTCTTACTTATTGTAACTTTATTTTGCGAATCAAAAGCTTGCAGCAATATAACGGGATTTCACTAAACACGGCTACACTCAATAAATTCACACTCTTACAAAATAGATGAAATAATGTTGAGCTATTTCGAACGTATCAATCTCGCATACAAAAATAATCACTTAAATTTACGTCAGGCCGAAAGCAATTAAAAGAGCTTAATCTATAAAAAATATTTCTTTCTTTACTAAAACAGAATATTTTTCGGTTAAAAGTATGTTTAATACTAACAACTGTATGATATTATTGTTTATTACTACATCCAACCTCGGTTATAATTAATATTAATAAAACCTTACTTAACTTAACTTGAAAAAAAAACAGAAATTAAAAACTAAAGACCTATAAATAAAAGATGTCTTCCAACTGTAGGCTCATGGGAACGGTCCCAAGAATGCTGGCAACATTGCCCCTTTGGATTGCCAAACTAATACGCTGGCAGAGGTAGCTGCCAGCCTTCTTGTCACCGGAGGCCTCAATAAGGCGAACACTTAACTCTTTAACAAGCTGCTTTGCCTCCTGCCCCCATTGACCCATTGTTTCCACCGCAAACGGAGCAAATAAATAATTTCGACCTAGGTCTGGGTTTATAACTATTTGTTTTGTTAAAAAAAATATTGTCCGATATTGGACTATAAAAATGCACTTCTTAAGTCTATCTAAGTAGGTAAATATTATGAATTTCGTTACATATTCATAAATGAATGATCTAACCGTTAGGTCAAACCGCCTGGCCTAATCACAAGTTTTAAAATACATATAATATTTATTGCATATTATGTGTTTACAAAAAGATCTTATACTAGGTAAAATGTAGGTGGCTTATAAACTTTATTAACCTTTTCAGGTATTGCAATTTAATATCTAATTTACTAAGTTTACAATCACATAATAATAACATTTTAAATCATAAAAAGTCTAAACAATGTACTTAATATAACATCTTAGTATCCGAAAGTCGTAGGTATTTATTCGTTGCTTCAGGTATATTTTTTACTTAGTTTCTTTTGTGGTTAGGTTTAAGTGGTTTTAGAGCTCAATCTAATTGTACCCGGCTCCGCCATCTTACCGTCATAATTTTAATGGTATCGTTACGTTTCGACATTTGATCAAGATTCGTCTCAGTAGTATCTCACGTACAATATCTCAGCAAGTCGAGACTTCCGGATTAAGTGCACTTCCACATTTACATTAGATGTTTGAAGGCCAAGCGATTCTTCGTCGTGTAACATAAAACAAATGATGCTCGCTAAAATTAACTTGTTAACTTAACATCAAGAGAGTCATGCGTAAGTAGTAACTATGAAGTAATCTGTAGTTATGCTCTTTAATACTCTATTGTCTCATAGTTGAAGCGATAATAAGAAGATATATTTTTACCCGTAAATTTGATTATTGCTTAAAAAATAATAATAATAGGTTGGGGAAAAAGTTTTTCCCATTTTTTAAGAAAATTCAGAACATTTTTTAATATAGTTTATTTACATTTAACTAAAGTATGTAGATGCCATTTTGTTCGATAACTTTTTGCCATCTTGTAGGTAGGGACATAATCCCATTGCTATAGAAATTTTGGGGCTTCTGATTAAAATACCGCGACAAGTGGTTTTGACAGTCCTCTCGTGGTGTTAACCTGACACTGCCTAAAAAATCCTGAAGAGACCGAAACAGGTGGAAATCTGAAGGTGCAAGGTCAGAACTATTCGGCGGATGCATTAACACCTCCCAGCCAAACTCTTAATTTTTGCTGAGTGGCTAAAGATGTGTGAGGTCTAGCGTTATCGTGATGAAAAACCACACCCCTTCTGTTGATTAATTCCGGCCGCTTTCTCAACTTCTTGCTTTAATCTCATCAGTTGTTCGCAGAATCAGAATCGATGGTCCTACCTGGTGGTAACAGCTCATAATGAATAATGCCCTTCCAATCCCACCACACACACAGCATCATCTTGTTGCGAGTTAACCCGGGTTTCGCCACAGTCTGTGAAGACTGACCGGCCTTTGACCACGACCTTTTTCGCACATTCTTGTCGTGATCCACTTTTCATCACCAGTTATCAGCTCCTTCAAAAATGGTTCGGTTTCATTACGTCGTAATAAAGAATCACAAATCACTGAAAGCAAGCTAATAAACCGTGTACTCAACACGGTTTATTAGCTTGCTTTCAGTGAGCTCGTGTGGTACCCAAATATCGAGCTTTTTTGTGTACCCAGTTTTTTTCAAATGCGCCAAAACTGTTTTGTGGTCAATTCCCAGTTCTTCAGCTACGCTACTGATATGTCGATCTTGCTCCACTTTTTCAAAAATGCCATCCATTTTTCCTTAATAGGGCGACCAGAGCAACGTGCATCTTTTACATCAAAATTTCCGGATTGAAAACGCTTAAACCAAATTTTTTCTACTCTCACAGACACTGCACTAGATCCATAAATATCGCAAATTTTTTTCACGGCTTGCGTTGCATTTTTACCTTTTTTGTAGTAAAATTTCAAAATGTATCGAATTTCTTCATTAGATTCACTTATCTTGACAGTAAGAAAAACAAATAAAAAACACACATTTTCCTAATTTGAATTTAGAATGCTCTCCTTTAAAATTTAAACTTTTAATGATACCAAACCAGCCAGATACAAATAGCATAGCCAAAGAGATTTTATTACAAGTTCATACATACTATATGCGAAAAGATTTTTTCCCCAACTTATGTATGTGACGCGTTAACTTATCAGTACTGTAGATAAATTGAACAAGACATACCTCTTAACCAAAACATTTGTTTATAGATATACATACAATATCTCGTGAATATTAAGATTATGCTGTCTGATCTCAAGGATTAGTTCCAATCATTTATTTGTGTCAAATAAACAATAAGTTCGTTGATAGGTACCGGCACTAAAGGCAAGGTAATGAAACTTTTAGCACCTGTCAAAACAAAATTCTTCCATGGTAATTGAATGTGTTTAGTGAACTGTAACGTCACTGATGGTCCATAAATAAGGTGTTTGTAAAGTTAGGTACGTCTGTTTATGCCGTTTTGCGACGTTATTTGGGTTTAGGTAAAGTCAAGAAATGTTTTTACACAGCTAACTACAAAGTTAGGCAAAATTTTATTTTTATTTATTTATTTATTATTGGGGATAGTACACAGCACATTTACAACTAGCTTAAAATATTGAGATTTACAATTAGAAGGCCAATTATGACTATCCACATTTTACATTTTCAATAATACATAGTAGGCGAACATTAACAATTCAATAATACATAGTAGGCGAACATTAACAAATGTTTATAGAATAAAAATGTCTCTGTGAAATAATATATGACGAATGAGTGATTAATAAGGTATTGAGACCTCATTTGAACTGCACTGGAGCTAACTATAAAATGACAACAGTTAATAAAATAAAAAAACACAAATGTTGAAAAAATTTCCACGAGCAGGATTTGAACCCGCACCCTTCTGACATACCGGGTCAGGTGCTCTTCCAATTGAGCTATCGTTCTTAACTGGTCTTTAGTATTTGTAAAAATATTATGATCAGATGTTAATAACGGTAGTTGTTGACATTGAATGGGCGCCTTTGGCATTCAAAGTAAAAAGTAAATAGTGTTGAATAATTTCGGCGGGCTGGTTAGAACCACGATAGCTCAATTGGAAGAGCACCTGACCCGGTATGTCAGAAGGGTGCGGGTTCAAATCCTGCTCGTGGAAATTTTTCCAACATTTGTGTTTTTGTAATTTGTTCGCAACAAAATTTGCGTTAAAAATTATATAAACATTTTATAAATAGCTTGCCTACTTCTTAACTGATCTTAAGTATTTGTAAAAATATTATGATCAGATGTTAATAACGGTAGTTGTTGACATTGAATAGGCGCCTTTGGCTTTCAAAGTAAAAAGTAAATAGTGTTGAATAATTTCGGCGGGCTGGTTAGAACCATGATAGCTCAATTGGAAGAGCACCTGACCCGGTAATTCAGAAGGGTGCGGGTTCAAATCCTGCTCGTGGAAATTTTTTCAACATTTGTGTTTTTGTAATTTGTTCGCAACAAAATTTGCGTTAAAAATTATATAAACATTTTAACAGTTAATAATTTACAATTACTTCTCATTAATATTGTCAAAATTTATAGTACCGAACAAAACCACAAACATGACTTTTCATTTTCCCGCCAAGAAGTCCAAAGAATTACGAATTTTGGGAGAATGTTTGACGTGGTGTAGTTTTTGCAATTATCGTTTTGTAAATTTACCCGCTCGCGACATTGTCAGCGTGAGTACCCGTATCCTGTGATGGTTTTATCAGCTCCGTAACCTTCATAGGCGGCGTGCGACGAACCACTTACCTACAAAAGTTTCATCGCAATCGAATGATTGGTACAGTCACGAGCATTAACATGTATACACTTTTGACTAGATTTGACTCACAAAAGTGAAGATTATTAAGAGTTACATTGTTTACATGTTAATGCTCGTGACTGTACACATACGGGACAAACAAAAATTTTTACAAATATATATGTTTATCAATTAAAAAACATTTGTTTACGAGTTCGTAGTTTTAAAGATCTACGAGTAAATTATGGCAATAAAGCAGCGCCTTCTGGTGACAAACTTTAAATTTTACCATACAAAGTATCGTTATTCTTAATGTGAACGATTAACAAATAAAACTCGCACTAGGCGCCCAGGTGGTAAAACCTCTGAATTTAACGTGATCTGAACGTGGTGACATAGCTACATATCTACCTATATACGATTTTTGAAAACACAGCAATACAGAACTTTTCCGATTGGCTACAACTGTAGGAGAAATGGTAGTATCTAAAGGCGAGTCTACATTAAGTTACATGTTATATAACTTATTTTATATAACATGTTAGAAAACTATAAGTAAAAGGTTGTTTTATTGACACTATTTCCACACAAATAAACCATGTTACAAAACCATGCTATATAACATGTTTTGTTATATAACCTAAACTCACCTATAAGCTATGCTAACCCTTCTTTTGGCTAATGCCGAGTGATTAAAGAAGTGGTACCACACAACCAGTATTTTATTGTGGTATAATCTGATAGAATACAAGCGAGTAAACACATTTTATTTATCTGTTATTTTATTGTAACGATTAAATTATTTTACGATTGTTTATGTGTGATTGATATGGAAATATATATACTATACCTAAATCGTAAAATGCCCCGCCTTTGGAATATCAAACATGACAACTCACACTCAGAGTATGATAAAATAGGCAAATCGTATTCATATAGGTGTATATAGGTGTTCACTACGAAAGTTTTGGACACCAAGCAAAGAAACGCAAATAATATATCACTGACGAAAACCAAGTGCGAGCCGAGCGAGCGAGCGAAGTGAGAGTGCCGCGGCAGCGACTGGCAAAGCGCCACAAAAACTTTAATAAATATTTAAATTTAAAAAAAAATATATTATGTATGTATTGGTCAAAATAATTATTTATAAAACATTCCCATCCCATCTGAAAAAACAGTTTATCATAAAAAAATAAAAAATGATGCATTTTAAAATGGTTGCTTGTCATTTGAATGTTTGTGTTTTGATGCCATTGATTGTTAGAGCAATCTTTTGTGAAAATCTGTTAATGTATGCTGATGAAGTGTATGTAAAACATTATAGAACCGTATTTAGTACCTATTTATATTGCCAACGAGAATGTATCCCTCAACATTTCACCAAAATCTATCGCGAATACTCTAACTAAAAATCACAGATGTGCTAAAAATATTAAAAACAAAAGCTTTATTCATAAAGAACAAAAGTTTTGGTGAAGAGTACCTATGTAGACGAATCAACTACTCCATCTTACGACTACTTTTCGAAATCCACACACATTGACGTTAGGTACGTTAATTACATGTAAACATAGATTTTACTTATTTTTTATGAATTTGATTAACTAAACTAACAATATAGGTAATTCTTATGCTGTGAGATGACACTTATTACTTAGTAGATCGATGCTTATTAGCAATAAATTCTTTGTACGAATTGTAACAATTACAACTAAGCTCAGTGTTTCTGTTCTGCATTTTTATGATGTGATTAGCAATGCTAACATAACATATACTAGTAACTGATAAAGATGACAAGATTTAATATGAAAAACAGTAAAGGCAGTACTTAGTGCTTAATAATTATTATTGTCAATTATAAACAACTTGAACTTGATTGGCTTAATTATAGTTAAACAGATTAAGCAGATTATGTGAATGTATTCTCTGAAGCATCTAGGTGCTCGATTGCATTGAAATAAATCAAACAAAAACATTGAGATCTGTAATGTTTACCTCTAATAAAGAACTTAAATATTGTACCATTGATATTCTTCAAATTATGGTATTTACTATGTAAATGTCCTCACTTATTTCCATAACATGCTATGAAACGGCTTTATTGTTTTCACGTGACGTATAAAACCTAGTGTTAGAACGTCCCAAGTTACAGTTGTGCTTGCGCGACGCTCATCCTAGCTAAGCGACTTCTGACCATTCTTGAACGGATATGTACATGTGATATCGTGGTAGGTGCAAAATAAATTAACCACTCAGTGATAACCAGTGAAACAAAGAAATGCCTTTATAAGTAGCGCGGTAGTTGCATCACGCCGTAAAAACGTAGAGTGGCGTACAGTGGCATGTGACTGAATGGAGGGTGCAGACCTCGCTTCCTAAAAACCAAGGTCGCCGGATCGTTTACACGTTTTATTGTCGAATGCCCTTAGTCGGGTTAGTCACGTATATAGAGATTTGGTCGTGCGGAGGCGGCCGGCAGCAGTGTTACGGCGCCGGCGACGGTCGATCGGCGCTCTCATCACGCCCTTATCCCTTATCTGAGGCTGGCCACTCGATCCTCGTGACTGTCGCACCTGACGAAACGCAGCCGCACGTCGCGATATCTCGATCATCGACAGTACGCCGCTAACGTTAATGGTGCTCATATGTCGATCCATTTCAGTGATGTGATTGACTACTCGATGTTACACTATTAAGGAACTTTTCAAACTTATCATTCACACTCGTATTGTATTGCATTGTGTTGGACTTAGTCTCCCGCACGTCTTTTATCAAAGGTAAGTACAAGATTTCCAAATATTTCAATGGAGTTATTTTGCAAATTTAAATTGTTTTCACGTTCGGTATCTGTCAAATTAGCACGGTTTACAGTACGGACCATATTGAATTAATAAGAAACGCCAAGACTAGTAATACACTTAGTATAATTTTAAATATTTCATTTAAAGGCAATTCAATTATTTTAATCCGAATACGTAAAATGCCAACTCTACATACAAGTAATATTTTCTTATGTTATTAAACAAATATTAGCGTTATGTTTATATCAAACACACTCTTGCTTAGGTTAAATAATAAAAAAATAGTAAATCACCTCATAAATGTCTTAGCTACATCGTTATGGATCTGAAGAATGGCACTCGGTATTATCATTGATGAGTGTTACACAACAACCGCTAATTAATCATTGTTTTCAATGATAAATAACAGGGATATATCACTTTAAATATAGTTTTTACAACCTTGATTTTTATTGTATTACCTGTGAACAACATTGGTAGACTTCCGTTCGATGTTTCCAAACATCTCAGCAGTCTCATTGGCCAAATAATGAATCTACAGTTACTAAAGTAACGCTAATTATTGCCGCAGATGAAATATGTTGAGAGCTGTAACACATTGTATCGTTCACACACAAACGACACATAAACGTCTCATAGTCTTTTCACGAACATATTTCACATTGTAATGTTTTGGTCGACGTGATGCGAACATTAATTATACAACTGAAAATTTGTGTTGGGTTTTCTTCTAGATAAATATGTTTACAATAAGCTATGTTATTTTGAGCTGCATCTAATTAAAACAACATAAATAAACCCAACTATGTTCCAAAAAAGAACTATAATCGTGAATTATACTCCTTAAAACGAAACTTATAAAAACTATAGACTGTAACTACTACTGAATTTATATAATTTATTTTTTCAAACACTATAGTAATATCAAGATTTGGATAGGGGTGCAAATAGATAGATAGATAGATAATACTTTTATTGCAACACTATAAAACATAATCATGAACAAAAAAATGAATAATTTACAAAGTTACAATTTGGGGGTCTTATCGCGTTTAAGCGATTTCTTCGGATCAGTCGGATGGAGAGAGCTAATAAACTGTAAGATCAGAGGTGAAACTATTAAAACATACTAGAATAATGTGTATTTTATAAATTAAGCAAAATAATAATAATAATAATGATGATAAATCTATAATCATAATGATGAGTATATAAATATAAATAAACCTACTTAAACATAATACTCGTAGTAGTCTCAGGTAGGAAAGTAGGGGATATGGCAGTTTTGCAGCAGGACAGGGTTAATCGGAAAGGTAGAATTAATTCACAAGCTTTAAATGTGTAAATGGATTTTGCACGCCTGATCGCAACTGGAAGCGAATTCCAGAGACGAACAGCTTGGACGGTAAAAGAATAATCATAAAAGGCGGTGCTGTGTGGGGTGGTTTTAAGGCTTAAGTTTTCTGATGACCGTAATGAGCGCGAACCTGAACAATTAAGAAACTGAAACGTTCCATAAGATAAGAAGGATAGGTGGGATTAATCAATATGTTATAAAGAAGGGAGAGTAAATGAGTAAATATGCAATTGAACTTGAAATGAATATCAAGTTATACATTTCCTCATCACTAACTATAACAATAATATATTATGGTTTGTAGAAATCAGTTGTTAAATTAATTCAATTTATTAGACATATTGGTGATACGATAATCCTTCGACGGAAGATATACATAAATTACGACTGGTACTCAAGAATAACGTATTATCAAAATTTTGAAACTTCAAACAAGTACTTGAAGTCACAGTTGTAACACTTCATCAGTGGAGAGTGTTGGTGTAAGTACTAAGACATAGTTTACTGACGAATATTATACTCGTATGTGAAGTTATGAAAAGGCCGCAACTATGAAATAGGTACGCCAGAGTTTTTTTTTACTATCATTAAAAAAACTAAAAACTAAAAGATTCGGTGTCCAAAATTTAAAACAATTAAAAATCAACAGTTGTAATGTATCATTTTAATTCATGGGCATATATATTTCTTGTTGTTATTTCATAGAAACCTCGACGTTATTATATAATCTTAATAAAAATTAAAAGAAAACAGTATTTATTCTTTGACCCTTTGACTTCACCTTATTATTTTTTATTAACGTTTGGTAGATACCCAACGCATTCAAAGCGAAAGATTCGTTGAAAGGGTTGAATATAAACTTCTTTGTTTTTATTTTTTTATTTTTTTTAAGACGATGTATACAAGCCACCTGTATATAAATCCGTAAGCAATTTTAATGTATTTGAACACTTGAGGTAATCTATTTGCTCTAAAACTTGTTATCATATAGGTGGATATCCATCACGTTTGTCCAAGATAGAGCAAACTGAAAACATATAACATAAAACTCGAATAATACATAAATGCATCTGAATGTTTGCCTTTTTAAAATATTTTGTAACTAATCATTCTACCTTGTCATGTCAACTTTGTTACTGTTCTTATATATTCAATATACTAAAGTTTTGCAGTTTTGAGATTAATCACGGTATACGACCATTCTTTGGAGTACTTTACTCTTTTATTACTAGATAAAATCCCGCCTCTTCCTTCGTCCAGGCACGAAGAGCTCACAGAAGAGGGGCGGGGGGCGCTACCTACTAAATAAATATATAAATCAAAATTCAAAATCATTTATTCAGTTTAGGCTACAAGTAGCTCTTGTGAATGTCACTATCTATGCCATCGGTTCGTAAGTCTACTCTGGGCGGGAGATCTTGTATTGAGAAGAACCGGCAAGAAACTCAGCTCTCCCTTACAGCGTCAAAAATATTGGAAAATGCCCTATCATAGCAGGATACTTTCCATTACAAATAAACACAAAAAATATAGAAGACAACCACAACATGTACAAAAAAAATCTAAGTTAAAAAGTTTCAATTTCCACAATGTCGTACAGTACCACAACTCTAGTCTAAAAACCTAGGAGCAGTTTATATAGTAATAGTATCGATTTAATCTTACTCCGTGAACATGTTCTAGTGAATCCCAAGTCACTCACGCTAACTAAAAAAAGGCGTAAGGAGTATAACTTAGTATACTTACTTACATGAAATTATTTTTATGTAATTTTGGCACAATAAAGTGCGAATATTAAAGTCGATAAAGATTCATGTTATTGCTGAAACAAAAAAACTTGATACCTTTCATAAACTAGTAAATTAGGTATAAAAATTAAATAGAATAGGTATTGCCAGGATATCTGTAACCACGGCTGATGGGTCTCGACTAAAACGTCGAGTAATTTTAAAGATACGATGAGATACTAAGGATACCGTTAACTTTTTTTTATCGAACTCAAAACCTAATGTTTTATTTTATTTTCTTAAGTGAATCCACAGTAACAAAACAAGAGTAGCTAAGCAGTTATACATCAGACAAAGAACCCAAAGCCTTTAAGCCTATAAGTCTACAATCCTTTCTCCTGAAGAGCCTGGAGAAGATGGTAGACAAATATATCAGAGCGGGACCACTGAATAGATTCCCACTCCATGGACGTCAATGTGCATATAAGGCAGGGAAGTCAACAGAAACTGCTCTTCATCATGTGACAAAACAAAGAGATTTTCGTCTGCACATTCGTAGATATCGAAGGTGCATTTGATCGCACTACCTTTGAATCCATCAAGGTTGCAGCCAAGAACCATGGTGTGCCACAACCGATCTGTAATTGGATTGAATGTATGTTAAAGGGTAGGATTATCAACTCTGAACTGCTAGGTGACAGTCTAATTGCACGAACAACCAGAGAATGCCCGCAAGGAGGGGTTCTCTCGCCTCTTCTATGGAGCCTTGTGGTTGATTCAATTGTAGTAATACTGAATAAAGGACCATTCTATACGGTTGGTTATGCGGATGATCGGGTCATCTCAGTCAGTGGGAAATTTCCCTCTACGGTGTCGGCGTTAATGCAACGTGCCCTGTGTCCACTGGAGGAATGGTGCTATGCCCATCATCTCTCTGTAAACCCGGGGAAAACAACAGCCATCCCCTTGACAAGAACGAGAAATACTACGGGACTGGGTAACCTAACACTCTATGACACCCGGCTCTCTTGGTCCAAATGAAATATCTAGGCTTAACGCTGGACAGGCAACTAACTTGGAAACAGCATGGGACACAACCGTAGCCAAGGCTTACAAAGTCTTTGGTATGTGTCGGTCTACATATGGCAAGATGTAGGGCCTCAACCGCAAAATCATTAGGTGGATCTACATGACGATGGTGAGACCGATCCTCACATATGGCAGCATCGTCTGGTGGCCCAGAACCAGGCTAAAGATGTGGAAGAATGCTCTTAGCAAACTTTAGAGAACAGCTTGTCTGGCAATCACTGGTGCCTGTAGAACCACTTCAACGGCAGCGCTGGAGATCCTCACAAAACTTTCACCCCTGCACATTGTAATTTGTAATAGAAACAGGGGCAAAGAAAGCGTTACATAGACTAAAGGTGGCCGGACTATGGGACGCATCTAAACCTCTGACCAGATACATAAAATGGGAACCAAGTGACCTTCCTGACAGGATCATGGAAATGGGGTGCGATAAAATATCCCCTACATATAGTTCAAAAAGAAATTTTATGTTTCAACCAGGGACGAATGAAAACGAGGGCCACCGTCTTTGGAAAAAGACAGCCTAATCTGGTATACCGACGGATCAAAAATGAAGTCGGGCACAGGGGCAGGCATCTGTAATAACGATTTCAAGCATAGTCAAAGCATGGGAAAATTTGCCACTGATTACCAAGCAGAAACATAAATCGGATAAGGGGCTGCGAACTGCTACCGCAATTCGGGATGTGTGTGTGATGATTCCCTGTGTGGTGCCGGATATAAAGAATTGCACCAACCCATCTCTTCCCATGGGTGTCGTAAAAGGCGACTAAGGGACCATTCCAGAGGATGAGCAGCAGCATCTCTCTAAGGTTACCCTCAAACTACTGCGATCGCCAACCCGCCTGCCAAGCGTGGCGATTACGGCAAATACCCCTCATATCCTTGGGGGAGGCCTTTGTTCAGCAGTGGACGTCTTTTGGCTGAGATGATGATGATGATGACCAAGCAGAAACTTTTGCAATTCTCCTATGCGCAAAGCAGAATATAGAGTTAGCTATGAAAAAGCGCTATATTCATCCTGAGTAACAGCCAAGCCGTGCTCAAGTCACTCATATCGCCCCGAATCGACTCTGGCCTTGTTCTGGAAACCACAAAAGCTCTAAACAAGCTAGGTGGACATAACAAGGTGCAATTGATCTGGGTTCCAGGCCATATGGGAACCCACGGCAACGAGATGGCGGATGCACTTGCCAGGGAGGGTTCGAAGACCCAGCTCATTGGTCCTGAGCCGTTAAAAGATTACATCGAAAGCAGGCACGGCATCGAATGGAAAGAGCAGCCGGGTATGAAACACTACAAATCCTTCCTTTTCGAAAACGCCTTAGGAGGGAGTAAGTTCATATGCGGAGGCAGTAGACGGCAGGCCCGTTTAACCATCGGTGCCTTGACAGGGCACTTTGCCACAATACAAATGCTTCACAGAATACACCTTTCAACAAATAGTTTGTGTAGGGCATGTGGAGAGGAAACGGAGTCAATGCAGCACCTACTGTGTGACTGCGACTCTCTGGCTAGGAAAGGAATGGGACTCTTGGGGTCGGCCTATCCGAAACCGGAGGACTCAGGCTCTTCGCTCTTAAGGACGTTGCCAAACTTATGGCATCTATCTTTACAGAGGAAGAAGAGTGAAAGGATGGGGTTGCACAAAAGACCCCGATGGGTCGAAGTGTTACTGGGAGAGGGAAACTTCAGCAGGCCCTACTAAGATAAGATATAGGTTTTCATTACAAACATAAAAAAACAGTTATAGATGATCTTAACGCTAATGGGCAGCGGCGGTCTTATAGCTAAAAGCGCTTTCTTCCAGACAACCTGCTTAAGAGCCCAACAAAGAGGTATATCTATACCTATTATCTAATACGCAAACATTGGATAGATTTAAGTCATACTAGCGACCGCCCGCGACTTCTTCTACGAAATTCTATAATCCCTAAGGAATTATAAAAAGAGTTATTTATAAAATACAGTGAAAAAATTAAATGCCCACCCGAACCAGCCAGGAATCGAACCTGAGTCTTCCGCAATCCTGCACTGACCATTATGCTACCGGGAAGGCCGACGTAAGCACTAAATTTTTACACTGCTAGAGTTATTCCTTGTCTACATCATAACGGGAACCACTGTGTAAAATTTTAGATTTCTAGGTCCATGGGTTTGAGCTAGATGTTTTTTGGAAATTTTGTGGTTGAATTAAACCTTTCCTTTTTCTTAGTTGATAAAGATAGAGTTCACAGTTATATAAAGATAGATATAGATAGAGTTAGTAGGTTACATATAAACCTCTCAGGAACGTCCAATTTTACTTGTTTTGAGTTTATAGATGTAGGAAGGTACGTATCTCAGAACAGTCAGTAATTAACAAATTATTTAACAAATTTTCGTCCAAATAATATACATACACAATAAAACATTTCATGTCGCGATGTTTCTAATAATAAACCAATCTTCTAATACTCGTAATAGATGTTAATATAATTTCTCAATATTGTCACCTTGAGATAGGTGACAAGACTGAAGCCGTAACGGAATAGATAATGAACGAAAACGAGATGGGAATATTAAATAGGAATGAAGGAAAAAATGTGCCAACCGTGACCACGGACCGTTGATAGGATATCTGGACGACTACTCATCGCATCCAAAGTTTTATATGATTCGGAGTTTTAGAACTTTGGATTCTGATGGATGGAAGTCGGTAAAAAATTAATTATAAAAAGTTTTTAAAGTTATTTTTTTATATATTTACTTTTACACACTAGTTACTACAAATTACTAATCGTCTGGTAACCCATCCAAAAAAGCTAATACGCTGTTATTAGGTAGCTATGGGTACACATCTACGTCAATGGTCTAAACGGAGCTATCGACATTGAACCCCGATTTCTTGTATTCAACCCGAGTTACCAACGCTTATTTGATGTTTCCAGACCTACATTAACCTTCTTACGTTAAGTTAACCGACAATAAATTCATTTCTTGGTATAGATTAGGTTTTTGTAAATAATAAAAACTATAATCAGCCATTACTTTACCACTGCAGGGCCAAGGCCTTCCCTACCTCCTTCCACCTTTATCCTGAGCTAGTTAAGTCCATTTCTTAGGTTTTTTTTTATGTAGAAAAAACATTTCCCTACCATATATATCAATCAAGGTTACGCTGTAAAGACCATAAGTAGCCAAAAGCTACTAATTTCCACAAAAAACCACATACTTTGTAACCTGCTAAATCTTAAACTTCAAAACTCAAACCACCTCAGTGAAAGCTCCACCGGTACCCCCAACTCGTTCCGAGTATCAATCTCCTCTAATTGTCAGGGATACCTCGAGCAAGGCGACATGCCGACGAATTGATGCACAATGAAGTTAGGCATCATTACCATGTAACACGCCGCTCGGGACGTCGCGTGTCCACACTTGAGCACTCATTCTCGCGAACAAGTGTGGATAAAAAACCATAGCACCGCACACCACGCATCACGACAAAATGGTCAGTCACTTTCTAATTATGTATAATATTAATCGCACAAACATTGTTGAACTTGTAAATTTTAACGTTATTAAATTAAAACTATTATAACCTTTGTGGTAAGATTATAAGCGTAGAACATTAACAAACACTTTTTTATAGACTACTTTTGATTTTGGATTTGTGACAACATAGTTTATAACCTATTACCAATATAAGTACCATATTTTATGTTAAAGGCACGCTACTTGTGGTCGCTTATAACAAAAAGTCTTTATTTGTAAGAAGAGAAAAGCATGATAGCCTTTATTATTATTATATTTTATTATACTTGTTTTTGTTTAAATATACTTAAATACTATTATACTCTACAGAGCAATCCTACTTCATGCCTAACAGCTGCATGTCGTCTTAATTATTAAAACCATGGTGCAAAGGCACTCTGTTAATAAGTGTTATGACGCTTACTGCTTGACGGCCAATGAAATTAAACAATTAATTAACGATGTTTGGCCACGTTACAACACTACTACAAGTATTATTTTGTGTTTGGCAGAAAGCTAACTCATACTAATGTCATCCAGTAAAACTAAAAGACCTGGAAATCGAAGGTAGACTTGCGAAAACGTTAATAACTAATAATTTGAATCTTTTATCTTTTGAAATCACTAACATCGTATAAAACATAATAATCTATATATTAATAAGTAAAGCAAATACTTTGTACCCCTTATTTACGAAAATTGCGGGGACGGAGGAGCATGAAATTTCGCACACTTATAGTTTATATAGAGAAGGTTATCTGAATGTTAATATTTTTTTTTAAATTATGCATAAAAATACATTAAATCAATAAAACAAACATTACACACACTACCATGTATTTGACACACACGCATATGTATTTGACACTCACGTATTTATACTCTTTTCAAAAATTTCATAAATGGAAGAGAAGCGGCCGTAATCTGTCAATGCCAATCCAAACTCACATTTTATATTTTTTAATTTTTCATTGCTTAGGATACAATCCATGCAGCCTAAATAAAATAACGGTCGAATTTCGACCACTGGGCGACCACTAGTTAAACATAAATTTCAAAGTATGCTCAAGGTTTTCATGAGTCGGTTGTACAACCTTGTATTTCCGCTTTACGTCTTCACATTAAATTATGAGTATGTTAAAAAGTTTATGCAAGAGACTTAAGTCTTATCTTGTAACGACTATCAAAATTTAAGTATGTAAGTAGATGTAAGCATAGCTTTTATTTAAATAGCGTTAATGGTAAAATAAAGATGTAAGTACCCCTAGGGTGCTTATCTAATGAACCTTCAAGCATCTTCAATCACAACCTCGACACTACCAACCAGAGCCAAGGTCATTTAGAAGCACCTTCGGGTTATCTAGATTGAACGCCCTCATTAGGTCACCCACCTCGTACGCTCCCAGAGTATGTAATAAGGTGAATAAATTATACAGACTTCTTCGTGTTATTAATGTGTGCCCTTAGAATGTCTACGGGGTTGTTTGTTGTCTACTTTTCTCACAATCTCTATAAAAACGGTTAAGCAATTTCAAGGCTATCTTTGGTCAATAGCAAATATTTTTAACAACCTTGAGTCAAACTCCTGCTACTTGAACATCTTAAGAATTTGTAATAGCCAAACCCATTGTTAACTATAAGCCTAGAATTTTTTCCATCGTAAAATTGCAAGGATCATTCTACTATCATAAGCCAAAACCTGTGTATTTTGTTTTGGAAAACAAAATACACAGGTTGCACCGTTTCAGTTCATATTTTTTTTTAATTCAGATAACACTAATTAATGGTTAGTAACAATTAAACATAAATATACGTTAGTTACGTTTTACATGCTAATCCAGATACAGTTTGTTTATTAAGAACTAGCTGACCCGGCGGACTTCGTACCGCTTTGACAGTTTCCATGACAACAAAATAAACATTTTTTATAGGAAATTATTATTTTTTTTCACTAATTTCCGTTACTTAATATTTATGTTTCTCACCGTTTAAACCGTCCCTAAACTTCCACAAATATTTCAAAATCAAAATTAGCCAAATCGGTCCAGCCATTCTCGAGTTTTAGCCACTCAAACGAACAGCAATTGATTTTTACATATATAGATGATACTAACACTTATTCTAAATTGCTGTTGCCCGCGACTTCGTCCGCGTGAGCTAAAGGCTGTAGTCTGTACAGTTTAATTTTTATGTAGGTATCTATTTAAGCTTAATAGGGTATAATAAAATTATATGCATCGGAAATTTAGAAAATTGACATTGTATTTACCGACATACGTACATCTACTCACTCTTAATATCCTTTTAGCTGGGAATGCTGAGATAGACAAAGACAATCGATCTCCATTTAGTGTGGTTCTGGCATACTTCCTGTGCCTCCTTTACGTTCATCATTATTTTCATACATTATCTCTTATTCTTTCGACTATCATCTCTGCCATGTACACACGCCTGCACATCAACCTACCACAAACTGTCAAATTTCCTCAATAGACTTTGATGAATTTCCTTATGACTAAGACATATGGTTGAAAATGTATTGAAGAAAGACAGTTTTGGATAGGTTGATGTGCAGGCGTCTGTACATACATATATTCAGTTTGAAGCACAGAATCGTCCCGTTCATACAGATTCTCACTCAGTTTCCCGTTTCAATTATCCCTCCACATACATTCAGTATACAACACCGTTTCTCGGTGGGTTGCGCGTATTTGCTACGTCATACAAACCTGAAAAGGGTTTACTGACGCTTAATTATATGTAATAAAATTGGTATTTTACAGCTCAGATACTCGTCCGGAGTCGTGCTAGGCACTGGTGTATCTTAGCTAAGATGTGTCTACTGTTATACTGTCCAACCACGGACTTCAAAATATTTCTTGCCTTGTCCACCGAAGCTGGATATCGAGTAGCAGGTAGCGGTCCAGGATTATTGGTTGTCGGCCAGAAGGCACAAAAAACTATTTACCAACTATGTTCTTATTCGTAGATACAAAATATCAATAAATTGAGAACTGTAATAAATTATATTATTGTCTATTAGGTAATACAGTATAGTATTTTATGTTACATACTTGCGATAAATTTGAACTTCTTCGTGGCATCTTGTTAGGTAGGTAGCTTTTTAGAGGTAGATCACAGGACACAGAAAGAAGTTACCTCTAATAAAAAAAAAATCTGAAGTCCGTGCCTCTAATACAGTTGTACCCTGCAAACTTAAACATTTTTGCAACTCTGATACCAGAGGTAGCCATCGTCTTATGCGATAGAAGAATGAAAAAACCATTTTTCTGTAATCTAGAAGTATGTACAAAATTCATTCTTTATAGGTTTTATGATATTAAAATTGTTATGATACTTACTTACTTATATTGTATCATTGAACACAGATTTATCCTATAAACATGTTAAGAAACCAAAGTAAGAAACCGCTTACATGTAAAATAAGTACTGAAATAAGTGTTTAACTTACCTGCATCAAATGTTTCATAAAACTTTTACACATTGAATAAATCATATTTGAAAATTAATAAGAACTGAATAAGTACTGAAATATTTAACGTACCTGCATAAAATGTTTTAAAAAACTTTTACACAATGAATAATTAATATAATTTGAAAATTATTAACAAAATAAAAATAGGTACTTAATACATTGCAAAATATCAAAATTTCCTTCTGTTCGTTTCAAAATTTAAGCGCCAATTTTTTTTTAAATTTTCCTGTTCTCGCGTTTTTTTACCAAATAGATTTAAAAAATAATATTAAGTATTTTGGGCAAGCCAAGCTATGTAATTCAAGATATCTTCTATGTGCAATATTTAAAAAAATAGAGACATGATTTTGGGCAATGATACAAAGTTTTATACAGCCAAATTTAATGAGTATCTAGGTAACATTTCTATGCATAACTAAAAAAGAGACAATATTTTGGGCAACGACACAGAGGTTTATACCGCCAAATATAGGTAATGTTTTAAGTTTTAACATTTCTGTGTATTAGAAAACTGCAATAAGCGCCGCGCGCAGGCGCGACTAAATAGCCATATTATTATTGATTATTTTGGAAAATGAAACAAAAGGTGTACCTATGTACAGCCAAGTTTAATGATGTGCGTGATTTTGAGCTTGTTTTTATTTTCCGTCGCTTTACTATTGCGGTGCTAATGTTCGCTTAGGTGCCTCACAGATTTATAAAGGGTAGGTAACCTTAGAGAGTAACAAAACTTTTCTGAAATAATAACTCAACGAACGTATCTAACAGTTAGTCGCGTAAATAGGTATATCAAAATTTGTTTAACATTTTTCGATTTGTATGTTATTCTCCGAAATTTTCTAAGCATTTTGGTGATAACCGCATCAAAATCGGTATTCTCATGGCAACAACTATCAATGACAGGCTCAAAAGGGCAAAGAACCCAGAGCCGTAAAACACGATAGCAATAGAGAGCCAGAGCCTCAAATGCAAGAGCCGTAAAACTCATTAAAAAAAATTCCCCTATGTTACATAATAAATAACAGTTGCCAAGCAACCAAGGATTAAATCCCGGTTTAGACCAAATCAAAATTTAACAATTTTCGAGTATTTATGTAGCCTATGTTATTCTCCGGAATTTTCTTAGCATTTCGGTAAAACCGGATCAAAATCCGTTCAGTAGTTCTCGAGTTTATCGTGTTCAAACAAACAAATAAATAAACAAACAAACAAACAATTTTTTTTTAAACTATTCTATCGTGTTCCGTAAGTGATTTTAAAGTATTTTTTTATATCTTGCAATTACAGATTTTTTTATCCCTACGTTCTTATTATACAGGGTGTCTCATTTAAATCGGTCAGTATGGGAAAGTCTGAAACTATAAGACATACGAAGATCTGTTCTTAGGAACCATGTCATCAATTTTAATAAGAAGAAAAACTGCATTCATACATTTAAAAAAAACCTGTACTCAGCTCGGGAATCGAACCCGGTTGTTTTGAAAAAAATAAACTTACACTATTTCTATTTAGGTATCGATTGTGTAGGTCTCAAGCAGTAAATTGCTCTTTGAAACATAATGTCTAAAATGAATAAAATGCATTGTTTTCACATACTTTTATTTATTTTAGAAGGTGTTCGAAGTGACCACCGTTTTTTTCAATACAATATTCAACACGTTTAGGTAACGATCTTACAATTACAATCCAGCCACCACAGAGAACAACCAGCAAAGAGGTACAAACAACCATAGAGACAATTTTACATGCCTGAACTTGTTGAATGTAACGGTGGTCAATTCGAACACCTACTAAAATAAATTAAAGTACGTGAAAACAATGCATTTTATTCATTTTAGACATCATGTTTCAAAGAGCTATTTACTGCTTAAGACCTACACAATCGATATCTAAATAGAAATACTATAAGTTTATTTTTTTCAAAACAACCGGGTTCGATTCCCGAGCTGAGTACAGGTTTTCTTTAAATGTATGAATGCAGTTTTTCTTCTTATTAAAATCGATGACATGGTTCCTAAGGACAGATCTTCGTATGTCTTATAGTTTCAGACTTTCCCATACTGACCGATTTAAATGAGACACCCTGTATTTTCGAGTATTTATGTAGCCTATATTTTTCTCCGGATTTTTCTTAGCATTTTGGTGAAAACCGGATCAAAATCCGTTCAGTAGTTCTCGAGTTTATCGACTTCAAACAAACAAACAAACAAACAAACAAACAATTTTTTTTAAAACTATTCTATCATGTTCCGTAAGTGATTTTAAGGCAACCTGTGTAATTTTTTTTTTATATATTGCAATTACAGATTTTTTTATCCCTACGTTCTTATTATATGTATAGATACGAAGTTTTACCAATTTTTACGAAGCAAGAAAATATCATCTGCTCTCCATACTCTAAATCCTAATTAGTTATTTATCCATATCCTTTTTTAGGGAAAAAATATGTGTATTCATTCATAAACAGTTCTATTGTAAACCAGTGTATCAATTTTCAACCAAAATCATGTAGCCGCTGAGATATGAGAAATAGGAAACTGATTTCTTTAAACGTGCTCTAAGTAATATTTTTCTGGTAATCAGCTTGCTATAAGGCACCAAACAATTTTATTCGATTAACACATTTTATATGCGTAAATGCACTGTAAATATATTCATTAGAACGGTTAGGCAGTCACGAAAACCGTGATAGCGATGTTAGATATCTGATATCAAATACGCTAAGAATATACATAATCCAAAGCGTTCCGAAAAATTCAATAATGGCAATAGAGCCGTCGATGGTAGTTGACGTTATTTCTCTTTATTTTTGGTATTTGTACTCCATAGAGAATTTTATTTTTAAAATTATGTTTGTATAATTATTGAAATTTTTATTGTGTATTGTGTGTGTTTTTTTCTGTTATAAAGGTACCTACTACTTTACTTTATATTACATTTGTAATTAACTATAATACAAACAAGAGTTCTTTATTATCTATTGTTACTAGTTCTGTCTGTATGGAGTTTAAATCATCACCAGCTCATCTTAATAGCCCCACAGCTGGGACACGAGCCTTTCCTATGGATTGATAGGGAGAACGGGCCATAAAGTGGTGGCTTATGGCCAGTTTTCCCAACTGGCAAGCCAAGTGCGGATTGATGGTTTATAACTATTGCGTATGCAGCCAGGATCAACGGTTTTACGTGCCTTCAGAATCACGGAGGAACTCGAAATGATAAATTTTTGGTCACCCATCCGATCCGATATTTTATTAGAAGGATATTCCATTCATAAAAGAAATTGTTGAATAAACTGAATTGTTATTATCAGCCATGTCAAAGCATAGCCACAGTATAAAGAATTTATGTAATACTATTCCTTATTCTGTGGCATGTGACCGACCGTTCGTCATTTGTTTTATACTAGCCGTATGTAGGCACCTTTCCAATCTGGAAAAGATCATCGCCTTCTGAATGACAATGAATGACAATTAATCCAAATAACGACTTTGACGTCTTTAACTTGCTTACAGTAATTTTACGATTGAAAAAGAATATATCTAGACTGATAAATACTTATACAATCATAGCGTCGTTAATTTTTCTATCATTAAGAGTAGTTAGTGGGTAACAAGTGATGGCTGTGATATGTGGACCTTATGACACTACATTACGATGAAAGTTCCATGGGTTACTACAGAGTTTTAAAAATATTATCTTCAACATTACAAGTAACACAAAATAGGAATTCTCTCATCTTAACAATATTGGAAAACAATAATTATATCTCTTGTGCTTCCTCAATCTTTCATACGCATGCAATAATATATAAAGATATACCTATAATTAAAAATAAAGCTTGCCTTTATATAAATATGTCAAGGTATCCACCTAGACAGATGTTATACTCGTACCCCCGTATTAATAAACAAAGTGTAAGCTTGGAGTAGTCCTTGGCTAGTAGTACTCCGTGTTTTGTTTCCGTCATGTAAACTTCATTTCATAATAGAGTAAAAGAGACAAAACACGGAGTAACTACTCCAAGTTTACACTTTGTTTATTAATAAGTCCCGTAGATGTAAGGTATTCCAATCACTTGGTTTTCTTCTTAATTATTTTAAGTATTTTTGATTGAATTTGATTAGTTATCCAATTAGTTACCTATTAGTTGTAGGGGGCATTCTTTAAACCAGTGACTAATTCTCACGCTATGATATCAATTACGTGTGCTCATTTTTCTCTTCTTCAAATTCACTGATAACTTTTTGACACCAAAAATTCTCTAACGGTTTGTATAGTTATGTAGTTTGTAACCAAATTGAAAATAATGTAAACATAATTATATTTAATAGTGTATTTCATGTCACTTTTAATTTCGAGATCACCGGTGAGATTCGAAAGTCACCCCTATGACCAAACTAAATTTTAATACCTTTTAACCTCTTTTCTTTTTTTTTCTTTCGTAACCTTCCACAGTAGAAAAATTTTTTCATACGTGAATTTAAAACAACACTTTTACTTTGTTGAGAGCAAAAGAGTTTGATGATGGATAGAGGCAATTTAAATCTTGTTACCAATCTATGAACATGAGCTCGCAAAATAATGATTACCGCCTTAGCATTCTGCCGATTGAATGGTGGTCATTCTAGTGCCTATTTGTGTTGCCAAGGGGCATTAATAATATATTTATTTATTCAAGTATCAAAGACTCATAATAGTTAGTAACAATGGAACTTTATTAGAGCTATGTTAGTACTTATTAGAATTTACAATACATCAAATTAAATAAAAATAAAAAAAAATAAAAAAACAGAATTATTGTATAAATAAGGTCTATTATACTGTAGATATAGGTACATGTACAAGGTCATGACAATATAATTTAAATTACATTACTTTGCATTACTTATTTCTGGTTCAAAGGGGATAAGTTCCAATAGTATTTGAGCATGCGAGACCGCGTAATAGCAGTTTGTAAAAAAATGCTTGCTTTTACACAATTACGTGACTTTACACGGAATCTAAACAAGCTACTGGTAAATTTTTCGTTATTTCCATATAGACATAAGCCCCAAAGAAGTAGCAAAAAAGTTCGTTCAAAGTCGAAAAATATATTTGAATTGCCAAGACATTTTTTTCGTCTTCCTGTAAAGCAGATATAATACACACGTTATTTCCTTGCGTCGCAAGCATTCATGGTATGCATGGTGTGCAGCATGCTTGTTTACTATATCGGTAATAGAACAATAAATATTCATGTTTTGACATACTCGTACACGGCAAAAACAAAATTACAATAAACGCATGATTAACAAAAATATAACAGAACACATGCACTGAAGCTTAACAAGCGGTGATTGATTATAATAGCTTTTCATACAAATCGATAATTACTGTGGAATTTCCACCGCACACTTATTACTTGTAAATTAGTTGCTAAATGCCATCAAACAGCAATGTGTACCATTCACATTCACAATAATTAGAAACAATGATTGACTGTGGACATGTGAATACGCCATTTGCCGCCATAAGATAATAACTTTAATTATGTGTGTAAATTAGTTTAAATTGCAAGAACAAATGTATTGTTTGCGAAACAATTAATATTATAATGTGTGGTCAGAAATATATAGTAGCTGTCTCTACATCATGTGCCTTTATAGCTCGGTTTGTTATCAAAGAACACGTGTTAACTCTTAATTTAGGAACTGATTTTCCTAATACTATAATTTTATAAATAACTTAGTGTTTTATTGCAATATCCATATTTAAATACTTTGTTTGTTTAGACTACTTAGCATTTATATCTACTATTATTTTATCTACTAGGCATCTACAACTTTAACTTCCTATGGTATGAATATTATTAGCTGAAGATGATCGAACACCGAATAAGTAGCATTAACACGTGTATCTTGTCATCACGATGAAGTTTAAAAATTTTTTTCTTAGCATATCGTTGTTGTATAACAAACCCACTTCTAGCAAGTTTAGACTAGAGAGCTTTAGAACTCCTAACATTTTATGATGAGTCGGTCAGTAAATTTAAGTGGTATTTGGCTTTAGATACCTATAGATATCGTCCATAATTTTTTCTCTGGAATCTTATAATGTAATTTATTTTATTGACAATCATTTTTTATGGGACAGGGCTTTCCCGGTTAAAAACAACAACATACAGCCACTCTCAGCCGCTACTACATTATAGAACAACCTCAATGAAAGACCCACTAAATGTCATTGTCCTTTACATTTAATTAAGAACCTTTAGAACACGTCACACGGACGACGGATGAGTAATAATGTTAATCGCAGCGCAGCGCGTGGCGGGCGGCGCACTCACTCTAATGATTGGTAACTCGTGGCCACATCCTCGTGAGTGATCATGTGATTGTGATGAGACCACTTAAGCAAATAAATAGTCCGCTTGTGACCACTGCCGCTGTAGTCAACATTCGGACGCATTTGCCCACACAATTAATGGATGCAAGCGATAAAAATTGAGACCCAGTAATGGTGTGTTGATATGATAATGTTTATTACAATTTGTGAACGATTAGCGGTATTGGCCACGTTAAAGGTTAGAGTATATTATTCTTGCACATCTTACTGTGTATTAGTTGTATCGTTGAATAGAGTCGAATCATACGGGAAACAATGTATATCTGCCAGATGTTTAAAATTAATAGAAACAAAATGGAGCCCCGAATAATATATTTTTTTTTATAAAATATGCATTGATTTTTCGATTTCTACGTGATAGTGCTATAAGTACAGAAAAAAATGATCTTAATTAGCTCTCCGCTGTCGTATAGAGTGTGCAATGTGCATAACTAGGGCGGTTTTTTTTCACTTTCTGTAAACTCTTTTTACAGATTTCTGTTTCTAGTTTTACAAAATTGTATTAAAATTGCTACCATAAAGCATTAAAATTATTATTTATTAATAGGTTGGTGAAAAAGTTTCTTCGCAATTTTTAAGAAAATTCAAAACATTTTTTAATATATGTAGTTTATTTACATTTAACTAAAGTATGTAGGTGCCATTTTGTTCGATAACTTTTTGCCATCTTGTAGGTAGGGACATGATCCCATTGCTATAGAAACTTTTGAGCTTCTGATCAAAATACCGCGACAAGTGGTTTTGACAGTCGTCTCGTAATGTTAATCTGACACTGCCTAAAGAATTCTGAAGAGACCGAAACATGTGGAAATCTGAAGGTGCAAGGTCAGCACTATACGGCGGATGCATTAACTCTCTTAATTTTTGCTGAGTGGCTAAAGATGTGTGAGGTCTAGCGTTATCATGATGAAAAACCACACCCCTTCTGTTGATTAATTCCATCCGCTTTTTCTCAACTTCTTGCTTTGACCACGCCGGCCTTTGACCACGACCTTTTCCGCACGTTCTTGTCGTACGTGATCCACTTTTCATCACCAGTTATCAGCTTCTTTAAAAATGGTTCGGTTACATTACGTCGTAATAAAGAATCACAAATGAGTACACGGTTCATTAGGTTTCTTTCAGTGAGCTCGTGAGGTACAAAATATCGATCTTTTTTGTGTATTCAGTTTTTTTCAAATGCGCCAAAACTGTTTTGTGGTCAATTCCCAGTTCTTCAGCTATGTCGTAACTACTGATATGCCGATCTTGCTCCACTTTCTCAAAAATGGTATCCGTTTTATCCGTAATAGGGCGACCAGAGTGACTAAAAACGCTTAAACCAAACTTGTGCTATTCTCACAGACACTGCACTAGGTCCTAGATAGATAATATCGCAATTTTTTTTTGCGGCTTGTGTTGCATTTTTACCTATAAGTAGTAAAATTTTAAAATGCATCGAATTTCTTCATTAGATTCAGTCATCTTGACAGTAAGAAAAACAAATAAAAATCACACATTTTCCTAATTTGAATTTGGAATTATCTTCTTTAAAATTTAAACTTTTTCCTAACCTAATGTGATGATTTTAATAAAAAATAGGGAAACTAACATCATGGTCATAAACAATAATTATATAATCAGTAATAGCGGATTGCGGACAGTACTCGTATTAATTAATTTTGTTGAAACTAGTAACAGCGGCTTTAATTGTGAGTAATAAAAGAGCCAAGGTTTGTTAGTTATTGTTACAAAAACATCTTTGATTTTGTTCATATATGTATTACATCTATATATTATTTAATTTATACCAATTTAATAGCGTGCTGTGTATGAGTTTTATTTTCAAACACAATACCTTAAAGAAAAAGGAGAATTCGTAAGGCAAAATTGCAACTTACCTCGTACTATCTCATTTCTGGCTATACATACACCTTTTTGCAAAAGTGTGTTGTTAGATAACATAATTATTATTAGGATAAATGGTAGCTAGCTAGGCGGACTTAGATAGAATTCGAGTTGTTTTTCGAGGTTCAGAAGCTAACCATTCGACCAACCTGCCATTTTTACATACATTTATTCTTATACTACACAGAAAAGGATTTCAGTGTTTTGTTTGTTCTAAACTTAAGCCCGCGGTTCGTCTATTTGGATAAAAACAAGATTTATATTAGTAGTAACTAAAAGACACATATGGCAACTACTGGCTGTGTCTTTCTTCTGTGCTAATGTTTCTACCAACGTTCGTCCATAGCCTGAACGATCGACATTGCTTAAACAAAACAATTTTCCACTGTAGAAAAATCCATAACTGTTTTGTTAGTACGCTTAATGTACGATGTAAACTGCAAACACATATCCAGTTAACCTTTTCACCGCCCAACTATCCTGCATGCGTTGTCCCGCTGTATGCCAACGTATAAATGTATTTTAATAAAGTAGGTACAAAGAAGAACTTCTATAGAAGTGCTGGCGTGGACGGCACGAAAATCTCGAACTTCTATAGTAGTTGTTGGCGGTAAAAAGGTTAAGCTGCAAATTAAGCCATCAATTAGTTAGAATATGCACGTTAAAAGCATCGAAGGCTTCGACGCTGAAATTCTGAAGTATTCCGCAATGTTCAGTTGCTACCGGGTTGTCAGTAGAGTCGCGCGCGCAGCATTACCGACTCTGAAGTAAACGTGCATGTATCGTTTCAAAAACAAAAACTGAATTTGTTCTTCAGCAAAATGACTTTTACGGCACAAAGCAAAATGTGTGTACACTGTTTCTATATGTTAGTTTTCAACTTGTATTTTATATCTGTGATAAGTAGGCTAAATAAAACACTTGAAATCAAGTACTCTTAATCTGGTTGTAGTTAATTGTTTTGCCTAGTTAAAAGCAAAGATAGTAAGGTAACAATACTATGTGAAATAAGAAACTTAACTTGGTGTGGTCAATTATCAAGTAACTATTAACTTTTTTGTTGAGTTGACACTTCTAGTTTGTATCATCAATTCATCAATCAATTAACAAGTCAATACAACCAGTTCATACTGACTTATGCGGAAACTTAATACATAACTTAATACATAACTAAAAAATGAATTTTGCGGCAGCACTTACCGAATTAACTGTTTTTTAAAGAAAAAAAAAACAATTTATATTACACTAACGACACACTTATTTTACAAAATTACTGTTTAGTTTATTACTTGGACCACTGCTTTAATGTAATGTAGTAAGAAAGCCAATTCCATTACTCTTTGTAGGCTTATGTGACCAAAAAATATTTTAAAAAAGTTGTTCTACACACTCCGGGCCAATGCAAAACTTTTATCCATTTGTTAGATTAGAAGCCGTTATCTTCAATGTGACAATTGTTTTACGCGGAACAAAGTTCTTGAACTATCATATTAACTGTTTCAGGTACGCAAAACGAGTGTCCGAATGACTGCGATAAAGGAATATCCTTTCGACTTGAGCGATCTCCAGAACCAGAACAAGGAAGAGGAGAAGCGGAAAACGTCGGGTCTCACGCCCGCGCCAGACCCAGTGTTCGCCACCACCGTCCGCGCGCCGACACCCGACGGCAAGAGGAAAGTCTCCATCATGGCCGACGAGTCCAGCAAAGACCGGGAAAACTTGCCCTCTGAGAAGTAAGTGGCATTTGTTTTTCTATATACTTGTGAGGCCAGTATTAGCGGAAGATGCCGGGTCTCATGCCCGTGCCAGACTCAGTGTTTGCCGCCAGCAGCGTCCGCTCGCCCACCCTCGTTGGCAAGACGAAGACAAATCTAGTAAGAACCGGGAGAACGGTATTTATAACGTTTTTAACTACAATGGTCACTTATATTATAATTATTATTATTAACGGCATTATTAACATGTGTTTTGTTGTGAGTATCCGATATTTCGGCACAGTTGCATGCGCCATGAATCACGGATATACTGAAGCTATTGCGAGTGGGTGATTATGAGCAGACAAAACGATCTACCCTCTTCCTTAGTCGTTTTTAGCGCTCGATACTCGTATCTCTTTTTCCTAAATCACTATTCACTCGAACTTGTTCTCGACACACTACACTGACCGTATCAGATCACTAAACGGCACTTTTGTTCTTTTTGAAGTCTTTACATAAGCAAATCACTGGATTCCAAATATACGACAGTTTGAAATTACCATCGCGAATGAAATTTTTGTATTTTATAATTTCAAGCGCTTCTTTATCCAATCTAAGCATGTAGTGGCGTTCTGTCGAACATATCTGGGGGTTATAAAACTCAATCCAGTGATTAGGACCCGATTGGATCAAATCACGGAAGAGGGTAGATCGTTTTGTTTGCTCATAATCACCCACCCGCAATAACTTCAGTACATCCGTGATCATGGCGCATGCACCTGTGCCGAAATGTCGGATACTCAGACAAAACAAAAAACATGGTAATAAGCCCGTTAATAATTATTATTCTAAGTGGCATTTGTCTTTTGATTTACTTGTAAGGCTAGTCTAAATACAAGATGTCATGTCTCACGCTAACGCTAGACCCTAGTGTTCACCGCTGTGTACTTTTTTGCGAAGTGGCGCCACTAGTACGTCTTCAGTCGCCTTAACATAAATGCTTAACTACTCACCTTGGGCATAGAGTAGATGATAGTTCAGTTACAGACGTTGTACTCCTTGGTTTCGAAACTATACTCTCAAAATTACGTTTAAAGAAAACAATACGCGTGCATGGAAAACTTATTACAATACAAATCAAAAACTGTTGTCGTTGTTAAAGGCAGTTTTTTAATTTGGCTTGATCATTAGGACCTGGAAATGATTCGGCTACTTAGCAGATTTGTTATTTAACCTGGAATCAAGGTTTTAGGATAGGACAGTTTTACAGGAAAGACCGAAGTACTCAATAAACAACCCGTTATTTTTTTTACGTAAAAATCCAGTCTAGATCGACAAATAAAAATTACTGAAATCTTAGTGTTAAAACGACTGTATTTTAACGCTTTTTATTAATAAGTTAATGATAAACTTCATGACAAAACTTAGAACTTAATATGTAATATAACTTTTTTACTTATGAAATTTTAAATTTATTGGTATTTCAGACAAACATTGCTTACTATAATCGCCTAGGCGTCAGTGCTGCGTTGAAATCTTTTATAGGTAGCAAAAGGATTAAAATCAATAATGTTTAAATTAAAATAAGAACACATTTAAATATCTAAAATAGTTTGTAATATTTGCTTTTAAGTTCTTTTATTGCCTAAATCATATCTATTTATAGCAATACTTTAATAATTACAATAAACTTTAGCCTACAGTTTCAATATTCAATCAAGATCATTCGAGGCTCAGTATTTTAAGGAAAGCCGCCGAATTTTGAGGTATTTTTTTTGCGTTAAGAATATATATAATTAGAAACAAGTATACGAATTTTTATCGCTAGGAAACAATTAGGACTCTCACAATAAATTATTAAAAATTATTAAATTTTAGGTCAAACATTTATTCTGATAGTAAATGACAGGTCTGTTGCCAAATTTTCAACATAAAAACGCTTTGAAAGCAACCATGCTAAGTTGGCAGCACTACTAAATTGACAAAAAAGCTAAAATCCAGAGCTTTGAAGTAAATGTTTAAAAATCTAATCAGCTGCCATTTTGTGTGTTTTGACATTTCTCATGTTTCATTCACTGTCAGGCAAGATTAAGTAAAAATTAGTCACATAATCGAAATTAGTCTACCCCCGACTCCACGTGGTACTATTCTGCCCTACGCTAGAGTGTTTTATGAGCCCGGAGGCGCGGAGGGAGAGCAGCCCCCACCCGCTGTAATGAAACGAAGGCCTGAAGCTCGCCGCCGCTCGAAGCCGAAACTGCGGAGGCAAGCATGGAATGCCTGCGTTTTTTTACGCAAGGGTGGAGGGGCTGCACTTCTCGCAGCACCGGAGACGTTAAAAACATCTCTTTTTAACAAAATAAAAAATTATATAAAAAAAAATGTGTCTCCGAGTTTTGAGCTTTGGGGGATGGGTAGGGGTATCCCCCCCCCCCCACCGTTTAGGACGTCTATAGCTAGACCGCTTAACTGAGTCCTCGCCTGCGGTAGATACGCGGGGCGGAAGGTACGTAGAGCTCTGCCACGAGTACGAGCGTAATGCGACGCGGCGAACGGATTTCTAGTTCATTGCGCGTTATACTACGGCAGACATAGTCAGCAGTGATAGAAAAAACGCAATGAACTAGAAATCCGTTTGCAGCGTCGCAATACGTCAGTAGTCGTGGTCGAGTGGTAAGATGGTACACACGTGATAATTTTAACAAGATTCATCTGAAGATAAGCAATTATAAATAAAGGTGCCTGCCTACCTAGTTAGTCAACTGTTTTGAGAAAAGTAAAAAAAAATATCTGTTTTTTACTTTGCAGCCGTTATTTATTGTAGGAGATTTGATAAATACAATGGTAATGAACTTGTGTACTATTTATTAAGCAATATCAAAACAATAAATCAATCACTTGTATCCATATCAATATCACTGGAACTTGATTCTTTACTTTCGAAGCAGCCATCATCAGAATCATCTGAACCGTCCTGCATCAATTGTGTAAAACTGAGTGACTTATCTTCTCACCACGCCTTTTGTGAAATCTTCTATTCCCATTCTTTTTATGCGAACCTGTTTTGATCTACTCGGTGATTGAAATTTTTCGTTGTCTTTAAATAATTTTCCTAGTTGTACAATTATAAAATTATTAGATACAGACTTTTCCGATAGTCCTGTAACTTTTGCTACGGTTTTGTTTAAAGAAATATCTTGTTAATATTTAGCAAAATTTGGAACCAATTTCTTTTTTCTAAAATATTCATATACGTTAAAAGCCATTTGCTTGCACTGACTATTAATTTGATGTCCGAAGATATTTCGACTCATCCTACTTCTGCGCCCTTGTACCCAACAGGCGAGGACTCAGTGACTTTGATAATCAAATCGATCGAATCGAAGGGCGCGAGTAATGAAATGAAATGTATGTAATAAAATGTATTGTAATTTGCATGGTTGCATAGGTAATTTTTTTTGTAAATGTCGTTACTTATATAATAGCTGTGCAGTTTCTTACCCACATTTTTCTCCTCAGCTAAAATATAGACGCTCTGAATGGGTAGTAGGTAAAAAATGTTCGGTCGGTTTAAAAGTAGCACCTATATTTATAATTGCTTATCTTCAGATGAATCTTATTAAAATTATCACGTATGTACCACTTTACCGCCCGGCCAAAACCACTGACGTCTTGCGATGAGGCGATCGATGTGTAGTTCATTGCGTTATTTCTATAACCGTTGACTATGACTGTCGTTGTATAGCGCGCAATGAACTAGAAATCCGTTCGCCGCGTCGCAAGTCGCTCGTGTTCGTGGCTCTGCCACTACGTACCTTCCCGCCCCGCGTACCTACCGTAGGCGAGGACTCAGTTAACCGGTCTTGCTATAGATGTATACCGTCTTTTTGGTGGAAGGCCTCTAACATTATAGTTGGCGGCCGCCACAACAAGCGGGTTGGGGTGGTGGGGGGCGTTATCAAAGTAACGTATGGAAACATCCTTGATAAAATCTTTGATAGTGGGAAGATCAAGATCACGGTGGAGATCTACATTGCGATAGTAGGTACCACGGGCAACCCGTGTGTTATGTCTAAGAGACATTTTACTCCACCTGCCTATAAGGTGGAATAACCGACCTAATATGAACGCGGCCCTGTTACGGACGATTTTAAGATGAGGCGCAAACGACATTCTTTTATCGAGGGTGACACCGAGATATTTCATTTGCTTTACCCAAGGGATAGCACGGTCAAATAAACGAATAGGAGGGCGACGATCGTCGACACCCCGGGAAAAGAACACAGCGGCGCTTTTCTCGGGGTTGACTTCGATCCGCCATTTACGAAACCAAACGCCGAGAGTGTTAACGGCTTTTTGGAGTCGGTTGGAAAACCATAGACCCAGAGCTCCAAAGTCTTTTGAGGAAATTTGACAGTTGTGATAGAGGCGTCTTAGAGCATTAAATCAAATAAGGCAGGCGTGTTTACATTTTCTTTGACCCATTTCCATGTTATTAGGCTAGTTGACTAAATTTCATTAACTGCTTAATACTTTAGCTTGTTATGCATTTTATCGAAAAAAAAGGTTTATTTAATTTTTATCGACCGTTTACATTATACATTTCGCGTTTTAAAAAACCAATTTAAATTTAGTTACAAAAGAAATGCATGCATGTTTATATCCCCCATGTGAAATGAGATAATAATATTATCTTCTTCATCAACAACCAGTGTGCATCCATATAATTTTGCATGAACTCTGTGTTCAGGACATATTTTGCACTTTACAGTACAAAATTTACCGTCACGCTTAAGCTGGACTTAACTTATGGCGTCATCTCCATATGAAGCTCGCGAAGACCTGAAATTATACAAGTTTGTTGTTATTTTGCATTTTTTCATACTTGCAAAATGTACGTCAAAACATTAAGTTATTGTGTACCGAACTGAAATATTACATAGCATTTAAGCTTATAATGAATATTTTATACTTATGTTTACTTACAAGGAAGTTTTAACATTGCGAAATTCAGATGAGCAGAAGTCACTGTTCGACGCGTTATAATTTCCAAGCATAACGGCATCGATTCCGGGCAAATTATTACTGTCTGCTTTGCTGAATCCAGATTCTATGGTGAATTCTTTCAAATCATAACTAGCAAAAACTGTATCAACTTGATATTCATACTCGAAATGTCAATAACAAGATTGGTGATTTTCACGGTGGCGCGCGTGACGTAACGCTTTTCTGGTTGGTGTTCACTGTCACGTGGCTAAAAGTTTTATTTTAATTTATATTTTTTAAATATTATAAATCTTTAACGCTTTTAACAATTAAAATTGTTTGTTATTTTCTCCTTAATATAAACCCCTATCCATTATATTTTTACTCTTAATGGACACAAGCCTATTGTGTCATCTTTGCCGATAAACATGTCTCAGTGTTATCTGTTACCGAGTATATCCTGACATATTTTTGAAATGTAAAGTAGGAAGATTTTAGATAACATTTATTTGAAGCACTTATCTTTGATTTTGGTGTAATCAACATAATTCGTGGTACATTATCGCGGTACTCTTTCAGTAGGCGCTTACTGTGACATAAAAGCATTGGGATTAGGTCTTTGAATCAAAAATAAAATATACCTTGAATGTTCTTAATAATGATTCCAAAAATTGTCGCAAATTTGTAATGTTTGAGTAATCTTTACTCTGTTTGTTTATTTCTAGTACATTATGATATAAATGCGGTAAGTTGAAAATTACTACCAAGGCGATATTGCTAGCCCGAGCCGTAGGCGAGGGCTACAAGAAAGCAGAGGCTGTAATTATCAAAGCGCGAATAAATCTTTAATCACTTGTTAAAGCAGTTATAAAAAAATTAACAATTTGTAAAATTGATTATTACGTTGCCAGTTGGCATTTTTAATGTTGTCAAGTTATTATTATTAGTTACAATTTCACCAGTCTCTCTCTCACTCTCTTGAGTGAAAGTAGGAGAAACGAGACCACAGAGTTCTGCAGTCAGTGGCGGCGGCGGCGGAGGCTGCTGCGGCGGCGACGACGATGGTGGAATGTACGCGCATGTGCTCGTAGATAGTCGAGAGTCAACACTTGGCTCCAAATTTATATTCCTTGTAATGCAGGAGCTAATTTCTTCTTTATTTCTCATCGAGTCATCTATGTAGCCCTCGGCTACACTGTTCGACCGCCACCCTCCGTGGCGTTTTAGTGTCAATAAGTCCGCACCTGAATTGGCGAGCAATGTAGCCGAGGACCTTCTGAAACTGTGCCCTGTGTATTCATGTGGATCATTCAAATTTAAAAAAGTGGCAATTGGTATTGGCTTTGCTCCAAATTTATTTATGCCAATGGGTTGGTAGTGCATTTTCCATTTTTGTAATTTTGAAAAAATCTGTTGGACATCGCTTTTGTTGAACGAAGCGCTTCGTATTTCTTCACTATGTCGTGAAAAGGCCTCTGTATTGTGAACGATCTTGGAATTTTATTTTTGTGTTTTTGACCTGGATAAGAAGAACCCGCCCATGGTTCTCGACATCATTAGTTGTGATGTTTGCCATCTCTTGAAGTCTACATGCACCATTTATACCGAATATTAATACAACCTAAAAAGAGATAAAAACAGCGTAAGTACAAAACACCTATATTGTAAAGAAATACGAAAGTGAAAGAAGTTAATAACAATAATTTAGTTTCAACTGATCTTTGTTCCCAAATATCGGCAATCCGGAGCTTCTTTTAGGAACTTCTTGACATTGTCAGCCGAAAATTCACATTCTGAAAATGAATTTGCATCTTTGCTTGTTTTCCATATGATGAAATTTTGATACGCTTGTAAGTTGTCTATCGGTCGATATTTCGGGCAAGAGGCTTAAAGTAGCCTTTTTCGCTGCCTCTGAGACTTCTGGCGATGTCGAATTAATAAATTCATCACTAGGTACTTGACGACATTTTCAAATAAAAACAATACAGCGAAAAGCGCGCAGAATAATTTTTACTTGTTCACAAAAGACAATGGGCAGATTAGTACACCCTTTAATAGCAAAGACATATATGTCGTTGGATAGGTCTTTTCAAATCGAACAACATTTACTATGACAGCTTTGTTGAATTGTTTGTCCGTTCTGAGTTAAAGGTATTAAGAATAAGGTAAAAATTAATACCTATTAATATTGTAATATCTTACCCCCTTATTCATAAAAACTATTTGAGTATTAATTAGTTAAATATTGTTTTGTCAATGTCACACAAACGTCATTTAGAATTTGAGAAAAAGAGACAAAACAATGTTTAACTAAATAATGCTTAAATAGTTTTTATGAATAGGGGGATTAGTGTTTACGGGAAATATAACATCAATATCGTTGTATATGTATTTCGTAATTATCAATTGAAATATAAAGTAAAAACCACGTAAACACATAAGTACTTAAAATGTTTATATAAATTTTTTTAACGCAAATTTTGTTGCGAACAAATTACAAAAACACAAATGTTGAAAAAATTTTAACGAGCAGGATTTGAACCCGCACCCTTCTGACATACCGGGTCAGGTGCTCTTCCAATTGAACTATCGTGGTTCCAACCAGCCCGCCGAAACTATTCAACACTATTTACTTTTTACTTTGAAAGCCAAAGGCGCCCATTCAATGTCAACAACTACCGTCATTAACATCTGATCATAATATTTTTACAAATACTAAAGATCAGTTAAGAAGTAGGCAAGCTATTTATAAAATATATTTATAAACGATAGCTCAATTGGAAGAGCACCTGACCCGATATGTCAGAAGGGTGCGGGTTCAAATCCTGCTCGTGGAAATTCTTTCAACATTTGTTTTTTTTTTTTACATAAGTACTTGATAAATAATAACTACATCGAAGGCAGCAACTTCATAGTAACACTACTGTACGTGTTTGTCACGACGGCGGCGCCGGCGCACCAGGGGTACATGTGCGCATATTATATCTATTATATGGTATTTAGCATATGCAGTTCACGAGGGATTTACTTTTTTTTTATATACTTAGCTCGGCAAATGACTCCATCCTACCTGATGTTAAGTGGAAATGAAGTCCAGACGCGAAGACAACTGGTGCAGCGTGGAAACAAACGTAGCATCAGTTAACTTCACTCTGCCGGCCCACAAGGTGCTTCTTCACGCCTCTCTTGAAGGACCCCATATCATAGGAAGGAGGGAAAACGTGTGCTGGTAGACTATTCCATCTTTTGGAGGTGCGACAAAGAAACGAGTCACTAAATTTCTTTGTGCGCAATGGGATATTTGAGACAGTGAATCGGTGACTCCGAAGAGCAGCACGTGTACTCCTATGAAGAAAGGGAGAAGGTGGGATGAGGTCAAAGAGCTCTTCAGAGCACTCGCCATGGTATAAGCGGTAAAACACGCTGAGTGACGCAACGTCTCTACGCAATTGCAGAGATTCGAGAGTATTTACCACTTCTGCATTGCCGATAATGCGTTCAGCGCGACGCTGCAATCTGTCCAAGGCATCGAGAAGGTACTTTGCGGAACCGTCCCAGATGTGCGAGCAATACTCCACGCAAGACCGTACCGGTGTCTTGTACAAAAGGCACAACTGGTCCGGCGTAAAAAATCGCCGCACTCTGTTCAGAATTCCGAGTTTTCGTGAGGCTGTTTTGATCACGGCTTCGTAGTCCCTTTGGTTCAGATCGCAGCGTATCGTCATACCGAGCATGTTGATACTGCTCTGCAGGCGTAGAGATGTACCCTGAAGAGTTGGAAGGGGAAGGAACGGTGACTTTTTTGCCGTGAACGCGCACACCTGTGTTTTCTTGGCATTGAACTCAACCAGATTATTGGTGCCCCAATTAGATATCAGGTCCAATACCCGATTGAGCTCAATGACAAGATTAACTCGATTCACTTCGGTTTCGACCCGCCCAGCCGCTGGGTGACCGTTATATCCTCCATGGACCGTACTATCATCTGCATAGCAATGAATATTTCCAAGTGGAAGCATATCATTGATATGCAGAAAGAACAGCGTGGGGGATAGAACGGACCCCTGAGGAACACCAGCGTTCGCTGACATGAGCCACGAAGCGCATCCATCAGATATAATACGGATTCTGCGCTCATGAAGGAAGCCAGCGACCCAGTTGCAGAACTGAGCAGGCAGACCGTATGCCGGGAGCTTGGAGAGAAGAGCTTTGTGCCAGACCCGATCAAAAGCCTTGGCTATGTCAAGGCTAACAGTCACCGACTCACCACGCTTGTCAATAGCCTCACCCCAAAGATGTGCAACGTACGCTAGAAGATCACCCGTGGACCGTTTCGGCCGAAACCCGTATTGGCGATCGTGGATTATGGAGTGTTCTACTAGATAGTGGACAAGTTGTTTATTTAAAATGCGCTCCATTACTTTGCACAAAACTGAAGTTACGGCTATGGGGCGGTAATTCGATGGATCTGACCGATCTCCTTTTTTGGGGACCGGTTGCACAATAGCTTCTCTCCAAGATTCCGGCACACAACCTGAAGAGAGCGAGAGACGGTAAAGGCGCGTTAACACGGGGGACAACTCCGCTGCACACATTTTTAGGACTATTGGAAGGATGCGGACCAATATCTTTCCGGACATCGATTGACTGCAGCTCCGCACAGACGTCACGCTGCCTGATTTTAAAATCGGGCATTGTGTGGCCACAGTGAGAAATTGTAGGTGGCTGTGCATTGCAGTCATCGACTCGGGAGTTAGCCGCAAAGAGTTTGGCCAGGAGATCGACTTTCTCCTGCGGCTTGTGAGCTAAAGTTCCGTCAGGACATCTCAATGGTGGCAGCGAGGGTTGGTAGAAGTTCGATTGCACGGCTTTGGCCAGACGCCAGTAGCTACGGCTGCCCGTAAGATGCGTCAGTAGTTCTTGGCCGACTCGTGCAACGCGCTGGGCATCCGCTCTAATGAAAGCTCTTTTGCAGGACTTGGTGGCATTATTATAGGCTGCTTTCAGCGAGCGGGTTTCGGGATCCCCAAGAGCTTTACCCCTGATCCAAGCGCGGTATGCCGCCTGCTTGTTATCAGCAGCGTTGGCACACTCGCGGTTGAACCATCGGTTGCGACTGCCTTTGCTGATGAGATAGGAGTGCGGAATATAGTATTCTATCCCTAAAACTATCTCATCAGCAACTGCAGTCGCACTAACTGTCGGGTCCTTTCCACTGAAGCAGCGCTGCCCCCAAGGAACGGATGCGAAATAGTCCCGCATACCATCCCAATCTGCCGACGAGTAGTGCCAAATCTGGCGTTTCGATACCGCTGAAGGCGGTAGCGGAGCCAGAGGCACTTTGCTGGATACCAAGCAGTGATCCGAAGATCCCAAAGGAGCTCGAATCTCCACTCGGTAGCCAGCTGGGCGACTCGTCAGCAGAAGGTCCAATAAAGAGGGCGCGTGACCGACTACGTCTGGGATCCTGGTGGGCTGGTTCACCAGTTGAGTCAGGTCGTGCGTGAGAGCGAAAGCATGGGCAGTTCTACCAGCATGGTCAGTTTTGGAGGAACTTAACCACAACTCGTGGTGAGCATTGAAGTCCCCCAAAAACACCAATTCCGCCGATGGAAACCGCTCCTGCGCATCATCTGCTACTCGACTAAGATGGTTCATAAGTCGAGTTGTCTCCATGTCGCCATTATGGGATCGGTAGACGCAGACGTAGACACGGCTATGTGAGTCCAAGTCGACGTGTACCACAAGGAGGGAAAAGGAAGGGTCCTCCAGACAGCGCAGACGGCGACAGCAAACATCCGTCCGAACGAACTAGCAAACTCCGGCTTTGGCTTTGAAGGATTCTTCAAGCACAAAGCCCGGATAGTGCAGGTAGCTGGTGTCGGCCGGACAAATTATTTGCGTCTCCGTCAAAAACAACATTGCTGGCCGTGCCGTCTCAAGATGGTGGTGGACGGCATTGAGGTTTGCATGGAGTCCGCGGATGTTAGCGAACTCGACCTCAAACGGTATAGTTGTGGTGGGGGTGTGCACCGCTGTAGGACCAGTTTTATTGTGAGGCGCTGTCATGGTGGAGAAAAGGAGGGAGGCGTGAATCGAGGAAATGCTACCGCGATGCAAATAGTCAAAGTGCAGCGGCCTGTTTCACCAGGGATCTGCCTACAGATGAGTATAATTAACCCGCCGAACGGAAGGGCCCCCGAACCCCCCCGGGAATAGCCGCCGGGACCCCACCTTCCGGTCACCAACCGGCACGTCGGACCACCCCGAGATTATGCGTGGCATGGTGAGGCAGCCTCACGAGCTGGTTAGGTCCGCTTGGGCCCCTGTACTGTGCCACGGGTGGCCAGCGGGACAGCCGTTTCTACGGGTCTCCCTGGTCGACGGGTTAACGAAGTCCTCCTGGCACTGGTTTGACGGAAGCCTCCACAGACCAAGTGCATCGCAGTAACATCCACTCGAGCTCTGGTTATACGCTGGCTGATCCCGAAACGCGACCAACAAGCGGTCACTTGACGGGTTTTACACCATGCGTACGTACTGCACCGGCAATGTTCCTAAATGACGTTAGTTTAGATAACACTCTACATTAAGTTTTTATATTTGTATAACATTTTTATGTGTTTACGTGGTGTTTACTTTATATTTTAATTGATATTTTACGAAATACATAATATACAACGATATTGATGTTATTTTCCTGTAGACACTAAGATATTACAATATTAATAAATATCCATTTTTACCTTTTTCTTAATACCTATAACTCAGATCGGACAAACATTTCAACAAAGCTGTCATATTAAATGTTGTTCCAGATAAAAATACCTATCCAACGACATAATTATGTCTTCGCTATTGAAGGGTGTACCAGCTTCCATATATTTTTGCCCATTGTCCTTAGCGATAAGCCCTTTATAAGGCAAAGGCATAAAAAACAGCCAGTATTACTAATAAAGTAAATTAATATTTTGCGTTTTGTTACAGATAAATGGTTGTAATTTATTGTCAAAATTAATTAAATTAAAGATTTAAATGTTTATTTATTATATTTTATCTCCCCAAAGTTAATTTTATTCATAAAATGTTGACCACTTTTCTGACATAAAAACTCTTTGCTAAGATTTTAAAAAGTACCGTACGTTTTAGACGGAGCATCTTGATAAACCGTGCATTTTACCGTATTAAAAAAAACTCGTGCGTACATTACAATAACGCACAAGTAAGACTTCTTGGCGGGAAAGTGAAGCGTCATGTCTGCGGTTTTGCTTTATTTTCCAAAATTTGTGTTATGTCGAATATTAATGTGAAATAATGGTGGATTATTAACCGTTAAGTGTTCGTGAGTGTGCATGACTGTTGGCAAATGAAACAAAACAATGCAACGTCACTTTTCAAATTTTCTCAAGAAGTACGCCCGAGGACCTAGTAAAGCCCCACATTTTTACTGAGATACTCTAAGGGTTGGGGGGTATATCATTTCTCACTTCTCATTTCTATTATCATTCATCATCATTACTGGAGGAAGAAGGAAATATTGTTTATTTATGTATTACTTGAAAGAAAAATTACTTTGACACTGGCTAAATGTACTAATCGCACGAAGCCATCAACTAAAAGAAAGAAAAAACGCACAAGTACCTACGTAATGAGATACAATACGATATTGATATTGGTGAAATAAGAGACCCTTTACGAGCAAATATGTTTTAAAATTAGTTTAACTAATAGCAATTCGTAACGCTTGCCTTTTGCATATATTTACGTTTTGAGATATTAACAACGTACAATAATAATATTTGCACATTAAATTAGTACAAAATCTTGTCAAAGTGAATATTTATGTTTATTCATATAAAATTTATACAAATAAAATAATGTAGGTATAAGAAGAATGTAGAAGAGTTTTACATCGTCTTTGACGACGATTCTATTTAGATTTCCATGGACGCTAATTAGATTATAAACTTTTTTGGCATATTTTAAAAATATTAGAGCTCCATAAGAGTTATTACAAAAAAAACTGGTGCCCTCAATTTATGCACTCTGCTAGCGTATTGCAAATATGATATCTCAGTATCTATAATTATCATAATTATTATTTTTTTGTTAATGAAAAATGTTTTTAATGCAACAATCACCAATTTACAAATTAATATTGCCCTGGCTTCTGTAATAAAGTAAACTTGTGGAGCAGAAGCCAGTACCTTCCTGTTGACAAAAGTCAATAGGTATAGTTGAAAAACAATAATAATAATTAACTAAGCCAAAAAATCAAAACATGAGGAAAATAAAGAAAGTTTAAAGTAAAGTTAAACGTGACACTAAGATATGTGTATGTGTACGTGTATGTGTGTGCGTATGCGTGTGCGAGAGTGTGTGTATGTGTGTGTTTGTGTGTGTGTGTGTGTTTGTGTGTGTGTGTGTGTGTGTGTGTGTGTGTGTGTGTGTGTGTGTGTGTGTGTTGAAATGTTCTACAATTTTCTATTTCAGTTAGCTGTTTTGGTAATTTGTTATATATATTGTTATTGCACTGACCTATGATGGCTGTGCAATTTTAAAACATAGCAAAGGACATTAAACAAATTTTTCATGAGAGCGAAAAAACGTCTTTTCCACTTTAAGAGCGTGCCACAACTGAACTATAAAGTTCATGTTGACGGGTGTTAGCTTAAAAGTTGCGGGATATCCTTGGCTTTAATATAAATGTAATATTTATCATATATTTTTAATAATGCACCTTAGAAAGTACTTACTAAGAGTAAACTTGTTTCCGGATTGATTGATGGCCAGAAAACCATTTTAAAATCTAGCAACATCTTTTACTAGGGTTTGATCTAGTTCTCAAAGGGTAGATACTAGTGGGCGACCCACATTTCAGTCGTGTTAGTTTCTTGATTCCGAGGGAATTTCAGAATAAAACCTAGCCAATATCACTCATTCATGGATATACGTATACATAAAGCAGACAGGCCAACCCATGCAAAGATGTTATTAAAAATAAGTAAAAAAACAAAGCTATGCATGTGAGCTTTGTTTTAAGCTGCTAGAATTAAGCTTTGTCTGATTAGTTTTGAGGAGCTCGATGGCGCAGTAGTTAACGCGCCCGGTCTGCGAGTGCTTCGCAAAGGCCGGTCATCGGATGGGTGACCAAAACTTTATCATCTCGAGCTCCTCCGTGCTTCGGAAGGCACGTAAAGCCGTTGGTCCCGGCTGCATTAGCAATCGTTAACAACCACCAATCCGCACTGGGCCCGCGTGGTGGTTTATGGCCCGTTCTCCCTATCCATCCATAGGGAAGGCTCGTGCCCCAGCAGTGGGGACATAAAATGAGCTGATGATGATGATGATGATGATGATTAGTTTTTGTTTTATTTCCTATATTTGTCTGATTAGTCAGTTATAGTTAGTTGTTATTAGTTAGTATATTAATTCCCAATCCATAATGATCATAAACCACACTTTTTAACCACAAATTTGTTGCTTTCGCACCACTGGAAGTTTGTTTGTTGTTGATTAGAAAAAAAACTACCGCGGGTAAAACCACGGGGTAGGTAGGTAGCTAGTCGGTATAAAATTGTAAATGTAAGTTCAGATCAATAATTCATATTTTTAAACGCATGTAAAGATTAAAATATTAATTATTGACGTAAAAAATAAGGAGATCGATGGCGTAGGTAGCTTAGCGCATTCGACCTTTATTTAAATAAATAAAAACTAAATATTCTTTCACATACACACCAATAATTATCTAGTCCAAGATAAGTTTCATTATGAACTCGTGTTATGGATTCTAGGTAACGGACAAACATACATACTTTCTTTTTGTAAATACATTATTTTCATTTCTACACAATTTTTGGTAAATCTGACACTGCGAATTCGTGCGTAAAAATGTCTCATTTAGCAAAACCCTTTTTTTCAAAATTTGTCCCTTGCTAGGTTTTAAAATTGCACAGCCCTGCATAAATTTGATTTAGATTTTGGTAGGGCTAATTTCTTTGTTGTGCATTACATTCAACTAGTTTTTGTATTTTAAGCATCAAAACTATCTGTTAGTGGTTCACACTAATCTTTCTCGAGCGTAAACTTGATAAACGCATGCGCAGTGCAGACGCCACAACAACGCAACGCATACAACGCGTAACCGTAACTGTATGCAAGTTTACCTTTAAAAACAGACTTATTGAACACCTACTTTAGATGCAAAAAATCACTCCACGATGTTGCCAAATATCAGGAAGGTTTCATTTCTCAGTTTTCAGTGTTTATTCTGAATTAATCTATAGATTTAATTGATATAACGTCTCTCTCTCTCTCAGCCAAAAGACGTCCACTGCTGGACAAAGGTCTCCCCCAAAGATATATCATGGGGGGTATTTGCCGTAATCGCCACGCTTGGTAGGCGGGTTGGCGATCGCAGTAGGTTGAAGGTAACCTCAGAGAGATGCTGCTGCCCATCCTCTGGAATGAATGAAATGTAATATGAATATCTTCATTCTTAAATAGACCTAATTCACTATATTTTCATAAAATAATTCATATAATAACATATAAATTTAAAATGTCAATTATGACATTTTAAATTTATATATTATTCGATCAATTTAATTACTTACTAATAATTTTTTTCATTTTATCATATTTAAAATATTATTAATTTTATTATACAATCCATTGGTGCATGGAGCAACTATAATACTCGTAGTACGAATGCAACTCGGCCACCGTCTGAAAATCAGCGTCATGGCGATGGCTTTGTTATTGCCGTAACACATGCTGAGCCAGAGACTTCTTTGCCACTGTTTCACTGCTCACCTTAATATCTTTACTTTTTTTAAAACCCTTACCTATCTATAGAACGTCGTACTTGACCTCGAAAAGTGTCTTGGACCATGTTAATGTGCATGTATAGCGTGGGTAATTGTGGTTGATTTTAATGGTCACTTTTACGTTTTAGAATCTATCAGACCACAAATTCCGTTATTTCGTGATCTTATTCGTAGGTGTGCTTCGTGGAATAGAAAATCAATAACTTTAAAATTTTATTTGAAGCACACCCAGTGCTTCGTTTGGGTGTGCTTCGTGGAATACCTCTTGATTTGCGACCATCACATATGTTCAGATGTCAAAACGCTTATTAGGCTTTTGGCTGACTACTACAACAAATTTTTGGCGATGACGTTTATGCATTATAGAGAGAAGCTCTTATTTATTTTATTTTAAACATGTATATATTCAAAGCTACACCTAATTAATACCTGCTGACAAATATCACAGACATTATAATAAACAGCCTTTCATAGCGCAATTATATTAAATTTATTGATCTAGAATATATTTAAACCTAGTTATCCACTTTAATTGCTGAACTGCTAGTTAATCAAAGAAAATGATATTTTTTTATTAAAAAAAACTGTGTCTATTTTATGAGAACGGATCTTTTTATTAGTTTTACAAAACATTAATTTCCAAACAATTTTCCTTTACGTGTATAAAATGAAAAAATCCAAAGTGTATCCGATCTAGATCTTGTATGTGTTGTTCATCATCATCATCATCATCATCTCAGCCAAAAGACGTCCACTGCTGGAGAAAGGCCTCCCCCAAGGATCTCCACAACGACCGGTTTACCGGTATGTGTTGTTACTAAGACATAATTATTAACTTTAATTTATAATGCTATTGTAAATTAAATATTTATATTGGTGAAGGCATGCGCGTCAGGCGCCCATAAGCAAACAACAGTGATCATAAATGTAAGAACACAGAGGTCACTAAACCACCAGGGCTGTGACTTGTTTATTTTGATGTGTCATCACAATAGAAATATTTAATTAAAAATTGCATAACAAATTAATGTTTATAACTATGTCTTAGTAACTCTGCATCCAAGATCTAGATCAAATACACCTTCGATTTTTTCATTTTCATCACCTTTTTGTTACACATTGTATAAGCTTTTAACTTATGTTGGTTACAAGCATAAAACAAAAAACCAAATCAAAGAGTTAACAACATTGTTGTGTTCAAATATGTGTGGTTCCGGCAGTATAAGATAAGATACCTAGCCAGTCCTTCAGTCGTTAAGTATTTCATTTAAAGTGATTTTTTTATGAGCTCGCTGATGGGCGCAGGCGGTTTTTTCAGCGTCACCGGATTTTTTGAGGCGGCAAGAAACTTAAAGGGTTACTCAAGCAGGTCAAGAAGTTTTGAAGGTTTCTAGAGAGAATGTCATCACGCAAGCATGTCCCTTTATCCTACATTATTCTCCGAGGGGTTCGGATCGGATCGGGACCGGAATAACCCGAGGACGCCTGTAAAGAGTCACCTCGACTCGGGTTGCATGAAATGCGCTTCCATTTTCAGCGTCTTCGTCGCTTTCCTTACCACCAAGCATAATGTAAAGTAAATCCATACACCTAATAGTTTGTGAGTGTATCCGTACTTTTATGTCTCTTGCCCATCACGGATGATAAATTAATCAAGCTCATGAAGTCTCTACTAAGCTAATTTTAATTTACAAGTTATATACATAATGGTTATACCATGAAACTTTAGCCTTAAATTTCAGTTAAATGTGGGACTAATAACTTTGTAAGATAATTCAAAAAGTAACGTTTTATTGATTCTTTTTCTTTCCTTACAAACATATGAGTTAATGAACTAAGTGTTCATTAACTATCTAGTTTTACGAATATCAGGCAAAACACGATTTCGAGTTAATTTAACCAAATTGGTAAACAAGAACAACTACCTTTTTACACGTGCTTAAAATTATAAAAGCTTTCCGTTACACATGACTGCAACTAGACTCCTAACGATTACGCATCAATATGAGTAGTGAGCAATTCGTTATGGACGCCTCCTTTTAATAGCATACCTTTCACTGTAACCAGCTACCATTACAGCTATAGTTAGTTGTTTGTACTCATCACACGTGACTAAAAATTGTGAAAGGCGTAGTTGGTGACCAATCAAACTTGATCCCCAGCCTCCTGATAAATACCTGATTGTACCTCCACGCGCTAGGTCACGCTGTGTGGTCACCAGCGTTATAAATATCTCTACCTACATCAAGGCATCACATTAACAAGGGTATCACAATGTCACAGATTGTATTGACTAGAGTCACGTGCGTATTTAGGGTATAAGAAAAAACCGTTTTATACTATTGACATCGTTAAAGTTTCTGTTGTCATATTATTTCAATAGAACTTATGTAATGGAATGTTTATGCGATGCGATTTAATGCTAGCGGGTCTTCGAACATTTTTTGTGATTCACTTAGTCATAAAAAATAGAAAGGAATCATTAAAACACCACTCCAGTTTATTAAAAACATACCAACTTAATTTCATTATTATTTCTCTATTTATTTTTTAACATATTAATTTACATTTTTAAATATTTTCTAAAAAACAAAACAAACATTTAAAAATATAAAAAATAGGGGTCCACCGGCATCGGGACCAGGGTCCAAACTACCGGTGATTAGGGCTCCAGAGACAGGAACCTCCTCACAATGCGTGCCGTATCGATGAGAACTGCCTTCTGAATCAGGCCCTTGATCCAGCCGCCTAACGAGAGCCTCACGAGATGTTAATCGAGGCTCTTGGCCATTATTATTATTATTATGATTTCCGTAAGAAATTCTTTTTTTGCTGTCTTAGGCCCATTGTTTACTCTCAGAGCAAGATAATTTAGACAAAGGGTAGATTCTTTTCATCACTACATTTTCTTAGGTATTAAAAAAGGGTATTACCATTTTTTTATGTGTATTAACGTTTTACTTATAGCGTTATCAACTGTGTTTAACAATTATAAATTTATACTGACAAACAAAGCGTTTAAAATGAAGCTAGCGAAACATGGATTTCCTTTTTCGATCATTATTTATGCTATTAACAAAGTTTTATTGAGTATCACTCCTAGTAGAGTTGTAGGAACTATCTGTTTGTTCACTAATTAAATTAGCTTACAATCACTATATCATTGGCTTCAGACGTACAAAACTTTAGCAATATTTTATAGTATAAACTGTTTTTATATGTAATGATTAATACCTACCTAAATAAGAGTTCCTTAAATTCCATTGTCCTACAATGTAACTATAATAATTTATTTATAGTTACTTTACTATATTCTGCTATAGAATAAAAATGTCATAGGATTTTTGATCAAGGTTCATGTGAACGCAAACCTACGAATCACGGCCGACACTTTTTATTTGATTTCCAAACACGATTTTCGCCAAAATCACCTCACGTTCCATTTTTTATACAGATTTTGTTTTGATTGTTGTTTAGTGTATTGAAAGTTGCGAAGGCGCCTTTTGTATATTTGTACCATTTACGCAACAAATTGTAAATCGATGAAACTTTCTATAACTTTTTTTTTAACTTAGCTACATACATATATAAACAATATGTAAAGTGTCAAAGATAGTTTAAAGGCACTCACAATGTACGAAGTGCTGAATCTTGTAACTTGCAGTTGCTATATTTAAACATACTATATTTATATCGCAGTTTAATGCGCCTGTTCTGAATACTTCTGCAACAAGACGTAAAACGTTTAAGTTTGGCCTTATTACTTATAATTAAAAAATCAAAATAAACTTATTTTAATAAAAATTAGTTTAAAAAAACGAAATTACTCGTATATACAAAGTAGGTTAAAGAAGTAGGAATAAATATAAATAATAACATGTAGTATCTACCTAATATAATCAATCAGATAAAAATTAATAAAACTACATTGTATTTTGAATGTTAAATAAAATACAGTGTAGTTTTGTTTTTTGTATTGTGACTAAATTGCTGTGGTTTCGGCTTGCTGCCACAATCATATTTCTTATATATAAACTTTCGTTCGGGAAATATTCTTGGGTTATATGGGACAGGGGTACTTCAGTAAACTTATATTGAAAATTTTTTCGATTTGATAATAAACCGAACCATATGCTACGAATAATGTATTAATGTAATAAATATTAATGTATGTAGTATTCCACAATGAACTATAAAATGAAGTGAAACGTAAAATGGCAGATACTAAAAACAAAAAAATTGGTCGCTAATATCAATTTCCTTGATATTCTATTTACTACTATACTACTACTACTATTTTTTTTTGGTAAAATCACCACAAACACGTTTGATTGGTTACATTTTTCGCTCAGTGAGTCAACAATAATTTAAAACGGGACGATTTGCATTTTCGTTTAAAATTACTCCATCCGAATAAGAGGTTCCATTTTATGTTTGTTCCTAAGAACAATAGATCACATGACTGCGATATTCTAATTGAAAGTCAGACTCGCAACAATGGACAAGAGCCTACTTGCCTACATCATTTGTCGCTGTCACTGTCATATTATTTTGTAACTGTTGCTCATTATAGAAACGTATCTAGTAACCCGCTTAGTCAAGATAAGAACAAAGTTTTAAATCACATAGATTATGTGTATAATTATCACAACACCTTTATTAATGGATGCTTAAAGCATATTTTTCTTAGAAAATATTTCTATTAAAACGATGGAACTTAATGACTTCAACAATACGCTGTTTCGCGTGCGCTTTGGCATGAAATTCTTCAAAAAGCGTCTCGTCTGTTATCATCAGAATCTGCATATGTCCAAGGTGATGACCACTTCCCATCAAGTGGCATACATGGTCGTTTGAGTCTTCCTAACATTAAAAAAAACGTTAATGCTAATCTTATACTTCCAACCTTCCAAGTCCCAGGTCGTTTCTGCGTTTAAAAGATTAATATGCAAATCGATACCTATTTTAATTCTTCAGCCATTATCATCAACCTGTAAACGCCCCATAACTGGCTCAATCCTTTCAACGTTAACAATAGCACATAGGGAAATTTGAATTAAAACCTTACAACGCGCTCTGGCCCTGACTAGGATATAAGATCGGAGATAATTACTCATATACGTTCTCTAGATACAAGCTGTTTCTATGTATGGCTAAATTACTTCGACATCATTTTCCTTGGTAAATAGAGGCCGGTTCGTGTATACCGCCACCTATTTCTTGAGAACGCATGCATATACAATTAGTAGGTGCAACAAGGGTTGATGATAGGCATTAACTCAAAGGTTAGAAATGTTTTATTTTACGGAGAAGTGTTTACAAAATTTCCACTAAGTTCATGTTTTTAGTAAATATTAATATGATTAAAAGTAATAGTTTTTATAGGTGATATCGGAGTGTTTTATATCAACCAAAATTATTTAGCATTTCAGAAACTTCAAATTAATGAAATAAAGTGATAAATAAATATTTATCACCGCCGCCGCCATAAAAAAGTCGTATCTATGACCTTTTGCTTATCTGTATATAGCCGTAAACCTATTATTAACAATCAAATTATGCACTCATTCAAGCTTTAAAGCACAATTCTATAGACTGAATATTTTCAAGTCGTTTTTGTTTTCAGCGCATTTTACATTATCCTTTCATGACTGCACGCAAAATTTTCCATGATCCATTGAATTGTAACTGAATTGTCTCGTTCGCTAAATCATTAGCATACGATGTCAACGTGTACTGAGTTTAACCACATGGAACCAATGTTTTCAATCGCTATGGCAGACATTGTATCGATACGTGCGAATCGGCGGAGGGTGCGGGCTGGCGGGCGACGCTGGCGCAGCTGTCATATGAGAGTTGTTTGAGTTCCTCGCGGCGATAATATAAACATGAGCGCGACATCGCCTGCTCATTCAGGCAGTCGTCACCTAGTTACCGTCACGGCAACCCGCCCCGGGCAATGGTTAATGCGTTTCTATGGGCTTGCTGTTGGGCTTGAAAGATCTTTTTACACAACGGCCAATGACCGGCGAGCCGGCCGGCGAAATTGAACGCGCTGAGGCAGTCACGTGCCCGGGGTGAGGCGCGGCGGGCGGCTCACTGACAGCCAAACCTTCTCTTATAAGATGCACATTCGCCTTCGCATAGGTGTGGAGCGTGCTGAGCCGAGCGGCATGCCCCCGCGCGTACTATCCGACACGATTGCTCGCTAATTCCTAGTTTTAGTGAATAAGACTCGCCAGAGTGCCATGTAGGATGTCGCACAGCAGTCTCAGTTGTCACTACGACAGCTACCTCCCATCCGACTCATCCCTAGAAACAGATGCACTCAACCGGCATTGGTGAGTTGTTTGTTTTATTAATTATTTTAAAAATTCAAAATATTTTTGGGTAATTTTATCCTGTCTTGTGCTAATTTATTGTTTACTTATTGATGTGAAAATAATTTATCAAGTTTATTTCAATTTTAAATAAACAATGTGTACGTAATTTTTTCTTTGCGAAAAAAATATTATTTGTCATGCACCTGCATTTTAAACGCAACGATATCGCCGTAAATACTAACAATGACTAATCTTGATGACATAAAACTATACAAGTACCTAGCTTAACCAATATTACAAAATACACCATGACTTTAATTAAACCTTCAAATCATTTTTATTTACATGCTTCAATATGTTACACTTTTCTTCATTTTGCACGCATGTAAGTCAATGCGGGTGACGCTATTTCTTTTGATGTTACCTTACATTTATGGTAATCCGATTCAATATCACAAATGTCACTCCCAAGACATCAACGGAACCATTTCTCGGAGATATACAACCTCGCCATTTACAATAGAGTTCGTTTTACAAACGCGTCGCGTCCTGTGCTTATCACATTAATCACATTTAACGGAGCGTATCAAACTTGCGATACTATAAACATTCCCATTGTAAAGCATATGTACCTACTAAGCTACCGTTCTCGGTAGTCAATGTCAAGAATAATATTTATATATTTAGGTTTTCCTCCCTACCAGCAGGCTGCGTAATCAGGGCCATTATTAATTAATTTCCTCGTTTTAGCGATATCAAACTGAACAATAACAGCGTGAACCAACCTTTATGACCCTTCGCGCAACCATGACATTTTTACTGTCGCAAATAGCAGTCGGTGAATAAGAAATAAGCGTATTATACGTGCGTATTATTTCATTTACTCTGGCACGTGTCTTATTGTATATTTCATATCACTTTGTATTCTTGTGACATAAGATCTCAATGATCATACCTGATTAATATTATATGGATCACACACTCAGTAGCTAAGGTTACAGTTAATTTGCATTGTTAATCGTTGAGAATCTTTAGCTAACTGTTACTAAAAAATAAATTACTGATATGTGGATTTATTTGTAGCAAACTGAATCTTACACCTTGTGCTTTACAAAAACTTTGTATATACTTTTGCTAAAATTGTTTGTTTTTTTATACATTAGTTAAACAAAAACGTTCAATTTGTACGTATTATTTATTATTATTATTATTTTTTATTTTTTTTCACTTATGTACAAAATTACTAATTATTCAGTTATTTTCATGACGTGCTTCTTTTTTTCGAAGAATTGGCAAATCCAAATAGGCACTTATGTACAAAATTACTAATTATTCAGTTATTTTCATGATGTGCTTCTTTTTTTCGACAAATTGGCAAAGCCAAAAGCCAAGCATTGAGAATGTTAAAATATACTTTTTACAGTCGTTTCGGTACATATGACCCATTTATACCAATGTTACCTGAACCATATACATAGGTGTAATTAAATTAAGTGCCGATATTTTTAGGTCAGGCTTTTCAAATATTTTTATTTTTAAATTGAATAATTATTATTTTATCAAATTAATTAATTAAATAAAGTTAGGAAAAGTCGCACAAATTAAAGAAAAAGATAAACAGCAGTAGTGTTATCGGCTAACAGCAATAAAATTATAGTCATTGTCGATAAAACCGTAAACTATTCTCCTCGTTAGACGTAATATATTAACAAAAGTTCAATCTTGATTTTATGCCACCTTATATATTAAACAATGAGGAATAATTTTAGACTACGTTTGTGTAAAACTTCCCTAAATGCAGAACCATTATAAAAAATGAACGTGCGACGCGCGTGATTATCAGAAATAATTACATAACTAGTTATTCTACGTACTACTACCATGAATGAAAATCTAATAAAAATCTACGACTATTGATAGTAATCGGGTATTAAATGAGATATCAGCATTTTGTTATTACTATACGTGTGTAACGATAATTAGATCAATGAAATTTTAGTATTACACCATATTTAACGAATCTGGTTATCTATACATTTTATTATTAACAAATAGCAAAAGCGAGCGTCCAATTACTGACTGATTAATCTTAAAATAACACCTACTATAAAACCTAAAAACTTAATATAATAAGACAGGAAGTTTCCCTATAGGATTTAGACGTTTAAAAAAGATTTTTTTTTTAATTTCTTTTATATTATTAGACGGGGCTGTTGACGGTCATGCGCACAAAGTCGTTTAACTTGTATAGACATAAAAATAAGTATCAAAATTCAAATGATTTGCAAGTTCACTAAATAATTAATCTAGTTTGGATCAACAAACTTAACTGTACCTCGACTATACTTGAACTTTACGTGTGACAATAAGCCGAGGCGCACGTGGTGACCGCGCAGGCGCAAAACTTGATCAGACAAAAAACTTGAACAGAGATAGCAGGACTTCTCGTTATTAATGGACAACCTTGGGGCTGGTCGTAGACCACCATACATGCATACTGAATATATCAACCGATTTAAAAAAAAAATTGAAAAATATACTACTTTCTCGATACGTTAATGATATCTGTAGATAGGGAAAATTTGGCATCGCATATAATATTGTATACGTACGTAACACTGTCTGTGTACTCAAACACGCTGAAGTAGTACTGAACAATGTAATTCAGAGAGTTTTGCTTGTAAAGTATTATGTAGATTTGAATGTGCCCAACAAATATTACCACCGTTATACGAAATGGCAACAACACAGTGCAGATAGGCCGGGCCAAACAAAACACAATGAGCAACGTCAAAACATCGGATTCATTTTTCACGAAGTTCGCTTCAATTGCAAACAATACCCACGAGGTTAGCACTCGTCGATCAATATAGAAAAACTATTGTTACATTAATCATACCTTTGTACTGTATGCGATCATGTGACTTCGACCTACCTAATGGTTAGACACGACAAGGCGACCGAATCAAATCAACTTTAACTTTTTGCTTATGCATTGACACTTTTTTATTGCTATCAAGCTTCATCTCATGGTAACCGATCATGCACACAACGACTTGAAAGTTATTCTAGAAGAAACATAAATGAAGTACCTTCTTAGGAAAGAAGAATTTGGTCATTACTATTTAATTATTTTATTGTTGAATGCACTGATCCGGAACAAGCAGCAAACTCACTTGTCAACATAATTTTTGCTGTCGTATCTAGACATTCACTTTCAGTTGTCATTCCAAGCAGGATAAGAATACTAAAGCCATGGATAACTCCTGAAATTTTGCGCTGTAATTGCAATCGTGACAAGTTGTATATAAACACAAAAAAAGAACCCAACAACGATATAACTGTAACTGTGTAACTGAAATTTACACACATTATAGAAATTTTTGTAACAATTTACTCAAAAAGTTGAAGAGAGAATATGAGCGCAGTGTGCAGAAGTAACGTGACCAGCTACATACCTATTTCAGTCTTGTCCGCAATTTCGAAGGTTTTTGAGAAAATCCTGAATCGTCGTCTTATTAGCTACCTAGATACTAACCGTATTATTAGCGATAATCAGTATGGCTTTAGAACTGGAAAGCCTACAGAGGACGCTGTTCTAGAGCTAACGGATGCGGTGGCAAAGTGTTTGAATAGCAAGCTTAAGACTATAGGTATATTTTTGATCTTACCAAAGCTTTTGACACTGTTTGCATACCTATCTTATTTGAGAAGCTCGAGGCTATTGGTGTCAGAGGTCATGTTCTAAATATATTTAGAAGTTATCTTAGCGATCGAACACAATTTGTCAAGATTGATGATTACGTGAGCCAGGACAGATGTACTTATTACGGTGTCCCCCAGGGTAGCGTCCTTGGACCTACCCTGTTTTTAATACATATTAATGGCCTTTGTAATCTGTCTCTCACAAATTGTAAAATTGTAACCTACGCTAATGATACAGTTTTGCTTCTTCAGGGCAAGAATTGGCAGGATGTTCGAAATGCTGCGCATGATTCTTTGAGCAATGTTGTGGATTGGCTCTCTGAAAACCGTCTCACTCTTAATCGTCACTTCCCCCACCTGAGTTCACAGTCTTTGCTCACAGGTGTCATCAAAATCTTAGCTGCGTTTGTGTCCAAGTTTCACGAACTCATGGTATAAAATATCTTGGAGTTATGTTAGATGCAACTTTATCTTAGAATTCTCATTTAAACTATCTAATTCCATGAATCAGAAAGTGGATATATATTTTTAGAAAGCTAAGATCATCTGCAGATCTGGCAACCCTTCGAATGGTTTACAGCACACTTGCACAATCCATATTAACATATTGTATAACTGCATAGGGAGGCACTTGCAAAACTTTGTTTCTTCGCTTAGACAGAGCCCAACGAGCACTTTTAAAATTGTTATTTAAACCTTTGCGTTTTCCTACAAGTGAACTCTACTCTTTGTGTAACGTCTTAACTGTTAGAAAAATGTTTTTGTTAAAAATTGTACTGCGCAAGCATTGCTGTACTCCTTTGGATAAAAATCTTATCTTAGCGAAACGTACATCTTATAAGGTTTGCAAGAAGGTGCCCTGTAGGATTGAATTGGCAAGACGTCACTACCACTTCTTTAGTCCCACGCTTTTTAACAGAGTAAACAAAGAACTAAATATATACCCCTTAACTTTACGAGAATGAAATACAAAAACAGACTGAAAACTTTATCAAGAATTAATATGCATTTTGGATTTTGTTGAAAAACTATTACTATTTTTTATTTTTTTAACAATGCACAAGTAGTTTACTAGCAAGTTTGTAATGCGTTGTCCTGCTTAATGATATTCTTAAACTGATCCCAAGATGTACGTTCGTAAGGTTAAGCAGGCACCCGCATAAAAAGCAACAGTCTTAGCAGACATTAAAAATATATTAAATGATAAACCCTAATTAGTGTAAATTTTTTAAGGGTAATGTTGAGGATTATTGAATAGCTATTGTAAAATATGTTTTTTCGAAGGTGGGCGCTAGCGGCTGAAACACAGTTCTAAACTTCTGCAGCTTCTATCGTACACATTTTTTCTGTACTATGTTTTAATGATTAACGAAATTATTAAAGAAATTATTATCTTATTATTTAATAAAATATTAGTAAAACGTAATAATCATTAGTTATATTAGTTTGCACAATAATGCAAAAATGTAAATATTTCCCTTGATCACGCCCTACTTGTCGTTATTTATGCAATATCCGAGACCAACTCCTGTGTTAATAGAAAACATTTATCTACCCTTGAAATAGTTGCCGCATTACCGCTGTGTTTATACAGCTATAATGAAAAATAATAAATAAAAGGTCACAGCTTGAACGATGAAGTTTAACCCAGTTTTGTTGACATTGTTTCTTCTATTAACGACTGTGGCTAAATGTATTACTTATAGGTCATTTGAGACATTTTACATTGTTGGAAACATAGTAAATAAAAATTATGTTTTTATTACTAAATATTGCTACTTTAAATATTTTCTGTAAGTGACATAAACAGAATACGTTTACAATGGCACACCCAACTCGTGCGCACGCGCACACCGCGTGGCGCTTGACAGTACTATAGAATTGAAATGTTGTTTTTTTTGTCCTATAGCAGGAATGGTCGCGTTTCAGCTCAGGCGGAAGGCCCATCTCGTCGGAAGAGCAACCTTCACAACGCCATGACGGCGGACATGGATAACTCATGGGGTACTTACCAATATTCTATTACCAACTTAATTTTAATAAATCAAATGTACGTGTAAGTGGTATAAATGTGTATAAACGTAAGAGCCAAGCGTCAACTTTATTTCAGGGCCATAAATAAATGCACATACATAATTTATGAGAAAACGATTAAGTTATTACCGCCGGCTGTGTAAAACAAACATGGACTACTAGAAGACAGCTGCTAATTTTCAGGGACACCTTTATCGATCTGCCACACTTGAGCCACGTTTGATCGACATAACACTCGTCTGCTTGCCTTCAGATCGACCTGCACACATCGAAGGCAGATACAAGAAATACTCAACGACATCATCCATCTATTCCAAAAAGGCCTTATCACAGCAAAGCGAACACATCGAAAGGTAAACCTTTTGTCTTCCGGTATTAATTTAATTAATATTTAGTTACTATATTATATATATGTATGTATATTTATAGTTACATTTAAGATAGGTCACGTGAATAAATTAATGAAGATTCACCGGCGAACGATCGTTTTGTAACCAGTCTCTGGTTATCGAATCAGCTAACAACACATAACATGATTCACAAATTTAAATATTTCAAAATTGTCCTTAGATCCTGGTGGTATGCCTGTTGCGCGAAGTGTCATACAGAAGAATCCGAAATTCCCTCGTGGGAACCACGAAACTGGCAGAAGATATGCCCCTACCCCTTATGCCCGTCGTACCGTCAGTTCGCGCAGACTTTAGCGGTGTTCGTCATTGGTAAATAATTATTTGCGTTACATTTATCGAGCCGCCGAAATTGTTAATTTGCATTTATTCTTATTTTTTTCTTTTATGTAAATGTTTCTAGTGGTGCAGTGTCGTTTTCATTAGCTTCAAAGCCAGCGGGTTTCTGTCAAATATGTATATTATGTTTTTTTTTTGTTTTATTTGTCTGCAAAAAAGATCTTTTTCTTTTCTATCTATGAATAAAAACTTTTCAGTATTTTTTTAATGAGTTTTGTGTTCCAGGTATAATGACGTGGTTGATAGTATGGATAATCATGGGCGAGACGGTGGCGCCGGGTGGACAACTGTTCACCCTTGCCGCTCTGACCATCGCAGCACACTTTGGAGGGTGGATTATGATGAAGGTCACGACGCTTCCACAACTGATTGGCATGTTAATAGTCGGGCTGATACTCAAGAATGTCGGCTTCGTCAACTTCGACGAACATTACATGAAAGTGTGCTCTTACATCAGGTAACTATAACTGTTACTTAAGTAATATCTGAATAACGTAAAACAAACGTAATATCCATACTTTTAAGGAAAGTGAAAAAAGTTATTTTTACACTAAAGTACCGTTATCGCCGAAGAGCACTAATTTATAAGGAAATGTCAATTGTAATCAAGGTACGGTAGCCGCGTTTTCCATATTTGTATGGTGAGGACGCGTTGAGGAAGCTGCCGTCCTTCCTTTTTTTTTGACGAAGGGTTAAACACTGTACCTAATGGAAAAATACAACAGCAATGTATGTACATTTGTAAACAATGATTTTGATTATAAATGTACAGTTAGTTCTGTTGGCTTTGCTTTAATATGGACTTTTTTAAATACTATAAATAGATTACGTATTCTTTTAATACTCATACTTAAAATATTTTTGAATTAAAGGTTTTCCGTTTTCAAAACATCTCGTGTTTTTCGCAACACAAATTACATCTTTTGCTGTAATGTCTAAACAAACTATTTTATTTGGTTATCATTAGGTAAACTTTTTTTTATGTTGTTTCAGAAAAATTGCTTTAACAATAATTTTAACGCGGGCGGGTCTGGACCTGGACCCACAAGCCATGAGGAAGCTGTTCCTAACCGTGATGAAGCTCGCCCTTATTCCTTGGACTTTCGAGTGCTGTCTCTGCGCTGTTTTAGCACATTTCTTCCTAAACCTGCCTTGGGATTGGGGTAAGTACCTACAGCTGGTTCCTAAATTTGTTCGGCCCCTTTAACGATCTTTAAGATCAATACCGCATCTGTTATTATCAGTCTCTCACTCGTATTCATCTCAGAAACCTAAAAGCACAGCTAAAAAAATTGTAGACCAGTATACGAACATAAAAGATTTTGTTTTGTTTGACGTACCAATGCCGGACAGGTTAAAATATTTTTTTTATATTTCTAAATTCTCGAAGAGAAGCTCGATGGTGCAGTAGTCAACGCGCTCGGTTTGCGATTGCTGAAGTTATGCAACTTTCGCAAAGGCCGGTCATCGGATGGGTGACCAAAAAATTTATCATCTCGAGCTCCTCCGTGCTTCGGAAGGCACGTAAAGCCGTTGGTCCCGGCTGCATTAGCAGTTGTTAACAACCAGCGCACCGGAGGGCCCGCGTGGTGGTTTATGGCCCATTCTCCCTATCCATCCATAGGGAAGGCTCGTGCCCCAACAGTGGGGACATATAATGAGCTGATGATGATATTTCTAAATTAGTGCTACAAAAGTCATCCTTATTGGTCTATTTTTGTTTTCTCAAATATAGTGGTTCTACTTTTAGATATGGTAGCTTGCTCTTCTATCATCACTAGATACATGTCGCGTAACATGCCCAAATTAAAATTTAAAAAAAATGTTGATGACGTCACAATTTGTGTGCAGCGTTCCTCCTGGGATCCATAGTGGCGGCGGTGTCACCCGCCGTGATAGTACCGTGCCTGTTCCGGCTGCGTGGCAAGGGCTACGGCGTGTCTAAGGGCATCCCGACGCTGGTGCTGGCCGTGTCAGGCATCGACGACGCCGCCAGTGTTGCCGTGTTCGGCATAGTCTCCTCCATCATGTTCTCGACCGCATCGCTCACTATGAACATTATTCAGGTGAGTTACATTACAATAGGGTAGTGGCACCAGTGTTCGACACTTTAAGCCCAGTGTTCGACAAAGTATTGGGTTCTTACCTATGAAATTGACGTTTTTTTCTCATTTATTAAATACTAGCGGCCGCTCGCGGTTTCACCCGCGTGGTTCCCGTTCCCGTAGGAATATCGAGATAAAAAGTATTCTATGTGTTAATCCAGGTTATAAACTATCTGTATGCCGAATTTCATCCAAATCCATTTAGTAGTTTTTACGTGAAAGAGCAACAAATATCCATCCATCCTTACAAACTTTCGCGTTTATAATATTTTAGTAGGAGGTGTATTACTTCTAAAACTTAATACTACTTAATACTATTATTATACACATTTAATTAAGACTATGTTACTTAGGCTTCAGTAATAACAATGATTTTTAAAATTGTGTCTTTATGTCCCAATTTATTTATTTTTAAATTGACTTCTTTTTTGTTAGCGGAATTGATCTTTTGTTTCATTGTAGCTTTGAAGGGACTTGATTTTTTTTTCTTTTAAGGGCTGCTATATTAAGCTAGTGAAATAAACACACTGCCCTACCATTTTTTATAGTGTTAACATAAATATATGCTAAGTAAATATAGAAAACGTTAGTATGAAAAATATAATTTTAATAAAAATCTTCATACAAAACGTCAATTTTATTGGTAAGGACCTAATATTCATCAACAAAAAATTACATTGTTTTTTTAGGGTACCGTAGTCAACAAGGAACCCTTATAGTTTCGCCATGTCCTTCTGTCTGTCTGTCCCCAGTCTAGAAATTTTGTTCAAGTCAAGTGTTCCCCCCCCCCCCCCTGCCAGCCAAATGGTTATTTTTTATGGTTAATTCACGGTAGTTGTATATATGACGAAGTTAAAAGGAAAACTATCACAGCTAAGTAGGCTTTACAAGTTTACGAGTAACAGTCGACCAACTTATAAAATGTACTTGGCGCAGTACAAATTCCTCATTGGGAACTACTTATATAATAATAAAATAACGTTGTCAGGTGTGTGAAACGGTAGTAATATCCGCATTATTGAGATGGGCTACGGAACCCTACACTGCGCGTGGCCCGACACGCACTTGGCCGGTATTTTCAAATATACTGAATAACAGCAAGGAAGCAGGTGGTCTTTATTTAATTGGAGCTAAAGACTAAAATCGGATCACATGATCACTGGTTCTTGTCGAACATTGGTGCCATTACCCTATAACACTAGTTTTGTATGGGTCTATTGGTGGAGCCTCATAACCATCTGTGTCTCCCCGGTCGTAGTGATTTACGTTATGTAATTTCTTCAGTAGACAAAAAAAATAAAGGTGATCAATACAATGATGTCAGACTTAACGTTAGTGGGTCTATATAATCCGAATGCAACATTTTCAGAAACCATTATTTTTCATTAAAATAAATGACAGTAGATTTCAATGTGTTCTCTTTGTTGGGTTTGTATTGTAGTGTAATGTTATGTTGATGAAGAGTAGATTTTTTTGCATATTTTAAATGTTCCTTTAATAAATTATAAATATTTAATAACGTTATCGACTAAAAGTCCGTGATAACGTTAAGTGTTGTTTTAGTGCTGGCTGGCAACGTGGTAAAAGTCGACTTACGATTTCAGTTATTTCCCTAAATACAGGGTACATATATCAATGCATGTAGGTTTGCAGTGGACATAAATAAATACTGAATTAGTTTAATTATTGATGGCGTAATGACTTTTTATGATAGTTATTAAACTTGTTAGATTGAAAGTTGTTTCTTCACAACAAAATCGTTCGGGAAAGTAGTGACACAAGAACAAGCGCTCGAAAACTGTCCCACTTTTCAGTGATCCCATCAAACATGTTATGTTAGCTTTAACGATCATAGTACAAGTTAGAGCAAGTTACAAGTAACATTTAACAATAAAAAGTAAAAGTAAAAAAGCTTTATTACAGTAAGCTCACTCTCAGAATAGTTTCTAAATTTGTATTTTTTTTTATTGCACTTAGTTGGCAATCAGGCTTACGGCCAGAGGTGTCTAGTGTGAGTTTCATTTGGCATTCGAACACGTTAACGAAAAAAAAAATTAGAATGGCATTGAATCAGCGCCTACTGGCAACATACATAAAGTAAAAATTTTGCCATACAAATTTTCGTTTTCGTAAACGTAGCAAAATTAATAAGGATAGTAAACAAGACGCAAACAAGGCACACCCGAGTGGTGCCGGGGATAAAGAATTGCACCACCCCATCTCTTCCCGTGGGTGTCGTAGAAGGCGACTATGGGACCATTCGAGAGGATGGGCAGCAGCATCTCTCTGTGATTATTCTCACCCTACTGCGATCGCCAACCCGCCTGCCAAGCGTGGCGATTATGGCAAATTCCCCTCAAAGTGATTTATCCTCGAGGGAGGCCTTTGTCCAGCTGTGGACGTCTTTTTGGCTGAGATGATGATGAAGATGATGACACTAGGCACTCTGGGTGCGTTTCATTCGCTATTCGATCACGTTGATGAAAACGAAAATTTGTATGGCATTGAAACAGCGCCTCCTGGTGGAACATGAGGAAAGTTTAAATTTTGCTAAACAAATTCTCGTATTCGTGAACGAATCGATCGAATGGCGAATGAAACTCGTACTAGACACCCAGAGGTGTACCTCTCTACTCCTTTTTAGTTCATCTTCCCATCGTTCCATCTTTGGTACCTACGCCGAGGCGTACCAAGCGGAAAAGTGCTCGGCCGAAGATACAACTCCCAGGTCCGCTCGATCGACATTTGCGAGTAGGCTTACAAATAGGTTTTTGTGAATATTGTCATAACAATTTTTCATACTTACTTTTTATATGTTACCAATAATGTTTAAAGCATAACGATTGAACAGCTTATCGATATACGAGAAGTACTTTCATATTTTTCTAAACAATTATGCATGTATTTTATACTAAGAACCATAAATGTACCTACGTTGTTTTCTGCAAATACATTTGTTTCTAAGGTATACTCGCACGTAACTGTAATTTTCTTAAAGGCCGTTTAATATTGATTTATGGTATTGTAAGGCTTAACATCAAGCTAAAGGTTGCAGTGTAACTTAACTTGCAACTGCCTATCAATTGTTGTATAAAAAGTAATAACTACTTTTGACATTTACGAGTTTTACGTATATTGATAAAAACTCAACCTTTCGAAAAGTGTTGTAAGATGTTTTTCAAACAACACTTCTGAATTGCAAGCTTTTACCTTTGATAGGGTTCTGTCGATATATCGGACACCATAATTTAACTTTATTACCTTAACATAAGGTCGAAAAATTGCATTTTTCAGTTTTTCTTGTACCATCTAGGACGTTCCGCCATCTTCGTCTCAGTTTACCTGGTCCACTTTTCACATAATGCGGGGTCCACCCCGTTGAGATCCTCGCTCACATTTTGTACGTCGTTCGATATCTTTATATTTTTCCATTTATTTTCCAGGGGCCTCTAAGTATCATCACGGGTATAGCCGTTGGGGTCCTATGTGGGTACTTGGTGAAAGTGGTGCCGGAGAGGAACGACGCTTTCCTGGTCCCGTTGCGGGTGTTGCTGCTGCTGAGCGGAGGGCTGTTCTTCGTGCTGGGGTCTGAGGAGATTGGATGGGGTGGTGCTGGTGAGTTAAACCTTTTCTACTTAGGAAAAAAGGAAAATATTTGCATATCCAAGAGTTTTTTTGGGTTTTGATATATTCTTTTTTTTATTGTTATTATAAAGCACCGAAGTATTCTTGCAACGGATTGCCTTGCGTTTGAGTGTCATATGACCGAGTGCCTTTGAACTGGGATCTGAGGCTTAAACGCGTAAGTAACATAACAAATTTCGAACAAACAACAATCGCTTTGATACTTAAATGAAAATACCTACCAGTTCTTTTTTACGTTACGTAATCCGTTATTAGTTTCTATTTATTCCGCTAGAAATGCTTTGTTTTAAGGAAATACAAAGAAATTAAAACAATATTTAGCGTAGTTTTAACGTCACCGACAGAACCGTTAAACATTACAAACAACCATAAAATCTTAAAGAAATTTTGTACGGTTAAATAATACAATCGAATGCCGCTTGGCCGCATGGCGTAGATAATTTCCATTAGGCATGGACTCCGGTTATAACTTTCATTTATAATTTTATCAGTCCCGTGAAACGTACCACACTATACGCAATCATTACGCGGAATTTACAAACAGCTGTTCGCATTGATACTAACAATCGTAAAAACTTGGCCGTGTGTAGTCGAAGGCTCGTCGTAATAATTGTTTTCCGAGGCGCATTGACGGTCCGCTTTCCTCCGAACAATGCCTTGTTATAAGTAAATGTACCAAGACGCAATAAAACAACCAACAAACATTGTGCGAATTGCATGTGCCATTCCCATCACTAGTTTATACACATGACAAATATTTGGGAAAATTTGACTTGTTCTGTGAAAACACGTGTTTTTGAAACGCCTTTGAAATTGCTGATGTTATAACTCAAGCCAGATGTTACTTCGATCCAATATAACATCAATCATCATACTTAGCAATACACAGGCTGATCTTTTTCTATATCTATACGTGATCTATACTAATATTATAAAGAGGAAAGCTTTGTATTTTTGTATTTTTGTTTGTAACGAGTAAACTCAAAACTACAGGACCGATTTAAAAAAAATTTTCACCATTAGAATGCTACATTAGCGCTGAGTAGCTTAAGCTATATTTATTACTAGAAAAAAAATTTGCTTAATGATAAATATTGATATTTTTAATGTAATATCATTGATGATAAATAAATAGAAATACGATTTGTTTGTTGTGTTGTCATAGAAACTAGCAAAGCGGTACGAAGTCCGCCGGGTCAGCTAGTTCGTTATATAAAAACAGGCAATATTATAGTAGATTAATTAATTATTTTATTTATTTATTAAGACCAAATATAGAGGTCTTATTAAGGTTTAATTATATTAAACTGATTTTATGCCGACAACAATACAAATATATTTAAAAAAACTTTAGATTAATTTCGTAACCACGTTGTTGTATTAACATGAAATTGTTGCGATTAAATTGTAGCGATGACATGTTTTCATTGCCTATTAAGGCTTTAGCCCAGCAGTGGGGTAGCTTTTTGATTATTTTACTTTACAATATAACATTGTCAGATAAGTTAAATAACATCAATTACTCCTTTACACGTGTTAAAGTATTTGGAAATCACAAAAAAAATGTCACGCTATACTTTAATTAAAGCGTTTAAACGAGACAACAATCCAAAATTGATGTCACATTACCGACCTATAAGTTACATCTATAAGTTGTGTAAAGTTACGAAATAACGATGTCTTTTTAAGTTTATGTTTAAATTTTTTCATTCATTGATATAAATCTGGGGCGGCGATCTTCGCAAGGTGGCTGGCAAGAGCTGGATGAGAGTAGCCGCGGAACGTACCCGGTGGCGTGCACTTGGAGAGGTCTATGTACAGCAGTGGATTAGTATAGGCTGATGATGATGATGATGATGTAAATCTTGAAATGAAAAAAATTAAGTATCAATAAAATAACAGTACATACTTAGATGAATGATTGAGCGAGACTAATTATTCATCTAAGAGTACATATTTCTACGTTTTGACATATTTCATATAAAAACTAGCTGACCCAGCGGACGTATCGCTTTGACAGTTTCTATGTCAACAATACAATCAAATTGTTTCTAAGGGTCACTGTCCACGGCGCGTCATTTGACGAATGCATGACGATTGGGAACTCCGACATTGCCGCTCTGTGGATAGTTTGTTTATGTTTTGGAAAATTAAACAAAAAATTGAGATGGACCACCCTTATCACTTAGGGGTATAAAAATAGATTACGACCGATTGTCAGGCCTACCGAATATACCTACATATAAAATTTCATAAAAATCGATATAGCCGTTTCGGAGGAGTATGGCAACTAACATGTGACACGAGAATTTTATATATATAGAAGAAGAAGATGTTGGATTTATCACTTTTATTTTGAGGTAGTAATTGTATTTAAAAATAAGGACTAAACATAATAAATACTAGTTATTGACATTAGAATATCAACCTATACATAACAAGCGGTATTATATACACATTTGACTTTTATGTTAAGTATAGTTATAGTTGAAAAGAACTGATGATGATGATAACAATTAAGGCGCATTCTAATACCATTAATTATTACGTACGTAATAACCTTAGGGCCTAACAATTAAACAAAGAATAAGGTCCAAATAGTTATTCCGTGTTTTGTCTCTTTTACTCTAATTTGAAATGACGTTAACATGACAGGTACAAAACACGGAAAAACTATTCGGACCTTATTCTTTGTTTATTTGTAAGGGGCTTAGTATTTTTTACATTGAGTTAACTAAACTACGTACCTATGTTGTTAAGTTTTTAATAAAAATATATTAAAACTGAATATTTTTTTTACGATTAGGGTCTTTTTACTTTGGTTTTACCAAAGTAAACTTTCGCCATCAATTTAAAAACATGGTATAACATAGGCCCTTTCTCTAACGACGCTCCGTTTCCTTACTTTCAGGACCACTCGCTGTCATTGCGTACGCGTTTGTGGCCTGCAAGAACTGGTCGGACCTTGGCTGGGAGCTGGAAGACAACCCAGTGGCGACAGCCTTCGAGATCTTCTGGATGTTCTTCGAGCCGATGCTGTTCTCCGTAACTGGAGCCCAAGTTGTTGTAAGTGTTCCGCGTGGTTGTACTCTTCGTGGTCCCTCTTAGCGGCCATCTTGTGTGCATCTTGTATTAGATTCACAGGCCATAGTTGTTCATATAATCTCTCACTATTCTCGGAATGGATTTTATAACGTTGCATAGCCCACAAAACATTTTTAACTGGTGTAAAAAAATATTTTATTTTGAACAAGCGGTATTGTTGGTTTACCGTAAGAGTAATTTCAAAACATTACTTAAGGTTATAGGGATGCTGTATATCTGTTCGGAGGAAGAAATCGATCGCGCATTGGTTAACGCGTCCGGTCTTCGATTGCTTTCGCTGAGGCCGATCATCGGATGGGTGACCAAAAATGTATCATCTCGAGCTCCTCCTTCTTTGTTAATAACCACCAATCCTCACTGGGCCCGCATGGTGGTTTGTGGCCCATTCTCCCTATCCATATATAGCGAAGGCTCGTGCCCTAGCAGAGGGGACATAAAAGTGACCTAGTGATGGTGATAGCTTCTGTATATAGATAAAAATTTTTTTAATCTATATTTCAGATCGCCGAATTGCCAATACAGCTGGTGCTAGTGGGCAGTGGGATCCTGGTGGCGTGCGCGGTGTTGCGGACCTTGTTGACGAGCGCGTGCGCAGTTCGCAGCAACCTCAACACGAGGGAGAAGATATTCGTTGGCCTCGCTTGGATGGCCAAAGCTACCGTACAGGTTAGTCATACAAAGATGGCATCACTTAAATAGAAGCTCGGATTTTTCAATTTAAAGCCAGTTCATAAATCGTCATAGATATAAAGTGATAATTTAAAAAATGGTAATATTTAGGTGTTTATATCCACCTACATGATGAATTATGTATGTAAGCTTATATTTTTTATATATTACTACATTTTGAGAAGTTTTTATCACATGTGAAAAATAGTTAATATATTTACGCGAAACATGCTACTAATTACCGTTATTGTCAAACCAAACTGTGCGAACTTTTTTGAAATCATTGAATCCTTCAAAAATTAGTAATGTGCAACTTGGTACAGGGGCTGTACCAAGTTGCACTTTGTTCATTGGCATTTATTATAGAGTAATGAAGTAGGGGTACTTCATTACTATAGCAAGCCATAAATTATTCTTGCAATATCTCAAAATAACACTTCGCTTAAATTATCTACAATACGTTGTATATGAGTTTGACAACGACGATACGTTGTTTAGTAAACATGAGAAAACTGCTGTGGTATATAGGTACCCGCGAGAAGAAATTTCTTGGACAGTAATAATGTAGTGTTACTGTTCTAAATTTGTGGTTATTTACATAAGTAATTGTACGCAAATATTGTTGCGACAAAGTGTTGAAAAACAATATTCTTTTTTTTCAACTTGTTCTTAATTTGCTTTCGTTACTACACACAGGCTGCCTTAGGGCCCGTAGCGATCGACGAGGTGGGCAAGATGAGCGGCCTCGACCCAGCTACCCTGGAGCTGTTCCGCGGCTACGCCGAGACCGTGTCCACTGTCTGCATCATGTCCATCGTCATCACCGCGCCCATAGGCGCCATCGTTATCACACTCACCGGCCCGAGGCTGCTTTCGAAGACCACCAAACCGCCAGTGCTTGAAGGTAAAGCTTGTTATATTTTCTTATTTTCCGCTTATTACCAAATTAAACCTTGAAAGGGTTGATGCAAGTTTATAATTTTAAAATATCCTAGCTCTTTTAAGTCTCTAGTCTACACCACCAAATAAGAAAAACCCAGAAACTTAATACATACCGCGTTCGAACAACGTACACATAGACCTCTTGCACGGACACGGTTCTCGGAACAGTTCGGAACAGTCCAGGCACAGCTGTTAACGAGATTCCTTGTCCGTGCAAGGGGTCTATGTGCCTAGAGCTTCCCTTCTGCAGTCTCCTTATTTTCGGGTCCACACTATAAGTACCTAAATTAGTGTACGACGAGTTAGCTAACAGCTACTGAGAAGAACCGGCGAGAAATATACATCGTCAGATAAATTGAAAACGGTCCGGTCACCAAGGTCCAATTCTCTAAATGTCCAGTTTTCGAAAGGCTATTGTCTGAAAGTCCATTCCCCAAATGTCTAAACCTCGTTTGTCTCCGCTATTAAAAACAAAAACAGTCTATCTCGATAGAATGCAATTTAGTAATGAATCAGATTCTATAACAAACGGTAATAATCTATACTAAAATAAAGGGGTAAAGTTTGTGACTTTGTTTGTTTGTTTGTTTGTGGAGGGTAATCCTTGGAACGGCAGGTCTAATTCCAAAAATTCTTTCGCTGATAGAATGCTGCATTCCTTGCGGGTAACATAGGCTAAATTTAATTTGGATAAAAAATATTGATTTTAAAAATACGAATTCAACGTGGATGAAGTCGCGGGAAAAGTGCTACTAATAATAATAAAAGAGCTTTATTTATCCCTTAGGTACATATTGCTATTATGATACATTTCAAAATCAAAATAATGATTTTTTAATATTGTTAGTAGAATTTTAAGCTACGTTAGTATTATTAGATGTAAGAGGCGTCTTTAGCGGTGAAAGCCTCCTCTATGTTCCTCCAACAGACCTTTAGGCTTAGCTAAAGTAACATTTAAGAAAACGATAGCGAAGTTCGAAAAGAATAAAATGTATGGGATTGACATAAGCCGCGCTAAATCACGTGGTCAATCTTATCATAACTTAGCTATCGTTTTCTTAATGTTACTTTGGTTACCGCCACTGGTCTTGTGCCAGTCTGGGCCATAGCGTTCCTGCTGTCTCAGCGATGTCATCACTCCACCTCTTTAATGTCTTTTAACGGTACCAGGATGTAATCAATAGAGCTTCATAGATGCCTTTGTCCCCGCAGGCTGGCGTCGCTCCCACCGGCCGTCGATTCGCGACATCTCCATCATCGACGAGGAGGAGACCGCCGAGCGCGACGCCGAGGCCAGCGACCAGTCGCCGCCCGCGTCGCCCGTCGCGCCCGCCGCCTTCAGCACGCCCGCGCCACTCACCGTCCAGCCCAGCCGGCTCACGTGATCTACTAGGAACCCTTACCAGTACCGCAAGGAGTTTAGTTTAACACCCTCTACGGAACAGCCTCACAAATAATTGATAATTCACAAAGTCAGGAAAATTCTACCGTCTCATTTTGATATTCCAAGTGATCAAAATACATTCCGAGCGCGACACCGAGGTCAGCGACCAGTCGCTACCCGCCTCAGTTCAGCCACAACCACTGGCGGTTTGCGGCGCGGCGCGCGTTTTCTCCGTTCATTGCGTTATTTCAATCACAGTTGACTAAGACTTCCGTAGTATAAAACGCAATGAGCAAGAAATTCGCTTGCCGGACCGCAAGTAGCTCTTGCTCGTGACCGAGGCCTTAGGCCAGTAGCGCAATAAGCTTAGTTTAACATCCTCTTAGGAACAGCCTCACGTGTAATTGATGAATTAATTAGATAAGTCGGGAAAATTTTACCGCCTTATTCTAGAATGCCAAGTGATCAAAAGACATTTCTTTAACACTACCAACATTGGTAAAGAACCTTACGAAAATAAATATGGAATAAATAAAAACAGCGACTAGTGGCAATTACTTTAGAAAGTCAGGGAGCGACCGCCTTTTTGAATTCGTAAATCGATATATCAAAATATTTCAAACTTTTGTATACTCGTACATGCCAAGTTCCATCTAAGATTTAAGATTGTTACACTAAACGATGACCCCTAACTAAGTAATACACTATTCGGTCAGCACCTCTCCCTCATATACCGAGCCAACCTATGCTCTAACTGCAACTACATAGCGATCACTAAGAGCCACGCTTAATAAGTTACGGCCGAGATATCATATATTGTATGCGATAATTTAGTGAGGAATCCTTTTTGGACAAGCCTAACAAAACGGACTTTGTCGCAAACAAATATGCAGTAGAAGTAAAAGCCATTCGTAATAGTACACTAGTAGTATCCATAAAAAATGTTTCCCTTATGAGCTATAATTTGAAAACCTAATCAATAAATCTATGGTTTTAAAAACGTAAGTCACAACACAAAAGCTTGCTTTGAAAATGATATTAATACAATCTGTAAAGTAGGTACGAGGGAGGGGCTTTACCACTAATACCGTCCACATAGTTGTTATAAGATTTATTGCAAGTTTAAGAAGAGAGAGAATAATCCTCGAAATAAAAATGCATTCGCTAAACAGGGTTCAATAAAAAGGTTATTAAACCATTTCTATGAAACCTTCGCTTTGAACGTTTCGGGTAAGCGTAACCACGAAGGTCGGTCGTTACCTGTTTTTTAAATAAAATTTGACAGAGAAACTATCAAATTTTACTTTAAAAAACAGGTCCCCCGACCAGATGCGTTCAAAGTTAAAGTTACGAAGTTATACAAATAACAATAACGAATATAAAAATTATTTCTTAATGAGAAATTTTATGAATTTTAGTGTGGATGTATTTGTGAAATTCGAAATTTATTAAACTTACGTCTAATAGCTAATGGCATAAGAACTGTTTTTGAGAATTTAATATGCCAGCTAAAGCTGGTACCTAATGAGATGCCAGTTTATATGGGATTGAAAAAGCCATCAAAACTAATCACTTGTCCAAAATTGTAAGTTCCTAGCTTTAATTTTGCTCAAGATCCCTTTTAAAGTACTATTAAATGCTGATTATCTTGAAAACTGCTACTACGAGTATTATGTCAAACCTAGAAGAACAACCAACATCCGCACAGCGTTATACGCTTTACAAAATTAATTGTAGTTTAAACTCGATTTGTATTTGTACAACCTTAAAACATTCAGTGAAAATTAAAAAGACGTACCTAGCGAGAGTAGATTTAAGAAAACCTTAGGATTAGTAGCACGTATGTGATAAATAAAACAAACTTAATTCGTCGGTTGATGCCTTAGCTAAAAGTATAGTTCTGTTGACGGAACAGTATTGTTACCATGCATCGCATACATGTTTAAAAATACATACGTACAAGTAATTGTTTTTATAAGTATGTGAATAAACTTGTTTATAATTAGTATTTTAATAAGATCAGTATTGTCATTATTTATGTAAAGTAATTACTTAATATTTGGTACAAAAATTAAGGAATAAGTACTTAAGAAGCAGTATTTACACTTTTCCTAAATAGGTAGGTATTTATCGTCAACAGTTATCAGATGAATCATATAGAGGATAATAACTAGTTTTGAGTTTCATATAATTTGTACGTCCCCTTAGCACTAAAAAATATACAATAAACAACCTGGACGAAAAAGTTGTCTAGGAAATGTTATTTAGAAATATTTGTATTGTATCATACACAACATTATTTTAATGGTACTATACATGGTATTTTTATGATATTTTCTTGGATTTGTATTAAATATGAATGAAATTTCTGATATTTTGACCACTAATTGTATGAGTTAATAAAATGTTTATACTTACCTACTTCATTGTCACTTATAAAGTGCATATATTGTAAAAGAATAGAAAAGATCGAAAAAAGAAGCAATAAATTATTATAAGCGATATATGATGTAGTTGGTTATTTCCCTTGCCTTCCTTATGTAGTGTTTCTTCAAATTGTAAATATAGGTTTATTAAGTACGTAGAAAATCTAACAAAGATAGTTCTTGCACGAACGATTTATTTAGTGGTGACACATAAAAACACTTACTCGTTTATTACTTATTATAAAAAAAAAATATTATACTATATTATTATTTATAATATTGTATATTATATTATACTTTAGTTAAGATCACCGACGACATCCGCATTGGAATGGAAAACGGCCACTTAACTGTGCTAACTCTGCTTGACTTCAGCAAATGCCTTCAACACCGTTAACTTTGAAATTCTTTTAGCTTTACTTCGATCAATTAATATATCTCCAACGGCAACTGATTGGTTTTAAAGTTATTTGAACGGGCGAAGGCTGGTGTCCCTCAAGGTGGCGTATAGTGTCCTCTTCTGTTTGCAACCTTCATCAACACTATTTCAGAAAGGCTTTCTACTTCTTACCACCTATATGCAGACGATTTACAAATATATTGTTAGGCACCACTGGTCAATCTTTCCGAAGCTATATTGACCACCAATGCCAATCTGGGACTTATCGTTGATTGGGGTCGAGCCTTCGGACTTAGAGTAAATCCTGGAAAAACGCAGACTATAGTAGTTGGCAGTTCCAGATTGCTCTCTAGGGTCGACTGGGAAACCCTTCCTAAAGTTAACTTTGATGGCGTGGACATTCCTTTCAGTCAATCTGTAACAAATTTGGGTGTAGTCATTGAACCCTGTCCTGCTGTAAAACTGCCATATCCGCTACTTTCCTACCTGAGACTACTATTATGTTTAAGTAGGTTTATTTATTTGGATGATATTTATATAGGTATAGTATATGTTTATCATTATTATTATTATTTTGCTTCATTTATAAAATACACTTTATTCTAGTATGTTTTCATAGTTTCACCTCTGATCTTAAAGTTAATTAGCTCTCTCCATCCGACTGGTTGTCTGGAAGAAATCGCTTGAAAGCGATAAGACCGCCAAATTGTAACTTTGTAATATCATTATTGTTTTTCTTTTGTTCGTGTTTATGTTTTATAGTGTTGCAATAAACGTATTATCTATCTATCTATCTATCTATCTATTATGTTATAATGATATTCGTTGCTAAGTGAGTGTATAAATTTTATGTGAAGACGAAGATACACTTAGGAATAGCAGTCTGCAACTTTGCTGTTCTGAACTGGATCATACTAAAGGCAGAAAGAATTTTTATAGTTACCTACGCCTAGCGATCTTGAGCAGAGCATATCTGTTGTATGAGAAAGGCAGTGTGACAGAGCAAATATTAGTTACATAATATGTCACATTATTTTTCAACTATTTTGTTCAGAGTCTATCACATTACAGACAGACCTCAAGCAGCTAGTGGAATCTTGAATGTGATTTTGACATAATTTGCCTCAGTGGTTAAGGAATCTGGGTGAAGTGCCATCGGCCTTATCATCACTTAACATCAGGTGAGATGAAAGCCAAGTGTATAATCGTAAGAGTAAAAAAAAATATATGGACGCAATAACGTTACAGATATGTATGAACTAAACTACTAACTAACTAAGTCTATGACTAGTCTCAGTTTTAAATTGTCATTTCGATAGCAAAACATGGACTCAAGCCTCCCTTCCCATAAAGTTTGGGGGCTTGCGTATTCGCAGTAATAAAAACCTATCACTACCGGCTTTTCTGTCTTCTGTACACAGCACGCACAACTAAAATTATTCTTCCGTCTCTGGGCGGCGTTGAAGTGTCGTGTCTGTCGGGAAGCCAGAAATGCCTGGTCTGCTATCTGCCCAAACTGCGACCTACCAACCTTCCCTAACTCCCAAAGACAGTGGGACGAGCCGCTCTGTAAGATGACTTTCTCCGCGCTCATAGAGAGTGCTGTTAATGATACAGAACGAGCTCGTCTTCTTGCCGTTTCGGAGAGGGAGGCGGGCTTTTGGCTACACGCCATACCTTCACCCAACACAGGCACCCTTCTCACCGGCCTTACACTCACTTTGTCAGCTTGTTTACGCCTGGGCATTAAAACAAACGAACCTTATCGTTGCCTTTTGCGGGACTGGAGTGGATATTTTTGAGCACCACGGTCTTTCTTGCTTGCGAAGCGCTGGTCGTCTGTCGCGACACGCGAATCTAAACGACGTCATTCGCCGTGCCCTTTCTACCGTCATTGTGCTATCTGTATTGGAACCCAATGGGCTGGCTCGTGACGATGGAAAGAGGCCCGATGGAATGACGCTCGTTGCCTGGTCGCAGGGTCGACCCCTGGTGTAGGATGCGACGTGCGTGGACACCCTGGCTGCATCCCACATTAGGGTAACCTCGGTTAGTGCTGGCGCGGCAGCTTCAGCGGGTGAGGACCTCAAACGGCGCAAATATAGTTCTCTAAGCCTTGGGCACATATTTACGCCGTTTGGGGTTGAAACTTTGGGACCATGGGGAACGGCAGCTCAAGAAATTTCCGCTCGTCTTATAGAGACCACTGGTGACCCTCGAGCTGGCGCGTATTTTGTCAACGCCTTAGTTTGGTCATCCAAAGAGGCAACGCCGCCAGCGTCCTGGGCACTCTCCCGCTTGGCAGCGATTTGAAGTCCCTTTTTTTTTTAAATTATGTGTATATTTCTATTTTTTTTTTAATTTCTCTTAATTATAATATTTATATTAATAAATTATATAACAAAATAAATAAATAACTAAGTCTATTGCATCTATCTTTATATTCACTATGTACGACAGATGACAACCCTATCTATATGTCAGTTTAAAGGAAGTCACCCTTTGCCTACATTACCATGGTGTTCACAGACATCCTTGTTCAAAAATTATTCAAACATCTTCTCAGTTAAATTGAGTGAAGTGAAAAGATTTCTGATGACAGTATAAGATTACAATTAACTTTATGCTGCATTAATTTTACAGAGCTTTTATAAGTTGCATTTTGGTAATAAAAAAAACAGTAAATATCAATGGAATGAAGATATTTATTAAAGTTTCTTACTAAATAACATTATAATATACTTACTTAATTTAAAAATGCAGAATCTACAAAAGCTACACCGAATAACAAAACATGCATATGTTTCTACAGAGGAAAATATCTTTGTCACTTTTTGACCGTATCCTTAACATCCTATGTTTCAAATTGTAAAATTACGATAAGAAAAGCTAATATTTTTAATTCAATGGCTTGAATTTTATTTTTTGTGTTAATAACAATATTGTTATATGTTATGGACAGACAGTTCGAAATTATTATTCATTCATTTTGTGACTTGCAGTTAAACATAATACCTACTAATATTAGGAATAACTTATTAGATTACGTATTTTTGTGATGACGCACCTTTCGTACTAGCTCAAAATTTATTTCAAATATATCTTAAAGATGTTAAGGGTGCGCCGTCCATAAGTGACAAGTGTCATATTTTATTTGAAATGTCGTCGTCCATATTTATTTGATGCCGCGCGGCCATACTAATTTTGTATGGGGCATTTAAGGTGCTTAATAAAAAATAATTATTTAAATAACCACTTGATGAATCGAAAATGTGGTCTAGCAATTTGTAGTTTATCCATTGATGATTGTTTAGACAAAATCAGAGGTACAATAATTTAGATAAACTATAAGAAATCTACTTAACGCCGCCACTCGTTTTCATGATTTTTGCCCAACTTTAAATGATATTGTAGAAAAAACTATAGCGTGTTATGAATTTATAGTTCTGACAAATTGTAAACACGTTCCCTATGATACTAAATATATATTTTGCTCATTTAATACGATAGTATTTTCAATTATATCTACTTAACCGTAACTGCATTTGTGGCATTTTTTTGTCGGCGCACCCTTAAGATGATCAGAGACCAATATCAGTGATAGATAAGACTGCCTTTTTTTTAGGTGTTTTTCTGTCATATTCGTTTTTGTGGTGGCCACAATATATTAAACTTATTTCATAACTTTAGTTTGTAAAACTATTTTATATAATATAGGTACCTAGGTAAGCTTAAAGTAACATAATTAACCACAATGTCATTCATTCATTCACAATTAGTTACAATATTTTAACATACATATTAATTTTCCTCTTCGAGAACTGTACTAAGGTTATACTCAATGTTATAGGAAAAACTTCGTTAAAGCTCTATTGGTGCAGTGGCTTGCGGATTTGGGTTGCGATCCTACAAGTTAAGCACCTTTTGCATTGCCGGGTTGCTGTAGGTATATGTCGACTAAATTAAAAAGCTCGTCCGTTCTTAGTGCGTGCCGTAACGTGCTTTAACGTCCCAGTTGTTGTAAGATGGTAGTCGCTTAAACTTACCAACCGCATTGACCAGGATGGTGGTCTAAACCCATCAGTGGACCGTTTATAGGCTGATGATGATGAAGATTTTGTTAAAACTAATACTTATTAATTATGGCAGCAAAATTATAATTATGAATTTAAAAGTTTAAACATCTACGGTATAATTATACAAAAAAATATATGGAATCCTTAGCCGAAAAATGTTACTTATATTTCTTAAAACTTAATCTATGACTAGATCAGATCGTAACTTATAACAAAAGAAATATTCTGAAGTTATACTCGTACATATTTATAAAATTAACTTCAATAAGAAAAGAAAATAGCGCACACAAAATATTACGTTTTTATAGAGCGCAATTACAAGTTTACTGCTTATAATAGCTTAGGTACATCACAAAAGTCTTATGGCCAGAGCTATAGTACTTGACCGCCTATATATCAAAAAGCTTAACTCTTTCAGCCAAACAAAATTATTTTACATGCTGCCACAAGCAGTTTAGGAAGCCAAGTCAACTTATGCTAGACTAAATACTAATTGTCGTAGTAATACAATTGTAGACTGTAGACTGTAGCAATGTGCCTATTTTGTTTTTGTATTTACTTTATATTTCTTAGTGGATCGTCTACAAGCCAACTCTTTATTTCAAATTTTGTCCATCCAATAAGGGTAATTTTAATCTGTCACAATATTTGCAATTTCTACTTCATTGTGTTTTATTCAAATGTGGTTTTCTGGTGTTCAATTATGTAATATTACATTTTTAACCGACTTAAAAAAAGAAGGAGGTTTCTCAATTCGACCGTATATTTTTTATGTCTGTTATTTCTTGCTTTTTAGAGCTGTTTTTACTTTTTTTAGTTTCCTGTTTTTTGAAGTCGGTTTTTTTTATCTTATCATATTGGGCGCGCAAATTTTATTAATTGCGATTTTAAGAAACTTATAACAATTCTTAAACATTCTTACATCTATAAAGTCTACAAAAAAGCTAAATATTGATAGTGGCCTATACAAATCGACTGTCCTCTCTGCAGGACTGCTGCTCAAATTCCGTTTAACAAGATGTGCAATAGGATACAATTGGCATCGTTTCAGCAAATACAAGACAGATATTCACTGGATCTTGGTATAAGCTCTAGACAGTTGTTCACTGGATCTTGGCGTTGTCGTTAGACACGGAGACCCGCTTCATGGTGCGTTCGTCCGAGCTAATGGTTCGCGACAGGAAGGTGGAGGACGTTCGCCCCGACGACGACGCGCCGTTCTTCCGAGCGTCAGGTTTCTCCAACCCTGCGTATTAGTTACCATTAGTAATGTGCTCAAGCATGGTTAGGATTACATGTTTTAAGTGTACAAACAATACTCGTTGGTAAAAATAAAGCAATGTATACAGGATGCTTAGTGCAAGTTTAATTTGTTATTCGATCATAAATTAAAAAACAAGAATTTGTATGGCAACTCTTCGTTTTTCAGGCGCTGCTTCAATGCAATTCTAACAAACTTTTCCAAAAACTCGCACTAGACACGCAGATCTTCTAAAGTCTATTTATTAAACACATTTGTGTTATCTATGGTCTCAAGAAGACTACCGTCTATATAG